>OZ023220.1:6970259-8170259 GCA_964006125.1 Cryptus viduatorius
CGGCGGCGGCGGCGGCGGCGGTGGTGGCGCGTTCCGCCTGTGTTCCCCTTACAGGGAGAAACACAGAGAAAGAGCACCAACAGCAGCAGCAGTTTTCTCTTGGCGCGCGTATGTGTTCGCCGACCGTGACCACGAAGCGTGGCAGTCGTGCGTGTGTCACTCGCTCGCGCGGTGACTCCTGTGGCCCCCGCGGATCACTCCTACTCCGCCCACAACGTGCACGCGTGTCCACCTCCCTCCTCGCTTCTCGGATCACCCTCATTTTTTCTCCTCTCCCTCTTTCTTTCTCTCTGCGACTCTAACGTTAAACTGGAGGTCGCGGAGGAGGATAGAAGAGCCCTTTTCAACTACTCCGCCGGTCCCTCGTCCCGTATCAGACGAACTATAAAAATCGAGCAACTCGACTCGTGTAGTTTGCAGACAACATGGTACTTATTCTATATCTAACGAAATTAGCGTGGAATTCTCTGGAATTCCTGCGGAATACACTACTCGGAGGTGATATGACAATTTTCGAGAATACAGGTCACGACATCGTTCCATCGCAAATAAAAATAAAATGAGACGATCGAAATGAAATTCGTCGATGCTAATCGCGTGGAAAAAAAAAATTAGAAATTTATGAAATTCGTTGTTTTCATAATATTAATATAATAATCGTAAAATAATATACGATTTTTCGATAAAAATATATTAGATGGTTGGCATTACTTTTGCCAATTATTATGATTTTTTTTTGCTTCCTATCGCGACTTTGGAACGAATTTTATTCATTTTGCATGATTTTTCATCAGTTGTTGAAGAAAAAAAAAAAAACTTTCACATTTCTCCGATAATCGATAATTTTTCTTGAATCTCCGAATATATCTCCGTAAAGTACAGAGTAATAAGAATCCCGCATAGGGCGATGTAAAAAATGCTGTTCCGGAGGTACGAACGTTAGGGGTGGATGCACTCCCGCGAGTACCCTCACTTATTCGTCTTTCGTTGAAAGGGGGACAACGTCAGAAGGGGAAAATCGAGTCACCACATGGCTCTTGATTTTCTTCTCTTTGTCGCTCTCCGTCTCCACCCCCATGTGTTCTATATTTGTTCTCTGTCGGTACAATTATTACTCCACGCGTTCCGGGACTGACGTTGGGATGTGACGTCGAGGGCCCCATGTGGGGTCAGGCCTCGGGGTTAGCCGCAATTACATACCGAGAGCCCGCAGGAGAACAGAACTATATGGATATCATCATCGTCCTTATATCTCTCCATTGTGCGCTATACATCGCGCTATGATCCAATTGCTACGCGCTATCGCATGTTGCATGTTCATCGCTGTGTTCCGAACCCTCGCAATCGCACCGGACATACTGCAGTTCATAGTCGACGCCAATCTTACCCGTTAACGCATACCACCGCGATGTATTAAAGCCGTCGCGCGTCGGAGTGTATTTATGCGCGTGCCGGTAGCGAAAGAATACATAAAGTCCGCGTTGCATCGCCGTAGTTGCTATACGTCTTCACCGTAAATAAGGTGCACCACGTGCCTTCGTGCAGCGTGCTACGACGATGCTTTCGACTTCCTTCGCGCTTATACTTGTACTTCGCCGCCGACGACCCGCTGCAAGGTGCATTTTAGTACCAACGAGCGCGCGAGCTTGATGCACGGATACACGAGTCCTATGGAAAGTTGGCTTGGAATTATACAGGCTGTAGGTGCTATGACGAGGCGCACGCAAACACGTGCGAGCTTCCTGCCGGCATACCTTAAGGGGAATGAAAAATTGTAAAAAAAAAAAAAAACATCGAAAAATCGAGAAAAATTTCACCAACACGCTCTTGGCGCGTTGGACTCGAGGGACACTCGATTCGCGAGGTGAAAAGTGGTAATTTATTATTTAAACGATCATCGCGGTTGATGGATTTTTTTTTGCGTAGACATTTTTTTTTTCTGCATTTTATGAAATTTTAGGGACTTTCCTTAAATACCATGAATTATTTATTCATATTTGAATTTTTTTTTGGTACAAAAAATATTTTCTCTAAAATCCCCTATTTGACTCTCATTTTTGAAACTTTGAATTATTTTTTTTTTTTCGCCTTTAAATTACGTAAATATGGTGGACTTTTTTTTTTAATTGAGTTATCATCCTGAAGCTCACGTTTGGAGCTCAAGTTTTAATTAAAAAAATATATTGTACGAAGCGAATCGATGAGAGACATTGATTCCGATCGACGGTTGTCAAGAACTTCGATCTTTGCAGCCGTGAAACTCGTTTGCCGAAGAAAAGAGCATAAAGAGACCGATCTTATCAGAGATACGGGTAGAACGCGCGTCTATTATAAAACAAGATATTACGACGGGAGGAGAGTAGATGAAATGAGAAAAAAAATTACGACCGGTATTATTAGTAAGACGATGCCGAAGGATAAAAAGGATCGAAGCTAATATAAGGAAGAGAGGCGCGAGGGGGGGGGGGGGGGGGGAGGAGAGAAGGAGAGAAAGAAAGTGAGGGTAGATTGAGGAAGGAGCTTTGAGAAAGCCGGGCGCGACTCGTCCGTGACATCGCGATTACTTTCGCACACCTGTGTTTTCGCTCTTACGGACTTTTGTCGAGGGCGCGCATGCGAGAGGCGAGTCGGCCTCAAAGGTAGGAAGTAACTCCTCTCCGTTTCTTCGCGGGTTCTCTCTTGAAAAGCCGCACTTACTTTGCCACTCGTCACGTGCGGAGCTCATCTTATCTCACGGCATAATGTACGAAAGATGACGCGCGGCACGAGACCGGCTTCCTGTTTTCGATCGTTTAAAATTTTTGCGATATCTCGATCGCGATTGGAAAACCTCGGGAAGTAATCGCTTTGACGAACGGCAATATAGCTATCGATAAAATAAATAAACAAAGACCGTTAATCGAATCTATGTTCGCGAGGGGTTATTAACGATTTTTTGAAAATGTATTATTAATTATTATCATTATTATTATTTAAATTTAATTCCACATAATTTTTTTTTTTTTTCATAAAAAAACGATTTTCGCAAAATAAACATCTAAATTAATTTCTAATCGTATTATAATTTTTCATAATTCTATATTATCGTATAAAAATTCGCGGAGTTCGAAAAAATTGCTTCAATTTTTTTTTTTTCGATGTTACGAAGTTTAGTTTTTCACTTAATGAAGAATCGCCGAGGAATTTATGATTTCCCATTCGGACGTACTGTGCGCCGAGTGAAATGAGGAGGGAATAGTAGACGAACGTGTGTACGCGAGCGAAAAGAGACAGAGAGGCCGCGGCGCATGCCACAAGTGTGCTGAGCGCGAGGGGCTCGTTACATCGTGGCTACTATTGAGTTACAACGTGGCTGCAGTACGTACTCGTTGAGCTCTCGTCTCCTCTCTCGCGGTTTAGTGTTACCTCTCGTTACCTCGCGCGACGTATATTTTACGCTACGCATACAGCATAAATCTGTATAGATATACCGATACTTCGCGAGTGGCGGGCGAAGAGAAGCCCTATATCCTTTTCCACAATGGGGGCTCACGGGGATTCTTATCCCGCAGTTATGGTTCACTCGTACGTAAACGCACCAATATCCAATACCCCCAACGAGAAACACGAGGAGCGAGGAGTCTCTTACCATCATCTTCGTCGCTTCTTCGACGAGATATTCATAAAATACATATAACCGCTCTGGAGTATCGAGATTCGCGCGTGCTTCGGCGACGGGCTCGAGGCCATTGCGATATGCAGATCACCGCATCGGCGATTCTCTTTTATCCCGATGGGATCCCCTCGGACACGAGATTAGCGGCCACGTTATCGGCTTCGATCGGATATTGAAAATATTTTTGAAAAACGATAAATTATGCAGTAAACAACTATTTTTCGCCTCTAGCGAGCATCTCGTCGCAGTCTGTATTAAGAAAAAGTGTGTTTTTTTTTTTTTTTTTTTTTTTTTTTTTTTTTTTTTTTTTTTTTTACGCGGAAAAACTTTTTTTTACGAAAAAAAAAAAAAATCGTATTTATGAAAAATATATCGATTAATTATTATTGTATTATGGTATATCGGCTTAATATTATTTTTTTCGTATTATTGTTGCGTCTATACGAACACACGAAGCCAACGAATGCTCTTTAAGAATTAATGCGATCTTCTATCGCTTAAAGTACGTTTAATTAAAAAAAAAAAGAAAGAAAAAGAAAGCGACCGCCGTAACTCTATCAATAAAGTATGACAAGTGTTATTCAACTTGGCGCGCGGCCATGCGATCTTACGAAGCGATTCTACGACGAGTCGAGTTTAGAGTGGTTGCGCTCGCAGCTGCTGTTGCGCATCAAGAGAAATTGTCGCGGCAGACAGCGAGGCGCGCACGCGGTATCAGACTCAACGAACTCAATACGTTACAATAACTCGATAAGTAGATAATAACCAGTGTAATATAATAAGAGAAGGATGGCGGGGTATATAACCGCGGGTGGTGGCGCGGTTGGAGGGGTCTGTTTGTTCGAAGCTGTTGAAGAAGCGTCGGGTTGACCGAGAGATAGCACGCGCCAACGTTCTCTCGAGTACCTATCGTCGCGCAACAGATATATAGTTATATCTATTACCGACGACAACGACTTCAACTAATACCAATGAACTTAAACGCTGCCGATAGTTTTAATATTTGAATTCATCAATTCACATTCGCTTCGCAAAACTTCCGACCGATAAAAAAAAAAAAAATTGACGCTTAAGGTTTTTTTTAAAGGCGAAATAAAAATTTTACGTAAAAAACAAAATTTCGACTATAAAATTACGAAATTTGATAATTTTTTATTTTTTTTTATTTTTTTTTTTTACATCGATGTTGCGTTTGAGTTTTTTTGCATTCAATTTTCAATGCTAAGCGCGAGAAAACAGTTTATTCTAACAGTAGTTTAACGAGTGGTAAAAGCATCGCGACTCGATTCGAGCAAAGATTCAGGCAATTCTCGCATCAAAAGGAGCATCAGCATCAGAAGCAAGGAAATGCGTTACACCTCGAGGCAAAATTCTCTTCACCACGTGCTGCTGTTGATGCTTCTGGTTGCTCCTTTCGTTCCGGGTTCCCCCGATCGTCGAGTCGTTCGCCGTTGATGCGAGAGCCAAAGTAACCCCGCAGTGCTGTTGGTTTACAGTACGAGAGAGAGAATTGAGTTTGTGGCTTCGACTACCCTCGAGCGCTACCGTACATCGCCTTCGAATCGACTCGCCTCGAAAAAAAAAAAAAAAAAAAAAATCGTACGATGGCAAACGAAGAGAAAGAGATCGGAGAGCGAAGAATAAAACGAGTCGAGAATTATCGTAGAACAGGAACGAAGCTTGAGTTAGAGAAGGTAAAAGGCAAAAAATACGGAAACGAAAAGGAGATCAAGCGTTTCGCGTTGAATGGTGAGTAACGGAGATAGAAGAGAACGACGAAGAGAAGACGAAGAAAATGTTTGCGAGGTAAAAGCGAGAGAGTGCAATTACCCACTGGCAATGGAAAACAAACTAAAAGGTGGAAAGGCCCCAAAGAGGTGGATAGTCGAGTTCGAGGATAGCGAAGAGTGTAGAAGGAGGGAAAAGAGAACCCGAGCAAAGAATAAAAAATAAAAGAAAAACAAGAAGAAGAAGAAGAAGAAGAAGAAGAAGGGCGTCCCATGAAAGAGATAGAAAGACCCACTGTGGCAACTTCGTGTATATCTTGGTATAGGTGCTGTGGCTCTATACATTAGATAAAATAAGAGAAACTCTTACTACCGCGGCTGCGGCTGAGTGAGATAAAAGCCTCGAGAGACACAGAGCTGAAACGAGTACGAGGCTTGAACTTAAAACGAAGATGAGGAGTAAGTAAGCGTATGACGAAATGCAGCGTAGTCGAGTGAGAAAGATATATACACGGAGTTAAAAAAAAAAAAAAATATACATAATAAAAAAAAAGAAGCAACAACCTACGAAGTATAAAAGATATAGAACGAGAAGAAGAAGCTAAGCGAGTCAAGTCGGCCGGAAAGAGAAGCAGAGTCGGCAATAGTGAGGGAGGGAGTGCGACGGAGGACGAAAAGAAGAAGTTAAAAAAAAAAGGGAGAAAGAGGTGCTCGTTGAACCCGAGTCGGAGAGGGTGAGGAGGAGAGAAGTGAGCAGAGAGACGAGAGAGTAACAGCGAGAAGGTAGAATGAAACGGAGAGAAGGAGATGCAGAGATTACCATATAATGGTGCCTGCAGGGCGCATAAGCTGCGCCACAACGCAATTTCTTCGTCCCTTTTCAACGAACAGTGGAAAACGGTACTTTCTCGCTCGTCCACTGCCTTCTACTTCTTCTTATTCGGTTTTTTCTTTTTTTTTTCCGTCATTTCTTCGTTTCTTCTCTCCTCCTCCGCTCGACCGTTCTTTCCATCTTTCTTGACTCCCTCATCTCTCGCGCCTCGACTCGACCCTTGGCGTGTTCCTTCGGTTTCTGACTCCTCTCTCTCTCTCTCTCTCTCTCTCTCTCTTTCTCTCTCCCCCTCTCTCTCTCTTTCCCTCTCTCTGTATATATCTATATATCGCTTGTTCTCTCTCTCGTCTTCAACGTATCTACGACTCTCGGACGAATTTCTTTCTCTCTCTCTCTCTCTCTCTCTCTCTATCTCGCTCTCTCTCTCACTTTTATCATCATCCTTTCTGGAGAACTTGTTGCAAATCTTGACGTTTGCGAGCATTCGCGAGGCACGCACGAGCGCACGTTGCCGCGCGTCTTGTCAAGAGTCCACGGTAAAACGTAATCCACCTACTTATGCTTGTTGCATGCGAGAAAAGATATCATTTTCCCAACTCTCGTAGATATATACAGCGCACGTATAAACTGCCTGTTACTGCACACCGAGACAGGATTTAATATATCTGTATAACTTGGACGTTGAGTTGTTGCGGATCGCGCGCAATCCTCTCATCATCATTATAAACGTTGGGTCGTTATAGTTCTTCGGGATCGAGGCGTCATCTTGATTATCTTAGATGCATTCACGAGAAAAAAAGAGAGAAGACCGCGCGACGTGCACGCGTTGTGGAAGTTTAACGAACGTCTTTAATACTCTTTTTTTTTACGTGAGCGTAAAATTTTTTTTTCTTCTCGTGTAAAAAAGTACAGTTTTGTATACTGCGAAGAAAATTCGATTTCGAAAGCCAATGGAAACGTTTGAAATTTGCGAAATGTGAGACAGAAGAGCAGAAATAATATGCAAATTTTTTTTTTCCGAATTTTATAGCGATTTTTTTTTCTCGATCTTTACCTCAATTTTTAATGGTATGTTACCTTAAACCTTAAATTACCTTACGTGAAATTTCAAAAAAAAATAATGTATTTTATTTTTTTTTCTGAATTTCGACTCCAAATTCAAATTTAATCGAATCCGAAGTTTTTAATTTGCTCATCAATTGTATTATTATCAATGCGATTTTTTTAAATTTTTATCAAATTTAATCAATTAGGTTATTTTTGCGCTAAAATTTTATCGACCTTCTAACGATTCGGGGGAAAATCTTCATTTCCCTCTATCTGTCGGTGAATTACAATTTCGTGAATCCCAACACTGATTTCTTTCGTCCTCGCAGAGGCCTCTTTAGTTTGCGGCCTTTTCGATGTGGGGATTAGTCTCGGCGGCACGATGTGCACCGGCTACCGAGTTACGAAGGCTGTTCCCTCCCCCATTCTATTCATCTCTCTCGTTCTCTTCCTCAAAGAATCATCGCTCTCGGCGTGCGCCTCTGCAGCATCACCGCTCCTCCGAAGACACTTTCTTCCTCTCTCTTTCTCTCCTCCAACATTTTGACGTCCGCGCTCTCCGCGCAGTAGCCAAGGAGAGCACGTGACTCGTGTATTTACGAAAGCGTCCCATGTGCTGAGCGGCCTCAGCTCTACAGCCGTTCGGACTTCGCTGAGCCGGTTAACCCGCGCACGCCGACTATCGAGCAACGCATGGAAGGAGAAAGAAACGAACGAAAAAAAAAAAAAAAAAAAAAAAAAAATACATCGTAAAAAATAAATAAAAAAAACCAAAGACTAAAGAGAATATAAGTTAGTATTGGAGTAGGACGCGTGTACGCACTGCGTCGTGGTACATCAGAACGGAGCGACCGAGGCTTCGTTTTACTGCAGTAAACGTCTATGCCCTGCGCGATAAATGAGTGTTAGTGAAGAAGAAGGAGAAGGAGGAGGAGGAGGACCCAACACTCGCGCGGTACGCATTCACTTACGCATGGAACCGCCACGTACGTGCGCGCAGCAACGAGAGAAGCCACGGAGGCAATGAACTTCACCTCGCCATCCGCCACGATGCGATACAGCTTTTATGTGTGTATAATGGCCCGTGTTTGTCCTCTCTCTCTCCCGTTCTCCCTTTTTTTCGTACGTCGTAACGTCTCTCGCACTCTGTCTCTTTCCTCGTTCGTGTAGATATAGACTGCAACACGGTACACTTGTATATATGACCGCACGCATTATGCGCGTTTCAATACCACGGGCGCACATCACGCTCGCGATGTGTCGTCTTCGCGAGAGTCTCGAGTACACGTCCCAATCGTTTACACTACCTATAGGTGCCTTTTATCACAAATGTATTCCCACTGTGTAACGCGGCCGACGATGCGAAGGAACCGAACGAATTGTTTCGAATCTCGCATACGCGTGTTTAATTTTTTTTTTTTTTTTTTTGGAGCGAAATAAGCTTCGCGAGGTTTGCCTCGTTTAACCCTAGTTGAATGCCGAGAAGCCACCGGGGTTCTGAACTTGGCAATTCCGAAGAGACCAACGCGTATACTCTGCTCTCGATTTTTTTTTTTTTTTTTTCGTCTTTTTTCATTCCTCTTCTTTTGCCTCGTATTTCCTACATCGTATGGATCTTTTTTTTTTGTGTCCTCGATTACGTCGCTAGGTCAGGGTTCGGCTCGGTGAGTCTCTCGCGGAGGGAACTACGAAAGCCGTAGAAAATTATTTCGTTGATTCGAATAAATTCGTTGACGTTTGTCTGTCGTTTGGACCGATTGACGAGACTGCGAAGGGGATCTCGAGGCAAAAGAAAATTATCTTCGATTTAAATTTTTTTTTTTTTTTTTCAAGACGATATAATTTTTTTTTATCGCATTCGGAATTCGATGAACTTAGAAATTTATCGGAAAATAATAATTCGTACTTATCGAAGATTCAGTGTTAATTGTTGATCGATAGAAATCGAAAATTTCGTGAAAGTCGATCGCGTGAGGATCAGATACGAGCAGCTGCTCCCGCTAATCAGAGCTAAAGATTTTCTAATTAAGCTATCGCGCGTCATTGAACATGTAAGTCGCTTCTCTTTCTCGACTATGGCGAGAGCAATTTTTTCTACGTTGTTTTTTTTGTTCGTCTTGTGTTTCTTCTTCTTCTTTTTCTTCTTCATCGTCTTCTTATAGTCGACGGTTGCTCTTCTCGACTTTGAACGAGAGATGACGGGGCTCGTGGCCACTGCGAGAGTCCGGCCCTCTGACAAGTGATAAATGATTCTCCCCGTGTGTCACGCGGAAGAAACTCTTCTCTCTCTCGTATTTCATCTATCTCGCGACTTGACTAAACGGCTGCTGTGTCAATTTTTCGTAGAGCCAAACGGACTCGATTAACGAGTCTTTACGCTCGTTTGAGATGAGTTTATATTTTTGTAAGTAGACGACAAACTCCGTCGGTCACGTGTATTATAACGAAATTACAGTAGGAACGACAGCTCGGGAAGTTAGTAAATTCTATTGTAGGGGTCAACAAAACTCGCCGTACCGATCGAAAAAAAAAAAAAATTCATATCGAAATAAAAATCGGTAAAATATTAATGGCGCATTTTTTTTTTATCTTTTAATGAAATTAATATCTCCTTTATTAAAAAAAAATATTACCGGATATAAAATTATTTTACCAACATTTTTTATAAAAAAAAAACGACATGAAAGAAAATATCAGAAGAGCCCTCCGCGTCTCGTTATCGAAAGATCGATAAAATAAAAAAGAAAAAACATCGAAAAATATCATAACATAGAACAATTTCTAACGTATATAATTGATCCGCGATTCTGAGGGTTAAATATCAGATAGAAACCGGAAGCTAAAGCTACCGTACTGCGCACGCGGATCGACACTCGATATTCCGAGTAATCGCTCGATTACTGAGAACCTACTAACGACGTGCTGTTGATTAGCGAGTCGCGGCATATATATCGGTATCGCCGGTACGCATACGCCGTTAACACATGTGCCCATCTATTAAATATCTTTCACCGTTCGTAGAGGGGGTGTTCAATCGAAAGCGGTTTCGATGCTTCGCCCGACTGCGTTTATTTATTGCTTTATTCCTTCCAATAATCCAGCGAAGTGTTTCTATGTCCAATGTGAGATTCTCGTTCTCGTCTAAGATATATAATATCGATCCTAACGATATATTACCGTCCCGATCTACGGGCGTAGCGCGTACACAACCGCGCGCGGTTTTCTGCAGTTCCTATGCAATTTTCTTAAGACCGGCCACTTATTCTCATTTACGTTCGCGTTTACATCATCGAGGTAGTAAAGTGTTACCGCTGGGCACAGGTGCGCCCTGGTTTTTCTATTTTTTTTTTATTTTTCTGTTTTTTTTTTTTACTTTTATTTTATTCTCCATCTACTCCTCTTCTTCCCTCCTTTCCTTCGGCTTTGACTCGAGTCTCCGCCATGCAAACCCGTCGTTCGTACGCTCGTTCGTTCGGCGCGGTTCGGCGCCTTTTTGCTCATAGTCTTGGTGTACCTAACGAGTCACGGTCTGTCATTATCCGCTCTCGGAAACTCCGGTGCAGCCTCGATGTGCTCTCTCGGCACTGCGATCGACAGAAATCTCTCCGTCTCTCCGTTGACGCCTCATCTACGTACAAAACTTAGTGCGAGAGCCACTAGTCACTCGATAGTTGCATTTTCGCAAATCTACGACGATAGGAAAGTGCGTAGCATTATAATTGCACAGAAAAAAAAAAATTAAATTCTGAAAAATTTCGAAAAAATAACGACGATAATTTTTGCGTTATTGACTTAATTTCGCATAGAATAAAAAAATTACAAATTAAAATGATCAAAAATCAATCAATAAAAAAAAATGTAAATAAAAATCAATCGGAAAAAAAATTTATGGAAATCGAAAAATGAAATAAAAAAAAAAATTGATTTTTTAAA
Source organism: Cryptus viduatorius (assembly GCA_964006125.1). Lineage (NCBI taxonomy): Eukaryota > Metazoa > Arthropoda > Insecta > Hymenoptera > Ichneumonidae > Cryptus > Cryptus viduatorius. Next base: position 6,981,454 of record OZ023220.1, read on the forward strand.
TTCAGTTCGAATTATTACGAAGGGGGAAACTTTATTATATAACGAGATCCCGTTTTCCACCGTTCGAAGTGCAGATATAAACTGAAAAAAATTATTAGTTCAGCGAATCGGGGGATAGTTAGGAAAATAATAGTTAGTTGGAACAGCGATTCGAAAAAAAATGGATTATAGTAACTAACTATACATTCTCCCAACTAATAATTTTTCATCGATATTCGTTCATTCGTTCGCGTCGCGGAAAAAAATGTTCACTTCGTTGCTATTTTTCTAGATATTTAGTTGCGTGAAATAATGTTTAATCGGCAAAAGTAATTTAAAAAAGTAATTGTACCGACTAACTATCGGTTTTTCGATCGAAAAAGATTTTTTTTTAAATTAAAAATCGATAGCGAAGGATAACTAATTTTTGGCGATTTCGCGAAGGAGATATCTTTCTCTTCTTCCGCGTGAATCTATCGTCAGTGTTCCGCTTTTCTTCAGCTTCTAATTATTATTCACGCACTAGTCGTTCAACGTCGTCGGAGAGCTCACGGTCGCAAGTTGTATGTCGGCCTTGAACTCGATCGACGTCAACTCTCGAGAGTCAAACGTACGGGAGGTGTTTACAGTATACGTTATGATTAACTTACTCCATCTATATTTATCCCGATTCATGGATCGTAAGCCTATACGCTCGGATTGCGAGAGAAACTGTCATTAGATTGTCGACAGTGTCGAGCTGCAGACGAGATTTAGACATTTGTCGCTGTGTGTTCGTGACAGAGAGTTTGGCGAAAAAAAAAACAAAAAAAATCGCTATGAGTAACGAACAACAGTGCGGGTATTGCTCCTCGCAGCAATTTTATTGCGTTAATGTACCGTAAACCCTCAGCTAATGACTCTCACGATCCTTTCTGTGTTTATTCCTCTCGCGTATTCTTGCGGTTCGTATAAAAAGACGAACCTATCGTGTCATCGAGCTCCGGATGCTGTAATAATAATTACCGGTTGGTGAATAAAAATACGAAAAATAAGAAAAAAAAAGTTTAGCAACTTTTAGGTTATTTTTGTATCGAACGAAAGAAATAGGGGCCATTTATTGTTAAAGGTCATTTTTTTTTGCCACATATTGTTTATCGAAAAATTGACGACAATCGTGTCGCGATTGAGAAAAAACAAAGAAAAACGAAAGAATACGATTGAAAGGAACGCGGAAACATCGCGAGGAAGAATTGCAACAAATATCCGCGAGTTCGCGAAACGTGTACTTTTATTTTTATTTTTTTTTTATCCGAGAAATGTAAAGTTTTTGTCAACCGATTACCGGAACCGCGTATAAGACGCAGTAGTTTAACTCGTAACGTTTTGCTGCTATAGCATACCGAGTATCCGTCTCCCGATGAATCTTGAGACGCGTAACTCGCGGACCATAAATATCCCGCGAGATTACGTGCGCCCCTCGCGTCCGCGTGAGTACGCGGAGGGGATTTTTACGCGCGGCCCGCAAGCTAATAGAACTGACCGCTGCACCCACGCAACGAGAGTTACCTGACGAAGGTTAGTGCATCACGCGCAGCGACTCTCGTCGGCAATTCGTCGAGTAGTTACGTCAGGTAGGGCACCGAAGACTGAAGAGCCTTTTGCAGTGCAGATAAGCCCTACGACTCACGTGACTCTGATGCAGACGCTCTCTGATTTTTCAAGGTTGCGAAGTTTGTCGGAGGCATATGAACAACAGTGTTCGGTTTCGCTATATAATTCAAGATTTTCGATCACTTCGCGCATTTTTGTGTTTATCATTAAAAAATTGAACAAATACCTATATAAGTCATAATAAATGAATAAATAAAAGCAATAAGAAATTTAATATTAAAATTAATTTATTATCATTAATAAATTGATTTTTATAATTATTTGATAATAAAAATCATTTGTAAAGATAACACGTGTAGACACCAATAATTACGATAAATCCATAAATAGCACAATATTATACAACAAAATGAAAATATTGGCTGACTATATTTTTATTTTTTTTCGAAACGTTAAGTCGGAGATTAATAACAGAAAAAAATAATTCCATCAAATTCCGACAAAAACTTGAAAAATCGAAGAAACATCGAAAAATAAAACATAACGATGACCTTCGATAATTTCAATAGATTTCGTAAGAAAAAAATGTTATAATAAGTTTTACCACGAAGTGAATATCGAGAGAAAAAATAAATAAAACGTAATTCGAAATTGAATTCGTTGAAATGAAAAAAAAGGGGTTGAATCATGAAAATATATCGCGTGTCTGAAAGCAAAAGGGCTTTACGTGGTTCTGCTGTAAGCATAGAAGGGTCGGTCCACATCGTTCTCTATAAGCATAGAAGACCCCTTTTGGCTCGAGTCACGCGATATATTTCTTTCCTTATTCTCTATGAAACTCGATGGATCTCGATGAGGGACGGGGGAGAGGGAGAACGACGAGGGTGTTGCAGTTGGTGTCTTCGTACTCTTCTCGGAGGCTCTCTTCGCTGCTGGTTCAGCGCGACTTGGCTGGTGTTGCTCTCGGGAGCCACCGCCGCGTGGGCAACCGGTTTGACGGGTTGTGTTCCCCGGTTGCACTCGGTCTTCGCATCTCCGATGCGATGTATATGTATCTGTGTGCACGTGTTCGAGAAGCAACGCACAAACTTCCATCCGTAAAGACGATGAGGAGCTTCGTGTGCGTATGCGTCTGAAGCAAACGCACGAAACTTCAACCCGTAAAGTGGGAGATCCATCGCTGAGTAGGTGGAAACCGTCGTGCGAGTTTCACCAACACGAGAGCACAAGGGCGAAGGGAAGGGAGTGAGAGAAGAGCCCAAGGGGGAAGCCCGCTACGTATAATACACTCGAGATACCGGTCTAAATATAGCATCGGATTTACATACGAGTCCTAAAGACCAGACCTGGATTAATGTGCTCAACGGAGATGGGAAATTAAACGAAGAAAGTTCGATGAAGATAGATAAACATCGCGAATAAAAAAAAATAATATTTTTACAAAAATTATTTTTTATTAAAATACATCGAAACAATCGATTCGTTAGCTTCGTCAGGAATATACGAATGGCAACTGAATAAATTAGAGCCGAAAAAAAAAAGAAACGAAATTATAACGCAAAGCAATTAATGACTCCGAGATAATTTACGAGATAATTTTTTTTTTTTTTACGTAAATAAATTTGACTTTTATGTCACTTTGCTTTGCGGCTCTTTGTGTTAAAATAGGGGCAGTTGCGGATAAAAAAAAAAAAAAAAAAAAAAAATCAGCGATACTTGTAGCGCGAACGCGAGGATAATTTTGATCGTCGAGAGTTAGAACCGCTCGTCCTTGATCGTCCCGTCCCTTCTCTTTTATTCTTCTCAACTGATATTGCATCTCACTGCACGAGAGCTCTAGCGTGTCCTCGTACGGTTATACTTCTACAGCTCAAAGATGTGCAGAATAGAGTGTTCGCATACGCGAGTTTCTTTTATATGCGGGAGACGTGAATACGCGAGCGTACGACAAAAAAGGGTTGGGCACTCCGAGAGGAACTCTCGTGGTGCATTGTGACGACGAATCTTTTGTTGACAAACGAGAAGATTCTTCTTAAAAAAAAAAAAAAAAAATTGTATGAGGGGCAATTATAAAATTGGCGCGTTATAAATGACAACCGGTTATGATGAATTTACGATTTTTTTTTTTTTTTTTTTTTTTATGCAAGTAACGGCAACTGCATTATCGAGAATATTGACTCTTCTGTATGTCGATGACCATGAAACATATGCAACCGTGTCGGACTCTCTTACGTTCTCTAAACGATCTATGAAATGCGCTCTCGAAGGTGCGTTGGCTATAACTATCAGCTTTGCTGATGAGTGAAGGTGCCTTCAACCTTCGCTCAATATACTCCTCTACTTTTACGCAACGCGCTTTATTTACAATCATCTCGGCTCGTTGACTTTTTATTATCACAGTGTCCATGTCTTCTCGTACAAACGAGTGTCTCGGTGATTGGAAAAAAAAAAAAAAATGTTCGATGGAAAGGTTAAATTTTGAAAAGGTAGTAATTGCAGAAAATTCAGGTCCGTTGCTTCATTTTCCATCGAAATAATTACGATGTTTAGCGCATTTTTTTCTCTCGCGATTTTTCTAGAACAACGAGACCATTGGTTAAAAAAAAAAAAATTCCGGAGGACATATTTTACGAAGGGAAAATATTAACATACTATAAACTTGTCGCAAATGCGATGTTTAGCGTATTTTATTGTTTTTTTTTTTTTCTAGAACAGCTGAGTCATTGAGATGAAAGAGTGAAAAAAATACAGTCGAAGCTGTCGAAGGTAAGAAAAATTTACGTATTCCGAGGTACAGAGGTTTTCGCAATTATTAGCCGTTCGGTGAATTCATTTTTCTGGGTCATTCAATTAATTTGGCGATGTTTAGAAAAAATAAAATAAAATGGTTAACTTAAGAGAACCTTAAGGTCAAAGAATACGAGAGAGGAATATATAACGCCGAGTGTAGCAAGAATCCTCGTGAGTCGAAAACAAATGGCTGACTTGACAGGCTTGACTCTCGCGCGCGCGGAAGATGCTGCCGGAGAAGAGATAAGAGACGAAGGGAAAAAAAAAGCAGTACGAAGCGACGAGAGGCAGAGAAACGAACGGAGGGGAGGACTTGTCTTGAAAACTAATTATCAACGCATCAAATATAACTTAGTTCGCGCTACTGTATTCCCGCTGCCCGGTGTACGAGGGACCGATTTCCCGGGTCGCCATTACTACCGTCACGAACGGCACCTTTATTATTTCTTGCTTACGCGCAACATTTTTTTTTTTTTTTTTTCGTTTTTTATTTCGTCTCTCCTCTTGCGCTGTTCGAGATCTCTGCACGAAAAAAACTCGTTTGGTCAGTTTTAATTGGCCGATCGCCGATGCACCCGGGCGATGATTCGGCGTGTCTCGTCTTTACGATATGATACCGGAGATGTTGAGTTAAAAAATAATACAGATTGATGGTAACGATCGATAGGTTGAACCAAAGAGATAAAGTTTTTCGTGATCGATTCCGTTAAAAAAAAAAAAAAAATCGACGAAAAATTGAAAGTATACACTTAACAACGGTGAATGAAGAAGAAATATTTGAAATATAAAAATTTTTTTCTTTGAATTTTAGTTTTTTTCTTCTTTATTTTTAATATTCAAATGCTGTACGTAAAGAATAATTTTTTGTAAAATCATAGAATTATGTAAAAGGCATTTTTTAGTCGAAAAAATTCACTGAAAATAATAAATTTCATAATTTTGCGGTACAAACATTTTTCTAAAATTATCTGCTTCTCGATGGTTAGATATTTGCCACTAGATATTTGTTTAAATAATTGAAATTTGTTGACCACCGATTTTTTTCCAAATTCTGTCATTTTTTTTTTTTTTCATTTTTAATAAAAATTTCGTACATAACTTTCGCCCATATAAGCGTTCGTATAAATATATAAAATTTGATGAAAATGTGTATCGATTTGTAAAATTTAAATTCGTCGGAAAAAAATTATTTCTCCGGTTACACAAAAAAGTTAATCGAAAGCATAAAACAGCAAAAAAAAAAATTCAGACCCAATACTTCGTCAAAGTGCGACTCGATTTTATTACTCCGAGACAAATGTTATGCGTACGTATCATCTCGGTATTCAGGCGAATTCCTCTATATTCAGAATTTTCGAATCTCCGCATTTCTCTCCCGCATAAAACCCTTTTTCTACGTTCCATATATTATACCAACCTATACGCTAAACCGTCTGTATCCAGTGCCTCCATAACTGCGGTAAATTCGTGGCTTCGCCGAATATTCGGCTTTTCATCTATGGCGGGGAAGGGTTTTGCGGATAGTCGACGAACTACCCGACGATTTCCCGCGGCAGTAAAAACCTCTCGCGAATAATTTAGCGCTCTATAGGGTAATATAGGGTCGCCATTCGTAGTGCGTCCGGAGGGACTCTCTGCGCTATACACAGAAAGACTCGCGTTCTCCACTATATATACGGTGGAGATAGACGAGACGGAAAGATGGAGTGAGTTCTCGTTCTTCCCTTCGTCCCTCTCTCTTTTACCCTTTATACGAGAATCGCTCCCCCGAAGTGCATCCCTCGTTGCTGTGTGTAGGGGACAGACGATCGGCCACCGTAGACTCCGCGAGAGTAACGTAACGCCGCGACCGCACCCGCATACGGCGTATTGCGCCTCGTGAAAAGGAAACTGGTAGCCTAACCCCGGGGATAAATGCTAACTGTGGATGCTGCACGGGATGCTGGACCATTGCCAGTGTCGACGACACTCATAAATCCGAGAACGTCGCGACTCGCTAGTTAACGCCGGCTAACACGTCCCTCTGTACTTCTGTTCCCGTCCTCCCGCTACCCCCGTCGTTCTTTTCCATTTTTCAAATCCTGATAGCCGGGGAAACAAAAATAAAAAAATGAATGTCCATTCGATGAAATTCGGACAGTGAATTCGCGTTCGGCCAATAAATTTTTTTATTGCTTCATTTTTGCGCGTTTTAGCTGAATTTTTTCTGACGAGAAGGAGAGAGAGAGAGGAAGAGAGCCTTTTTCCCAACCTGTTGGATCCCCCGGTGCGGAGTTGTAGATCGTAGGTGGAGAGCAGCGCAGAGACACAGAGAGTACTATGGCGAAGGGTGTGGAAATAAAAAGGAGTGAAAACCGGTTTCTGTCAGATTTCCTCGTCTTCTTTTTATCTCACCTGTTTTTTCGGTTTTTTTGTTTTTTTTTTTTTTTTTTTTTTTTTACGCGCTCCCTTTTTAAACACATGTTGAAAGGGATTAGAGGAGTGGATGTGTGCCGTTGGTCAGGATGAGGGATGAAGTTTGCTCGGAGTGTTGAAGTACAACGACCTGTTGAACTCACGTGCAAACGCGAGGCAAACACTCACGGTGACGGACTCGAGAGACTCTAACTCTCCCGAGAACGGTCGTTGTAACAGGTTACACATTTGCATACGTCGTGGAAATTGCGAAGATACGAAATAAAATGGTTCGTTTGAAAGGACTTATAAAGAACATAGTACTATCAAACTTCCGACTAAGAGCTTTAAATAAAATTATACGCCAATAAAAAAATCGTCAAATTGCAAAAAATAAAATCGGTACGGGACGTAACTGATAAAAATAATAATAATACGAACTTCGCTCCGAATTAAAAGAATTTGAAAAAATAATTATCTTCGTAAGACGTATCTTACTAATCTTCGAAAACTCGTGACATTTCGTACATAAAAAAAATATAAATTTTTTTTTTTCAAAAATTCGAAAAGATATTTTAAAAATTCATAGTTTTTCAAAAAAATCATCGAATAAATTTTGGCTAAAAAAATGTTTAAATTGTTGTTATGGAAAATTAAGACTTAAGACTTTCCTTATGGTTGATTTTTTTCAGATTTTTATTCCATTAGAAAGTTGTCGAAATTCTCTCTGAATTTCACGTGAATCGCACTCTTTCATAATACGCGACGATACACCTTCCTTAATCTATTATAGGTAATTTCTTTTATTTCCTGAGGCATTTATGCACCTCTTATCTATAATTTTCCTGTCCCGAGTCAAATATCGTTATGTCTTGAAATCCCTCGGGTTCTTTTTTCGTTCGGTGATTATAACGAGAAGCGATAGAGAACGAGTGAAGAAAGGGGTCCGAAAGAGTTGCACGTGCGTTACCAAATGCAGCAGCTAGCGAGCGCGCATTAACGAAAGAATAACAGGGCACAGGGCATATAGTTAAAGCGCGCAGAGATTACGCGTGTCGCGCGAGTGCCATACGGCAATGTTGCTGCGCTGGTCTCGCGGCCGAAGCGGAGCCGAGTGACTGCAGTCTGAAATAGAATCAGTGGAATAAGAGAAGCGAAGAAAAAAAAAGAAAAAAAAATGGAAAAAAAATCAAAAACTCTAACTGTGCTACCGCTGTGCCGCAGCGAGAACCCTAAAGAAATCGAGATTGAGCGAAACAGAAGGGGGCGGGAAGAAAAGGGGAACCCCCCGTTTCTTTGGCGTGAACTGTAAACCAACTTTTTGCGCCATCGCGGTAAGATTCTATTTGAGGAGGCGGAAAGTAGAGACTCGGGGGAGAGTCGACCGCGGGGTTATCGTTGTCGCGTCACGACGGACTAAACGCGCGAGTGTGTATATGACGTGAATGTGTTTCCATACAGTTAGGGGCAATATTCTTGTTCCAAAAATTACGCCGGTCGTTGCACCATGTCGGGCTAAAACCATTGCAATCCTTCGTACTTCGGTTCAAAACTTCGACTCCAAAAATTCAATGTATCACACGAAACCTCAAAATAATTTCAATGAAAAAAAAAAAATGATTACATGATTTTTCACTTATATTTCGCGAAAAATTGCGATCATTTCATTTTCCGAGCGAAAAAAAAAATTATATAATTTTTTTTTTTTCGCGCGGATAAAGAAATTTCGTAATTTATTTTTGACTCACGAATGCACTGTACCGAAAACAAAAACAAAAAAATGAGTCAACTTTTGCATCGGCTACGATTGCGTGACCTTCAAACATACGCGCAGTCGTTTATTAGCACCTCGACCCTGCGTCTCGAGTTGCGTACTTATATGTACTGACTTGCTGCTTACTGCGTTTGTATATATATCGAAGTGTGCACGTAGGTGCGTTGTACTCACCTTCGCGTCGAGCGCGAGCGATTACGAACAAGGGGGCAATGCAACGCAACGCTCGACGTTGCAAGTTGAAACGTTTCGTCAGGCGAAGGTCGCCACCTCGGCCTTGCGCCCGCGGCAAATGGTTTGTGACCACCTTGAAGCGTATTACAATGCCTACGTGCCTAAGTATGTGTACCTGAATATACGTATTACCCGCGGTACAAACGTTCGGTAACACAGGTGAATTGTAACCGTTGAAAAAAAACGTTTGTATCAACGAGACAATTGACCCTTTCGTTTATCTTCCGATTAAATCCGAGTGAAAAAAAATTTCGATCTTTTAACGATCTATAAATTAATTTAAAAATAAAAATAAAGCAACAAATATTTAAATTTTATACTAATGGTATTTATCCATATAACAATGTATTATTTTCAACTATAAATAGATGAAAATTTTGTTTTTATTATAATTTTTTTATTTTGAGAGCAATAAAAAAAAATTTAAATCATTGATGCATGTGATTTATTGATACTTACGATTCCGAGGAATGGCTGAGAAAAAATTATGATTTTTTCGGCTAAACTTCCGTAATCGGTTTTTTTTTTTTTTTTTTTTTTTTTTTTATCGGAAACATGTTGTATTGATAATCAGATATTGCACGCGATACACTTACAAAATGAGCTGAACGTAAATGAGAATATTGATGGAAACGATTTTTTTTGGAATGCGCACACGCGATCCTTTCCGGGATCGCGGTTAATCCCGCACCCGCATGTAGGTACCGACAATAAATATACATGGTAAGTTTGCTATCGACGAAATGAAAGAAAAAAAAATGCGCGCCGGTTCTGATTAGTCTCAATATCATCAGTCTGATCTAAATGGACTCGGCATGCGCGTATATAAAATACATCTGACACGCCGCGACGTACGATCTTGTCTAACGATAAAAAGACAAACCGGTACCACCTGTCGCGCCGGAAGGTAATCATGCCGGGGCTCTCACCGTAGATCCGATCTAATCCGGAGCGATTTAATACCAATTATTATTGCCCCCGTACGTAGTTTCAGGGAGCGTTGCGGAACACACAAATTGCAACAAATTCGTTACCTCGACCCCCAACGAGCAATGGGTATCGTATATCTTATCAAGGCATCGTTACACTCGAGCTTCTCAACCGTTTTTTTTTTTTTTTTTCGTTAATCCAAATTCCATTAATGGCTAATATGATCGAAAATTATTTTAGTTTCGTATTTTATATTGATTAAAAATATTGTCGAAGTGTTTCTTACCACATTTTAATTTTAATCGATGTTCGAATAATAGATTTTTTTTTTTCGTTAATCCAAATTTCATTAATGGCTAAAATGATCGAAAATTATTTTGGTTTCATATTTTACATTGATTAAAAATATTATTGTCGAAGTATTTCTCACGACATTTCAATTTTAAACGATGTTCAAAAATTAAAAAATTCATTGATTTTTTTTTTTTTTTCGATGTCACTCGATATTGCCATTTTGTTTTTTTTCGATAAAAAAAATATAGCCGCAAGTGGTTGAGTGAGTCAAATATAATTATAATAACAATAGGATGGTGGAAGAGACGATGTGACTATATATTACTTAAGTGTTGACGGTTTTATTATATTTTATACAGTGCAATATATTGCATTTACATTGTGCAGAGTCTGCGGATCGGCTATGCAGCTTGTCCCGTATAGCCGTACCGCGGTGTATATCGCATGGTCCGTTTATTATTAACATTAACAGCGGTGAATCATATGGCGGGCGTTACAATTGGAGTACAAAAGGAAAGAAAAGGAGGATATCGCGTATGTAACAAAGAAAAACAATGACGAGAGAGCGAAAAAAAAATAAGGTATTAAATGCGAAGAGTTAATAATAACCGGCGCGGTGAGCGAGTGACCGGTTAATTGCGGTCGTCCCGGTGGGTTAATTAACCACTGCGTTCTGCACAAGATATTCCAGGCAGTTGGTACACCACTTCCCAACCAACGTGGCGTACTTCTGCCACTTCTGCCACTTCTGCCACCTTATTTCACGAGTATTTCAGGGTGATGCGCCACGGTATTAGGGGCGTGTATCACCTCGCGTTGCACGACTGCACGCGAAAAATAAGCGTGTTGCCGAAGTGTGTTATTCCGTATCTTTTACATCGTAGTCACTTTTTACACACATACAAGTATTTTTTTTTTACATAGTCATCATACGTAATGAAAACAACGTACTTATAAATGGCTACAATGTACAAAAAAAGGGAACAACACGCTTATAGACGTCACGTTAGTTCTTAGACTTTGTCGATTCGATAACGCAGCGCCTTATGTAGCCGTATCGGGTTGAACTATTTATTGAAAAAAAAAAAAAAAATTCGATCGATATTTAAGGGGTTCTTCAAAATTTTGATCAAAATGTAATGAAACGGTTATTTCCGATAATCAGTAAAAAAATCAATAATAATATTCATATTCATATTCTTAGACTTTGTCGATTCGATAACGCAGCGCCTTATGTAGCCGTATCGGGTTGAACTATTTATTGAAAAAAAAAAAAAAATTCGATCGATATTTAAGGGGTTCTTCAAAATTTTGATCAAAATGTAATGAAACGGTTATTTCCGATAATCAGTAAAAAAATCAATAATAATATTCATATTCATAATAATAATTATTAATACATTACAATGTTTGTCAAAATTGCTGAAAATTTCGAAAATTTAAAAAATATAGTTTTTGAATTACGATTTTTTTTTTTCGATTGATTGCATCGTAAAAAAAAATTCGTGAAATTCTGTGCCAATGTTAAATAAAATTAAAAAAAAAAAACAGAAATGCGTTTTTGTAAAATTTTCGATGTATGCCAAAAAAAAATTTGTTTTCGTTTTCAACCCAAAAAGTACCGAAAAAATGTAATATCAGGTATCACGTTAACGCGGTATCATCGTTGACTCGTATTATTATACATCGGATATCTATAGTTATACACTGCAAGTAGTCTCGATGGCACGAGTCAGCGTATCAACCTGGTGGGGTTTTCGTTTCGCGTAGAACGCGGAGCTCTTCGATGTATTCTCGAAGGTGGGAGGTTGTGCCGGACAGAGCACACAACTTGCCAACTTGCCACTGAACTACCGCACCGAGAAGTAAGGGAGTGGAGAGGGAGGGGGGAGAAGGGAGGGAATACGCGCGGGTTATTCTCTCTTTTTCTCCTGCTGCACCGCACTCCGCTATATACGTTTGAGTTGGTTGACCCGAAGCGAGAGAGAGACAGATCCGCGCCGCCTTCCCTCAACGTGCATATACGCTATAACTATACTAACCATCAGCTTCTCAGTTCCGAACAGCCGATCGTCGTTATACTCCCGCGAGGAATCGCACTTGCGATCCCTCCGGATCTTGCAATTCCGTATCTGAATTTTCCCTCAAACGCGTCTTCGTCTTTTTTTTTCCCATTTTTTTTTTTCGTCACAACGTTCAGTTGTTCATCGATCCAAATTTTCGGACGACGCCAAATTTTCAATAGGGAGCTGACAAGACAATTCTTTGGGCTGATAAAGTCCAGAAATTTGAGCTCATATCGGAGTCTAAATTGAAATCGCAGAAGCGTGTCGCTATCCAAGAAAATTGCTTCGGTAGCTTCGATGTTCGGAGTCTGCAGAGGCGGTATAGTTGTAGAATGGGAGGTTCGAACTTGTATTACGAGGTAGCGGATCGAAATGGTTCAGAAAAGAGACGATGAATAAGAAGAAGAAGAAGAAGCTGAAGAAGACAATCGCGAGTAGTAAGGAAGCGAAGATGAAGGGTATCGTACGAGAGCGAGAAAAGGTGAAAGATACATATATACATAAATATATATATATATATTGTGCAAAAGAAGAAATAAATAAACAAAGTCGAAGAAACGAGTGTAAAAGAGGAACAGCAAAGAAGAGGCCTGAAGGAGATCGTACGCCTGTGGCGTGATGTTCAGCTCGTGGAGGATTACTACCTCTCGGAGTGCCCGAAGTAAGCCTAAGAGGGAAGAGAGAAGAAAAATAAAAAAAAAGTTACGAAGAGAACGAATTGGTGAGAGTGAGAAGACGCGAGAAAGAGGCGAATCGGAAAGGAAGATAAAACAAGAGAGAGAGAGGGAGAGAGCGAGAGAGAGAGAGAGAGATGGATGGAAGAAGATAGAAAAGGAAGAAAGCAAAGCATCACGTCGTCAATCATGGTCCAGTTGCTCCTATGTACTCTCTCGACTGTGCGGTGTACGTTGTATAGTATACTATACATACGTTACAACCTTCGCGCCTGAGAGCGAATAAACGAACGGAGAAGAAGTGTACAGTGGCTGGAAAGTACGTAGTACACATGCCACCGTATTGTGGCTCACAATGTTCAATCATATCCTCCAGCATCTCGATTTTTAATTAGAGATTCAAAGTCCAATTAGGATTGATAACGAAAAAAAAAAAAAATTCGGCATCGTGTCGCCGAGTAAACTGATCTCTCATTTTTATCAGGTTTCTCGTCTATTAATTTGAAAAAAAAAAATGATAGAATGTTCACTTCGAATATTGATAATAATAATAATAATAACAACTATTGATAAATATAGTTATAAATCGATGAAAAAAAAACTGCGCGCGCATTTCGATCGCGTAAGTTATTTTCAAAGTAGTCCTTTCATCGAGTGAAAAGAAAATCAAGACAAGAGTCTCGTTCGAAGTCAGCGGAGTCGGACGATGCCGGAAAGGAAATAAAGGTAAAAGAATGAGGAGAGCAGTGCTGCGGGGGTGTCGTTGACCCCGCGACGACGATATTGTGTACCACTTCAGTTTTAAGTCCGTGGCGTTGTGTGGCGGAGTTCGTAAAAAAAAAGAAGTGAACAAGAAAAAAATAGAGATGGAATATGAACGTCGAGCGACGTCGGGTCGGCAAGGAATAAGGACGCCCTCAGCCACACTCAGCCGTGGTCCTTGGCTATGGATCATTAACCGTGAGCGGAGAAGCCGCGAAACTGTTGGCAGCCTGCTGCGCTAGAGACTTTTGGCCTCCGTTGCTACTACTGCCAGGGAGACTTCCGAAATCTCGGGAATATATAGGCAACCGGGGTGTACGGAGGGCGGAACGGGGCGGGATGGGGTGGGGTCGGGAGGGCGGGGGATATAATACATCGAGACGAATATCACGAGATCTTTTCTTCGTAACGTCTGACCCTCGCGATTTCACCTCCGTCGAAGGAAAGAGGTGAACGGAGAGCGAAAGGCGACGACGATACTTCGGTCGATTCGAGAGGACGATGGCGAACTCGAACGGAGGGCGAGAAAACCGCTCGAGAATGAGAGAATTACCGGCGTCTCGGTGATATAACACGCCTCGGTGAGCCACCCTCGCTGACTCCTACCACTGCCAGACGAGGGATCAAGAGGAGAGAAACCAGCGACAAAATCCCACCAATTTGTCGCGGACTTCTAAGGCTATCGATTTCGAACGTATTACAGAGCTTTTCAGTCGATGGAGTGAAAATATAAGAATGAATGGAAGTAAATAAAAAAAAAAAGGTACGAAGACGCGAAAGGGCTTAAATTCTCGTATTGTCATTTTTTCGAACCAGTGAAGTGAGAATTCAGCTTAGATTATTGAATCGATTTCTGATTGATCGGTTTCATTCACTTTCTTATTTCTGCAAAGAAAAAATTTATCCAATTAGATCGATTCCACTCGACATTGGTAAAAAAATACGAGGCATTGTATATTAAAAAAAAGCAATCAATTCCTCGTCTTTAAAATTTTTTTTACCGATCGTGAAGCATCCAAAAAAATACTTCGAAAATTAACGAAAAATCTCGAAGGATAAAAACGATAAAAAAAAAAGTTTCACTATTTTTATAAACAATTGTAAAAATTAAGAAAATGTTACTAAAAAAAAGTTTTCTCAAAAATAATAACGCTAGATAATTTTTTTTTCCAAAATCGACTATTTTTTAATTAAAAAAATTTGAACTAAATTAATTGAAATTTTTTTTTTAAACTCAATCGAAATATTTTTTTCGTACTCTGAATTATTATTTCCCGAAAAAAAAAATGTATCAATTATCGTCTCCCCATGAATGCGCTTTTGCGACCGAAAAAACGTTTCTCTCCGATACAAATCGTCCGTGAGCTTGAAATTATAACGAGGAGATTGCGTTACGGAACAATGCCCCTTGGTTGAGCGAAGAAGCATATACGTACCGTGCATAAGCCTATAATGTATAAAGTACGCTCTCGTCGAAGCGAAGCGAGAGTTCCTGCCCTTCGGTTATGGTAAACTTGCCGTTTCGACGAGGGGGTAAGTTGAGATATTGCTCGTGGACTCGGGTTACAAAACACAGTGGAAGGAAGACGGAGAGTGCAAGAGCTCGGTAATTAGCTCGAGATGCTGGCAAAGGTACGCGTACCTATACATGTTTTACCTATATAGTGTTTCGATCTATATATCTATATTACGAGCAGTCTGCTCGTTGCGGGTTTCCTCGCGGGTGCTTCGAAATGCGCCGTCTCGTACCTTCGCGTCGATGAATAAATCGTACGGAGTCGGAAAGAGACGAAGCCAGTTGTTGGTTAAACGACGAGAAACGAGACGCAGCGATACCGAATATGGAGGATCATATCGTATTTACAACGTAAAACGAAACGATAGCCGTTCTCTCTCCGCAGGAAGCTACCGACAAAACTATACTTACACAGACGTTGAGAAACTGGTGGTTCTATAGGCGATGCGTGCGTTTGTATGCTGTATATGCATCTCTCGGGTCCACCAACGAGTCGTAATAAAGTAGCGAAGTAAAACAGAAGCCTCGAAGTTCAGTGGCGTATTATCTATCGCACTGGTACTCGTATACCGTTGTTCGAAGGTTTCCACCATTAATAGACGAACTGAGAGCGAACACGAGATACGAGAGTTGTATCGATAATTACGAATTACCAACAAACAAAAAACCTCTTGGACCGTTCGGTACAAATGGATGCTGTGCCCTTTTTTTTATCTCTCGCAGGTTCTACCATCTTGAAATGATCCGTTGGTTAGAAATTTTCCAACAGAGAGTTCTCGGTATCGATGCACTAAGTGCATCAATTACATTTATAAATGTATAATTTATATAAAAAAAAAAAACGACAAAATCACGAAAATTATTTTTCCCATTTTTTTCTCATCTGTTCGTCGTTTCGAAAATTTTCTTTTTTCAAAATTTCAATTTTATTAAATTACGTTTTTTACCCAATGAATTTTATTACAGAATTGTCCTTTCATTATTTCGTTGCATTTCACGCCATATTGAATTTTTATTTTTAGTGAAATCTAAAAAAGTTACAAAAATTTGTATATAGATACAAATTTACAATAATTTTTCTTAATTTTAAAAACATTTTTTATAAGATTATCACGAAAATGTTTGTGGACGTTAGTGCGCAAGAAAAATTTGTTAAACTTTTTGCCGGTCGCACCTTCCGTCGTCGATACAATGGCATCGGTTCTATTTCTTTCTCGAGAAGCTGCAGGAACTGATAACGAGAAAAAAAAGGCCTGCGGCGCGAGTACCGGCGTTTTTTTTTTTTTTTTTTTTTTTCATAGACGTTAGCAGCAGACGCGTACAGCTGTGTAATACTGCAACGTCTGTTGATGGTGTAGAAGTTGTAATGCAGCATCGAGCGTACGCTCGGGAGAGAGAGAGTGTGGCGCTCCGGGTTAGTATACGCCGGGTGATACACGCCCGTACATCGCTTTACGGCGTTTCTTTTGGGGTCGTTGGGCGCGTATAGTATACCCGTTGCAACGGTACGGCGAGTGGAACTTGTTGCATGCACTGCTGGACCGAGCCTTGCAAAGCCGTCTCTCTCTCCCGAGGATAGCGATGCGGAGAGAGCAAACAGAGAGTCGCTGTGAGAAAGAGACGGAAAAAAAAAAACGAGAGCCGGTAATGCACGTTGGCTCGATCACGAAGTCACCTTGAACCCCGAGACGGGTCCACGGACCTGGTGGAGAACTACACTGCGTGCTGGAAACAGAATCCTTTCCTGTATCTCCTCTTCTCCTGTACGGATAAAACCCTTATTCCGATGCACCGATGCTCTCTCGAGCTCTGTACGCTATGTCTATCCATTCTTTCTTCCCCCTCCTTTTTTTACTCTCGATGTCTTGATGCCGCGTCAAGAATTAAAAAAAAAATTCTTTTCGATATACTCTGAATTAACTTCGTAGTTTTTTTTTTAAATTCACAAAATAAGTAAAAATAGAGTTTTCGTAATTTTTTTGTAAAAAAAATTAATTAGATAATAATTTTTGGTAACATCTTACTTTTTGGTTCTGAAATAGAATTTTTCTTACGAGAAGGGGGTTCTATAACCACGTCGTTTCCCCCGTAAAAACAAAAAAAAAACGAAACATTTTTTTCGAGTCCCGCGGAGTTATCATAGAGACGGCAATATTGCGAACCGCGAAACTTGCGAAAAAACATTGTCGTTCGACGCGAAGAAAAGTACGATTGCAAGAAAAGAAAATCCTCCCTCGATGAATAAAGTAGTGACACAAGTGGACATCATTGGATCACGAATAGTGGTCGACCGAAGTTTGCCACAGATTGCGGAGAACCAGTTGGAGCACTCGGAGCGCTACATGTATATATATATATATACACATGTAGTATAATATATATTATGTAGATATATATAGGCACACGAGAGAGTCAACCGCAGAGGGTTCTTTGCAGCACAATACGAAATCGGGAGCATATATTATATAACGTGCAATTTACTTCGAGGATCACACTGTGAAGCTTTCTATCGTCGTACGAGAGAAAAAACTATACTTAACTCGGTGGCTTCGTGAAGTTGGTAGACCGATGCGCGTTTACGCTGCCGGAACTTGCGTATAGTGTGCGATAGCGAATTCTTCGCCTTCACCGCAAAAAAAAAAATAAAAGGAGTGCAGTTAGGGGACCATGAAGTACACGTGCGTTCATCACACACGCATTTGCGAATACGGTGGCCTCGATCGAGGGATGCGATGGCGTCACGATGTCGAGGTCTCAAAAAAAAAAAAAAATGACCATGAAAACGTTCGATCTATTGCACGTGAACCGACCCTCGTTACCCGCGATGTTTTATTTCACGCGAAGAAAACAGAAATTGAACCGCAATATTCATATTCGCAAGTGTATCATTTCGCACGTGAAACACGCACCGCTTTTGCTATAGGTTTGGATACCGCCAGCGTTTCGACGAATAACACTGTGCAGTGGCTATTTACCCGGTCTGGTGGTCAATTTCATCCCTCTTAACCGATATTACGCTGGTAAAACTGATAGTTACGCACAATTCGTTTATCGAGTCTGTTTGATACCCAAACTTTTCAAACAAAAGTTGAAGTTGAAGTTGCAGTCACGTTTTTTCGCGGAAATAGCTTCATTTTTTGGAATTCACCGGAATAAAATAATAATAATCATTTTTTTTTTTTTTTTCGAAAAAAAAACATGCTGATATTGAAAATTTTTTTTTTTCAGTTTATAAAATAATGTTATTCTATTATTATACTGTTTCGATTATTTTCAATAAATTTTTATTTTTTCGGAAAAGATCGATTTTTTCCGTTGTTTATCATTTTTACGAAACTCAAATTTTGCAATTTATTTTATTAAATCCTAAATAAAGTTTTTATTTCCTTTATATAACTGCCAAATCTCTCGTAACGAGTCCAATAATTGCGCCATTTTCTTCGTCAAACGAATACGTTATGCACATGCATTTGGCGCGAGTATCGCGGCAGAGACTGCCAGATAATAATAAAGATTGCTGTTAAGGATTGCGCGATCAGCCGGCCACTATATTATTCACAACTGTTACGCCTCTTGGTAGTCGTAATAAAATGTCTATACAAGTACGGTATTCATAGTCGAACGAACTACGAACCAACGAGTGAGAGTCAGAGAGAGGGAGAGAGAGGAAGGCGTTCGAAGGTGCGTACCCGTCGGACGAAGGCGCGCATCGTAATCGTATGCACGCGCGTGTACCGTTACTTCGGTTCGCGTTCGAGCGCAACACGACTGAGAAGTGTGAAAGGGGGTACGCTACACACACGTTAAGGGATTCGCATAGTGTTAAAGACGTTACACGCGTTCCATAGTTGAGCTTCACGCCAGCAGCATCGTCATCGTCTCGTCCTCTCGTTCAACGGCGAGCAATGATGAGGGACAGGTAAAGAGGCTTACATAGGACGCCTGCAAGCATAGATTCAGCGAGCAGCAGTTAAGTTCTGTGCGGAAAAACTGCAACGCACTGTCGAGCGAAGAGAGTCGTTGCCTGAGACTGGCAGCGAACCGGCAAGCTTTGTGGGACGTATCCTTGGACCTTTCGATCCCCGGGGTTCCCCGGTGCGCGATCGGACAGCCTCGTGTCTATACTCTTCCATGTACTCTCTCCTTCCCGTTCAACGGCGCACCTATCTACTCTTTATACCACACTCGACCCTTTCATACGTGAAAAAAAAAAAAAAAAAAAAAAAAAATTACGCAAGGATCGTAATTACAAGCATTATTCGTAGGGCTCGAAGGCAAATTCAACTCGAGACGAGATGTACTTCGTCGTTCGAGTTGTCGTATTTTTTAAATGACAAAAAATTCATACCTGAAATAAATACATCGACGAAAAATAAAAAAATTAAAATGAAAAATAAAAAAAACGCCGATTTTTTCAACCGATTTTCTCTATAAATAAAGTGAAGCTTTTTGCAGATTAACCCTTTTAAATTGACGGTTTTTTTTTTTCACAAAATTTAATTTTTTTTTTTACAAATTTTTTGCCACATTGCTATTCAAAGCTCAGCGGAGAAGTTGTGCCGCGAGAAGCTCGCGCGAGCAATATAAAGCCGCGGAGAGATTGGACGGTGATAGCGAAGAGAGAACTTAGCTTGCGCGCCTCCCCGAGATCTCTTCGAAAGAGACGGAGAAGGAGGCAAGAGAGTAGTGAGAAAGGAAGGAAAGAAGGACGTAAAAAGTAAAGAGGGAAGGGGGGAGGATAGACGACGATGTGGCGTCATGCTGTCGGGTACACCGGTTTCGCTTTGCCTCCCTTCTTCTTCCATCTCGTGCCCGATACACACTTGCGCGCACGAGAGTCGCGAGCACCACAAATGCACACATATATATATAGACCCACACATGCATCAAGTACACGCGCGTCTATGTAGAAAACACGATCGCGTTCGTAGTACTACGTGCACGAGCTTCGAGATAATAGAAGACGGAACGAAACTAGAAAAGTAAAAAAAAAAAAAAAACTTCGACTCGGCACTCTCGAACAGAGCGAAATATAACTATACACATGTTTATTTTACTATACGCGTTGCGCGGTGAGGTTAGAAACTAAAACGAGCGTATAGAGTACCGCGAGTCCAAAGTGGCGAGAGATATATGTACAGCGAGAGTATACAGTGAGATAAAATTTGCTACAAATCGCGCGAATGACCGAGTGCCAAGGTAGAGAAGAAGTGAAGATCTCACGAACGTATACCGAAGGCAAGATATCGGGCAAAGAGGAAAGAGAATAAAGAAGGATACGTAGAGACATAATACCCGAGACGTGCGCGTACCACGGGCGCAAGAGGATCTATGCGTGCGTGTCGGATAATTGTACGTAATTGTAGGGTAGAATAATTAGCGATCTCAACAATAAGGCCTCTCCTTGCTGTACTGTACGTAGATACACGGGCGCGCGGCTGTTGTATAGTTGCAACTTGCAGCGATGCTCGAGGGCGACTCCTCTGTTCACTGTTCGTTGCACTTACTGTTCGTCCGTGGATGCTGCGTTCACGCATGAAAACATAGTACACACTAAACTCAGATAGTATTAGTATCCTCTACAGTAGAGTCTGTCATAAGTCAATTCTTCAATTCACTAATTTATCGAAAAATTTAACCCTTTTTTACAATTTGACATTTTTTGTCGAATTTTACATTGACTTCCGTCTTTTTTCCCATTTCATGATTAATTCTCCCAACTCACTTTTTTTTTCAGTTTTTTCATTTGCTCACTCCATTTTTTTTTTCGTAATGAGATACGAATTGACAAAAATTTATTTCGAAAAAAAAAAAATGAGTGAACATACAAATCGTTAATAGCTTCAATCAATTTTTTTTAGATAGTTATTTCAATAAACTAATTAGTCCTCCAAAATCATAATTTTTTCGTGTATCGAAAAATTAATTAATTTAAGTAAAAATCCTAAAAAATAGCCAATAAAAATAAAAAAGTACCATTTTATTTTTTTAAGCTGTTTAATAATTAATAAAAATTAAGTTCGAGAATTCAAATAAAATGTGAAAAATTTGTTATTTTCGAAGAATAAATCAAATGTAACTTACGATGAAATCGACTGTACCGACTATAACATTACGACGTTGTACTACTGCTGCGACTCCTGTTCGGTCTGATACTACGTACATATATACATATATATAGATATGTATATATATATATTCCCTTGATGAAATATATAGTACAGTCGCGTGTATATTACTCGGGTTTGTACGATGAGATCGGTAGGGAGAGGGCGGTTTCCAGAGCAGAGAGAGCAAACGGTTTCTGCTGTTATTCTGCTGTTGTAGTATCCACTGTGCTCCCGTAGTATTGGTTAGTACTTACTCTCCCATTGCTTGCTTGCCACTACTGCCGGACTTGTAGTACTCTCATCCCGTGGCCCCGGGGCGGACGAAGGTACGCGCGAACGAGAGTCTCCCTCCCGCCCCTTCCCTCAGCCGCTGGTTCTCCGACCGGTGGATCAGTCCGGACGACGTCGACGAGGCGCGGCACGGTAGCCCAGAGGCAACACCGCGAGACGATCTCACTGGGGATGCTGCTGGTTCCTCCTACTGCTGCTAATAACACGCTACGGCTATTCTATCCAACGCTCCTGCTTCTGCTTCGTATCTCCTCGATGCTGTTGCTCGTAGCTGCCGGTGCTCCTGCGGTTCGGCTATCGCAATACAAGACCCAACGCCCGATGCGGATTAACTCCTGATCCTCTTGCACGGTAGCCCTCGGGCGGAGTGCAGCAAGAAGATCGAGAAGAGGAAGAAAGAAAAAAGGCAACGCACTACCGGGTTAAAAAAAATTAATTGCGACCTATTTCAGTAGAAACAGCGATGTCTATAGTAGAACCTCAGAAGAAGTTGAATCTTCTGGTATTGTGTTTTATTTATAACGATTTTATTTATTTTTTCTCAAAATACGATCCAACGAATGGAGCAAAGCATGCGAAGCGGAGATATCGGTTGAGATTTAATGGATATCGAATAAAATCGATTTATTATTGATAATAAAAATATTAGATAACAGGACGATTTTTTTTGTCGATGTTGCATTTTCGTATTCCCTGTCGAAAATAAAAAAAATTTATTTGAAATTAAGAAAAAATCGTTAGTTCGATTGTAAGCAAACGCGGGGTTCGGAGAATCGAAATAAAGTTGCCGATCGCATGAGTCATGAAATATGAATATTTATTTCGAGAAACTATACGAGATATCCTTCGCATGCCAGTAATTCACGCATTTTGGATACATTTTTAGCTATCGTTAATAAATCGGTAGCGCAATCTAATAATTTGCAAATCGTGGCGCGAGTGGTTACGGCCTGTTAGTTGTCAGACGTATATCGTCACGTGCTTCGAGGTAAAGCAGAGATCGTGTACCTCTCAGAATGCTATTTACATTGTCGAGACGTGACTAATCTACCGCCCGAGATCCTGTATTGACAAATCGAGAGTCGCGACCTTTTTTTTTTTTTATATATTTCTTCGATCTCCGCAAACCCAAAGGGGCACAGCCGGTACTACCGTCTGCGCGACGGCAATGTTCAAAGCTTTCTGTGCACCAATGACTACCACTGTTACCACTTACCAAGTACCAGCGCTCTGATTGTCGCTCTCTGCCATCGAGAAGTCGATACAGAGACGCGTCACTCGTTGTGCAGGTGCAACCGGTCGATCATCTAATTACAAGCCTCAACCGCCCCTTTTAAGACGTTCCTATACAAGAGTTACGTTTTCCTCAACTGTGATTATCCATCACTTTTCAATCATTCCTTATCCTCATTCCAACTGTCGTTGCGTTTCTTTCATACTGCGTAATTGTCCGTAAGACGCGTTCGATAATCGACTCATTTCATTACATATTTGTCCCGAAGTGTCACTGATTTATCGGTTGAAAACGAATTGGTTTTTCGGAGAGTTATTTACCAACTTAGAGGTACCGATATGACGAATTGGAACTTCGGTAAAAAATATATCGCGGAATATTTTTTTTTTTTTCGTGAAATAAAATGTATGTAAACGTAAAAAAAATCGTTATTAATTTTTGATAAATAATGCATTATCATTATTTATTTCGTTGATTTTGCTGCAATATTTTAGAGTTTTATACGCTACGATAATAAACGCTCGCGATTCGAGATAAAAACTCTCCAAGGGGTGCAATGACTTCGCGAAACTTCGACCTAAAAACTTTCCTCGCAACTCAGTCGATAAAGACTTCGAAGCAAAGATACAAATTGCCCGATATCACAATCCACGACACTATTCGTCGACGCGACTCGTTCCGAATTCTCATCTCTGCAAGAAGAATTATATATATTCGAAGTTTATTTCATCCCACAAAGCTTCCTTATCGTTTCGCTCCACTCCCCGACATTGGAAGGACTCGCCTCGCAGAAAACTTTACAACCGAAACTTTTACCCAAATACCTAATGCTCTCCTATTTTCGTTTCACCCTTTCCGCCGACGCGGTAGCTATCATCTTTTTTCGTGTTTTGCCTCCTAATCGTTTGTACCTTTGGTTTCGTTTATTACACTCGAATCTTCAAGAAAAATTGATTTTTCCAACAATACATCGATCATTGAACGCATAAAGCAATAGTAATCAATAGAGAAATCTCTGGAATAGATGCCTATCTTCTCCGACCCCAAATACATCGAAGAATCAACCCGTTCGAAAGGGAGACTCCCGGGAGAAAAGATTCACCGATCAATTTCCTTGCGTTAATCGATTCCGGTCCTTCGACGAAGGATTCAGTATTGAGGATGGGTCAGTGAGCCTCGAGCCGCAGCAACCGCGGCAAAGGAGGTTCCTTCTCGATGGCGCGCGGTGCAGCGAACGCTCGGGGAGTGCAAGGAAAGAGGAGAAGAAGGAGGAGGAGGAGGAAGGAGGTACGGCGTACGGCGTCGTTCCGCAGAACGTCAAGGACCTCGGGACAATAAGACCACTCTCTGGTCGCGGTGGCCCGATCGGATTTGCTGTTGCTGTTGCTGCTACTACCCGCCGGGGACCTGCCAACCTCCGGTTCGCGTATATATACGTTCAACTTACACGGCATATAATACATAGATATATATATATGTATATTTATGCTTCCAAGATGTGTGTACATACATGTATATATGTATAGAAAATATATAGTACATTACAGTCAGAGTGGTCAGAGTTGCAGGAACCGGTAGCGCGCGCATGAAATACGACGAATTCGTTCCAAAGCTTCTAAAGTGTGTCGTTGCCCGCGCTCTGGTTTATTATCGTAACCTTATCTGAACCAACCCTCGGCGAAAAGCTACGGCTTTAAGCTAACTGTGACATCAATGCTTTCGCGAACCTTAATGGGAATCTATGTACCTATAACACTCCGGACGCCATTGTTGACCATCAGCGCGGCGGGAGCTCAAGTGTATATATATATATTTTTTTTTTCATATTTTTTTTCAAGATAGCCGCATTGATTAAACAATTCTATGGAGCCGTAGAAATGTTCTACACAATTGGATGCCATTTCGAGGATAAAAGATTTCATAGCAGTGTTTTTTTCAACAGATCGTAAAAATTTGAATTTTTTTTTTTCAAATGCGCAATACGCGAAATATATGTATCGTATGATTTTTTGTTTGAGTAATAAGTTGAAAAAATTAAGGGAAAAAAATTAGAAATTGAAGAAAATAAAATTGAAACATTAAGGTGACGATTTTTTATGGCGATACGAAGATCGATCGACAACGTCATTCCCTGCGTCCGATGCGTGTCAAAAGTTGAAAAATCTGTTGAGCATAAAACTCAATGAGTTCCCCGCATCACGGGAGGCTTGCGCTTGCGTCGCCGATCGCGATAAAAAAAAAAGTCGACAAGCGTTATAAACATCGAAAATTGCATGCAACACGAAACGGGGGTCAAAATCCTTGGTCTCGTTGTAACGAAAGTTGAACATTAGTGTTAGTAAAACCCGAAGAAGAAGGCGACGAAGAAGAAGAAGAAGCAGCAGAAGTAGTAAAAGAAGAAAGCCGCTGTGGCGAACCAGGTGGAGAAAGGAATACATAGTGTCCGAGACTAAGATAAGGACAGTCCCGGTCGAGATTCGAGTTTACCTCGAAGGAAAGACTGCGATAGTATCAACATCCGCGGGTCTGTATGAGTAAACGAAATGCCCTCTGTGTCCGTAAAACCCTCTATAACATCGTAGTGGTCATCCGAGAGGGAAAAAGATGGTCAAACATCTCGGAGGCCGAGAGGATAAGCGTACAAGAGACGGAAACATTGAAAGGAGATGAAAATACGGCTTGTTGGTGGAAGCAGAGGAGGTTTAGAAGGCTGGAGCTCTTTCGCAAAGCGTAAGAGAGTCGCGTTGCTGATGTGGGATCACAGAGAGTAACGCGGGAGTGCGGGAGGGTTTGAATAAAGCGAAGTGAGTGGGAGAGAATATTGCTTGAAGGAAAAATGGGGGTAAAGAGGGATAGTAAGGCTACTGCGCGTTAGCTGTGCCTGTAGTACTCGACTCTCGTTGTGCGCCGGTATATAGTACTACAGTGGCAAAGAGCATAAGCGAGAGCAGAGAAAAGCCAAGCAACATGCCAGCAGCCCTCCCTGCCACCACCTCTCGCGATCGGCTCACCTGAAGACAAGTTACCCCGCAATAAAAACACCGAGAAAATTATATGCCTCGGGGCACTACTGAGATCGCGCGCCCGCGCCACAGGCCAGTAGCGAAAGAACTACTCGACTTTTCTACTGCTTACTACCACAGCAAAGCCACTACTGTGTTACCACTGTACCAATACCGCTTCGGGACAATTCCCTGCGTTGTCTTAACTGTTGGAACGATGAAGAGACGAAGGAGAATTTGAAGAGTTGCGGGAATAGACGCGAGGAGTAGGCGCTTCGTCCGGAAGAGTCGAAGGGGCGAAGGAGGACGAATTATATATGAATTAATGCTAAGAGAGGATGGAGAAAGGAACGAAGAAAAGACAAGACAAAGTCGTTGGGTTAAAAAAAAAACGGCGACGCTTCGCTGGATCGGTCGAATCACGAAGAGAGGCGAATGGTTGAAGAATATAAACGATAGCGAGAAGGAGCTAAAGAGAGGATCGCGAGTTCTAAGTTCCGATGATTCGTTCATCAGCGACCAAAGAAACGGAGCTTTGGTGGTGAGAAACCGCGTATTTCAGTCATCGTAACGTCCATAATAATTCAAAAGAATTCGTAACTATGAAACATTAAACTACGAAACATAACTAAAACAATAAAAAACGAAGTATTTCCTTGAAAAAAAAATTTTTTTTTAGGCTCTCAATATTTCCCATTTGGGGTTTTAAACATTGGTAACTTCTAAAATAATAACATCTGGTAACTCAGTTGGCTTGGGGACTGAGGGAAAAAAAATGTCGTAAACTCGGAAGCAAACGAAGCCACGAGCCGTGAAACTATCTTCGGGACATCTCGTAAATTATCGTGATAGATGAATAAGAGAAGAGCGAACGACCGAGACGCGGATAGAGTCGAGAGAAACGGTGCAGCGTTTAACTATCGTTCCGTGGTACCCGAAGGAAATTGCGTCAAGGGTCTCGCGGTGATTTCTACATTGCCGCGAAGACCAGATGCTGTCGTTCGCAGCAACGAGATATCCGAATTGCGAACGGCTCTGGAAGACGTTCGGAATCGATTTTGTGGACTGCAGAACACCTCATCTAAGACCAATTGAAATTTCGCAGTTAATGGGGGAAGCTGCCGAGAGCCCAAGGAGCTCCCGTCTCTCTGTTGCCGCTAAGCTGAGAGAAGATCAAATGAATCTCTTAGAAACTTCCCACTTGCAAGCAGAGAGACAGAGCCCTTTCATCTTCCATTCAGATCTGAATATAACGACGTTGCAGTCAAACGGAGACATCGAGCCTCAGGCGATACCGAAAATTTCAAGACATCAATTCGCGCGATTTATTTTGTTGTATTAAAAAAAAACCGCCAGTCAAATATGTTAGACATTCAAAGAAAATGATGAATTTCTAAAACTGATAATCATTTTATCATCTAATTATTAGTTTTGTCAACTAATTGTTAATTTTCCCAACTCGTCGTCATTTTTTCAGTGTGGTACTCAAGTACAGAAAAATACGAATGATCGTAGAGTTACGTTATTTCAAAGGGTCAATATACCGAGAAAGGCATTAAAATAGATCGATTAAAACAGAAAAATAATTTAATCAGATCGCAATACGGAATCATTTTTCTGTATCTAATGGAAAGATATATTTTATTTTTCATCGGAACTATAAAAAGAAATCCATCCCTCCATTGCAGGATCGTCGATTTCTGGACTTTCGAAATAGTTACCTATTTCCCGAAAATGTATTTATCTAATAACTATCCTTCCGCGACTTCGCCATCTGTAGTGTCGAATCCAAAAGTTGTTTATTCGCGAAAGAGAGCTTCGAAGAGAATGTCCGCGTATTGGTTGAAACAAAACGGATCTGTCTTCGCAGACCAGCTGATGATCCGGTTCTCCGATCCAAACGTTTTGTTTCATTTTATCCTTAACCCTCTTTTCTTCCGTCTTTCTGTATCCTCCGTTCCACGTCGTTTCGTCTCTCAGTCCCCCCATATTTTTGTTGTCTTCTTCGGTATCGCTACGCCATCGAGAGGGAAGTCTCCATGTGTATATTTATACCCCTCTCGTTGTCGTCTTTCGCTCTCTTCGCTTGATTTCTCCTCCTCCTTCTTCTTCGTTTTTTTGTCGTCTCCTCGTCGACTTCTGCGTGCGCGCACACCGCGCACACCTTCGAAATTTAAGTGGTTTCGAGCGATGTACGTTCACGTGAGAAGCCTTACGAATACGAGTCTTCGCGTGTTCGTTGCGGTCTCGAAGCTTAATCAGATTTTTATGTCTCTCGGACTGTCGGGCATCCGAATTTTGGGAGAGAAGACTTGTTTCCATGATTTCTATCTTTCGCTTTCCTCGCCACCTCGTTCCAGGTAACAAAACTAATTTTATATCCGAATAATGATGCCCTTGGAACATCCTCTCTCGCTGCCACTGGTTAAATTTCGTCTTTCCTATTTTTTTTGTCACTTCTCCGCCATACAACAAAAACCGACACTCGTCTGTCTGTCCCCCTTAATGCAGGGAACTTTAATGGTAGATACGCCTTAGATTACCCCTTGTGATCATCAAAACAATCGACCAAAATCAAAATTGATAACATTGAAAAGCAAAACTCACGACTCGCATTTACGAAAGTGTAGTTAACCCTTTAAGGTAACGGTACAAACATTTTCCGACATCATTTTCCGAGTTTTTCCTACTATTCGATGACCTGCTGATGATGCGTCGCAAATTCTGAGACAAATCCGACATTGACTTCGGAATATCGTAAGAACAAAACAGCGCCACCGACATCGGTTAAGATGCAACGATTGCCGATCGTCAGGGTGGAGAAGCCGATGAAGATAATGACAAAGTGTTCTCGGGAGGGGGAAGAGAGGGTTGGGGGGTAAAGAACAGTGAAAGAGACAGCTCGTCGATCTCTTCCAGGTCGCGAACAAAATGATCTGCAGTGGCGATAGAGGCAACAGCAGCACCAACAGCGGCGTGTAAGAGCTCAGCAATGAGATCATTGCCTGGAATAAACGAGGTAATAATTTTATGCCGCGCACTATCGCGTTGTTGGCAGCACCCTCGCCCTACTCAGCAGTACAGAAAATCTATAGAGCTCGGCATGCCTCGAGCCTAAGCCGGCATACATGGTTAGGTAGTAGAAGTCTCGAAGTCGCGGACTCGCGGACTCGCAGTTGCTGCTGCCGTTTGTACGGTGTGTTGCGCAACGATTTATTTTCCGCTTGCCGATACCTATACGCGGATACATTTACGTATATATATGTATCTACGTATGTGTAAGGACAGCTCCTACGTTGGTTGAACTGTAGTACAACTGGCCTTGAGTGAGATAGGCATTACGCGATGGCATAATGCACCGGGGGAGAGCGACCCGCGCGCGCGGTGAAAACAGCTGCGTATTCTTCGCGAGAGACCGTGCCGCGGATATATACTATAAGATACCTTCTACCTTCTACCTATCTGCATCTTCATCGTTTCTCGCTCCACTATCCTTTCTCATCCTTTTCTTCCTCGTATATTTCTTCTTCTCCGTCTTCTTCTTCTGCTTCTGCTTCTTCTTCTTCTGCTTACTTCACTTCTTGGCCGTTCGTTCTTTTCTTTTCTACGTCGAGCACGCGCGAGACTACTACTACACAACACACGCCTCTCTGCCGGTTCCACGGTGGCTACCGTTATCATTGATGACCGGAGCAGCTTGAATTATTTCCTCGGAGCCCGTGAATCCATTGAAAATAACGTTAAAACGAACATTTCGGAGTTTCGAGGCTCGAAACGGACATCGAAAGAAATGGATTCTTTGTTTTGATAGAAAAATTGATTGCTTCGAAATACGAATAAAACTGATGGCAATGGAAAGAGTTGTCACTAAAATAGGTTATAAATAGACTGCAAAAGAAGAATTCATCGGAAAAATAAAAATTAATAAAAATTTCGTGATTCCTTTTTCATTTATTTGATGGATATATGGTACACAAGGTATTTCCAGATAAACTATCCATGTCTTCGAAAAGTTGAAAAATTACGATCGCGATTTCTTTAATTTTTTTTTTTTTTGCTTTTTTTTCGGTATGAATATTTTTCAATTGAATTTATGCACTGACGCAATTTAATTTTCTTGCGATTGAATAATCTCGAGTTGAATCGTGATTATCGCGGCAAATTTATGTGCCCTACTTGTGACGCATACACGCGAGGCTCGCCCCGTGAGAGTTAGCGGCGCTCGAAGGTACGAGCGGAGAGCTTCGACGATTCAACAACATTGCTCTGTGCTCACGTGGTTCTGTTTGCACAGGGCTACGGTATACCCAACAGAAATTACTCTGCTTGCACCGCTAATTAGACATACAGCGGTGTCACTCGAGTGTGTTGAACGCGTTAGACGCGTGTAAACGTATCCGGTATTACTGTTACATCGCCAACGACCTCTACCCGCTACGTTATTCACACAGGACATTCGCGAATCCTATTGGTATATCAATTGTTTACGTTCGTCTAATTCAATAAACGTACGTCAACAATGTTTGTTTAGTTGTTATTATCTTACGGCACTAAAAACGCCGCTTCTCGATCGTAGAATTATCATCGCATCATTCATCCCGCGATGCAAGATTGCAATTGTTTCGACGAAGAGGCAAAAGTGTTGATACCGATCGACCTTGAAAAGTATCTCGCAATGCAAGAGACACCTGCGTTCACCTTCGTAGTTAAAAAAAAAAAAAAAAAAAAAAAAAAAAATGTTTTCACTTCCGTGAGAAACCGCGAAGAGTGACATACTCATCGTCGAAGAATCGGCATTCAACGTCACTTGCAACTGTGCAATGTAAGGGTCCGACGCAGAATCGGAAGATTCTGTGTCTCTGACGTGAGTCCACAATTTCAAAGTTTCGCAATATTGCTTTCCTCAAAAGGAGAGCACCATAGTTGATCCGAGACGCAATTTACACTACACCCGGAGCATCCCGATGATTGGTTGTGGTTTCGCGGCAACAGGAACATTTTTTTTTTTTTTTTAATGACGTTTTACTCAGTTTCGACGCGCATCCGTGTAACTCGAACTGTGGGGCGAACAATGAAAGATACGATGGGACCGATGAAGATTTATCGAAGCTGTGAATCTTAAAAGTTCTTATTGAAACTTTCAACGCTTCGGTAAGAGAAAGTTATTTTCACGAAGAAATATATTCGTATAACGATACCATCAAATGATTCGGCCAATCGGCGAACATTAAGGGAATCGAAGGCTGAACAATACTTTTTTTTTCGTCCTTTGAATGTGAATTTAACGTTTTAATTAGAAAAAATCAAATCCGTTTCGCGACGAAAATGATTGACTCTGAAACGATACTTCGGTCATCGCGTTTTCGGAAAATTATTTTTAATAATAAAATATGTTATCAAACATTTTTTTTAAATTTCGTTTATTTTTAAAAAATTACACATCGATCCTCGCAAAGTATGTCGCGAAGGAATGCGATATTTTTTTGATACTCCCGATGAGGGATGAAACAGACGCAAAAGTTTGAAAATTCGTTGTCAAGCATTCGCGTGGCGTTCGTATGGCACGAGACAAGTCTGACAGCGGTTTTCGTTTTCGTCTTTCCTTACGACGGGGTCGGGTTTTCTCGAATTTCGTATCCTCGCCTCTCTGCTTCGCGAGTTTAGTCGTTCCGTAAGATCGCCGAGTGACTCTCTCGCTCCGCGGTGATTTATTTTCACTGGTGGCACCCGACGAAACACGTGTTGCGATCTTCTTATCCTTCTCGCCATTGGAGAGTTGCCCCTCGTTGAGACGAAGAGCGAGAAGAGAAGACTTTATGCTTACGTTACGAAGCTTCGAGTGTTACGGGTAACTGCGGAGGGAAAGAAAAAAAAAGGATCCATGGATCATCCTTGCATGCTAACGTCATCGCTACAGCGAGCAAACGGCCTGAGGGCACAAGGCAGCGGCAGCAACAAGCAAGCATCACGTTCAATATGTATTGTTTCAAGAAGAAGAAGAAGAAGAAGAAGAAGAAGACGAAGACGACGACGAAGCCGAAGCAGCCGCGTGAAAGGCACGGCAACTCCACGGTATAATACGGCTACTTAGCGATCCGTCACGCGGTGACAAGGATCTTCGCATTATCCCACCAAGGATGTCCTTTGAATAAAGATGAAAGAAAAAAAATCAATGAATTCTGACAATTTTCCGCGAGATTATTAAGGAACGAGTGGGGGATATCCTTCGTCACTAATTGAAGTTTAAACCAAATTCCGAGGTAATCAATGCTGATAACAGCGCAAGTAGCGATGTTCAAAAGAATTTTTTTTTATTAAAAAAAAAAAAAATTTTGGTCGCATTTTTTGAGAAAATAATAAATAAAAAAAAATTTAGCGAAATGAATACGAAAAATAGAAGGGTCGATATTTTTTTCTCTGGAGGGAGAAAAAAATTGTATACATAACACCGGAGATCGTACTACGTATTTATTTCCCTATCGGAAATAGTATCGCGTTATTATCGAGTGGATTATAATAGCTCGGTAAACAAAGAGCCGAGAGCCCCGATGGTCGTACTATCGTTTCTCGCGATAACGGTAAATTCATATAGCCGCAGAACAGCGGCTGCATGCAATGTACTGTAAGTATGTAACCGTTGATAGAGCAATTAGTTTATAGCAAGTGACGCGTTGGTACCTTGAATGGTTCGTCACGATCGCGCGCGTTGAGTTATTCGATAGAGCAATTATTAGAGTCGCGTTGTGCGGCAATAATTATCGAAGCTGCGGTACAGGCAGCGGCGATAGTGCATACAAGATAAATAAAAGAGCAAATAGAAAAAAAATGGAAAATTGAAAAGAAAAAATAAAAAAGATAAACCATCAATATCAGTCACGAGAAAAGTGCTCGAGTACGTCATCATTCGTGTTGAGGTATGGATCGTGACGCGTTTGATCGGCGGAATCTCTCAGCCTCATCGAGATCGCGAAGCGCACGAAGAAGAAAAAATATCTCTATAACCAACGAGTAAATCGTTCGTTGGAAAATAATATAATCATTGAATAATGAAAGTGCCGATCGGCAGAGCGTTCCGATCGTACGGAATCGACGATGATCTAAACTTGGCCTTCCGTCCCTCCGTCGAGGGATCGGCAATCGGAATTGTAAGTACTGAGATTGTACTGTGAGACTGGGAAATCCTGCGGATCGCTTACACTGAATTCGCATCGTAAAGTTGATCAATTTTGAGATAATAATCGTTGACGCTGGAGAAAAATTTTCAATAATCTCTGTATTTTTTTAATTTCCATCTGAATTTCCGTATGAAATATTAATTAAGGATGAAAAAAATTGACGCGAACGAGCAATAATAATGATTTTGTATATTACGTAAAATATAAATAATTTTTAATTATTTATTTAAAAAAATAATGACAATGATTTTTTCTCCCTCCGATTCGCGAATAATTACGAATTTCAGAATAGAATATTTTCTTTATATTTTAAGAAATCTTTACCGAAGTCGACGAGAAAAAATATACAAAATCGAAAAGATTTCGGAGTGCCAAAATCATTTTCTTCGAACTTTTACCAAAAAAAAAAAAAAATTGCGTTGCATACATTTTTTTTCGCGGAAGTGAAATTTTCTCGTAATATTGCGATTTCTGGTAGCAAATGTTAACAAGACTCTGCGCAATTTTAATAAGCGATTGTAAACGTGATATCCACGACCAGACCAACTGTCGTCATCGTCCGTCTCGTTCTTTCACGTGCATCGTGTTGAATTTTTTTTTCCTTCTTACTCCGTTCGCTTACTACAACCTCCTTGCGATATAGTATACACAGCGTGTATACACAATGCAAACAACATCGACCGTGACACCTTAACCTTACACAACGGTTGATTACCTGCGCGAGCGAACGAACGAGCAACCGATCGGACGGATCATTAGCCATTCGCGTGTCATTAGACTTCATTGTGCACTGGCGGACCGATGATGACTTTACTCGAGTCCTATTTGCATAATTACCGACGATTATTTATCTGGAGTATGCGATACGTCAAGCGTAACTCTCTTGGCTACGAGTATTTTTTTCAAATCAATTTCTAAATTTTTTTTCTCGATCTAAACACTGTGTTAAACCTGTCGAAAGAAGAGTTATAGCGATTTGATTGCAATTTCGTCATTGTTCTATCTTCAGCGGGATTAATGCGTTGATTATTCAGTAGCATCGTGATATATCGACTCGCGATAAAGAAACTTACAAATGAGAATCGAAGAAATGGTCGTTTATTTCATTGAGCATTTTTTTTTCTATTTCTATTACTGCGTAAAAGAAAAATTTATAAAAAAAATATAAATTAATATATTTAATTAATAACAAGTACAAAAGGTTGCATATTATATTTATTTTCATGGGCTTCGAAAAATTTCGATCTTTTTCTATCAAAATTGAATAGCTAAATTTTTTTTTTTCGCGACAAAAAGGGTTAAATATAGACGATTTGTAGTTCATTTTAATTTATTCACACGATGCAAGGTCGCGCGTGCCTTCATTAATGCGGAAGAGTGTTAATGAGAATGAAAAAAAAAAAAAAAAAAATCGAAGTTTCTTCTTACTATTCACGAGGGAAGAATAGCCAGTGACAGTGAGATCTTGTTGCAGAAGGTATATCCGCGTGTCGGGAATAGCTTTGAATACGTTTGAATGAATTTGCTGCATTTTCTGCTGCTGGCGATGCAAACTCTCACAGAGATCTGTTGAGGATATTGTCCAATAGAAGGAGTAGACAGAGGCTTAACGTGTAGCAGCAGCCAACAGCAGAAGGATCCGCAGGGTCCATCTGGAAGCGGGCCAGAGCCGCGCGATTCCGGATGTAAATCTCATTCAAAGCATAGCGTACTGTGTTATTCTCGGTGAATTCGTCTCGAGATTGCATCTGGCCGGAGGTAAGACGATCACCGGATTCTAACGTCGAACAGAGGAAAATAAAGTTCGACAAGATGTTTCGAGATCAGACGGAAAAATCAGTCGATCCAATACCGATAAAGCTTCGGGTAGAGAATTCGCTCGATTTTATCAATTGGATTAGGAGAAAAACAACGGCGACAGACTAAAAAAAAAAAAAAGCTGTATCAACCAAATAGTTAGAAAAACAGAAGGTTTTCTTTTCTTTATTTTATTCGACAAAAAAATAACGATAATTTATCGTAAAAATGTTAACTACTTCTTCGAAATGCTAAATTTAGGTGATATCCGCGGCAGGAGGGTGGGGGCGGTGTTGAATTTTTTTTTTTTTACACGTTGTTAATTTGTCGACATTTGTCTACAGCGCAACATTGAATTGCCTTCCCGATAGCAAAAAAAAAAATTCTCAAAAAAAAAAAAATCGTAAACTCATCATCCGCTTGTCCGTTGACTTTGGCATGGTATCGATGTAGGGAGGCCCCGAGGATCTTGGTAGTAGATAGGATCGATTTAAAATGCACCGGAGGAGTCGAAGGATCGAGAGAGGTCCCTAACCCCTCGAGGGTTGAGGCAAAAATAAAGTATTAAAGAACGGTCGCCCGGAGTTTCCTTTCTCTCTTTCTTGCGTTCTCGCGACTCGCGCTGCATAAGGGACTCGACTGTACTCGCTCTCGCTCTCGTTGAGGCTTGATGGGGGTTTGGGTAGTTTAAAAACATCTTCGGATGGGGTCTCGTGTGGGTAGAGAGAGAGAAGGAGAAAAAAAAGAGAGAGAAAGAGAGAGAAAGATCGACTGAGTCAGTACGTTCAGGTTAGTCAACAGGTGGCTAACCTGCCAGGGGGATCGAAACCTACACAAACAATACGTCCAATGCACAAATACAAATCTCTCCTGCTTTGCTCTCTCCCCCACCCTTCCCTCCCCCTCTCTCATCTTTCTCTATCTTTTCCCTTCTCGAATATAACTTAGGAAGTCGGGGGTGAAGGCTCCTATATCTCAACTCACACAGCGATAAAACAGAGCAACGAAGGGCAGAGAGTGTTACACCGCGCACTGTGGAGTACAGACTTTAACACACAGATTTGTACGTATACATCGATAGCAGAAAGAAGCAGACACAGCGAAGGAGAAAGAGAGTCTCGAGCCAAAGAGGCAGGCAAAGCAAGGAGCACCGTCCGAACGCGAACACGTTTACAGCACGGGAGGGGACCCTGGACCGTTCGAGACTGCACGTGTTCCTAACGTACCCAAACCCCCTCTTTCCATCGTCAAAAGGTTCTCAAGCGCTAACAAACCGGCAATTCTCGAATCTACTATGATCCGATAAACAGAAAACTCTTCAATATCATCATAATCTTCCCTTCCGTAAAATAATTTATATTACAAAAACTTCGAAAAAAAAAAAAAAAATTATTATTTCGTCTTTGAATTCGCAAAGCAAATTTCAATTTTTTAAAATAAATAAAAACAAATTGGAGTCAAGTTTCGAGTGCAGTACACACGTTTTAAATGTGACAAAATGTGAATAAAATTTTCGATGAATCGGTTATAAAAAAATTTCCAAAATTTATTTATCGATCGTTTTCGTAAGTGTATTTCCGATTTATCAATTTTTCACGAAGAAAAATTTTGTCAGTTGCGATTTCGAGATAAGATAAAAAAAATTTCGTAGTAATTAATAATGATTTTTTTTTTGACACGATTGTTGCGTTAGATAGGATAGGTATAGGGAAAGGTCTATGTTTAGTCGGGGTGATATGATGGTATCGACGATGGGAGCCACTGCGGCCCTCGCCGCGGGGCACCGTCCGTGACTCATCAGGCCCCTCGATTCCCTCTTGTACGGGAGCAGAGGCCCGAAAAGGAACAAAACAGTGAGATCCAAGGAGCTCGCATACACACAGAAAGCAAAAGCAAGCCAAAGAGGCAGTGTCTGATCGATTTACGTCCCACACGCGCTTTCGGGGGAAAGCTTTAACAACGGAAAACGTTGCTGCTGCTCTCTGTCTACGATGGTTCCTCTGTCCATCCCCCTGCGTGCGCGGACACGACAATATCGATCACGGATACTTCTCTCTTCTACCAAACGTTTATATATTCTCTCAATATATATATATATATACTACTCGTTTTTTTTCTTTTTCTTCACCTCTTTGTTCCCTATTTCTGCTCTCTCGTCGTGTTTCCCCTCTCGGCCCACGGATATCGCGCATGCAGTTCAGATCGACCCGAACTCCGAGTCTCTGCCATCGGCGTTAACCCTTTCAAGGATAAACTTGGCTCACCTTTGCTATATAACTATATATCTTTCTCGTGTGGCGATTCTACCAACAGCAAACCGACGGAACTCTCTCGATGTTCCGCCGCTCCAGAAAAGAGCGGTCAAGGTCGGCAATGAATGGGAAACAAATGATCTGTAAAGTGGTTACAATGGGATCGATCATCTGGTCCTAAGGGCGCGGGAGATGTTTCAAAAGGATTTTGATGTGAAAACGTGTTTAGTGAGGTTTCGGAGTACGAAGAGAAACCTCAAAAAAGGTTACGGCTCTTCGGAAAATAACATGAAAAAAAAAAAGGTTTTTTCAGAAATCGTCACTGCCGTTCTGAAGGGGCAGAATCGTCAGTGCCGAGGCTATGGGCTTTAATTACAGGTTCCTGCATTAGAAGATAATCCCTATCCCAACGCTAAAACTAATGAAGACAATTATACGTATAAATTTCGCGAACACACGCTGATGTATGCATTTTTTTTTATTTCGATCGGTACATCTCCCGAATACGATTTATCGATGATTTCGAGACACTAAAAAAATTCGAGACATCAAAAAAAAATGTCACTAATCGACGATCGCGAATGGTGTCAACAGGATTCGAGATCTTTTCAATTCTTCGGTTAGTCAGCGGCGTTCAATGACCGAGGAACGATTCAAAATTGATATTTTCAAGCCCCCTGTATAATAGTGTGTCGTGGTTGAGCGTTCTTTTCATCGTCGACGCACGCACACACGCAATTTTTATACGATCGAAGATTTGAATAAAAGGTTAGAAAGAGGGCCTCACAGGGAAGAGCGGAACATAGAGAGGTCGAAGGGGATCGATCTTACAAAAAGTGAATCTTACAAAAAGATCGATCAGCTTCCCTTCCTTTTTCTCTTTCGCTCCTCGAGACCCGATCACGAAGTAAGCATCGAAGAGAGGCTCCTGTTTCTCGACGACGATCCCCGATGACGATCCTTGCCTCCGACCACGACCCGTGGGACTTTACGACGTAGTCTCGTATGTACGTATACAACTACCATAGTTACACCCAGTTGACCCAGCGTTCCCCTTCGTCGGGGTCGTCTACGTATCGAATTCCCATGCACGTGCATTCGAGCCGTGTCATCACCTCAAACGCTCCCCGTACAACGCTTCGTCACGTGTGTGTGCCGCGCGTATTTATCATACGCGGTGTAAAAATATTATATACATGTGTAAGGTAGACCGGGGCTACTTGCACCATGGGGAGAGCCGAAAAACATGGTGCAAAAAACATCGAAAAAAAAAAAAAAAAAAAAATTCGAACAATTAGTAATTAATTACTAAAATTCGTACTTTTTTTGCAAAATAATTAATTGAGTTAATTAATTTTTCAGAATAAAATATTTCGTATTAAATATTAATTCTCCGAACTAATTATTTTTTTCAGCAAAGTGTAACATTCTGACGAATTACTTACCCCACGAGAAAAATAAAAAAAAAATCGAAAAAAAAAATTGATAGGACGAAATTCTTGTTTTTCGAACTAACAATTTTTTTTAATATAATTTGCACTCCAATTCCAGAGAGTGCCGTTATTACCGATTAGCGGCTTAGATTTCTTACCGCATGCGTTTCAACTCACCCCGGTCTCCTCTATAGTGACTACACATCGTAAACCAACGTTTTTGCTCGGCCCTTCGTTCTTTCCAAGGGTTACATATTGTGTTTTAATAACGTTACCAATACTATTACACTCGCCACGAATAGAGTAGCTTTGAGGCTCCCTTCGGACCGCCCCCGTGCGTCTCGCACCGATTTTTTGACGAACG
Organism: Cryptus viduatorius; assembly: GCA_964006125.1. Classification (NCBI taxonomy): domain Eukaryota; kingdom Metazoa; phylum Arthropoda; class Insecta; order Hymenoptera; family Ichneumonidae; genus Cryptus; species Cryptus viduatorius. The sequence continues at coordinate 7,020,118 of OZ023220.1, forward strand.
CGTTGGGGGAGCAAGAAACGTTGTTATATACTATATATATATATATACACACAGTAGACGAATTGTTCTGGTATTGAGTTCAAACTATAAGGGAACTGCCAACAGTCCCTCTTAGAAAGTGCGGTGCACCTGTGAGATTCCCATACACCGTCCGCACGGCAGCTCCCCTCCCTCCCTCCCCCCGTACACCCTCTCCTTGATCTCACCCCTCGACATGCAGCATAAAGCTCCGATCCCCAGAGCCATGTGGAAAGAGAGATCACCGCATATAGGTGGAGAGATGAGATAGAAGTTTGAAAAAGCGAAAGAAAGACGCGTAGAACGAGTGGGAATAGAAAAAAAAATCTCGATGTAACCGTTTCTACGCGGCGAGGAGAACCAGTCGAGAACTTGGTAACACACTTGTCCCACAGGCGCGCAGGGAACTCCGCACTGGCTATATGGTATTATGTACTCTCCTTTCTGTATAGTTATACAATGTGAATCGCGGGGTTATACACCTGCGAACTCTGCACGGAGAAAAAGCCAGAAGCGTCTATTGATATGCAGATATCTCGGTTACGTTACACCCCTTTCCCGAGTAAGGGAGCCGATGGTCTCGATGAAAATAACGAGGGATCGCGAGAGGGGAGGTTTCAGAAAATATATGGACAAAAAAGGAAAGTAAGGGTGCAGGAGATTATAGGTACGAGAGATGTAGAAAGAGTTTTTATGGGCTGTGAATGCGCGATATGATATTCAGAGAGTATGTTAAGTGTTACGTGCAAAAGATGCGGGAGGGATGATTTTTTTTTTTTTTTTTGGGTTAAGGAGCTTAAAGGGTCGTTTATGATTTTTTTTTAGTAGATATTTTTCGATCGAAAGACTTTCAGTTTTTTAATTACAATACGAGATTTCATAATGGATTTTTTTCGGGATATTTTTCTATATAGGAAAAATGGCTGAATGATATAATTTTTTTTATTAGAAGAGAGTCTGACGATACAGAGTAAAATTCATGAGTTTCAATCAATTTTTGACGCGTATGTAAATACATTTGGCGTTTCCCTCATCTTATTTCGTAGACGACAGACGCAGAGATAAGAGAAACGCGGCATGTTCGGCTTATCTTCGACAACCACTTAGTAGCCAACGTATGCTTTTCCGAACTTCGAAGAAAGGTACTTCTGGAATTTGGATATGTCACCTCGGGAACTAAAGTAGTTGGATAGACACGACGCAGATCGTTTTTTTAATGGTTGCCTTTTCATTTGAAATCCATTTACTCGACTGTCACGAGGGAATGTATCGAACAAACTGTTTCATCGAAATCAACGTTAAACTTTTTTTTTTTTTTTAGAATTTCGAAAAGGGTTTTGAGATCGTTAATTACGTCATTTCGGAAAATTCCTCCTAAATAAAATCAAAAAGACGAAAAAAAAAAGTATCATTCGTTATTTTATTTATTTTTTTTGCAAACTTCGTAAATTCTCGTATAAAATTGTTTTTTTTTTTTTTTTTGAAAAATGGTAGAAAAGATCGTTTCAAATTTTTTTACGAACCCTTTTTAAAATAAAAATGGATGAAAAAGATCGTTTATAAACATCGGGAAAGTGTTTTACTCGTTATTTTTCGTGTTTGAATACGTCGTTATCGAAGTAGCGAGTAGCACGAGAACTCGAGTGAGAAAAACGTGATTGTTGTATCAATGAAGGTGGTAGTCGATGGATCGTACGTTATCGCGACACACGCACAAGCAGTGGGAACAAAAGAAAGTTGAGAGTAGACCGGGAAGAAGAGACGAAGGAGGAGATACCACAACCGAACGTTGGGAGAGTGACTCAGGTGGTGTAACCTCGGGGCTGTGTGTATAATTATGTCACTAGTCACCGGTTACTCCGGCGAAGTCCGGGGAACACGGTGTCTGCGGGGCAAGAGAAGCGGGCGGGGCGTACAGTCGCGGGGCCGTCGTAGGGGAATCGAGAGGACCGGGTTACGTCGAGAATGAACGGAGTGCAACGAAGAAACGGAATATAAACGAGGAAGAGGAAGAAGGAAGGGATAAGAAGAGTAAGAGTTGTAGTGAAGATGGGGCTCGGGGCTCCTCTCGGTCCGCAAATACAGTGAATCACACCGGGTCCCGCGCGGAGTGAGGAGCGCACTGTTGAAGACAGCGACGGGCTCGAGCCTTTCGTAATCCAACACCGTTCGACACACGGCACGTTGCTTCGCCGATTCACCGAGGGGTACGAGAAGAAATGAACAGAAGGGAGAGAAAAACGAGAATAAAGACAGAGAAAAAAAGAAAAAAAAGAAGGGCGGCAAAGGGGAGAAGATAATGAGAGGGTCGAAGAACGTGGCTTCGAGACGAAATGAAGAAGGTAAAGAGGCTTCTTTGCCACCAGAAGAGGGTGAATGAGAGGAGTCGTTTTGATTCAGACAATTATTTTACTGTTTAACCATAATATTCGTATATTTATTCATTAATTGGCGACAATTATCAAAATGTATCGTAATGAAAAAAAAAAAAAAAAAGATCGATCGATCGACGAATTCGAGAATTTATGAAAATCAACGAACACCTATGGGATGGTAAGTAAAAATATTACGGGAAAGTTTAGTGGCGAAATGAGGGCAGAGATATGTTATTTCGTTATTCATAACTTTAAGAAGGGATTCGTCATTGTATAGGAATAGTTTTAGTTTCTATTGAAAGCTTACAAGACGAGATTGTCGAGAGCCAAAGGCGAATGAGACCCTTGCGCCCCGGTATCCATCTCGAAGCTCTTGCGACCCTAATCCTCACACTCGATGCTGGAGCACACTGTCTCACGAGAATTCCCCTTTCTCTGTATTCGATTCTGTATTCAGAGCTCTCGGAATGAGAGGCAAAAGTAGCTATGCGAACGTTCGAAGAATATCTAATGGTCTGAACGTCGAGATAACCGGGAGGGGGCAACGTTGCGGGATTGTGGCGAAGAATTGAATTGACCAGAGGTTTCGGAACTTTTTTTTTAAAGGGCGAATATTCTATATGAAAAAAAAGTCCATTCAAAAATGTATCTATGATATTTCTAATATATTTTTCGCATTTCCTTGATTTCCGCGTAGAATCATCGATGTTATATATATTGCTAAATATCATTTTTGAATTTCCGTCAAAATGAAAATCCCGCTATCCGCCAATAATAATAATAAAAATAGAATTTGTAAAATAAAAAAAAAATCGCGACACATAAAAATGGTCTAAAAACGATCTATTGGACTCGTTTGACGCGGGACTGTTGCATGTGAAGTCGCTTTTTCGTCTCGATAACGTTGCCTCGAAGTCTATTCGCCTGTTCCGTTTGCTCGACTGCTCGATGTAATTATCGAACCACTTGAGATGTGGGTCAACAGCATGATGTCGCGTCGGGAAACAAGATGAGATGGAATACACACTCGTGCGCGACACAACTCGCATTTCGTTTTTTTATACGAGATCGAGAGGATCGGTTCGTACATCGGATGGATGACCGCACTGATGGAACGTGGGATACGTGCAAAGGAAGCTAAAGGCGTTCGATACCGAGTCTTCGAGACTTTCAATGCCGGCGACGGCGGCGATCGACTCGAGCAAAAGATTCAACCCGATACGCGTAAGGAGCGACGAGAGCGAGAATGACGAGACTGTCGTAGGTGATGTGTGAACCCGGATCAACAACGTTCAGGAACTCAATTGACAAGAGACACAGAGATATAAGGTGCACGTGCAAAGCTCCTTTTAACGCTCTTCACATGCTTTCACCTTTTGCGACAAAAGGAATTTATCTCGACAAATTCGTTCGTTCATTGCCACAATTCAGCTGATTAATCGTCTTTAAGAAAAATCTGCGCATGATCTCAAATTTTGGCGTTAAAACGTGTAAAAAAGAAATTTTTACTTTCATATATACGGAATTTTTCGATGTATTGCGCAAAATTCGTAATCACCCCATTTCCGTTTGCCTCGGAAATTCGATATTATATAGTATCCGTTACGATATATTAATAAAAAAAATCAACGCAGGGAAAGAAAAAATTGAATTACACAGTATGAATCTTTGAATACTTCGATTATAAGTAAAAAAAAAAAGTATAAATAACAACCCACCGTCTATCCGCCTGAAACGACTCTATTTCCGAATATCGTAGTTTGATTAGCATTTGCCGCAAAAAAAAAAAAAATGATTCCATTAAATTTCCATTGATTCGAATGATTAATCGTCGATATCCGTTTTTTTTTCCACATCCGTCGTCACGATTCTTCAGATAGCGAAGAAATTGAATAGTTAAAAGCATTTGAATGTTCGGAATCGTAAGCAACGACTCTTAAGCGCATTGGCGCTGATGCATAGGTAACCTCTATAGGTCTATGACTATTTTATGCTGGTTGGTTCAGTGACTCATACACGCGGCAACCGGAGACAATATAACGCCCTTCATCATCGCACGCTACCGGGAAACGGTGAAGCCGGTCGTTGCACAGGGACCGGTATCCGTCAGTGAAACCGTATGGGTTTCTACACGAGAGAGAGAGTTATTTCCGCATATACGTAGGCGATAGATCATATAGGTTACATGCATAGGTACGTAGGTACCAGTTACGCGAACGGGGAGGTCCCTCTGGTAGCTCGGCGCGTACCTGTTGAGCTCATCCGTGAGTTTACACCAACGTAAACGGCGATAACCAACGTATAGTTGTGTCGCGACTCTACTCTACACGATCTCTGTCCGTATTATACACACACCGCCTCTGATGATTCATGTCAAACAAAAGGCCAAACATTGTGTGTGACTCCGGGTTGAACACGTGTATATCGTACTGGAATTTCAGATACGCCGCCCTTCGTCACCGCGGCTTACGTTACGCGCGTATTTACACACGCGTTACGCGTGTTACTTTGAGGCCTTAAACACCTTGAGAATTCTCAGGGAACACGGATCGTACTTCAAAAAAGAATCTCATTGTATCACAATAGGACTTAAAAAAAAAAAAATTTTAATTAAAAAAAAAAAAATCAAATTTTTTGAAAATTAGAAATTGATAGATTTTTTTTTTATTCTTTCTGTTTGATGGAGTTTTAGATAATTTTTTTTTACGCGAATTTCCTTTAACTAACGTCTCAGTTGAGTTACTTAAATAACTTAACGAACATCGCTATCGGAGCGCAATGACCATAAGATCGAAATATAGGAACATTGACACGGGTTGGGCGTCGTATTGCTGAATAAGATATTCTATTAACGATCAACTTTAACACTCCTCCTTATAAGTCGCGTGTTAAAAAAGATCGAATCAATTTTACTATATTAAAAATTTATTAACCCTTAAAATCGTTACGGTATAAAAGAGCACATTACGGCGTAAGTTACGAAACGAATCGGATGTTTGCAATGCATTTTTATTATCATCCCGATGTGTACTTCGACTGCGCACGCGAGGAACTAATGACGAATTCGTCGCGGTAAAAGTACGAGCGAAGCTCGCGAATAGATTTTATACAACGTGAATTTACAATCGGCAAACTATTTCCCTTAATAGACAGATTACGGTATAACGTTCGGAGAGTAGAGAACATTTTATATCCGCGATAAATCATTTGCTAGTGACTCCAAATGCTCCGGTTTCCTCGTCCATTGTACAGTGCGCAATCGCAATGAATATTTCGTTCGTACCGTAAATCAGAGATAAATGTTGGTAATTAATACGAACGGTGAATACGATGCTTTCTCGGTCGACCGTCGCGTACAGTGAATCCGAGAGTCCCGTAGTTGCCCAGTGGCTAATAATGATTGGATTTCACGCTTCTTAAACGACCATCCGTAGGGTTTGCGCCACGGTCTCTGGATGGCCCCCCTTACGATTATTATGCTTCCATGCTTCGATGTGATTACGCAGCCGTTAACATCGCGTTCCAACTGGCAGTACGAATAAACCAGTGGAGTAAAGCGTGGAAAGAAAAGAAAAAAAAGCAACAAAACAAAACACAAAAACCCGTCTTCCGCAAAAAGGCTCCTCGCGAAGGAGAGGAAGAAGGGGGGGGGGGGGGGTGGAGGAAAGGGGAGAAAAATCGAAGCAACCGCAACGTACGTGATTCCTTTTTTCTCTGAGGTCTATACGTACGAGCGAAAACTTTACGCCCCAACGTCGGCAATAATTTTCATTTCAGGGTGTAGAGCAAGCGTGAGGCTGTTACCAGAAGAGCTGCGCGCGGCAATAGGCCGATGGGACGAAGAGAGAGGGGAATGAAAAAAAAAAAGAAAAGTAGCGAGAAGCTCGGAAGAAAAAGAGGAGAAGGCCTCTGTAGAATGAGACTGAGAGAGTCGGACCGAAATTTTTACGACTTATTTGCACGCGATGCCAGCGTCGTCGAGAGGTTGTACAGCGGTGGTTGTAGGTACGTCGTATTCACGAGTCCGGGGGTCGGTTTCTCGCCACCGCAACGGCGGAGACTCACTTCCCTAGGTACGATTTTACCAGAGTTTTCAATTCCAAAGGACCCCGGATAGCAGGGAGAATAAAGAGAGTGGAAGAGAGACGAAGGGTACATAAACGTCGTCAATAATTGGCCGGTCGGTCCCGTCTTTCCAGCGCTATGTTCTCTATATATAGTACACACGGGAGGAGAGACTCCGGAGAGATAGTGGACTGGGGCGTTTCATTACGAGTAATTGCCGTCGAGTCTGACGCCGTTGCGGTTGCTGTCCCCTTCTCGTACGGGTTATAGGTACAGTATCATTTTCATAATGACGCCTCTCTTCGTTCTCTTCACTCGATCGGCGAACGAGCCGGAGCTGTAGCACCAAACGAAACGAAAGAGGAACGAAAAAAAAATGAAAAAAAAAATTTAAAAAAAAACCGAAGTGGGGGAGAAACGATAAGATAAAAAAAATGGTGGAGGTATCATCCGTACGGTTCCTTGTGCGTCGTAGGAGCCGAGAGAGGCCCCGCGGAAGAAAGAGAGGAGGAGAAGGTTGAGGGCCCTGCCGAGCGAGTTTTCACTGATGTTGTATGCTGGTGGCTGTGCTGGTAGCCTTAACGTCGCCTTGCCTTCCAATGTAGAAACCGACGCACACGATCGTCGTCCGCGTGTTAAGCGAGAATCGTTCGTATATAAACTACGCGCACTTGAGGATCTCGTGTAGATGTGCAGGTAAATGCAGCGCAAGAAACGGCTGTGCGCGGGCGATGGTAAGAGAAAAAAAAAAAAACGAAAAAAAAAAAAACAACAAAATACAATCAACCACTTCGGTGTGACCCACTTCAGTGGATGGTACGGGAAGGAACGAGGGGAAGGAGCCACGGTAGAGAGAAGGAACAGTTGGAGGAATACAAACGTCACGCACTCCATTGGGCTACCGTATTCCTCGTTACCTTTTTTTTTTTTTTTGTGAGAGTCCCGGACAACCGAGACACCTGAACAGGGTAACATCATAGACTCTCGTAGAAGAGGCTGAAATCTACGACGGTAGGTGCACCAACGGAGAAAAAAAAAAAGAGCGAGGAGAGAGGAGTTTTCTATTGAAGACTGACTTGCAAGCCGTGCACAATGGCACCTTCGCGCTTGTTCGACGCGTTCATGCACACCGGTGGCATCATCCTGCGAAAGGGTCGTCACCCTTCCCCTTAGCTTGCCGAGAGGGCTTTACAAATGCTCTACCTACTTCAGAGTTCAGAATTAGAAAAAAAAAACGGGCACTAGACTCGTTATCTTTTTCTGGCGTTTTTTTGCTGCCTCTTCTCTATGTTACTGCCGCCTTGCATGTTATTCAAAATCGACGGTAATTCGCTGGGAATTGTGACACACTGATTTTCGACACGGTGACCCTGTTGGGTCGAAAAAAAATTGTAAAAATCACAGCATCAGCTCGATATCCCATCTCTGCCGGATTCAGACGCGGAAAAAAAAACAATAACAGATACTCGTCTATTCGGACATTTTTCATAATTTCGTCATTTTGGTTTTATATAGAGATCAAACTTTTGCCAAATTATACATTTTGGATATGGCGACTTAATTTTTTTATAAAAATTTTACAGGTATTTTTGACTACGCAATTTTTCAGAATTCTGAAAATAAGATTTTTTTTTTTTCGAATTTGATTCGATCTTTTTTTGGAACACATTAGCGATTGAGGTTCGTCCTATTTTCGATAAAAAAAATGAGTTTCGAAAACGCCAGCGTTACTTTGGATCCGTTTTAATATGATTTTCATTAGTCTGTTTATGATGCCTGAAAAACGGATAGATTATGATAGATGTGATTGGATGAAAATCATATACTATTCCGGGTGCAAGAACCCGTTTATCTGTTTCATTGGGTCCGTAACCGTACGTATATACGGCGAAACGCACACACGGTTAGTCTCAATAGCCCGAAGCAACCGAAGATATCAGCTGAGTCGGGTTGGTCGTCCGCAAGACCTTGCACTCCGTCTCTATCTCTGGAAGTTCGAAGGCACCTCGTCCAGAAGTACACTGATGGGCCGTACGGGGCCTCAGGGGTCCTACGCTACTGCAAGAGAGACCAGAGCTGTTCAGCTGCACTTTTAGTTCCCTCCAACCTCTTCGTTCGCGCGCGCCTTCCAGTTTTACCTTTTTTTCTCGTCGCCTCTCTCTCTCTCTCTCCTTCGTTTAGTTTCGTATATCTGGACTCTCCACGGCCAACTTTTTATCCGTCTTTCTTCATCGTGCTATTCTCTCTTATGTGCTTTCTCGCTTTATTCTCGAGGCCCCCCTCGGTCGCCTCGGACTTACAGGACGATCGTCCAACTGCTCCCTGCCTACTCTTCGCTACTCTCCTTCGTCTTTCCTTCGCTTCTACGGGCTTCGATGCTCACCTTTCTCTTTTCTTTTCCCCGTTTCGAGAGCTCTGACTATCAGGGATCCCGTCTGCAGGGGCCCTACGGCTATCAGCCACTCGTGTTTACATCGGCGCAGCGGCGCAGTCCAACGAAGTGGGGAAAATCGGCTGATTGCCGCAAAAGCGGAAAGGCGCAAAGGGGAAAACCTACTCCGGGGCTCCCCCCTTGGATAATACACGAGAACCAAAACTTGAGACGTTCGGGACAATTTCATCTCAACGTGTGTACACTTAAACAAAAAGTGCGCTAATGTCGACTAATGCCTGTGGCGACTGGAGAGAAAAGTCTCTTAGAATTCGTGATGGAAGACTCCTCTACCACAGGCATAGGCATTGACGCTCTTCAATGCTCAGTTGCAAGAGGACACTGGAAGCCTCGAAGATTTGTCAAAACAAAACGGGGTCTTTCGTCGAGTCACGTTTTGAGGGCGGAGCAGAAAAAAAAGAAAGGAGAAGAGAAGAGAAGACGAAGAGAGGATGAAGAGGGGCCATGAAGGGTGCGAGAGGATCAAAACTCTACGCAGATAGTCCACACCAGCTGGTCAAAGTGGCGAGTCTTCGAAGAAATAAATTAGAAAAAAGAGAAAAAAAAAAAGATGAGACCGCCACTGGCCTTCCTTCGCTCGCCTCCAACTCCCCTGGACGGTCGAGGAAGGATCAAAATACAAAGTAATTACGACCCAAGAGATTTCTGACACCGCAAAGGATCGGGGAACGAATCGAGACGAGAGAGACTACGTATCGCGCGCGCGCGCTCCACTATTCTGGATTACTCGTTATCCTTGAAAAGTTCTCCCGGGGTTGAGGATAGAGATCGGAGGGGGAGGAGAAGACACCGGTCGAGACACCGACGCCGACAGGGTCCGCAGTAGTCTCTCGTTGCCTTTTTCTTTCCTCATCTTTTCCTATCGTATTTATCGTAACCCTTCGATTCAATCATTTTTTCGGAAAACCGATCGTTGTCTACTTCACTCGCTGCTGAAGATGACGAAGCCCGGAAATTTCAGAACTTTCGGAAAAAAATTATAAGATCGAAGAACTCAGAATTAGACGAGGGAACTTATTGCTCGATGATGGAATCTATTTTTCCATGAAAAGTGTCTTTAATGACTATTATTTGAGACAATTAACTCTTAATTGTCTCACTTAGCTATTAGTTTTCGATGTTTAATAATTATTCGAATAATGCCGCTGCACGGTGACAACGCTTTTCGTGTCACAGATGCTGCGGTATCTCCTGAATGTTAGAAAAATACATCCCGAATCTTTTATGAAGTGGCAAACTCGTAGTAAATGGATGATGTGATCTTCGACAGAATAGACGAGGTCGTGGCTACCTGACGCGGTTGCTTCTGGCGTCTTTGAATAGAAAAGGATCTCTAATATCGTGCGAGTTTACGATTAATCTTTCTGTCCGTTGAAACGAGCGAAAGATGGAGAGGGAGGTGTGGGTCGATCGTAAGGAGGATGGAATGGAAGATGCGTTATCGATCATTCGGGTGAAAGGTCGACAAGGTAATAAATGTCCGCAACGTTCTACTGCCAAATGTTGATTTTCTCTACGATCGACGCCCATCGAATTGCATCGATGTCTCACTTGTCGATGTTCAGGCGGATTGAATAAACGATCGATAAAAAAATCGACCAAATTTGATCGGATTTTTTTTTCTTTTTTTTTTTCTATTGAATCAACTAAAACACTCGGGTCTAACCAACCGAATATTCAAAGTCCGGTAAGTTTTTTTCGAGAATAAAATAACCCACAGCACCGACCGCAATGCATAAAGCTGTGTGTAAAATCACAACACAGCGGTTCAAGGAACTCGATTGCCTCAGCGATAGTTTTTTGCGTCGTTTCGCGCCACTCGAAATATAAAGTGTAATAATGCCTCCGGACTGGCAGACCGCAAGGTATAGCGAAAAAGTGCATATAAAAGAAAAATAAAAGTCGCAACGCAGCGGCGAAACGGTAGGGACGACAAACACAACAAACGTTTCTCGCCGTTTGCGAGAGAGGAAAACTTGAGAAACACCTGACAAAGCTAATGGTAATAACCTTCTAGCAATAGTGTTCGCAGTTCGCCGTCATGATGTCGCTGTAGATTAACGAGTTATAGAAAAAAAAAAAAAAAAAAACGACAAAGATGAAAGCACCGGAATCAGATAGACGGACGAGACAAGTGTCCGCGGTAAGAGCGAATTCTGTGAGACTTCGAAACCGCAAACCGATAGATATCTTTTCGTCTCTTGGAAACTCCGTTCTGTTCGTCACGTGATTGGTTTTCAAATAAAAACGCGGAACGAAGGGTCGAAATGACTACTGAGGTTTCAGCTTCCGCAGTGAAACAGCAGTGTAGTTTCTCAAGCTCCGGTCCGAACATCCGCAGGACCACGGGAAACGATCCCGAAGCGGGAGAGGAATCGATTAAAAGAGTTCGAAATAAAACGGCAGGATGAAACGATGTGCGAGTCGAAGAAGGCGGTGTTGTTATACGTATTACAACGATTTACCGGGAGCAGCATTTACATCGGGTTCTTTCGTTCTTTATTATTTTTTTTAACTTCACCTACAATTAGTTTCTTTTGAAAAAGAATCGGCTGAATAGAGAGCAAATCATGATGAACAAACCGGAGTCGCTACCGTTCATCCATAACCGTTTGGACAATTGGCTGGTTAGCCAGATATCACGGATCATCGGGTATGCGATTACTCGCGAGAGTTCCTTCGACCTTAAAGCTCGGCGGCGACACTCGCTCCCGAAACAACCGCCCGGATTCAAGTTCAGGGAAGTTTTAGAGTGTTTGCGACCGGAAGCAGACGATGGTAACTCAACATCGCTAACATCGTTAAAAGTTACAACGATGTGAACATTTTTTAAAGCAATTTAAACAAAAAGTCTTAAAAATAAAATCTTAAGTTAGGATTCTTAAAAACGCGCGATGTATTATTTCCTATCAATGTTATTGAATATTAAAAAAATCGTTTTTTTTACCATCATTAAAAAAAAACTTATCAAAAATCTCATGCGACGTTTGGAATGAGTTCCGATTTTAAATATCATTTAAAAAAATTCTACTCCTACAATAATTAATATTTTGATAAATATTAATTATTATTATTATTATTTTGATTATTTTTTTTCCGTTTTTTATGATTTTTTGAATATTTTGATTAATTTTTTTTATACCATCAGAACACTATAACCAAAAAAACAATCGTATGGAATTATAGATATGATTTTTTTTCACCTATAAAAATAACTCGTTTGTCCATCAGAAATCATCGAAATCCAACCGAAATTTCTACTTTCCTTATAGTACTGAATAAATATCGCGATTTCTAATAAAGACGCGAACTTTCCGCCTATTACTCCGTATACCTCACGTGTGTCGCATCCACTCCCAATCTACAGCTACATATCTATCAATCACACATCGAACTCCATTTTGAAGCGCAATACGTGCGTAAAAGCAGAATAAACAGTTTCTATTTTCATCTTCATCTTTCCCGAGTATTTGTGTATCCCGGTAGTGGTTGTCACGCGTTGCGCTCAAAACGCACACGTGCAGCCGGTGTATGCGATGAACCAAATGAAACCGGTGCTGGCGAGAGCCTACGAACAGCCGGAGAGAAAGACCGAACGAATGGAAAGAAACGCGTAGAGACGCAGAGAGCAATATCATAGGATAGAGCAGCGAGAAAGAGAGAGAAAAAGACCGATAACAGGGAAAGGAAAGGAAAGGATAGGATAAGAGAGTAGAGATAGAGGAAAAGAGAAGTCAGAGAAACAAATCCGCCTCCAACCGGTCACCAACACCTCCTCCTCGCCGTATCTCGAGTACAGAGAACAGAGTTCAACACAAACGAATCGCAGCGAAGGATGAAACAGGCGAAAGGAGAGAGACAAAGAGTCCTCTTCGCGTTCTTTCTCTCTCTCTCTTTCCATCTCTCGCCACTCTCCCTTTCGCGAAACTCCACACCATAACGCGAGTCTCCCGCACACACACACGCACGAGAAAACGACAGCAGAAGGCTCGTGCATACAGAGAAGATTCGCGAGAAACGTTCAATCCTCGTGAGGTATATACACAAAACTGGTCTTGCAGTTGTGCACACATGTGCGCACGATGCACGATTCGTCGTTGTCGCCTGTCGGTGGAGCGAACAGAGACGGACAATTTATTCTACCGTGTCTTTCGAATCAAGAAAAATTAAACCTCTCCTCATCAATCACATATGACAAATGCTTTTTTTCTCGTGTTTCCGAAGAATAATCCATTTTTTAAATATTTTCAACCAATGAATACAAAATTACAACAGATTTATGTAAAAAAAAAAAATTGTCGTCTATTGATTTCGGAAAAAAAAAAAATTAACCTCTTCGCATTTTTCAATTTTTTTTTGACAGACAAACGATGAATTATTCCCGATCTCAAGGCATAGAAATCGATCGAAATCGATCATTCTAATCGACTATCGATCGAAGATAAATATTTTTATTTATCCTTGAATGCGAAAAAAAAAATTGATTTTTGACACGCAGTTGAGAAGATAAGACTGTAGGTAGCCGAGTCGGGTGAGGCAGCGAGAGTGAGAAGGAATCATCGAGTCTCAGGAGTGACAGAGTTGTGCAGTGGCCACTGCACCGAGTAGAAACAGAAAGAAATAAACGAGTAAAATCGAGAGAGGAAAATATACACGTAGAGTCGAGTAGTCGAACGAGGATGGCGAAGGAGAGTAACGAAAAGAGAAACAAGAAGAAGAAAAGATCTGAGGTCTCTCCCCTGACGGACTCTCCGCGAGCGCGCGAGCGCGCGCGCGCGTTGCAGTTCGGGGCGATGCAGTGTGCCGGGGAGAGGAGGGGAGAGGCAAGAGACGAAGAAAACTCCGATGGAATAGAGTAAAGGAGTGAGAAAGATGGAAAACAAGGTGAAGAGTAAGCGAGAAAAAGCACAAAGCATATAGAGGGAGCTGCACGTTTCACGCACACGCGTGCCTAAACCGGTTTAACCACCTCATCACGAACAATCTCCTCGCGTTACTCTTTTTTTTTTCTTTTTTCGTTTTTTTTCTCTTCTCTCCTCTCGCCCCTCGGCAACCCGTTTTTCCCCTCCGGCTTCCCCGTCCCTCCGTCGATGAACTGCGCCTATCTCCCTCTTTCTTCAAAGTTTCTATCCGTCTTCGTCGATCGTTCTGCTCCGGGCGAGACACTCTCTTTGTTCACGAGAGGCAATCAGCGACTGCGGGCTCCCCACCGATAACGGGGCCCTACTTCTCTCTGTCGTAACCCACAAGCCTCTCTGTAGACCCACTATCCATGAATTTTCGTTGTTTGTATGCAATTTTTGTTCATCGCGTCGATGACTTATGACTTACGAGGCTGCGATGCGTTTAACGTACGCAACGAAGCCAACACCCACGTAATGCATTAAATGATTACGCATTTTTTTTTTTTTTTTTTTTAAGTCAGTGTTCGAGCAAAAATTGGGTGAAGGGATTTACGAGGGATATTTGGAAGATTTTTTTTTTGCTCCGATTCGTTTCGAAGGCACAACGAGTCACCGTGCCACTTATTATTGCGCTGATCATTGCCGATGCGGAGATATTTACACAGTGCGCCGATGCACTGTGCTATACACTGTGTATGTGTATATATATATATATGGCACTTGAGAATTGGCGGATTATAGCGAACACGAAATAGATGTAACTATTTCTAGCGATGAGTTACTAACGAGAAGGGCCGTTTACGCATCGGAGAAGGCAAATCAGGTCGCGTTGAAAGTTTATAATAGGCAGAATTAATCATCCTTCACAATCTCGTGTACGTGCGGTAGTCTCGGGAGTTTCAACGTCATACTCACTCGTCTGTGGCGTCAATTCGCGGTTTTATTCGTCGCTCGTGTCGTAAGGATTATGTATTTATTGCGTCTTCCTTATTTAGTAACGCGACACAAAGCCGCGACGAGATAATTATCGCGGCAATTAGCAACTTTCGATCTTAATGTCTGACGCCTCGGGGATGCGACGGAATCTTACGATATTCGAAAAAAATGAAAAAATATTGTCGATCGAGGATCAGAAAGTAAAAAAATCTCCAACAATAATAATGATAATAAAAATAATTGAGACAATTTTTTTTTTTTATAAGTCGTCGATAATAATCAATTTTTTTAAAATAAATTGTCATTTAATTCGAATTTTTTTTTTTTAGTTTGTCATTTGATTAAATCGATAATAGACTTAGATTACGACTTTTAAACGGATTAATAACATTTTGGATTCAGTCGTAGGACTTTTAGGACTAATGACCCTTCGACTAAATCTCCTTTGTACTCTTAGTCATCAGCCATTGTCTTCAATTCGAGAGGCTTGACTCGCCTGCATGCCACGAAAGCTCCCTATCGCCCGAGGCATTGATATTATCAATAACGTAAAGTTTGCCATTAATTATTCGCTGTTTCGCGAGATCGCAACGTCGCGGTTATAGCACTCGTATATACAGTGATTTCGTACTGCGAGGTTAGCGACGATCTCTAACCGTTAATCGTGAAACTAGCTATAGATTTAGACTTTACACGTAGCGCATAGGCACATTGGGTAGAGTTGCAAGTCGTTTTCCATACGATCGCTGGTCCATCGGCGGGGGGCCCTCTATGGTACTATGGCGTTGGCCCATAGGTTCCGCGGTAAGTACGTACGCCTATATCGTCTCGGAGACTCACCTAATGCTCCTATCGCGCGTATATTCTATACTGTTTACACTATAGTATCCAGTGGTACAGACCAGAGAATTTCGTAATAATTCCCGCGCGCAACCCACTGCGCGCTCATGCGTGAGACGACCTGAATCTTTGTGCGCATACAGAAAAGCCCTCGGGGAACACACCTCTCTTTTGCACACTCCACCCCACCGATTATTATTAGGTAATGGAACTCATACACTTAAACATATACATGCAGCGGGGCTCGACGCGACTTCGCGACTTATCAATCTTGACGCTATAGATTCGCGCGCGCGCGCCCCTCGTTCGTTCCGCGTTCGCAACGATTATTCGGACCGTTGCCCACACCTACGAACCTGTCCCTCCATTTTAATACGAAGAATGAGAAAAATATCTTGCATCGAGAGACACGCTGAGAGCAATGAGTTGCTTTGCATCCACGATAGACTTTTACAACCGTATTGATATGTCGCGAAAATTACTGCGATCGATCTTTACAATTTTTCTCACTATATCGTAATTTTATCGTTTCTATTGTAACTAATTTTACTCTAATTTATCCTCTCTAAATCCGATTGGGAAATCAACTTTTTTTCGATTGTCTTTACGAGGACAATATAAAAATAAATATGAATTATTTAAATAAATAATAATAATATTAATAATAATACGTCTTTATATTAAATTCAGTATAAATTCCTCATTTCTGCTAAAAATGAAAATTATCATTAAAAATGACAAAAGTAATGCTGTATCTTTTATTTCTTTTAAAATTCAGAAAAAAATGCAAAATCGATTTATTTTGGAAATTACGAAATCGTCAGAAAAAATTTGATTTTTGTGGATTGTACATTTTTTATTTTTTTTTCTTGTTAACTCCCTATAAATTTTGGGAAATACGTATGCAAATTTTAGTTGATCCGTACCAGATGCCGGCAAAGCTAAGAATGCTACCGGGTTTACGCATTCTCATGTGCACTACGCTGTGTGTAGTAACCTAGAAACGTTCAGCTCGTGTCGAATGCAACGTATACACGATCCAGTAGATCTTAAGTATAGAGGGAGAGAGAGAGAGAGAGAAAGAGAGTGGAGGAGATTCAGAGAGGCGGTGCGTTACAGTGTTGCACTACTTTCGCCGTTTCTCGGTGGAACTCGGCGTCAATGCCATCGTATCTCTCGTCGTAGACCCCGACTCGCGGCCGGTTTGCACGACCGGCTCGCGCCCGCGCGATTCCACCTCCCGTTTCTCGCGCCGCGTGCACTGCATCCCGTGTCTCCTATCGTATGCAAGAGTTTATTCTCAACTCGAAGTGGACTATACCATCACTCGAAGAAACTGATCGTGCGTTAAACTCGGCGCTTGCTACCGGCAGAACGCGCGAGCGAACGCATATGTATAGCGAATCGAAATAAAAGCGCCAAATTAATTGTTTACCTTAAAAACCTTTTTTTTCGGTTGTAATCAAATAAATTTATATTTTTTTTATATTTATATTTATATTACGATGGAATAAAAAAAAAATGGCGGTTCGATGTTTATTTTATCTTATGGTTAAATTGTTAATTGAATTCCGAGAACGTTGCTGTTGGATTTTTAACTGAACTGTTTTTTTCTTTTTTTTTTTCTAGAATTTTTTGCACGTGCAGAGTACCAGCTTCAGATTCTCGATATCAGATTCGCGACCCACGCAACGACGATCGGACGATTGGCGTAGCGCTATAAAGTGCAATACACCGGCAGCGCCGTCCGGAGACAAGCTGTCAGTAGGATGCGTAGGAAGCGAAAGGAAAATGGAGTACGTAGATAAATAGGTACAGATATATATTCACGCGATGTTAAAACAATACAACTCAAGCAGGTTGAAGGAATTCGATATAACAGTGGAAGCTAATAGACGCCGGCGTCTCGATTTATCTCAATTGTTATCCCTATAACATTAAATACGCGACGAAATTTTTGTCCGAAAAAATTTTCATTAAAAAGCTGTAAATTTATTTTTCTCGTCAAGGATATCGAAAAAAAATAAAAATATTATGAATAAAATTAAATTACATCGTTCATAAAAAAAAAAAAACATTATTAATGGATTCGAAGTTTATTACGGTGTTGCGGAGTAATTTGATTAAACGAAGCGAAAAATTGTGCGTATATGGAATAAAAATCGAGCGTTACACGCATATAGGAAAGAAAATGCAGTTATCGATGATATGCATATACCAAGAGTTAAGAATCCTTGCGTCAGCGAGAATATCAACATCGACCAGTTGGAAAACTGCTCACGGCATACCGTTGCTGTTGTGACTTTTTTTTTATCCGTTTTTTTTTTCCATTTTCCTTTAATTTTATTATTATCATCGTCACTATGCAAATATCGCACGAACGATCACCTTTATATTATAACCAGTAGTATTATACCGTTACTTACAAGATTCATTGAACTGCGGTAATAATCATCGAGTTCTACTCATTCAACGCACACATGACGTCGCGACATATTCATTACTCGGCCAACAACTCAGCTGGCCGTCTAATAAATTAACATACAAGTTTATTTCGCGTGGGCGACTCCCGAGAATATGATATCTTTGAATGCAAAATTTCTTCCGCGATCAATGAAGATTTTCGATCGTATTAAAAAAAAACATCGAAAAAATTTCAGATTTTCCAGAAAAAATTGTCTTTTTGAGAAAATATTGATAATTATGGATAATAATTGTCATTATTCTTATTACTAATTATTTTTAAAAATTTATATTTTATCATCGTCAATATTCGATATAAAAAAATGTCTCTCCCTTCGATCTTTTGGTCGCCGAAAATCCGTCCTCAGAATTACGCGGCAATGTGGGGGTTTTTTTTAATGGCCGTTAAGAACCCTTCGAAGACGGAGCGAAAACGATTTTCATGATTAAAATGAGAAAGATAGTGCAGAGAAAAGATTGTGTGTTTGTGCCGATACAGTTCTCTGGATAGAAGTTGTTCTTGTAGAGGTTATGTATTATAACAGTCCGGACGTTGGTGGACTGCTATGAGATGTTGAGATGTTAGTGTTTGTGAGGGTGGCGATGGAGGGGGTTCCGATGCAGGTGCTGGCCTTGGGCCGCCTAACACTAAGACCACAATCTCTCCGTGCCTTACCCAGCGGCAGCGGCAGCACCACGTAGTAAAACCTGCAGTGGCCGCGTGCACCGACTCGGACGCATACAAACGAATATATGCAATACATCGAACTATCGGTATCTATGATTGTATTGAACTCTTACGTACATATGGAGGATTTCTGTGTGTTTCTTACGAGACAGTACACTGACACATCTATCCGCGAATCTACGGTATACGACGATCGACTCGCGAACGGCATTAAACCGCAAGCTATACGCCAATGCAAGCCTTTGTTTAGGAGGCATTCCCGGTATTATTGGGAGATATATACCCGTTTTCTTCGAGACGTTTAGCCACATTGTCGTAGAGAATGATGAATTTTGTCTATCGGTATAAAAATGTCGGTTTTTTAATTATTTTTTTTTATTTTTATTGGTTTTACGAGAATATCGATATATATCGATTAGATCGATTTTCGAACTAACGCTAAATTTTCGGAGTGAAGATTTTTTTTGTTTTTTTATGGGATTAGATTTGTTTTGTTTTGCATTTCGTGTCGAATAGTTACGAAAGCGTTGGATCGGATTTTTTTTTAAATACGTTAATACGGGATGCGATGCTGGAATCGTTTGTACAGCGTCCGCGCGCGAGAGAGGGGAAAAATGACCCGACGGGTTAAAGATCGAATGATTAACGTTCAAGTTTACCTAACGGATGCGCGGGTGTGTCGAGCGTCTCGTACGAACCGAGAACTCGATGATATCCAGGTGGCAATAAAAAGTAACGGGCCGCTCCCGTGACCGACGACTATTACCACATTTGATTTGAGATTCTATTTCGAGGTGACCGATCTTGAGATACGTATCCCGCGAGAAACGGCTTGTCGAGATTGATGAATGTATCCGTGTTCACGACTACGTTAATTTCACTCGAAAAATTTGTCAAAGTTATCGCTTTTTTTTTCATCGATGTTATCTGATTGTATTATTGGCGTTTTTATCGTCCGACAATAGCTTCGCGGTAAACTTTTCCTCTGTTCGACGTTTTTTTCGAAATTCATCCTCAAATCCTTGAATCAACGTATCATGATCATATTTTTTTTTTCAAGATAAATTTTTAGATTTTTTAATCAAATTTTTTGATATTAAAAAAAAATGCTTTTTTTTTTTTAATTTTTCAAGTTTTTCCGTAGTTTTCGAAGTTTTTTCGAAATTTTTCAATCCACATATCCCATGAAAATTTTTTTTGTAATAAATTTTTTTGATATTTTTTACGATAATTTTTTTTTTTTCACTTTTTTTTTATGTAAAAGAATTTTTTTTTCATAGTCATTTGTTTCTTTTACTTGAAAGTTTATTCAGCAGTTTTCGGAGCGTTTGAATTTTCATCTCGCGTCGGAATATTTTGCGTGTGCAAAGCCCTTTCATGTGGACGTTAGAGATTCTCATGTACAGAGCCCGAGATACTCACTGGCACTCTCGTGTATCTTACAGTATAATATGCACATAAATACAGTGACACACGAGATAGGGAGGACACATGTACGGCTCAGCGAATGTGTTTGCGTTGCATGGACGCATCCATGCATGATACTCGTACGTACCGAGCGAGATATACAGCTTGTAGGAGATTATAATATACGCGTGTATACATGTACGGTACCACATAGACAGTGTCTAGGGATGGCGTCAGCGAGACTGGCGCGGATTTATCCTGTGCTTAGCGCGCTCACCGAGGCCACCTATTAGCGTTATTGTATATTGTTATTATTACGCGCCGAGTTAGAGACGCGCTTTTATGCAAAGCAGGTAGACACCGTCGTTACACGACTCTCGTGTAGGTATCGCCAACAAAACCGCAACGGAAAAGACAATAAACACGAGTCTCGAATGAAAATAAGTGAGAAACAATCGATCGAACCAATTTACGAAACGTATCGAATAAAAATCTACGAAATCTGCGCCTGCGCCATACACCCCATTCGATCGCGATATACCGCTCGAAAAATGGAGCATGAAAAACGTTCCCGATACATAATTTATAAATTTGAATATATCGTTAAAATATTCATCGGTAATAAAGTTTCATGAATAAATGAAAGAAAATGTGGACGAACTAGTTTTTGCACAACGTGGAGGAGAAGTGAGGATGGATGGAGGACAAGTATAAATTCAGCGAATATTTCGTAAAAAAAAAAAAAAAATACGAAAAAAAATAGTTTTGCTGTTGTGAGAGAACCTTAAGCTTCTCGAGTAGGGGAATCGAGTGAGAAGCGTGACGTCAGTGGTGACCACGTGTCGCTCGTAGTACTACGACAAGCATGATATCCAGTTCTCTGCACTCTGTGGCAATACATCGCGGTATATCAGCGGATATGCATATTACTTTTATTCCGTAAATATTATCTTTCCATAAGAAACTTGTTTATTGTTACTTCAGAAAAAAATCATTTTTATGGTCGTAGAAATAAAAAAAAAATATAAATTATATGATGTAGCGAATGTTTTCCGCTCGAGAAAACCGTACG
The DNA here is from genome assembly GCA_964006125.1 of Cryptus viduatorius. Classification (NCBI taxonomy): domain Eukaryota; kingdom Metazoa; phylum Arthropoda; class Insecta; order Hymenoptera; family Ichneumonidae; genus Cryptus; species Cryptus viduatorius. Next base: position 7,041,338 of record OZ023220.1, read on the forward strand.
GAAAATAACGGTGCTATGAAAAATGCACTTCAGCTCTTCAATAAACTACGTCGTTCGTTACAATTAAAATTACGGAGAAAAAATTGAGCAGAAGAATTATTTATACATATATTATCGGTTAAAATAATTCGATGCCGAGACTCTTCAATTCTCGGAATCCTTCGATCAATCATCGAATAAAAAAAAATGGCCGCCAAACCCTGTTGTCTTATAGCTAAATAGTCTTATTGAAAAAAAAAAAAAAAAATTCCTACAATTTTTTTTCAACATCGTCAGAAAATTATTTCCAAAAAATAATCAAAAGCGATCAGTGATTTGATCTTTCCGATCAATAAGAAAGAATAAGACTTTTTTTTCCCGAAACCACCTTTTGCCCTTTTAAAATTCTGATAAATTCTCCTCTCTCCCGTCGCTCCGAAATCCCAACGAATTACAAGCGTCTAGAAAACGCACGACAAAGACCTTTGGACTGCACGCGACGTAGTTGACCAACGTATGTGTGGAGAGTCCGTATCTACTCCGATACGTTGTACAACGACACATATTCGCCTCGCGGTCTATACATCCAAACGCGAGATTCTCGTGACGATTCCTCGGGTTGGCGGTTGCAGCGAGTTTTTCGTGACGTCATTTGTGACCACGTGTGCTGTAACGCGAGGGAGAAGTGGTGCTTTGGCTCGTTAGGAGCGAAAGAGAAAAACGGCGAAGAGGACGCGAGAAGACTGTTAGCGCAGGAGGAGAGGCGGTCGAAGGAGGTACCTAGCGCTCTCGGTGGTTCTGCACACCGTGGCCCGGGGATCAAGGACGGTTTTACTCGCTAGAGAACCCGACGAGAAGAGGGATATCTTAACGCTCGTCGTACTCCGTAAGAGACCTCAGTCTGCCCGCAACGGCAGACGGGCCCCGAGATAATCGGAGTCAAAACTATCGTTGGAAACGAAAAGATCGCGAAAAAGAGAGAATGAAACTACTGGCAATCGGTAGTAGCGAAACTGGTAACCGGTGAACCAACCAATACAGATATACATAGTAAAAAATATAAGTAAAGGTAGGAGAATCGTCGTTGGTGAGGGTGGCGTCGACGAGGATCGCGCGACTCGCTTCGGGACACTTGGGGAGAGTCAGGGGGATAGTTTGCGGGGTGCGGAGGGTTCAGAGGAGACGAAGACAGGCAGAAACTGCTGCCTCGCCTGATAATGCCCTTCTGCAACGACCAGCCAACGATACGGACCAACGTTTAGACTTTGGTTGGTGGGGGGACATGGGGATCCTGCAGTGAAGTTATAATGCAATTCGCGTCGTCCACTGGCGGCTATGTTCCTGGGGAAAGGAGAGAACCTCTGCTCTGCCCTCCTCCCCCTCCTTCAGGTCCCCTTTTGCTTCCCTCTTCTCTCTTCTCGCATTCGCCTTCCTCTTCTGGTTCTTCAGTTTTCTCTCTTTCTCCGCGTGGATGTGTTTTCCTTTTTTTTGTCTTTATTTCCTTTTACGTTTATCATTTTCTCTCTCGTTCTCCTTTCAACTCGGGAGTGGGATACTCCGTCTCGCTTAACCCGTTCGCCTCTCTCCGAATGTTTCTTCGTCTTGTTTGGGAGCGTTGGAGTCGTTCGGACTCTTTCGCACACGTTTGAACGGCTCGGAGTCCCTCGAGCTTCTCCCGTGTCACTCTTTTGCCCCCTTAAACGACCAATGGAGAGATAAAGACGGAGAGAACACGGCGAAACACTCTCCGCTCACCTCCTTCACCAGTGGAGGCGCGCGGACTCTCGAGAGCCGCGCACGCGAGGAAAGACGCACGAAGAGAGCTTCGGGAAAACGTGTCCCGGCCTGCAAGACCAGGTACAGTCGGTACAAATAGTTTTGATCATAACATTGGCGTCGAAACGTGCGTGGAATACGGTTTATCTGCCTACCTGAACGGAGACCCACCGTGGTACCTTCACAACACGGAGAATGAGAAAATCGGTGGGAGTTACCTGCGATACCTGTCAAGCGTTCGAAGTCGCTCCAGGTGCATAATAAGGCTTTCAAATAGACTCTTTTTTTTCGCGATATATGAATTTATTATTTACTATACGTATGAAACGATAAATTGGATTTTGGGAAATTTGAAAATCACAATTTGATATTTATATACATAATTTATCATTTTATTGATTAACATTTAAGGGGAATTACAAAAATTCAGGTCAAGAAGAGCATTTTATTGTTTCTTATCAGCAAAAAAAAGTCTTATCAAAAATTCAATGCGGTCGATTATTCATATCGGACTTCCGGTCGTTTAAAAAAAAAATGTCACGTCCTAACATAAGAACGTGTCAAAAGAGTTCGAATTTTTTTTTTGTCAATTTTATATATTTAAAAAAATTAATCGATAGAATACAATAAAATTTTTTCGAAATATTTTATTTTTCGAAAAAAAAAAAACAAATTGAATATATTGAATGTTTTTTTCCATTCGATTTATGTTGACTTCAGTGTGAATCGCGTGATATCAAGCGCTAGGAAAAGAAACGCGCGTCCTCTCGTCGAATCGTGTGCGTAGAGGGAATCGCGCGACGCGATGATTCTTTTTTTTTTTTTTTTTCACTCGTTAATTTCGACGAAGGGGAAAGAGAAGAGGTTGGTAAAACGTGTCTCAGCTTGCACACGACTCTCGACGGGTACAGTCGCGGTCAAGAGTCGCGGACAACAACATCGCGCGTGTGTGTAGCGATCGGAGAGCGGAGAAATATAAACGGCACGGAAGGTTGCGAGAATTGTGGGGGCGGAACACCTGGGCAGGTTCACGCAGGTCGAAGGACATAGTCAATTTCAGAAGTTGATTTTTTTTCGTCATCCAATAAATCCAATCGAAAATTGCCATAAATTAAAATTTAAAAAAATCCTTGTAATAATCTCGTATTTCGAGGTGAATTTAGGGTTATGAAAAAATTATTTTTCGAAAAATTATTTGATCTGTCGAACTACGATGCAAGAATGAGTTCCACCCGCGAGAAGATTGTCCATTCGTGTTCCAGACGCGCTGAACGAGTCTTAATGACCGAACATCGAGGTCCACTCGTACAAAAAGGGCCTTAATCCTCTCGCGTGATTTCGAGAAAACGAGCTCTCGGGACCCGTTATAACCGACGGCATCAACGACCAAGACAACTTCCAACACAGCTGTAACACGACCCGTCTTCGCGTATTTCGCATTAGCCGAACTATAAAAATCATTCGTTATGCTCGAGAGCGAATGACGGCGAAGATGATTGCACTGACCTTGGAAACTTCACGCTACTGCACTGCAGACCCTTGACTAACAGATCATAAGTCTCCCTCCTGTTTTTTTTTCTATCTAATCATCTATCATAATCTTATACTGTTCACAACGATATCCAAGTTGGTTTCGACTGATTGAGAATTAAAAAAAAAAATGATATCTTTTCTGAATGAAGGTCACCTCTGCGATCATCCACCCTATACATTTTTTTTTGCGATGAAAAAACTTACGCGGACCCAAAATTATCTCGAAAAAAAAAAGATAATTTCTCTCAATCAACGTTAACTTTGGGATCATCTACTCTATAATTTTTTTTTTTCGAAGAGAAAAGTTTATTTTTCCTCTAAAACTGACCTCGCCGAGTTCTTATCTCGGGGATTACAGCATCCGCAGTTGCAAAGAGTTCTCTTTTAGCATTTATTCGTCTCTCGGTTTCTCGAATCTCTCGCTTTCTCATCTTTCCGACAAGCGGACGGAAGCTTTTCGTGTCGTCGCGACCGAAGGACGTTAGCCTGTGCTCTTCCTCTCTCGAATTCTCGTATCTTTTTTACTCGTCGACCGCATAGAAAGACGTAACTGTATCAACTGCAATCCCAAAGTATAGTTTAAAGAGAAAGGAGAAACGGATACGATGACGCTAACGTCAAGACCGGCAAATGACTATCCAACCGCTCCGCGCTATCTGACACTCGAATAAAATCGGAGTTTTCTGCAATCCAAGAAACTTTTACAGCTCGTTTCGAATCAATCCAATTCGTCGAATGGATCATCGATGTTTCCAATGTATCTGATCGATCGGATGAGCGAATAAACGATTAGAAAAAAATCTCGTTGGAAAATCGAAGGACGCAGAGAGAAGAGTCTTGAAGAGAAAAAAAAAAAAAAACAAATTGTTCTTGTCACCGACACACATTTCACGAGTACGAGTTTCCCCTCACTTTTCCTGACCTTCGGATCACGCGAACGACGACGAGAGTGCAAGTCATTTTATCCAGCGATGGATGTCGTGGAAAAATGCTATTGAGTCGTTTTTTTTTTTTACCTACGAAGAGACGGGATTGTCTGACCGAGTTGCACCAGATCTTATCTCTCGCTGATCACGCCTCGACCGTGTCTCTCGCGAGCTTAAGCAGTCCGTATACCCGCTGCATATCAGGACGTATATAGATGTATACATCGATATATTTATAGCGTCATTAATATCGTAAATTTTTCGTCAACCATCGATTCTATCGGCTACATAATCGTTTACGAAAATTACGAGAGCCAACTGATTTTATTTCCGGAAATGAAAATTTCGAAGTTCGCGATCAATGAGATTTGTATCCAATACTACGAGGTATACGAAGCTGTGCGCGCGTATTGTCTCGAAGGTAATACGAGCCGCTAAATTAAGCGATTGATCGATTCGTCGATTGTTGTTGCGCATACGCCGTTAACTTTCTCTCCGGTTATTCCATGTTTCGTAACTCTCTACCGTAGAATTTTTCTTTGGAAATTGACGATCATCCGATTATCGACGAATTTTCGTATTATTGAATAAAATAACAAATTTTTTCTCTTCGATTTAATGAGTGATGAAAAAAGTAACTTTACATAAATAAAAAGGGGATATGTAATAAACAAAATGGCGTAATCCAAAAATAGTGATATAATCGATTATTATAGCGTATTTTAGTCGAGAGATTCAATGTGACCAATTTTTGTCTCCGTCACGAAAGCAAAGAACACTTTAACGGACCTTTCGTAATGTTTAAACGAAATTTTTCGACCCCATTTTTTTTTCGTACCATTTCGTACCATTTTATACTTTGCTGACGCCAAAAATTCAGTTTGTTCCCTCAGACCTTACGATAGGTACATTGAGGGGGTTGAAAGGTTGTCGTGGAAGGAAATTAATGTGTCAACGACTCCGCTTATCCGTGTGTCGGCACGAGGCCAACGACACTATCCACCCGCGTTTTTCTCTCCGCCAATAGAAACAAATCGTTTCCAAGTGAAATCAAAAGGAAGAATAGCGAAGGAATAAAGGAGTATAATGAAAGAAGCAACGAGAAGGACAGAAAATAGACGAAGGAGAATGAAAAAAGGAGAGAGAGATATAGTTCAACGCGAAGAACGATACTTACGCCGGAGGTTATCAAAAGAACCGTAACAGTGTCGTTGAAGCTCTTGGCTTCGCTTGGTGTTACTTCGCGTCGTTCCAAACGATCGTCGACCCGAAGTCTCGTTGGTTAACAACTTCTCGGACAGTCTGGCGAGTCTAGTCTTTCGCGGACGAAACTCTTTTACAAATAGAAATTTTTACCCTGTTTTGCGTCTGGCATCGCTTGTCGTACGACATTCCCTCAGTTCAGGACCTACCAGAACATTTTCGTCGTTGTCCTTTTCTCCGAGTTGCTTCGGTCTCTTCACGAATCACAATACTCTCCCCCTTCCAGTACGGTAAATGCATACATACGTACGATACGACGATTTCGTGTCCGCTACACTGCTTTAGCATTCTACTATACGCGGCTCTCGCTACTCCTGTTCGGTACAATGCCGGTTTACCAATACATGCTTAGGGTATATGCCAATGCGGCACACCGTATAGGATATATACAGAAAGCCGAGTACAGGACTTTGGGATTACCAAGTCAAATACGTGTGTACGACGAGAGAGTGAGACGACCTGGAAAAATGCACGAACGACCGATGCGCCCGGAGTCAAGGAACTCCGCGCCTTCATTGCTTGTGTCTCTCCGACGAGTTTGCAGGATAAAATGATCTCTGCGCAGAACAGAAAGGAAAGTCTCGGCGAAAAATTGGAATCTTTCGAGAAATGCGAAAATATCGTTCGCAAGTGCGAAAGACTCCTTTGCCGGCACCTCGCGAAGAGTGGAAGGTTTGGGGATGAAAAAGAAAAGGGGGAGTGAATTTATTTTGGAAGATATCAGCGCGAATCTGAAGAAACAGTTCGAGATTTCGGCGGATATGAATTCAAATGGGTTTTCCGACCCGATTTTCATTTCTCGCATTTCATTTGTATGGAAGTGAGGATTCGATATTATTCGACGCAATGCTGCTGGATGCAGAAACGGAAACCGACGTTGCAAGTTCTTCCGAGTGCCGCGACGAAGTTTTGAGGAGTTTTGAAAAGAGAAAAGTGGAAAAGATATTGAGGAAAATATATAACTGCGAGGGACGTCGACTGTGACAGTGATAGGGAGCGGGAAACTCGCGAAAGTTCGCACGTTTCGAGGAGGTAAAAGAGGACGAAATATAGTATACAACGCGCGTACAACGCGCTGAATCCGTCGAAACGTATGAGAGAAAGAACTTGCGTCACAGAGATCAGCGACGGAGCAGTTGGCATTTTAGTTTGCGCAGACGTTTGACTTTTCTTCGTCGATGCGGTTGCCTTCGGCTTGTTCTGCCGCTAAAGTTTAATGTCGTTGGTACACGTGTGAGAGAACTCGTGAGATAATTCGATAGAGAATTTGAAGACAGTGAGCTATTTACTCCGATAGTTAGTGTCATTTTAATAGTTAGTGTCATTAAAGCGTCGGACAAGTGACGATTATTTTCGACTGGAAAAGATTAAAAGGGCACATCGTTGTTTCTTGCGCTCGACGTTTCATTTTATCGATGTTCTCGAGAATCAAAAAAACCCATTATAATTCCGTAGTATCATAGTATTTTACGATCTTTTTAACAATTGAGGCGCAAGTAGAACACAGAATCAAATAATAGTATATTACGTCACAAGTGCGTAAAATATGATTTTATGCACGAGTGCTATTCGATCGCAACGAGTGCGTAAAATCGTATTTAGCGGACGTGTCGCATACGTTATTTTTGTGTAGTATGCGTAAAATTCATGCGTGAAAATTCATTTTACGCATCAAAAACAGTGCGTAAAATTGAATTTTACGCATACTACATAAAAAAATAACTTCGCGTCAATGTAAAACGCGCAACGCATCACTCAGGTGTTGAAAACTACGCGACATAACCTCAAATTTTTCTCCATTATTGATGTTGACCCTCGTCACCAGCAGAAGAAAAAAAAGACATCCCAAGCCTTCTGAATCTCTCGATGTTCATTAAATAAACATCAATTTCTCGTAATTCTACGTTTCGTATATTCAATTAGAAATATATACTTTACCACTCGACAGGGGCAAAGTCAGAGGTACTCGATGATCGAGCGCACTTCGTCGTCGCCTTCTTGCATCGCGAAAAACACGAGTGTTCTTCACCGAAGGAAAATAAACCTTTTATCGCACTTTGTGCATAAAATGTACAGCTATTTCAATACAAAACGCGATGACATCTTAGCATCTCATTTACGTCATAAAACATTATCGAAACTTATGCAATATCCCGCGATGAAGTAAATCCACAAAGCGATATTTTTACCATTCGTCTCCATTGTGATGACAATTCGAGCGGAACACGAGTTGCACTTCATAAAAAATAATGATAAATATGTCCCATGAAAATTAAGTATATATATATATCGTTTATATAAAACTCCGCGATCGATGCGGAAGTATATGTATACCGGAATATATAGCTTTTGCCACACGATATACAATTTATATGTCATTCCTTCGCATATACATTTTATATAAATATATAATTTTTATATATTCCGTCACATACTGTATTTTCTTAAGGGCAACGATTTTTCGTATATTCATCATTCATAAAAAAAAAAATTTCTCTGTTGAGCTCCTTGCATATTTTTCTTGCCATTGCCTCTTAGCTTATGCCTTATGCCCGGTCGTCGAGAGACTCAATTAGCCGACCGGAGGTTTTGCGGCCGCAACCTGCCGCAGGCAAAATACTTACTCCCCATGCTTTATGTATTACGCCTACATAAAACTTCGTATATACGAAAAAAAAAAAAAAATTATAATCTGTATACATGGAATACAATGGCAGTGGTATAGATGGCTATACGTTGAATTGCAAGCCTGCGATGTTGAGGGCATCGGACTCGGATACTCGTTGGTCGGGCGCGTAAAATTTCGCAATTCCGTCGGTCGTACGGTTCTATCCGCGGGTGCAACAGTGCGGACGTGCCGCGGAGAGTACACTCTTCTGGTCGATTGGCGGGTGTAGAGAGCCCATAGCCCATAGAACAAGAGGTCTCCGGTAGTACATGCAATACGGCGTATAGCCGCAGTAACTGGTAGTAGTAATGCACGTAGTATACAGAAATAGGTACCATGGTAGAGGCTGAAAAGATAATGGTAACCGCGATCGGGTGCACGGATAGGAGAGTCGGTGGCTTATAACCGACGAGACGGACAACCGGTAAGTTGTAAAGCCGTCGTAACTCTCCCGGGGGATAAAAATTGTGGCACACGTTCACCCGTTCGGTGGGGCTGCCGGCTGTTTCGCTGCACGCGTATACATCGATAGAATATCGATGTATACGTGGTCCACACTTCTATTTACGTTATGATAGATATTCCGTGTATGAATGCTATACAAGTGTTGTATTTCGGTTATAAGTGGGAGGTATATACTCCGCGCGAGCCGGGAGCACCGGCTTATTGCTTATAAACATTTCTCGACTTGCGACACACCACCCCGACTCTGTTGCTATTGGCGATCTGCGGGCAGCTCTCTGATGCATATAAGTCTATTGAACGATCATACGCCGGAGCTGATCTTAAGAGAACTTCAAGTAGCTTTACGATGGTTTATGCTCGAGTCTTTACGTTTCCTTGGCCTTAATTAACATCTCACACGTGTTGCGGATAACAACTAGCGTAGGTTAGGGGGCGTCGGCAGCTTTTTTCGCGCAATACGAAAAAAAATTAACCAATTCATTGATTCTGGGAAATTTATTCGAAGTATCGAAAAACCTATATGGTTGCGTAACAAAAAAATTTTATTCATATAACATTATTTAAATAAATGAAAAACGATTATTTCGCCTTTTTTCGGAAGTAAATAATTTTTTTTTTACATTTTGAATTTATCGGGAAATCGACTTTTTTTTGTGTCAAATTAAATATTTTTGACTTTTTTGGAAATTGGGAGCATATTTTAAGGAATTGGGCGATCTTATAGCGGAATCATCTTATAGCTCAGTGATCGAAGAAAAAAATTTGAAAATCGAATGCAGACAATCGATTGTGAATCGAAGTTTGAATCTTTGATTCTCGATAAGCGATTAGAAAAATCGTCCAGCAGATCGAAGACTCGCGTTCGCTCACCCAGCTACAGGTATAACTTCATCGCTCGGTCTTTCTCTTTATCTCGTTACTGAGGGAATACACGATCGCGCGACGATTAGCAACAACGTCCAGGGTGATTAGTCCCCGTTCGCCAGGCGAGGACGCGTTGGGCAACGGAGCGTATTACGAACCCGCCTCGTTTCGTCCAGTACCGACGCAAACTGCATCTGTTTCTGCATAGGTACAGCGACTCTGATCAGCTCCGGTAGAGCAACGTTACCGAAGCCCGACGACTCAGAAAATACGATAATAATTTACGATACTATAGCCATCCGATCGGAGGATCCTTCGACTCTATACTCGAGCGTCTGCTACCTTCGGCGGTGCAGATCTTTCACGTGGTCACCTCTCGTTCGATCGTTAAATAATATAATCAATGTAATGATCCTTGATTGGTTATGGATCGAACATTGTCCGTTGTGGCATTGACTCGAATTATGCTAAACATTCTATCGACATATATATACCATTTCGCCAGATCCCTAGCATATCGTACCGGTATCAGTGTCGTGCGGTTGAAATGTTAATTAAATCAAATAAACACTCGAACCCAAGTTGACTTATCTGCATAGCGGATTTTCTTGTTTCCGTTGGAAACTACAGCGCGTACGATAATGAATCGAACGTTGACTCGAACGAGTCATATAAGGAGATGCGTATTATCTACCTGAGATTACGCTAAACCCCTTCAGTGTCGACCATGAAATGTATAAATACGTGTAAATATACATTTAAAAAATTATCATTTATTATTATTATCATTAATAATTTATTCAATAAATAAATAATCATTTTTTTTATTTCGTTTTATTTACATATTTTACTTAACACTTATCGATTTATTTGATAAAAAAGTAAAAAAATAAGTGAACATTTTTTTGTTATACATTTTTTTAAATGTCAGAATTTAACTAAAAGTTTAATTTCGACGATAGCAAACATTTTTTTTTACAGATCTCTATTTTTTTTTAATTTAAGAAAAACAGTTTTCTGATAAAAAAAAAACAAATTGCGATCTATAGCGTTGAGTTAAAAATGTATAGAAGAAAAAAGATCGCGTTGCATTGTACTCACTATAGTAGCGAACGTTGCCTGCGCGCGAAAGATTAGAAGACGATTAATATCGGACAAATGTTGCGATGACTCGTGAGAAGCGGAAACGAGAGAGGCGCGTGCGCGTCCGTGAATGTTTTGCCTCAGGACGTAAAAAAAAAATCATCGTCTATGTTGAACGTATCGCGAGTGCATGTAAACGTACATATAGGATGCATTAGAAAAAAAAATCGCGAGGCCGTGATCGTCGGGTTACGTGCTCCGCGGAACGGAACAATGGCCTCGTGGGTAAAATTAACATTTTTACAAGCAGAAAACCGGCGAAACGATTATATCCGAGGCGCAAGCTGGCCGAGTCTGCCTCTACGATCAACAGGGCGTTACGCCGTGGTAAGAGAGTCGGTGTGCATTCGCATAAATTTCATTGTTCTTAAAGGTACGGAGAGCTCGTATACCACGAGATTCTCTATTAGTTTCCATACGCGAGAAGTGGAAACACACGCCATATAGTAACCTTGACACGAATATTATTCTCTAAATCGCGGCTATCGGGATTTATGGACGATTTTTTGTTAAAACTCCATCGGTAAGCCGTTTAGAACGGAAAGTTGTTTCGCGATAAATTTGTTCGCGGAGTCCTGAGATCGTACTGCGGAGAGAATCCTTCTTAATCGTTCTTCCACAATGCGGTCAGCTGATTCTTTGAATTACTCGAGATTTTTGTTCAATGGCAATTGTAAAACAGATTCTTCGGATAAATAGGGGTGGAAATATCAACTAATGTACCTATGTACTCTCTTTCGTCATCACCCCAAAGCCATTCTGTATATACAGATACCGCGCGTCTGTTAAAAATGGCGAAGCAGTTTCAGCGATTTCAAGACACGGAAGCAATAATTTTTCATGCAATAGAAGAACCAATGTGTGTTTCAAGATTTTCCAAACATGGCGCGAGCGAAATGAGTTATGTTTTAACGTTTACCTAATCCGCTGCGTCTTCCACACTGCAAGGTACCATTACCTTTTCTACGACTTTGCTTACCATCGAAAGCGAAGCCAAATCCCACTTAATGCAGCAGCGTGCTATTTGCCTATCGCGATTTCAAACTTAAGCCCCTATTCCGAAAATCACCGAAAAAAAAAAAAATTATGTATCGATGTTCTTAAAAAATGGCTAAATGTCCTTAAAAGCCTAACTGCCCATTTTCCCGTCCGAACGTTATGAGATATTAAAAAAAAACTCGACCATTTATCATACCAATACGTTTAGAATCGAAAGGGTTAAGTGAAAATAATAATTTATCTCTCAGTGGATCGCAGACATACAATGACTACAAAAAACATCGAAAAAGAACGAAAAAAAAAAAAAAAAAAAACATCGAATGTTCGCCACAGTTTAGCGTTTTCATTGCTCGACTAAGCATCGTCAGAGGTGAACAGAACGAGGTCTGATGCAATTAGTTTTACGATAGAGAACATTGGCGTTGCACGAGAGCGTTACCGGTCGGTCTCGCGGGTGCGCACGTCGCGCATTAAAGTCTTGAAGCCGAGAGAGTCTCGACACTTTAGTACTTCTCGCGTACGCCATCGTCGTAAGAAACGTGCAGTCCAAAAGTTAAAGTTGGCGAAACAAAGAGAGCGTTCATGAGTGAGCGAGACGGGGGTTAAACGTAATTTCGAGAGCTGTGTACAGTCATTGTCTAGTCGCTACTTCATTGTGCGCAATATTTTTCATATGGTATTCACTGTAACACGAGGGGCCAATAATCGTATCCCCTTATTACGAAGGATAGTTTCAGTCGTTTGGAGAATTTACGTACACCTCGCGTACGTGTACGTTGGCTATGTAAGTGCAACTATAAACGTACCTTCCATGCGCTATAATTGCAACTGTCTATGAACCTACACGCTGTCTAGCATCGAAGTCAGGCAATATTTAGCTCAGGGCTAATAGTAGGCGAAAGTCTTAGAGCGGACGAGATCGTCCGGTCTCGTCGTCGTTTCGCGCTAAGGGCTGATCTCGGTATAGCCGGTTACTTGCATTTTACTTTATGTTACGCGATAATAATATTACGCTACAGTGATATAACGACTTGTGTCCGTCGTTAGTTGGCGCTGTCGACCAATGGCGCTACCAGTCTCCTGTTAGCGATCGGGAGAGCTGTATAGTAGCTTCATGTATATATATATTTACACATATCGGAGGTGCAATCGATGTATATAGCACCTGCGAGAGAGTCTCGACAGGCTGCGCAGTTTTCCACGGATTTTCAGCTTTCCCGTCGTCCTCGAGAAGCTGCGCCTCGATACTCTATCCAGGTTATCCAGCAGCGGGAGCAGCCGCACGCTTCTCGAAGGTCTGCCACCACCAGCGACGCTTGCAGTTCGCATACTTAATTCGCGATGTATGAACAGTTTGCGTGCTCGCAGATGCAGCCTCTGACGAGAGACGCGTGCGCCCCGCGAACGAACCTTGAAGTTGTGACGAAAGAACGGGGCAGTTTGACTTCATGGATATTTTTCGTTCGCCTTGTTGTTGAAATGAAAAATTCGCGAAATTTTGCAAATTTTTTTCGAAACGAAAATTTTAGCGATTTTTTGGGGAGTTAAAGAGAAAAAATTTTTTTTGTCGTTATCGATGTTTTGGTGACTGTAAATCGATGTTATTATCGATTTTGTGGTGAATTTTTATAAATTAAATTCGCAAATTTTTCGCCGAAATAAAGCAATTTTTTTTCTGTTTTTATTTATATATATTAATTCGTATTGTAACATAATAACTCGTACGGTGAGCGAAGATTATATATTCAAGTATATATTTTAGACGGCTGTATGCATTAACACATAAATACAGAGTAGTTGGGTATCTCGAGAGGTGTGAGAGTGTTATTGGAAAATTACGAAATTCTTTAGAAACGTCGAAGGAGGTCCCATATCAGACGTCGGATTGTTGCAGCGCCGACTTCACGGTAAGCGCATACCTATACGTACGGTCAATCCATATGTCCGTCTCTTTTGCTCTACAGTCGACAATCTTTAATGCGAAATTGTGAATACGCCTTCCGTTGAGAATAGATATTCAGACGTTGCGATATATATGTCTCGTATAGTAAAATCCCCATATGTATGTAATATACGCGGATACTACGCGGCCGCGAAGGAGAGACCGTTCCGACATGGCAATTCTCTCGTATATAGGAAAGGGCACGTAACAAACCAATTTTCGAGATAAAATAGTGAAATATAATGGGCAAATAGCGGGCAGTATATATGTTCAATCGCTCTTGCATTTCGCGAAATTTCGTAACACGATTTCTTCTCTATCTTCTACTATGTAACTTCTAACTCCGCAGCCGCTACCTGTTTCTTACTCAATTTTTTTTTTTTTTTTTTTACTATTTATTCGCTCTATCTTACGAGTTCTCGCGTAGTTTTCTTACTCTATACGATACACGTTCACAATGTCTGATCCACGTTCCATTATTCCCGTCTCGTTAAGGCGCTGAGTGACTGCGTCGCACCGGTCTTTTGTCTCGTATTCGCTCGCGGTAAACGCGCGCAAGCGAAAGGATCGTTGGCGTAGTATGCAAAACGCATCCTCGCGTATTCATTCTTCTTCGCTCGTTCGCGACGTTAGGGAACATTGTCTACAGACGATACGCTTCACGTTTTGCATAGAAGTCTTTGATAAGCCGAGCAAATCTTTCGATTGATGCTCGATCTATTTTTTCCAACGGATTCGAGTAATTTTTCGATTTAAGCGGTAAAAAAATCGGTTTGAAAAGATTAAGAACGAAAAAATCGCTTTGGAAACTATTTTTTTTGGATCGAAAATAAAGGGCTTAACCTCTCGCGATCTATAGTTGTAGTGGGTCACATGACCCCAGGGCCAGTTAATTCATATTACGTAAGATTATGCTATTTGGATCGCGTTCTGTATTCGATCCTAACGTCATCCTCATCTCCTTACACTGGGATTAGCTTGATTCTCCCGATGGTAGTCTAATCAATTCTATCGATCGGCAACGTTCACGGAGGTCTCGAACTATTCAGGAACCCAATGGCAATGTGCCAAGACACCTGAGACTACGGAGTCGGTGGTAGTAGGGACGATCGTCAAATTTGAAGGGTGAGAAACGACCGGGGGAAGGGAGACAAGAGACAGGATCGAGACAGGAGCTAAGTAGGTCGTGTGTATGATAATGCGCCCATTATTGCGGATAGCATCCTTGGAGGGTCTCGGAACTTTGGGGGGGAGGGTTGTTCAAGCGACCCTGTCAGATTTCGCACCGCCACCTGAGTCTTTGTTAAGGACTTAATTAATTAAGGTTCCGAGCTCCCGGAGCGATTCGTTTCACTATGGGGTTGAAAGGGTGAGCCGACAGGAGATTCCCTCAAACTTCTCCGCAGCTGATGCCCTCGGCGTAGCCGTTGAGAAAATCATCACTCTTTCTTTCTACAGTTTTTTTTTTTTTTTGAAAAAAAAAAAAAAAAAAAAAAAAAAAAACGGAATCCTTGCGACACAATGAATAATTAGGAGCCTTGTAAGAGTTGTTAAATCAAACGAACCGTTACAATGTTAACAGCATTAATTGAAGGCGATCAGCTACGGTCGATTCTTTATCGGTTTATTTATACATAAGAAAAAAATTTATGAGGATTAATTCGTATTAAAAAAAAAACCGGAAAAATCGTATGCGCCAAGGAAATGGTTGTTAGCGGGGATTTCGGCCGAAAAAAGAGGTTTTTTTTTAATGTAAAATAGCATTGTATTACTAATCTGACGCGATTGTTTGTTTGTAAGAACGTTTTGAAAAAAAAAAAACTCACATTTGAATATAAGAAATTGTAAAAGATATTACATTTTTTTTAATAAAAAAACCTTTTTAAGATGATATAAAAAAATGTTCTAACTTTATTTTTCGCACCTGGACATTTTTTTACATCACCAAAACAGCATTACGAACAAATAATTATATGAAATTCCATGTTTCATTGCACACAAAAAAATGAAAATCGCTTCCTCGCCTGAAATTGCTGGACTCTCCTCTTCAACACGAATATCGCCTCAACGACGTCTATGCTGTAAATAATTCAGTAGCAAAAAATACTGCGGGTCTGAAAAAAGGGTTGAGATCGCCAAACAAATCGATGTTTTTTGATGCTAAGATCGACGTTACAGAAAAAAAATCTATAGCCAAAATTACCATAAATTCAGAGATAAAAAAGTAACTGCGTAAAAAAAAGGCTGTTACTCGATGAATCACTCCGTTCCTCGGACTATGATACATTTTGGGAAAAAAAAATCGTGTATTTCGGTAGCTACGATTAAATTTTTACGATCCGCTTGCAACGCTCTTACGAAGCCGAAAAAATGCTATTAAACGATAGCACCTGTTAGCAGAATTATCAATAACCGTATTCATAAAAAAAAAAACGACTCGAGCGTTCATTCAAAATCTTGCATTGCCCCAAATTTTCTCACAGTGAATGTACTCACAGTGCGATCGAGAAGCGGCGGATAGATCGCGAGCAAACGATGTACTCGCCGCGTCGTGCGTGGAGAATAGATTTCCTTATTATCTGTTCATTAACACTTACGACTTAATTACGCGATCTTATATGAATCTCGATAGATCCAGAATGGCGCCTCGGGGGTTTAAGTTTCTCGACAGCATCGGTTACACTATCGATTCGCCTACTACGAGTCCGTCGCTATCGGTTGCGCGAACGTTGATTTATGAGTTTTTAAAGTGCCTTGAAGTGGCTCTCGTTTAGTCTCCGATCGTGTGCCTCGTACATCTCCTCGATGTATACGACGCTCGCGGACTGGACCCGTTATCTGGGATGCTGTAGGCACCGATGGGCCTTGCGCATCGCGTTTTCTCGCTCTCCGTGTAGTGTGACTCGAACGGAGCAAACTCTCGTCTTCGATTCATGAGTTCACTCGAGTGTTTCTCATGGGATAAAGAGAGAGCTTCCGACCGCGATAACTCTCTCGCGACTTGATTCCACTCCTGCGTATCGTACGTTTATAACCCTAATGAATAATTCTCTCTCGCGCAACTCGAATCATTAATTATCCGTCGTATCGATTCGATAATAAAGGAATCGCTTATCCGTGATGAATCATTTTTTATTCATCACCGACGACGCCAATGAAGGCCGCGCGGTGTACACGCCACGAGAGAGCTACCTAACAGATGTATTATGCAGATACATTTGTAGATAAAACTTTATGCAGTATAAACGCTCCGCGATAAAGTATATTCACCGTTACGGAAACTTCTTCGGGAAAAAAGAAAAAATAAATTTTTTTTTTTCACTTCGTCTTTATATTTAGTAGCGGAAAAATCGTAAATAAATGAATATAAAAGTGTCGTTGATCGGTAAGAGAGAAAAATATTAATTGAGGGTTGTTTATACGATGGGAGCGGTGTGCCGAGGGCAATTGAGACACGTGTTCGAGGCTAAGAGTGGATTTCTTTACAATTTTTAATTTGTTTATTTATTGTTATCGATATATTTACTTTTTTTTCCTCTATCGCAATGACTTGTCGTGGTCCATTACCGTGACGGTCGGTTCTCGAGACAAGTTATAAATAACTAGGTAACCGATCATATTCTCACGATGGGTCGAGATATTGCCGCCGCTCGCGAGAGATATACTCGATGGAAAAGCGAATCTGCGGGACGAGCAAATTTTTTTTCCTTTTTTCCGTCGCGTGTCTCGGCCTCCAAATGATGTGAGACAGAGATGTCGCGCGCGAGAATCGTCGGAAAAATGTTTAAAGATCCAATGACGTTGCGGTGGCTTATCATGTTGTAAGACACGCAACTCGACACGACGGATAATGTACGCTTCAACGAGCGTTGGGACGTGTACCGAATTACGCGACTCACCTACGGAAATAGAAACTCTCGCGAGGGGGCGTGAATGAGCTGTTACCGTCCGCGACGACAACCGTGTGATCGAAATTTCGTGGCCAAGGATAACATTTACATTCGCATAAAAATGTCGCGTCACAAAAATTTATACGTTTTTCTTGTTTTCTTAAATAATTATTTTCAATTTCATTTCGCGAGGCAAAAAAAACGTAAAATTTCATTAATTTCATATTAATTGTTTATTACGCCGTATCATAAAAAAATAAAAAATGTTCCATAAAAATAATAATAATAATACAAAATATAAATTTAGTCAAAGTTTTTTAAAGGTATCGATGTTTTTTTTAATACATATATATATATCGATATAAGAAATCGATATGAAATTATCGATATCCAATGGGTTTCGGTATTCGGAGGTTTTTATTACCTACGAACTTTCGAGTGATTAAGCGCGAGCGTTAACCAAAATGATTCAACTTATTCTAATTATTTCGTACGACCAAATAAATTGCCATTAGATACTCCCCCTCTGCGGTCTTTGTTTGCGAGATGCTTTCGTATAAAACGGTTTCTATACGAGACTCCCATAGAATTTTACGATCTTACCAAGAGTGATCTAATTCAAGGGAGGGTCATGCAGGACGCGTATATATACGTAGAAGTTTAGACGAATCTCGAAACCCCTGGTTTACCCCATACATTTCGGCACCTCGTTCGATGGTCCATTGCGCTTTCACTCTCGCGGACGCTACTATCGTCGTCCGAGTGTTCAAATCGACTCTACATGGATATATATCTACGTGTATATGTATATATGTGCAATATATCCATATATATGTGTAGTATATATACATATACACAGTACACGTGGGGATATGCTTGTAGGTTTACGAGTTACGAGAAAGTGAGGTTAGGTAGCCGTATTCCTCGTCCTCGTCATCGTCAGCGTCGTCGTTCTCGTACCAAAATCACTGGCGACGCGATAATAAAATAATCTGGGTCTTTCGAGTCATTAGGCTTGGCCCTTGTTACTTAGCGGAGCCCACTTAACGTCCGCGACGCGCTCTTCCCTCCCACGCGTTCCTCCGGACCCTTGTCTATAGCTGTTGTTCGCAGTAGCGAGGTGTACGAATAATCTCGAAATAAATTCCAATTCTTCACATCTTACGAAAATTTTTTTAAAATAAAAAAAAAAAAATTCGGACGAAAAAAAAAAAATTATAAAATAAATGTTGTCGTGTCACATAAAAAAAAATTTGCATCCGCCGATCGGCGATTTGCGAAACGGATTAATATGGTAAAACTGGTCAGAGCGCTGGACGGATAATGGATCTAATAAAATATCGCGAAAATGGTGTAGCGCGGATATAAAATTTGCATCTACGAATCCTTGTCTCGGTTAGTCTGGTGGATCAAAAGTTCGCGAGTAGTTTCGTACCATCGCATAAACAGTAGCAATAGAAGTCCAATGGATGTAGCAGCAGCGAGCAGGTTACGACGATGGCGCAACACACTTCGCCATACACCATAGAACAGTAATGTCGCATGGCGTATACCCCGTTAAGTGGATCCAATCAACCCGGTGGCACTGGTAGAGCAGAGCGAGATGAAGTGAACGAGGTTGACGGTGACTACGATGGGGAGAAAGGGAGGGGTGGGGGTGGGAGGGGGGAGCGGGAGGGGACGTGGAAGCACCCGCGCGATATGCAACGGTACCAAACGCACGAGGAGGGCAAATGAGAAGAGAGAAAGGCAATCCTGGAGAAGCTGAATTCGGAGGGGGCGGAGGGCCGGAGGGGGAGAAACAGAGGGAGATGACACAGTTATTATGTTACGCGCATCCCGCAGCAGCAACAGCAGCAACGATAGTGCAATGTAACGCCCTGGGCGATGGTCCCGACGAGTCTCTTCGTCCCTCGCTATAGCTCGTCGTCACTGCCGTTCCCTGATAAACCCCTTTGTCACGCACCGTTGATTTTCACGAATCGCAAATGCTCGGTGCATTTCGCCTGCGCGCGATATCACGTAATATACGTGTAGATAGGATATGGAGCTACGAGAGGCTTCTGCCGTTTCATTTCTACGGAAATTGGAGCGACGAAGACGGAAATTAAATTTTTCACCTCGAATCGAAATCGGGTTTCTGCGATTGTGGATAATGTTTTTAGATCTATACGTCAATAATTTTTTTTTTATTTTGGTAAATTATTCGATCGATTAATTATTTTTATTATTTAAAGGGGGCATTCGATGATTTGAGCTCTGAGTGTTTTTTTTTTTTATAAAAAAATTCTATTAAAAATGGCGTCGAAAATCCCCCCTTCGCCTTTTTGCTTCCGAAATCTATTTACTCCGAAAAGATTGAGACGCAAATAACGAATATTTTTCATCACTGCCAAAGCTCATTGAAGCTAACGACTGAATACACGTCGGGGTTAAGTTGAGTGCAAATACCCAGAAAAAAAAATATACAGTAGTAACTCGATGTAGTAACGAATCTGAAATCGGCGGTTGGAAAATTTCGCAATTCATCCTCTCTTCGTTACTAACGAGTGAAAGTATAATCACAAACTCTCCGCACCTTCGAGTCTCTTCGTACCCACGCGAGTTTAACGCGAAGCGTGTGGAGTCTCTCTCGCGGTTTAACGGAACTGATTTGCGACTCGGCTTTGCCGGAACATCGAGATGCGCGTGAGGCTCGCGTGACCTGCGCATTCGCAATAAAAAAATAATTTAAAAAAATCGAAAAATGCGATACAAGGAATTGTCTCGTAAATCAAAAGAGCTTTTCCATTCATTTGTATGTCATTTCTAAAAAAAAAAAGAACAATTGAAGAAATAAATGGCTACGCACTCGCAACGGCTCGCGTTTTGCAACGCAATACGCCTCATTGTTCTCCCAAACGTTTAACCGAGAAAACGAGTGAATTTTCTCGCTCGCTTTGCCAGATTGTCGAGGAATACGCGCTATTTCCTTGGATAATAATCGAGCAAAAGAGCGGAGGGTTCTCTCGGATTTGTTTCGCTGGTAAACTTCTCTTGTATACAACAGTACCTATTTCTGCGCAGCATATATCTGCTTGTATTTTATTCCCTTGTCTATGAGCGAATATACACGGCATCTAAGTATCGCTGCGTTAGATGTTATCGCGGATAAATCTTTGCTATCCTAAGCCGCGGTGACTCTAATGGTTTTATAATATCGCGGAAGATAAGATCCCTGCATCTCGATTTGCGATAAACTGCCGTCGGAGATCTCGAGAGTTCTGTGTTTTACCGATGTCGCGATCAACTGCCGCGCGGAGATTATTCACGGAGGAAGACAATTATTGGACAGGCGCGCTGCTGTCTGGAAGGTTTTCTTTAAAGACACTGCAGATCGAAGGAGGAATAAGCAATGAGCGCTCATGGTGGTCAAATGGAAAATTATCTCTCGCCGATGATTATTCGAGAGAAAAAAAAAAGATACAAAAAATGTTGCGGTACTAAATGGGAAATTTAAACACGACGCAGTTTCCCTAAAATTACGAAAAAAAATCGTAAGGTATTGAGAAACCATAAAGGCCACAAAAGTAATAATAATAATAATCATAAAAAAAAATCACAATGAAGCATACAACACTCCTTCTCTTCATTCGATGTTTTGAAAAAAGAAAAAAATCGAGTCGCGAACAAAAATGATGCAATAGCTCCGGAGTTACTTGTACGCGTGAGTACAAAGCGCGTGCCTCTCGTTCAAGCAATGCGGAAAAAGGGTCTTTTTATATACTACACACATATATATATATCGTCGATAAGCTAAGCGTGCGATAACGAAGCGCGTTGTCCACGTGCCGTGTCCACGAACTCCGAATTTCGGGGCGTCGTAATTTTCAGTAGTGCCTCCCGATATCGATTTGCGGAGAATTCGTCTAAAACAGTTCGTCTAAAACATTTCGTCTAAAACAATTCGTCTAAAAGACAATTCGTCTAAAAACAATTCGTCTAAGAACAATTCGTCTAAAACAATTCGTCTAAGAACAATTCGTCTAAAACAATTCGTCTAAAACAATTCGTCTAAAACCAATTCGTCTAAAAATAATTCGTCTAATAGCAATTTGTCTAAAACAATTCGTCTAATAAAATAATTTTGCAAAAATTAAAAAACTCCCGACTGAAAGAGTAGCCAAATAACGAAAATGTATTAACTGAAAACAATGAAATAACAATTAAATTATTCGCATATGATAGTCGAGCGATTTCTTCGTCATTAACTTCTTCATATGGAAATCTCCCGACAATCATATGCGAATAATTTAATTGTTATTTCACTCTTTTCAGTTAATACATTTTCGTTATTTGGCTACTCTTTCAGTCGGGAGTTTTTTAATTTTTGCAAAATTATTTTATTTCATGATTTGTAAAGAGATCAGGCGTCCGTTCGATCGTTTGAGGTTAGGTATGCTTCGAAAAGATCGGGCGCCTAGCGAGCAGTCGGGAAGCGAAAAATATATCGCAGAAAATGGCGCTCAGTTTTCGATATATTTGATTAACTGTTTAATAGATCGCTTTTATTTCTACCAATATTCACCTAATCGAAATTTTGTTTCGCAAACGACATTCTCTGGGCGTCTTAGAATCAGTGTACCAAATTCTGTTAAGTAACTTTTCGTCGTTCACGAGAACATTCCGGACAACGAAATCGCTCGTTTTCGTGAAACGCATAACTCCCGTCTTTTTGCCCTGACGGGCAGTCGGGAGTTAAAAACAATTCGTTTAAAAACAATTCGTCTAAAATAATACGTCTAAAATAGTTCATTTGAAAATAAGGATATTGTTTCTATTGTATTAACTATAGCGGAGATATCGATAGCATTTGTCAACTATAGCGGAAATATTTGTAGTGTCTGTCAACTATAGCGGAAATATTTGTAGTGTCTATTTATTATATTTCTGCTATAGTTGACATACGCTATCGACATTTCCCTTATAGTTGATGAACTCTACAGATATTTCCGTTATAGTTGACAAACGCTATCGATATCTCCGCTATAGTTAATACAATAGAAACAATATCTTTATTTTCAAATGAACTATTTTAGACGAATTGTTTTTAGACGAATTGTTTTAGACAAATTGCTATTAGACG
The DNA here is from genome assembly GCA_964006125.1 of Cryptus viduatorius. Taxonomy (NCBI): domain Eukaryota; kingdom Metazoa; phylum Arthropoda; class Insecta; order Hymenoptera; family Ichneumonidae; genus Cryptus; species Cryptus viduatorius. The sequence goes on from OZ023220.1 coordinate 7,063,911, forward strand.
AATTGTTTTTAGACGAATTGTTTTTTAGACGAATTGGTTTTAGACGAATTGTTTTAGTCGAATTGTTTTTAGACGAATTGTTTTAGACGAATTGTTTTAGAAAAATTGCTATTAGACGAATTGTTTTTTAGACGAATTGTTTTAGATGAATTGTTTTAGACGAATTGTTTTAGACGAATTTTCCGCAGACGCGATATCAGCGCAGTTCAACTGTACCTACTACAGCTGATTTAAAATGGCCTCCCAAAGCGATAGCTCCGAAGTCAAAGTGCCTACTAATCCTAATGGTTTCGACTTCCAACACTCGCGTCGAGATAAAATAGTGGAAAAAACATCGTCGTCACGGAGTTTACTCGGAATTTAAAGTTAATAGGAATTGAAAGGAATGCGTGAACAGTAGATTTCCTTGACTCTGTCGGTCATTTCTTTCGTTTTCTCATTCTTGTTTCGAACGTTTCGGCTGTTCGTTTGCGGCATTGCGAGGCTCCGCCGGTAAGTCAGAGACGTAAGACGCTTCGTTGATCCTTTTAATCAGAATCGAATGATTCGCGAACGTTTTCGCGATGGGTAATCAGGCTTATCGCCAAGATTATTGCCCAATTGAATTAACCCCGTGTCCGTCAAACCTCGTAAACTCTTACTAAAGTCAGGCGCTCCGAGCGTCGAGGGCTCTTGGACTCCTCCTGTACCGTGTCCATTGCATTATACCGTTTGCCCGAAAAACGGCCGGGTAACGGATCGTTACGTCGTTCACTTGTCCCGCAAACGAGTTTCTTGTATAGTATTAAATCGCGAAGAACTCGTTGTTCGCAATTGTGGCGTTTCTGCGATCCCTCGTCTCGAGAGAAAATTGCGCCCCTTCGACGCGACTTTCCGCGATCGAAGATTAGTTGCGCATTGGTTCGAAGCGATGGCGATCGAAATTAATCGTCTTGCGATGAATAATAAAGTAAAAGGCGGTAAATGAACAAAAAAAAAAATGAAAGTAGCAATAATGACGAAGAAAGTACGATATCTCCTCGACGAATAATCATTCGTCGAGTACAATCGAGAAGTTTCCCTTTCGAATAATGGCATTCGGCGCATAAATAATGAGATGTATAACGCCGCATCAACACAATTCCATAGTGAGAAAAATTATAATTTTCCCGTTTTTCCTAATGAGAGGAAAACTTATAAACAGTTGCGAAACATGCAACGAACGAATGTAAATTAATGTTGTTTCGCATTTCGAAATTACCCGACAAATGATTCGAGAAAATCAACACCAACGATTTATTCTATCAGTATATCATTTTTTTGTCAATAATTATAATAATAACGAAATAAAAAAAAAATTTAATTAAAAAAAATTAAAATGTCTAAAAATCGATCTATAATTTTTTTAACTATCGATTTTCTTCCGAATCTTTGGAACGAACGTAACAAAAGTTGTCTACAATGTAACCGAGAAAATTGAAATTGCGTCGTAAGCCAAAGACTAAACCGCGTATGCGCTGTACCGCGATGTATTGCAAGGAATTGCCGTGATGTATAATGGCACGCATTCGACGCACTCCAATATATTTCTTGACAGTGTATATTCCAAGCGCAGCGGGTATATATGGCGGAGAGCGCAGATTATACGGTATAACATCGCACTACGGTACAGTACGCCTGTTTCGAGTTATAGTACGTAAGGTATACGGTATGACGGTTTTACACCAACGAAAGGAATATAATAGTCGAATGCGTGGATATTACGCGGGTCCATTACACCGCGTATGTTTATCTACTTAATTCTTACGTATGCCGGAGCTCTCCTGCCGGCTGAACCTGTCGAGAAGGAGAGAAAGCTGTTTTTCCATATATACAACTCGATTCCTCTCTCGTCATACACCAACGTCTATTGCTCACTGTGTATATGATATTCGCTATAGTATAATGCGCAGTTACTGTACCAAACAGCGTGCAGTGATCTCCGTACAACGTTTGCGTATAATAACACACGCCTATCCGCGCGCTACCGCGCGGCAAATGTATTATATTAACTGCATGAACGCGTATACCGGGCTTTCGCAGGTGCTAACCTACGCTCAACGATTCAACGCGCTAACGTAGTTTATTAAAAAAAAAAAAAAAATTGTTCGTAGTCGCGGAATCTAAAACAGTGTGTGAAACGAAATAAACGATATACACGCGATACCTCATTCACCGATACCGGGTGTTTCTATCGTCAAATTGCTTCTGCGCACACGTGTCTGTGCCAACGGAGCTGCTAATCATTTTTCTCATACGGCAATAGCGAAATACTGCAAACCGTACTGCAACCCGGCGATATTATTTTCGTTTCTTTTATTAACTCTCTCGCACTCCGATTACTTTCACTTTTACCGATGTGTATCCCGCTTTGTGGGGTAAAACACGCGCGCGCAATACGTACGAATTTCTCATTTGATAATTTTCTTTCTGTTTACACTGTCTATCCGCATTGACGGGGATCGGGCGCATTTATTTCTCACCTGGACGCACCACCTCGGGGGGTAACACGCGCACGCGCGTGTGGATTGTAAATCAATCGAAAATTTTTATGGTTAGGGATACGAAAAAAAAAAAAAACAGGCGAAGGTGCACGCGGATTACGCGATGTATCTTACATTTCGAATTTTTTCGTTATCGATAATACGATTAGTTTAGTACCGCGAACGGGAGGTTACGTCATTGTTATTGGAGTTTCGTACGGTTTAATAAACGAGTGAGAAAATAAAAATAGTTGACTATTCATCGGACGGCAGACTTTTTTTTTATCGTTTCCACGAATCATAAGCGTGTCCAGCCGTACGATATAATGTTACGCGTGATACGTAACCATATTTTAGATAGGAGATAAAGAGAGGGTTTTTCTGTAGGTGATTATTATTATTATTGAAGGAGAATGGAAGACAATTCGACGTTTATGGAACTATTCATCATTTTTCAACTACGACAATACGTAAACTGGAGTCCAAGGTAAGAATTAGTGCTGCACGTGCGCTTATACAAGTTTAGGTAGCGGCTTCGTAAGTACTGATGACTGTTATTGAAAGAGATAGCGGCAATTGAGTTATGTAAGCAACAAATCTGACAATAAAAATCTATAAAAAAAAATTATTTTTGTTTTAAATAATGCAATCAATATTTTTTTTTACACTCGAAAATTTCTCGACTCATCCCAAGTATTATAAATTTAATCAATAATATTAATATAATAATAATATAAAATTTTTGTTATTACTAAAAATAAAGTAAAAGTTGTAAAATTATTATTATTATTATTATGTTATTATTGATGTTTTATAATTATTGTTATTTAAAACATTAATTCGTCAATTTATTTTATTTCATTGTCCCAAATTCGCAAATTATTTTACTACGCTTCGTAGCAGTTAATCGTACGAGTTTTGTAATATATTCCACTGCAACTACGTCCCGAGAGGCAAACTCGAGTCATTGATCAGAGAAAACGCGGGAAACCTCTCGCCACAGCCGGTCAATTGAGTCCCGTCGTTTCGTGTCGAGCGCCCCCTCGCAAAACATGAGAAAAAGGAGGAGGAGGTATCGCGCTCGCGCGTTCCGCAACTTGGAATGAAGAATTACCTCCCGGTGGACCTATATGGCGAACGCAAGTTTTTATACGCGCAATCGTCGGGTCTCGTGGCCGCGGCAACAGGATAGCCGCAGACACAGAGAGACAAACTAGAATCAATGAATGAAAAGGATATCGGGTAGAGTTACCAGTTGGTATCACATGTGTGTATTATATACCGGATCGTCACGGACCGGCGTGCAGCGACGTGTGTGGGACGTCGTCCCACTGAGACACATTCGCAAGTTTCCACTTGTCGCTCGTCTCTTTTTCCTTTACTTACTCCGTTCCTTTTTTTTTTTAATCCTTTTTTTTCTCTATTTCTCACACGTCTCGCAACTCTCGCGTGACACGCGCGCACGCGCGACATTTCCCATTTGCGATTACGCGCGTCACCTTACGCGTTTAGGAACGTTCGTCACGAGAACTAATGCGAATCGTAAGCGTAAAAGACGAGACGAGAGGCTTCCTCGTCCGGGACGACCACGCCGACGACCTATCGTCGCGTGGGTTACAACTTATTATAAAGTAGCTGCGTGTATAATAGCGCGGCCACTGCTTCCTTCGCATCGTTTACCGTACCGCGACTCTGTGTCTCACATCTTTCATTTATTTATATACAAGTGTACATGGAAAATATAAAGGTTCTTTGATCTTTACACGCTTCGAGAAACACGAAGCCACCAACGCAATTGTTCATAACGATCGTAACGCGACGATGTATCATTAAAATGATGGAACACTGTTGCGTTTCGTTCGGCACGATAATGCAACAAAATCAATTCATTTTTCTTTTATTCGTGTATTTCGTCCCGAATTTTGTTATTTTATCAGTACGTACATTTTTTATAAAGGAATTGCCAAACGATCGACCGAAAGGGGCAAAATACTTTTTTTTAATTAACTGGAAACTAATAATACCCATCTTTTTTTTTTCATTGAAGTCTCGTAAAGCAGTTTACATATTCGTTGTAAAGAAAATTGAGGTATCAGGAATTAATAAATTACGAACAAATAAATAAATAACATTTTTTTTTTTTTCAAAAACCAAAAATAAAATTTTTTTTTTTAAGTAATGCAAAAAAATCGATAAAATTTCAAAAAATTAAATTTTTTATTTAAATTTATTTAAATAAATCGTTTGTTTAGTTAGAAGTCAATTAAATAGACATCGCGATCAATAAAAAAAAACCTGAATTTTTTTCACCTCCACTGAAAATCAAGATGCGGATTTTTTACCGGAAGTAAGGGGATTCTTCACGCTCCCCAATCAGTCTTCGGCAACAAAGTAACAGAAAAGATCGTAACGAATGCTGGTTAAACAATTATCTCGCGAAGATTGGCGTCTCTTAAGCGGCATAGGTTACAGGGTCATCGGGTCGACTTGGGTGGTCAGTTCCAAGCATAAGCATCACCGCTGTGTTATATACGTTCGTCCAACAGACTTACAAAGTATAGACGATCCGAATAAATATATCGTTTTCTCCGCTTCCCGCAGGACACGCGTTCCTTCGCGTTTGTCCGGAAAGTCGCCGCTCCCCGGGTTCGCCCATCAAAGCCGATAATCCACAGGCCGTAGCAGTGGACGAATGGCTTTCGCAACGGCGTGAGCCGTAAAAATCACGAGAAGAAGGAAGGATAGGAAGGGATCTGGTAGTCACGGAGTCCCTCGCTTTTGCCGCATCTTCCTTCGTTCTTTTCTCGGTCCCCTCTTTATTTCGACCGCCCTGATCGGTCCGTTTCTCCCGCAACTTTGTGCCACTTTATGCAACTCTGTAACGCTCTAAGTACGCTTAAGGGCTTTTAAAACGTATACGAGCACCGCGCCGTTATAGGATCTCGTCGTACACCGGTGACTGCCGGACAAACCGTCGAAGGGACGATACTTCCAAGGATAGGCGGAGGCCTGTTAAATTTCTTAGGAGCCGTGACCGCGGAGGGCATTGTAGGCAAAATACGCTTTTGCTCCGGGTAGGTCGTAATCTCGACGAAACGACGACGACGAGACTCTCAAACGAAGCGCGAAGAGTCTTCGGTTTATTCTTCACGTCTTTATTTTTATTTTTTTTTCGAACGATTCCGCCTTACTTTCCTCTCGATGTCTCGAACAGTAACAATGCGAGAGCAAAGAGTCACAAGAGAGACGGCGTCGTCACGCTTACGAAAAAAAAAAAAAAAATTGTACGTCTCCCTACCGGATCGTTATTCCTTGAACTTCAATATAATTTTCTCTCGATGGTATTCGATTTACAGCCTTCTTGACGAGCAACACAATGTTACGAGCTCTTGGCACTTACGTGTCGCACAGAATTTCAGTTCGCCTCGTCTATTTCATTTGTATTTTTATTATATATTTATATGTCTTCTTCGCTTTTTTTTGTGAACGCATCGTGCGTTTGGAGTTTACGAGGGTATACTTCGGACATTAAAACGACGTGAGAAGTGCTCTGCCGAAGAACGAGTCAATAAGCTGTTACAATGTAACGATACTGCGGACGTGGGACGGTTCATGACATCCTGGTAGCTAATAGGCACGAGTCGGATGACTAATCTCCTCGACTTCCCTTTCTTTGGGATTAAAGTTCAGCGATCCAAAGATATTCGACAGATCGAAGTGACTTTCGTTGTGCTCTACGCTCTCCGGAATCGTAAAGATTTAGACGAAATGACGATAAAATTTGGTACATTGATATTTAGATCGTTAAAAAATGTCTATTTTTGTAAATATAATTCGTTTACTATACTTCGATTTTTTTTTCGGGAATTTTTTAAAAACATTTGTAAAATGATTATTATTATTTTTTTTTTTTTCGATATATCGATTAAATTATTTATGGAACAATAAATGTGTTACTCCGTACTCTTGAACACGAGACAAACTTTGGCCGAAATCTCTGCTTCAGCGTTCCGCGTCGATGAAATGTAAGAAATGACGAATCGGTATTCGTTAGACGGTTATGCAAAACTGTCGTCATTATGACGGATGTCCCGTGACAAAATTGTGGTCAGACTTGCGCAGTCTCCATTAGATTTTTCCATCAAACTCTTGTCACATCACCGCAAATGACTACCGAGGTATGAAAAAAAAAAAAAAAAAAAAACGGAAAAAATCCGAATATTACGAAGGGAGTTAGAAGATGAAAAAAAATTGAGCGTCACTAAAGAGTGTGGCACCCTAAGACAAGCATTGTCATGCATATGCGTGGCGCGTAGCACACGTTCCGTACAGCGAATACAATGAGAGCTAACTAAGCATTATGCAATGCGTCACGAGGTGAAGACCGAGAAGCCGCGACGTACCCCCTATCATCCCGGTGAGCGATACGTTTTTGATTTTTTTTTTTTTCGTCTCTCTGTCCATTATTTTTTCTCTCTTTAGTTCGAACTCGTGTACCGAAGAGCCCGCAACACCGATCGCTCAGGAATTCGTTATCCGTTTCTCGATCTCAATGTCAATCCTTTATACGCGCGTTTTTGTTACACCCTGCAGCACGATTCTCGAATATATATACAATTATTTTTTTTCTTTTCAATTCAACTGTAAACGATCAGTGACTGTTTACTTTAAAGATTACCGCGAGTTTACTTATGTATATTATCGTCTATTTTGTACGTTGACCCGATTCCGAAGGCATGAGACATCCATTTTTTTTTTTTTTTTCGGAGTCGAAAAATGTATTTATTGCTCTAGTCATTGGCAGACTCTTTGTCTAAAACCACTGCGTTATTTCGTCGATAAATCGATTTTTTAAAAATATTTCTATAAAAATGATTGTTTCGATACCTCAAAAAATGTCTGATTTATAACCCGTCGTTTCGATTTCAATAAAATCAAATTTTGAGATATTTTTTTTATCGAAATTTCGCGATAACGAAGTAATCTCGTCTCTTGAAATGCAAATGACGAAAAAATTCAAAATTTTATGTACAATCGAAAAAAAAAAAAAATGTTCGCCATCCATTCAATTTTTTCGACGCAAGTAAAATTTCATTCTATTTAAAAAAATGTACTTAAGAAAAAAAAAATCGTTTCCGTCAGTAGACGATAGAATCTTTTATATACAATGCTAAGACGCCACCGGAAGTCTGTAAGCGTTGATTAACCACGCGGTAACTTCTGCACGTGCATCGAATACGTGTTATTAACAATTTTTTCTTTATATACAATTCATTCAATTTATCAAACGAGTTGTCTGTTCGAAGAGCACTAGATTTTCTCACGGTCTTTCGTTGCCCCCGTTGACAGGCCTATCGCCGCAACCGACTCTCGCTTTCCGCTCGGAATGATGCGGAAAATAAGTAGAATCCTACGACTTTAACCAGTACATCGTGCGGCTCGTGGCTTTTGCGCAAAAGACACACACATCCACAACAGCACGAACCCTCAGCTCAAACAATTTTAATGACAGAGTCCGAGAATCCTAAACCACCCTTCGATGTACGGCAGGTTGTACTGTGTACCGTATCGTCGAGAGAGCGGAAAACAATGAGACCGCTGGAGCGCATTGCGAAAGGAGACGAAGAAGCAGAGAAAGAAAAAAGACGAAGAGTATGAGGAGTAGAGACGAGAATGCGTCGTAGTCGGACAGGAGAGACACAATAGATTTCCCGCACTTGTTGGACACATGGCGCGCGGTCTCTTCCGCCTCTATATCTTCGCCATAGCATCGCGTACTATCCGACTACACAACAATCACTAATACAGAAGAAGGTACTCTTGTATCCTATAGGTGGGCTGTTCGATAGGGAATTACGTTTCTCATACCAACTAAAGGCGACGCTCTCTGCACGCACGTACTTTTGCAAAGCGTTGTGCGATGCCGAAGAGTCCACCAAAGAACTTACCAGTTCAACGTGACGACTCCGCGGATCTACAATTATTACAATTACCGATAACGTCCTGCTATTTGTCCGTTAATCGTTACGTGACTCCTTCGTCGTTACTCTACGTGGAAGCGCTCCGCGATTCTACTCCTACTTACAGGTTTCTCTTATTTACGAGCAAAGGACAGTGGAGTATCGCGTAAATACAGCACTGAATCGAAAGACGGTCTTCCGAAAGTCTCGGAGTGGAAGTATACGATTGTTGCAATGGGAATTATGGAGGAAATGAAAATTACAGCGCGGAAGTTCGAGAACGAAGGATTGTTTGGGATTTTTTCTTTTATGTTCATCCCTTCGGATAGATTAATTCTTGTCGTACAGTAGAACTTCGAATAGTGCAGATTTCAGATTAAAAAATCGATCGAAACATCGCAATTTCTGTTTTATACGCAGACAGAGATCTGTCTTTCTGTGCGGTGAAAAAAAAATCATTTGAGACCATTAAATCGGCAGTTGAATGGACAGAATTGCCAGAAATTGAGTTCATACTGTACTTTTTTTTCGAAGCTATTGAAACGTTCTGTGACCCAATTTTCACCAAAACATCGCGGAGTTTTGGATGATGTTGCAACGCCCTTTCATCCCTCGAATTCCTAACTTAAGATGAAAGCGTCGCGTTCTTTGTGAAAAGAAATACTGGAAAATATTTTCCCAAAAAACGAGGAAATCTTTTTTTACCTCTCACGGTGGCACCGTCTCGGTTAGTTTAGTAGTCATAAATCGATTCTTTACGGTCGGACAATTAGTTCGATTTCGGATGGGGTTTCGAGTTCTGCGGCTTTCGCAAAGCTCGTCTAATAGAGACGCTGCGAGGAATCTTTGGCATTCAACCCAAAAGAAAGGTCAACGAGATGTCTCTCGGGGTGCGAATGAGAAACGGGAAAAATAAGATCGCAATCTTTGCAGCTCATTGCGGCGCCGACGAGACGAAATTTACCACGAACTGTGACGAAGTTGTCTGAACGTTTGGGGAGGTTGGAGAAAAAAAATATTGAGACACGCGCCCGACTCACCGTGCGGCTCAATATTTCCAAAACTTTGCTCTCATCCGTGACGAATTCGCTTTCCGGACCTCTCTTTCCCTTGTATAAAGGTAGAGAGAGGATAGACGAAAACACACCGGGAGCACAACCGCCGGTTGGTCGCCTGCTTTTGCTCCACTGCCTTATAACTTATACGAACCCCCGAATGGTTGGTACGTCTTTGACTCACGTTTATTCCGGCGAACCTTTGTCAGGCGTGAGAGACAAAGTTCCGCTCTCTCGCTACGAACTCTTTGTCGGCTGACTTATGTCGGCCATACGTCACCACCATTGTATTACACCGACGCATAGAGATCTCTCTTTCCGCGCGGTAAAACGACGGATAAACCGAAAGATGAAACGAATAAGCGACATAGATAAAATAGAAAAAAAAAAATAGAAAATACGGTGAAAAAGAATTTCCTCGGTCGCCTCTTAACGATTCGTTCTTCATCGGCGGCATAACGAGAAGCACAGCGCTGCACCCAATATTAACGGCGTTTTTTCTTCAACCCGTGAAAATTTACGTGGGAAACAATTTTTCGTCAGTTCGAAATTTTAATTTAAATTTATTTACAAAACAATTTACATCGAGAAATCGAGTCAATCGCGATGTATTGATCGATGAAGGATTGGGTTGTCGTCATTTGACGAATCGATCTTTTTTTTTCTCATCCGCGTTCTAATTTGATTGTCGACGGGGGCATCTGGATGTCATTCCACTCGCACAGGTCGAAGAGGGGTTCGAGGTTCCGAGTTTCCTATGTTTCTTATTGTTACAAATGATACAGGACAGTCGCTCCTGCGACTGGAGTCACTTAGCCCTCCGAATCTCGTCGCACACGAGCCGATGAAGCAACAAGAAAGCCTTCGATATCCCTTTCCCCTTTTATTTTTCTTTTCTTTTTCTTTCTTTCCATCTTCACTTACTCCTTCGCTCTTTTCTTTGCTCCATCGTCTTCGTTGTACTCTCCGGACAAATGCATCCCGTTTGGCTTTCGACATTGAGATATCGCCGCGTTGGAATTCGTAAAAGCTCTCTATTCCGGCTAAACTTCGCTTTCGCTTCGTAGCTACCCGTTGTCTTCTGCGTCAGCGAGATTCAACGGGATTAAAACTCTCTCTCTGCCCTCTATCTATAGTTCAGAGTTTCGTTTTCCTGTGCGCTGCACAGTTGAAAAATTGAATGAGACTCGTCGACGAAACGCACGCCTCGCCGCGATCCTTTGGATTCTGTACGAAGACGAATTGTTCTATCGGCCGAAAAACTACGCGTGGGTACAAAAAAATTTACCGACGACGACGAATTTTCGATTTTCTTGCACTCGCGCGAACGATATTCGAAAGAGTTTGATTTTCCCTCGAGCCGTGAAAAGTGCAGTAGACGTACGAAGAAGTTTCTTCCTCGGATCGATGTGCTTCAGCTGTTAAATTTATCCCCCAGTTGATAATTCTTTCCGGTGAGCACGAGGCGCCGTTACGCTTATCGCGAGTACATTTCATTGGATTTTATACGCCTGGAGACTTCAAGACAGCTGTCCCCATTGACCATCATTGGTTAGAGAAAATCACCTCCTTTCCTTTACTCATATACTCATCGCTCTTCTCGATTTATCGCTTCTCGGAATTTGCATTAATTAATGAAACTCACGGTGGCCGATGGCATCGTATTACTACTCCGCGATTCACTTGCGCTATGAACCGTACAACATTTACGTCATCGAGTTCAATCGCTTACGATAAAAAATTGTATTACCGAGACTCTCTTTATGGAAATTTATTCGACGCGATTAAGTCAATGAATTCCGTAGAAGCATTGAATTGTGAAAAAAATGCATTGAAAAAACGTAATTACGTTATTTTACCGGTTTTAAGTAATTTCTTCAATAATACTTCGAAAACCACAAACGAAAAAAAAAAAAAAAAAAAAACGAGAAGATATCCAGCGAAATAGAAAGATTGTAAATAATCTAATTAGCAAGTGGTTTTTTATCGAAATGTATTCAACCCGATCAATTGTTCCCTATGAAAAATCACCGAATTCCGCATAGAAGTAAATAATGTATTTAATTATCGGCACCATAACCTCAAAATATTTTTGAAAAAATTCCAATAAAAAGACGAAGAACTGTAAGAAGATATCAAGTGAAATAGAAAGAAGAATCATTGTTGCCGAGGTGACGGTAGCGGCACTCCGGTATAAGATATATCCCCGATACCAAAGAGACTTCTCCCGTACCGGAGCCCCCATGAAAATTTACGTTCGTTGCCGAATCGCCGCAGCACTTTTAAATCTCCTCAGGGTCTATCCGCTTCGCTCGTATCTTAACCGTGTCTGTTCCGTTTCTTCGTACGTTATATATATATATTATATATACCATTGGCTACCGTATACACGTACGAAAAGCCTCGTGTAGTCTCTCACGCTGGTGGTGAAGGAGCCGCACACCGCACATTGCATCCACCCCTCGTTCTCCCTTACGGCGAGTATTCATTTTTATTAACCGACGTTTCTCCCGTAATAAAATCCCGCGCAATCTTCATAGAATCTTTGTGAAACACGCCGAAGTGTTCTCTCATAGTGGGAGAGCGAAAGCGAAGGAGAGGGTATCGAGAGTTTGAACGGGAAGGCTTCTTCATCTCCCCCATGCATAGCTCGTTTCCTCTCTCCTCCGAGTCGTGTGGCTGGTGATCGTTCGATGCTCCGAACACCCTTCGACATCACCTATATACCGCGCGTATACATATATTCCCATAGATCTGGACATACACATTGCCCTCTCATGGATGACTAAAGTTGACGCACACGTGAAACATCGCATGCGGATGGGAGAGGACGGCGAGAGGCAAAAACGCGACGGGAAAGAGAGAGTGAAGACATTGGGAGTGTGGGTCGGTTTGGATATAAAACCTGATGGCCGATAACAACCACTAGCGCCCCAACAGAAGAGGCAGAAGCATTGCTCCGTAGTATACCCGCTACTGTATCCCCCTTCTGCCAATCCTGGACACAAAAGCTGTGAGTGGTTCCCGTTTTATTGGAACTATACACGGATATGGATAGGGGCCGATATGCATGTACATATGTGTAGATCTTTGGTATATGGACCGACCGCTTACGTATATATGTGGTGACGCTATACCTGGCTGTTCCGGATGTATCAAGAGAGAGTGGGAGAGAGAATAAACAGACGAAAAGACGATAGAGTAGAAGAGATTCTGACGAAAAAGAAGAAGAAAGAGCGCTTCTCGCCGGAAGTGGAGTGGGTTTTTCGCTGATGGTCTGACAATATGCGATCTTTCGGCGTCTCTATCTCGGCGTTTCCTACTTCCTTGACTTCGATATTTTTCCCCACGTCTCCGGTCCCTCCCTCAGTGAATTTTTCTTATCCACCCATAACACTTCTGTGATTCGCTCGTAGCGTAGGAGATACGGGAGGAGAACTCATGCCGAGATGAACGGAAGACAGAGCCTCCAACTCATCCCGCTAGAATCTCATCATCTGCGTAATAATAAGCGAACGGATATCGACGATCGAAAGATCGAGAGATCGATATCGTAACCCAGTTAGAAGTTTTTGCCCGGCGGGAGAGGAAATTTAGTAAACGATCGATAACGGTGCATTAGAGTGTTCAGTTTCCTGGAGGAATCGCTCGCGATCACTGAAATCGGATGAGCTGCGGGAGGAGCTTTGATTTCTAAGTCATTTTTTTTTCTCAGCGATTGAGTTGAGAGACTTAAGTGTTAATTATGTATCGCTCTCGTTACACAGTTCAACGAACCGGGAGAATTCTTTTCGACAAATTGGACGGTAAAGTCCGACGATCCGCGAGTCTTGTCTGACGGGAGAAGAACGGTTGTTCTGTGAACATTTTTTTTTTTAACACTGTGGATAGCGATAGCAATATTTTAAGTTTTAAGGAACAGTGGGGCAATATGGACACAGGAAGCAAAATGGGGAAATTAGTGATAAAAAATGTCATGTAAAATTTTATAAAAATTATTTGAATGAAAAAAGAAAAAAATATTTTTTAAAAAATGTAAAGCGTTTTTTTATTTTTATTTATTTTTTAATTTTATCGCAAAATGTTTCAAAATTTATTTTAACTTCGTAGAAAATTTGGCGCAATTTTTTCCGATTATTTCTATTTCAATGTGATCATTTTGCCCCACGCGCCCTTATTGACGTAGAAGATGCCAGTTATGAGGGTCGCGTTATTGGTATCCACAGTTGGAAAAATAACTACGTATGGGAACTATTATAGTTGTATTGTTATCCAGAGGATTTTTCTCTTATCTTTTCGCAAGCATTTTCGATAATACAGTTCGGATATCGGTGAATGAAAGAGGGGTGAGAAAGAGGAGCGGAGAAATTGGAAGTGTATCAGGTGAAAGATGAAGAACCATAGAGTTCTTGATATTTATGCGCTATAAAAGTCCGAGGTACATTGGGAGAAGGGCCAACGCTCGAGTCAAGGGTGACGACCGGACATCGCTTTTCAGGGGGAAACTGACCAAAACGTACCCCTACCATTATTCTGTAGATATATATATCGCCTTCGTGTAGTTTTCTAACGGTGCGCCAATTCTCTCGCTCTCTGACCCTTGGCAACGGGACGCTGATTTGCCGATGAGCTTTTCGCTTTCTCCGTTTTTTTTTTCTGTCGCCGGCATTTATAAGGGACGAAGTGACCGATTTACGTACAATGGGCACGCGAATCCGGAGGCGGGATTTCGCGACGCCCTCGAGAGACTCGTCGAACAGATCAAAGAATCGTCGAGCGACGACACTCGTGTCGAGAGATCTCTTGCTTCGTCTGCGAGAGATCAAAGAATTTTATTTTTTTTTTCGTACCCTTAAGCAAAAGCGGTAGCATCGACGAGGCGATCGTGACGATGGATAATCAATGACATTACGAATTCAGCAAATACGTTTTTCATAAAAACGGAACGGCGAATGTGTTTCACATTGCGTTGCATGCAGTGACGTACGCTACCATCCGTTGGCCTTAAATCTTCTCGAAAATCACTGGACCTTGTGTACTTCTATCGATTCTCTGTATATTTCTGTCCATTGCTCGACTTCAGATACTCAATTAAAGTGCCAATACACGTTTCACGTTTAATTGAAAACTAATTGGTCGTTATTGGCACTTCATTAGTTTTTCCATTTGACACGATCTTTTTTTCTCTTTCTTTTCTGCACCGCGAAATTGTCGTTCTTTAAAAAAACGGATTAGCGAACGAGTCGCACACCGCGTTGCATACAGAGTCGTACGCAACCATTCGTTAGCCTTAAAACTTCTCAAATATCACTGAAGTTTCCGTGCGTCTATCGATTCTCCGTATATTCCTGTCTATCGCTCGCTGAGTTTCACGTGAAATTGTATTATATGTTCCGTTGTATATTGCCACACAACCATAAGCTTTTCGGAAATCAGAATCATTTCACAATTAAAGTAATTCTCACTGTGTATCAGTAGATTTTCGTCTGTTAAACACTTGTAGTGCACTTTTTATGCTACGAAATCCGTGACGCCGCGCCGGATCGGTGGCTATTGGTTTTCAATTAGCGATGGTACTTTAATTTCTCTCAATTTCAGCGTACAAAGATCGACTGCCGCATGAACTTTTCCGGACAATTGCCGTAACATATTTCCAAATATTGGAAAAAGACTTTCCCGAAAAAGGGGATTTACGAAAATCGAAAAAAAAAAAAAATTAATTTATATGTATTCGGAAAAATGGATTTGATTGCTCTTTTTTTTTTCAAATTTTTTCGTTTTTTTTTTTTCGGTATTATGATCGCGTATCAAAAGTCTCAACTATAGAATTCCTTTCACAGACGTACAATGCATCTCGACGACAGTCGTTGTCCGATATTCAGACGAGGGCCATCGCTAAAAGGGCTTTTCGGCGAAAAAAACAAATGACGGGGCCCTTAGTATGAAAACATGACGTTCGTTATGCGTTTTTTTTTTCGATCGGTCACAGCGCTAGCAAAATTCCTGTGGGCTTTACTACCAATCTCGATAAAAACTCAGTCGCTCTCTCTGGAGACTCTCAGGCAAAAAGCCACAGAAGAAAAAATAGAGACCGAAAGATTCAAAGCTCGAGCTTCGAGAGAAAAAGGAAAAAAAAAGATAAAATTCGAAGAATCCGGAAAAGTGAGTTTGCTTACCGCGTAGGTGAATATTTGCGGATACACTTCAAAGATACATCCCACCAAAGTAACCCAAAGATTTCTCGTTGTGTTTCTTTTTTCCTGAGAGTAAAATTGATAACAAACAAATCTAAGATCGCGCGAGTAGAGGAAACGAGAAACTTTTTTTTTTCTCTTATACGCGAACCTTTATTCTTATATTCTCGATCCGCATTTTCTTCGAAAAAAAAAATGCACCCTGTATTTCTCGACTTTATTTCTCCTCTCGACAGAGGGATACAGAGTCAGGAAGAGAGAAATATAGGAAAACCAAAGTGGAGAAAGGTACAGTGGTGTTCGAGAGTCGGAGAGAGGAGTTTCCTAGAGGGATCGGAAGAGAAATAGAGAGAAGGCATCAGCAACAGCAAGAGAGTACGGGAGGCGGGGGTGGGGTGGGGGATGAAGAGGTCGAGTGGCGCGGCGAGGCTGAAAGGTAAAGATTTAAATGCCCTCTCGGCAAAAAGCATTTAGCTATTCCCCGTGGCAAACGACCATAGCGAAACTGCTACGAACATATTTTAAACAGATTCCCTTTTCCGTTCTCGATGTATTTATGTGCTGTGCACGGGCGACCCTGGGGGTCGCGTGCGCTTGTACCCCTTCCAATATGTTCTTCACATATCACTTGTGCACTTATACCCCAACATTTGATAATACATGCACGACGGCAACGCGAAATCTTCGCTACTACAGGAATACAAATAAATTCGCGCATATTCCCCGCATTGATGTATCTCTACACAGACAAATAAAAAAAAACCCGAAAAAAAAAAAAAAAAAAAAAGGGGGAACCGATACTTTACTTCTCTGTTGGAGAGTACCAGTGTTATATGGCATCGATAACAGTCGCGAGAGGACGCGTTTTTTTTTTTTTTTTTTTTTTCGGGGGCTTAGAATTTAAAAGGTTTAGAGCGATTTCCCTGGAGAGGGTGCCGCATAGCCGACCGCACTCGATATCGGTTCGCTTTCGAAACTCTCTCTTTTTCCCGGGAGAGAGGGAGAGAGAGAAAAAAACGAGATGCCAATACAAAGAGGAAAGAGAGAAAGAACGAAAAGAGCTGGAAGACGAAGCTTTTCCCTGCTTTCAAGCCGTTCGCCAATTCGCAACCCGCCGTGTCCTGACTTATTGCCAACTTTGCGTGCATAGCCCCTGCCATAGACGCAGTAGACGGTTCTCGCGTTATTGCGAGCTTTCGCTCCTTCCTCTCCCCCCGACTCTCATACATACTTTGCAGGAGAGAAAATTTTTGCGGTCCTTTATCCTTCTCGTGCTAAAGCCACAACGACAACGACGACTACCAACGGGAACGACCTACGGGTTTTCACGAGGCAAACTACCGTTGCCGCTGCGCGACGGCGACGTGAAAAATGACACGTGAAAAGTGAGCGAACTGAAAATTTAATAATACTACCCCGAGATACTTCCACGGGGGATCTTGCTTTTCGTATGTATGATCGCAGAAAGTATGAGTCTACTTCCTTCCCGCTGCGGGGTTATAGGTATTTTTGACGTTGCTATATGACGCGGAGTCTACCGAGCGCTATGAAGTTTTTCGTTATGTGGAACGTATTTTTCTCGCTAAACAGTAGTATAAACAAGAGAAATCTACATTACATTAAATTCAATTATCGACATGGGAATGTCTCTGCGCATATATGATTTTTTTTTCATATAGGATTTCGCAATTTGCGATAAGTGAATTTTTTTTTTTTTGTAGACGAAAAAAAAAACATATCGCTCCATATCTCATATCATATCCGATTTTTGAAAAATCTCGGGACCCGAATATTAAATGTTCTCGGAAGAGAATTATTTTTTTAAAATGAAACGAATTTTTGATAAAAAAATTTTTTACTAAAAATAAAAAAAATATCATCAGCAATCAAATTACTAATTTTTTAGAAATTTCTGCAAACCCGATACATCCAAACAACAGTTCGTAAAAAAAATCCTATAAAAAAATGAAGACGCGTTGAGTACGGGGAGTGGGGATAGGCTGAGAGTTCCCATGAAGTAATTCTTTTCTCGTGAACTCGTCGAGGGTTGTGACGAAAGTACCGAAAGAATAAAAGTTCATGAATGCGAGGATAGGTGGGACAAGTCCTTGAAGTAGGATATAAGCTGAAGAGTTGAGAGAGGAAAGGTAACAGAGTGAGCGCCGACGCTATCGAAGGGGGTGAGAGAAGAAGCGTAAAGAACGTTAAGGTCCGTCTGTTCGTCTCTGAAGAAAAAAAAAAGAATAATAAAAAAAACGAGCGAAGACCTCGCCGTCGTTCTTTCTAATGGAATTAATGTGCTCCTTATAACCCGCCCGGAGCGCAAGATTTGCTTTTCATCCCGGGGAATATGTGATCAGGGTATTAGTGCCTCTGTATTATTAAGAGATGGAAAACTTTCAACCGGTGGCTACGGGTCGTATAGTGGGGGTGGGAAGCGAACGAGTGAACGAAGGGGCGTGGAAGATAAAGAAGAGTGCAGAAAAGAAGTAGAAGAAGAAAAAAAAATGAGAGTCCTCCTCGCGGGCAAAGGAGACGTTTTTCCCCGATTTCAATGCGTGTCTGATTTAAAATTCATCAGCCTCTTTAAGGGCTTATTTTTCTGCTCGCGCTCCGGGGTATTTATTTTTTTTTCCTTCTACGAGCGTATCTCCCACCTCCCATTTTCGTTCTCATACTTCGCCTCTTTCGCTCTTTATCATTTTCGAGACGGTACAACGCTCGTGTAATCCTCTATATTCGCATTGCCGAAAGTACCTCTATCCCTTTTGTCGAAAAAAAAGATGCGCCGGTGAAGGATTTTTAATTTCGCTCGAATAACCAACGAGCGCTTCTTCCTTTTTTATTCTCTGCGTACTCGTGTTCGTGCTTTAGAATCTTCGATAACTGTACTTGTACGGCTTCACAGCACGTATTTGTAAAACAAATTAAAATCATTGTACAGCGCAGATTTTTTTAGTTAAATTTTTCATTGAAATGAATTTTGGAATTTTTCAGTTTTAAATAAATTATTCATCGGCAAATAAAGAAATCGCGGTAGATTTTTTTTTTTTTTAATAATGAGAGGGTGCAGCTGGAGGGCGGGGGGTGCTTACAATCCTTGGAAAAGGCGCGTCTCACCAATTTTTTTTCATGTCTTCGCAACCAAAAGAATTGAACGAGTAGCGTACAGATTGCATTAAGTGATATCCCTGAGAAATTACAATACGCTACATTTGACTTGGAATTTATAATATCCAGCGGTAGGTATAACGTCGATTGGCGATACCACTGTAGTATAGCATTGGCACCCAGGGACCTATATTGTATACGAGTCGACTCGCTAATGCGCCCTTCGCTCTCGGTCGACCCTCCGGCACTCGCGCTGCGCTCTTAACAATAAGGGTCGCACCGCGCTCTTTTTTTTTTCTTTTTAAACTCCACCCTGCTGTACACTTGTACCGTAACAATCCACTCACACACTTTCTTTTTTCCGAGAGTGTATCCATATTTTTTTTCACGGTACTTTGCCACCGTCACTTAAAGAGATATGATACCAGTTGAATCATTTCGTATTTGCCACTTCTGTAAAGTCTGTTTGCACAACGATTCAAATACATTTCAATTTTTGTCCCAAAAAAAAAAAAGGTACCTAATGTTCAATTTTTCGATAATTAATATTACGATATGTAATCATATTCATTAATGAACGACTTTATTCGAATTATCTCCGCGTCCCGTTTTTTTTTTTTTTCGAAATCTGTTACCGATTTTTTTAAATCCAAACAAAACAGTTTTTCTACATTAAGGTATCACGCAAAAGTCCGTTGACTCGTTAATTTATACGTTATTACAGCTCTGTCATAACCGTATTCCAAACGTCGCTAAAAATACAACAACGGATGGGCCGTTCTCTCGTTTATAATGTTATTCAAATGAGTCAGTGAGTGCATCACCGTCGAAAATTCGATGACGGTTTACCGTTTGCCAATTTTCGTCGCCGCATCGTCTCGTGCGGTTTGAATATATTCCCGTCCGTTACGGAGAATATATAAATCAGCGTGAAAATCGATGGAAAGTAGAAAATGATCGGTGATCGTGAGTGGATGATGTTGTGCTTATCCGTGGAAAGGTGGGGTGATGGAAGGGGGTTGGAAGGGTTGGAAAACGCAAGTGGGTTGGCGAGAATATAATGACACGGGTTTTCGATCCATTCGTTATTATCATCGTCCGTTGAACGCGCTGAAGCCCATACATTAATAAAAGGCGTGTCTATAGTCATACGAAGCATACATTATCTATCTCGATGTCCGCATCCCATAACACTCGGTTTCCAACAATTTTCATCGTTAGTACGGCGTTATATGGAAGCGTTGCATAATTATGACACGGTGACATGGTGGAAGGTTCCATAGGTAGAGAGTAGCCTGCCTGGTGGCATCATCCGCGCAATGACCGGAGCCAACTAGGTTGGTGCCTGTGCAACACCAGGGGGGTGGGTGGGGGGGGGGGGGGGGGGTCTTTAGTCCCGTGTGGCCTGCGCATGTAGGTTTCAACTCTCTCTTCATCGTCCATTCGCTCTGCTCTATACGACCGACATGCATCCACATCCAGTTCCGATGCTGTGAGGTCGGGTTGAGTAACGGAGAGTGAGCGATATCGAGTCGGGAACGTATGAGATTATACGCGGATGCTAGAATACTGCGCGAGAGAACCAGAGATAGCGAGGATAGTCAGAGTCGAATCGACGTTATTCGAAATATTAGCAGAACCCCAACACACCACCAGGACACAATGTATGCCCTATTACCGTGATTAGCATACGCTGACAGGCGCATCCAACCCCCTCCCCTCCCCCGTTGTTCCATCCAACCCCGCTATGGCGAACAGTTTCCCCACTACGACATAGCCCTGTATTCCATATACGTTTGCCACCCTTGTCGCCCACCCAGCGTTCACTCACGTTAACCCACCGGCATCACCGGCTGCAGCTAGTTGCTCACGGGCATCATCTATGCGTCCACCACCTTCATCTGTATGCCTCTATCCATAACCAGCCTCCGTCGATGTGTGTGTATACACATCGAAACGGCAAGCACATTCAACGGCGTTTTGCCTGTATGGTAGTCAGCCCAACACCCTCTTCCTCCCCCTGCAGTAGGGTTAACATATTGCGACAAGCTATCCTAAACATTATGCCAACATGAGGAGCCGGTCCAGAACTACGACGTGTGCTAGATGCCCCGGGACAACCCAGTTCGGCTAATACGCACATCTCATTTGGCCTCTGATGCGCCCCGATGCTGATGCTGTTCCCGCTGTCGTTGCAGTGCTCAAAGGATACGCGACGGTGGTCCTCAGAATATGTATAGCATATTCCGGGCCCAATACATACCAAAGATCGTTTGAGTGTTGCGCAGCTCCGTACGGGAAATGTGTGGGTCCCGAAGCTAGGGGAGGATTACCGTAGCCAGTCGACCACCCTCCGCTGTCGTTATTATACTCGGGGGTGGATATATGTATATATATGTGTGGCTGAGTTGGAGAATAATTATCACGTGCACTCGGCGAGCAATTTCTCACTCGCTCTCGGCAACCATCGGGAACAACCGTATCGCACTGTCGCTCCGTACTCCATCTCGTTTTCGTCGTGAATGACTGCTGCTATTCTCATCCGCGATACATGACGACCCTGTGACGCGTAAAGATCCCACCGAGTCCGACGGTCATTTGTTCGCAAATGTCAACCCCTTCTGTTCGATTACGTTGAGTAAGGTACACCCGGGAATGTCGAGGGGGGCAGGGGGTGGTCGTTTTTTCCGTTTGTTTGCGAAATACTTTGCGTGCGGGGGTTTCGGTGGGCACATTTGGAGGGTGCATTTACGCGGGTAAATGTCAAGCCTGTTTGATAATTACGTTGGATAGAGTATGGACGCAATTAAAGGGGAGATTTAAAAGGTGCGGAGGGTGACATTTTTGTTTTAATGCGATCTACGTGTTCATATGACACGCCTACTTAGGTAGAGAATCTTTGCTTATCCGCGTAAGTTAACTACCCTAAACGTTAATGTATATTCCCGTAAGAGTATACCCTCTTTCATATAATGACAACAAGACGCCATATGCCTGTGATTGGTTGACAATGACGTGAAGAGAAATTACCGGCAATGTCTGCAGTGTTCGGTAGGTGAGTTCGAGACGAGTAAATTTGCATTCAGGACGGATAAACCCCGAAGGATCTCGTCGAAATAGTCGGTGGCAGAGGAACGGCGGCGTTCCGCCCTCCACCAGCCTAAGTGCAAGGATAGCGGCAAACGTCGTTACGGGGTTGACGGACTCATTACGAGTGGTTTGCATATAGACGCGGGGTTGTTGCCTGGCTGCCTCGGTAGCTCTCTCTCATCTACGGTCTGCTCGCAAGACCGAAGCGGCCGTGAGAGCCGCGACCGACCAGACACTGACCGACTACTAGCCGAGTAATATGGATTTGAGGGGTTGCAGACACAATGGTACCGCTAATGCACAACCGCCCTGCATACAACGCCTGGTCAGCCCCCCGGCAAACTACCTATACAGACACCATTCAATATTGGCCGGTACCTCCATGCCTCATCCCTTTCTCACTCTCTCTCACTCTGTATGTGGTCTCGGAGTGCACTCCAGCTTATCTATGCTTAATGGCGACATTGAATCGTGCAACTCGAAGAAGTATCTCATCTGGCATTCATGATTTAATGACTTTTCAACGTCAATATTTACGTCAATATTGATCCGTGACACGGAGCTTTAGTCAACGTCTCTTAGGTACAAATAAGAGATCCATAGATCTCCAGGACAAAAATGGCCGCCGAAAGAGATGGTGGTCAGGTCTGTTGGAGCCATTTTGGGCGTGTCTTAGAACGTGGGGCGCTTACACTTGGAAAAGAATGATCAATATTGCTGGCACTTGGCCTATTGGCCTAAAGCCATAGAGGAAGGCAGCAGAAGCAGATGTTTATCGGTCCGATTTGTAGCGGTTAATTACTAGCCGGATTCCGCAATAGTGATGCGTTCAACATTTGCGCTTTCCAATGTTCAAGCGTAGGTTCATGTTTCAAAACAATAAAGTATGCAGATCCTGGAAAATCCACATAGGGGAATTTCCGGTCGTATTTCGTTGATTCACTTGCTGTTCTAATGCTTAACTGAATACACTCAGCGTTTGCCATGTATGTGTATGCGGTATCAGTACAAGATATAGTCCATTCTGAAGCCAGGGTAGGGCTTCGGCACAAAGGTATATCTATATTCGTCCAGATATCGATGCCGCGACGTTCGGGTCAAACGTAGCGGGCCGACAACGCAGTATCAGCACAGCCCATTGCCCGCGAATGTGGCCAATTTCCTAGGGCGTCCTGATCTGATCGTCACTTTACGACGCGTGTTACCTCTCGCGCTCTCCAGCCGGCTACCATCGAAATACCACAGAGCCAGCAACCTCGTGCCGTAGTCTGAACGTTCGGTTAGTCCCAACAGTGCTTGACACGTTGGGTCTTCGACATGATACCCTAGCAGCATCCCTTCTCTCTCTCGATCTCGCTGCTAGGCTTGTCTGCAAACCGCCCATCAACCCAACACGATCGTCTCTCCACCTACCACCATGTAGCTACGCCCGGTAGACCAGATAACGTAGTGGCTTTCCCGCTCCACCGATGTCGGGAACGAGGGAATCTGCCCGTACAATAATCCGTAGGATATCGTTCGAGTAATCGTTGACGGGAAGGACTTGCCTACTTGCGAATGTCCGATCTTGAAACTGCTTTCGGCTTGATAGGAGCGAATATGACGCGAATTTTTAACGATTTTAAATTTTTAACTATGGTATCTAGAAATGGGCTGCGAATCAAAGAAATTTTTCCGTTTTTGGATCTTTTGCATTCGACAAAATATTGAAGGCTTTATATCGCGAAATATTGATTTAATTCGATGTATTGAAGGTTCTATTTTACGAAAGATTTAAATATCGAAGATTCGCAAACGAAAAGATTTCCCACGAGACTAAGGCGCAACAGAACGAAGACATTGAACGTCTGGGCAACCCGTGTGCGGTGGCGTTTATGAAATACGTGTTCAGCCTGGATATTCGTATAGTTGGCGCACAGACGTCCTGTAGGTACGGTAAAGGCTGTATATATGCGAAACGGATAGAGTGCGCCGACGACAACGACGAAGAGCCATTGCTATTCCACCCGCGACAACGTCCATTGTCACATTGTGCCTGCTAATACGCTAAAAGCCTATCTGTGTTTGAGATCTCGCGGCGAACGGGGAATATCGCAGGCATTGTTGCTATCCTCGCGGTATTCAAGTCTCCGTAACGAGGTTACACCCCCGGTAGTCGCATTCGCTCTCTGTACCAGAAGAGCGAGACGACAATCGTCACTTAATTATACCATCTCGTTGCGCTTCGCGGTAATTGAAGTGTTGCGTCGAGATCGCGAATGCATCCACTGAATCCGGATATATCGCAATTTTTGAAATAACCGAAGTTTCCCACGCGTCTTGAATTCGATTACGAAATAAAGTGGTTTTAACTCTTGGAAACTATGCTGAAGTTAACAAAGGAATGAATTCTTGCAAAAAAAACGGGGGACTTTTTTTTTTTTTTTTTTACGAAATCGTGTCAAGTCAATGAATGTTCAGCGCAAATTCCGTGATAATCCAACAAGACAAACATAAATTTCGACTCGATTTCGTGAGCTTTAGTTGTTAGATATAAGTTGAACGCAGTAGCTGTTCAATAACAATATTTATTTTGGTGAAGAAAGTGCTAAAGGCAGTTTGTGCGTCGAGTTATTTTATCCGCAGTCGAAGATCGC
The DNA here is from genome assembly GCA_964006125.1 of Cryptus viduatorius. Classification (NCBI taxonomy): domain Eukaryota; kingdom Metazoa; phylum Arthropoda; class Insecta; order Hymenoptera; family Ichneumonidae; genus Cryptus; species Cryptus viduatorius. The sequence continues at coordinate 7,088,458 of OZ023220.1, forward strand.
GTGTCCAGTCGAACCGCAACTTGGCCCAATTCTCTCCCCTTAATAGAAGTAACGACCTGCCCGTTGGGCCATTGGGCTATTATTACGTGCGAGCGATAATAAAGAGTGCACGTGATCCGATATCACGCTCACGAGAACGAATTTTGTACGCTCTGTATAACGCGTGTGTTTCGGCAAGTTAGGTAAAAGGTAATACGTGAAAGAGAGGGGAGAGAGGGGATATTTGGACGTAAGGATCGCGTCATTATTACCGGATTTTTTTTTAGCAAAACCTGGAAAAGGGAGAATCCAACTGCGACAAGGGGAGATAAATATATATGTATAAAAAAAAGGAAAACCCACCAGTGCAAAGCCCCTGCGGTTCTTAGCGCGAGTTGGTACTCACGGATGAACGAACGCTTGACGAGAGAGCGTGCAAATTCTTTTAACGACGAGCAAAGCTCCGGAAAAAGTAAACTCCAGATTCTCCCTACAAAAATTCTCTTTCTCTCATTTATCCGCGAGCATCGCAACATCCGCGATTATCGAACTTTCTTTGATACTCACCTCAATCTCGTTTTTTTTTTTTTTTATACTTACCCCCGTTCTTTTGTCTATCATGTTTGAGCAAAAAAAGGCATTATAATTGGGACGTTTTTTTATTTATCTCCCAACAGATGGCCTTCGTTTGGCAAATAATTATGCCGGATGAAGAGACCAAAAATACACTCAAAGGAAATCATTAACTATAGCAAAAAAAATAGCAGATGAACAGGATTTTGCGCCAATTTTTAAAATTTTCTCAAAATGTTGGAAAAAAAACATTATAATCGAAATAATTACGAAAAAAAGATAAATTATAATAAAAAAAAAATTAACTGTAGCAAAAAAAAAAGTAAACGATGAACAGGATTTCGGGTGAATTTACTAAATTCGCTTCAAATATTGGAATTTTTTTTATTCGTCTATAAGAAATTCTTTCGGTCCTTCCTACGCTTCGTTTCTTGGGCTATAAGTTCCTTTAACCTTCCAGTAGTGCGCAGTAAAAAACGAGTAGTAATTTGCGGGGTGAGAAGAAGACTGGATACGGTGCATGGAGAGCGAAAGAGAATGGAAGCATTACAGCGGGGAAAAAGAAGTCGTAACTGCCACATCGCGAAAGGTTTTTAGGACCCCGAGTACGATTGCCGTCGAGTATCGTCGTCGACATATCCGCGCGGATATCACTGCGGCTTTATCATGAACAATACTACGAGATAAAGCATCTCGAACTGTGAGCAATAAATTCGTACAGCCTTCCGAGATATTTCATAAGGGAGGAATCCATCAATAACGGAGTTGGACGATTCGAGAGAAAGAGAGTGATACGTATGTGTGCGTTCTGCGGACAGTACGCAGCATTTTTTTTTTTTTTTCGCGAATCCCTGTACATACGGCGAGTACGTAATATTGTGTAAGAGACATGCGTGTCCGTTTCTACGGTAAAATATATGTCTGTATTTGTGTGATTCTCGGCCCCCGAGAACGAACGAACGAACGAACGAGGGTTCTCCTCACCCACCAAAAGCAATAAATAATGCGATAAAACACGAGTTTGTCAGGCTATCACGAGGGAGGTGGATTTCTCTTCTACCCAGAGGCTTCCTATGAAACATTCCTACCTCTCTAAGGGAAAAAAAACCCAAATGTTCGGTTTCGGAGACCGAATGATATCAATTTTTGATAAAAATTAAAAAACGCTGCAACGCCGTTTTTTACGAGTCTGAAAAGACGAAAAAATCGGATTTTAGTCCGTCTGTCCATTCTAACCTCAAAAAAAAAATATTTTTGATAGAATCCTTTGAAACAACTAAAAATTCATAAAGTTCGTTCCAAAATGCAACCAAAATGATTTCATCTGAAGTAATTTAAAGAGTAAGTAAACCGCGATAAATTTTACGAAAATCAAGCGAATAATTTCTCACGGCTCAAAATTATTGATAAAATATCGAATAAAAGAGAATACGAAAAAACAGTACGAAAAAAAAAAAAATTTTTGCATCGAAGAAATTCGGAAAACAGGAGTCAATTTCAGAGTAAATAAGAAATGGAAACGCAATGCCGAAAAATTTGTCGTCACAAACGGTATCGACTCGATTGTGCGGAATAGAGTCGCTATTTGGGGTGCAGAGAAGCATATTCATAAAATCATCGAAGCAAAACCGCTTTATTTCTGGAGACTTCGATTCGATTCCGCCATTTTCGCCCCCCGGCGAGACTCGTAATGTTATATATCCGCGTAGTACGGATGTTACCGAGAAAGCATATCTTCGGTACGAATTTAATAGCACTAAGCCGAGAAAGTGCCGACTGCCAATCACGAATTGTGCGTCAATAACCGGAATTGTAAACGTTGCAACTACCGGCGCGTTTCAACCTCCGGGTTATTCGTCCCTTCTGCGTTACACGCATTAACTGGTACGTCATATAGTATACGAAATATACAGAATAGTTGTCGTGACAGTGTCGATGCGAAAGGGGAGGTTTCAGCTCAGCGGTAAGTCGAAATTGCGCTCGTCGAGCGTTCGGTACAAGCGAACATCCGGTCGCGCGTTATCTTAACAGTTAAACGTTAATAATAACGTTGTGGAACTTTAGCGCTTCGACAATACGCAGAATTATTACGGTCAATGTATGAGATACGATTTTCTCTACTTACGAGGGGTTAACCTACACGTATATATATATATACTGCGATATATACTACACAACAAACATATACGACATAGCAGTACTTGCAGGCGGTAGGTAATGCGCGCATTTGTTTATGACCGCGACACGCGCGCATATAACTCGCTCCGCAGCTCGTACTCGGCACTCGTGTCGTATAAGTACGTTTATGTCGTCGCATAAAAATGCGGTGCGTTAACTATTGTCGCGGTTCGTCAAGCACGCGTGTGCGACTCCTTTCCGTTCCTCAACACTGAGCTTCCGAATGAAATGATGCACTCGAATCAATCGTCGTGTGGCTAGAAATTCACGATCTCCACTCTCCGGATCGCGTTCTGAACGCGCGTAGTTTAAAATTCAATATTAATTAACCCAAAAAATCTATTTTTAAAAACTAACCTAACAAAATGTGAAAAAAAAATCATAATTTTTTTTTATTAATAATTGTATATCCAATTTTTCATTATTATATTGTTATTGTTATTATGCGATTATAATGTTTTTTTCGACAAAGCCAATTTAATTTTTTTTTTTTTACAAAAAGGAAGATGCGCTATTTTCAGGGCGAAATAGTACGCGAGCCGAATGACATCGTTGCTGCTTGCCTCCGATATTATATTATTCACCTCCCTCGCGTTATTCATTTTTATTCGCTCTTTTTTTTCCCTCTATTCGCGTAAAGAAACAAACGCATCGCTCGGTGCATCATGCTGCGCGTATCTCTCTGTACATCGTTAGAGGCGAAAGAGAGAAGAAATCCTCGTGTAAAAAGGACAGAAGTAGGGTTTTTACGATTTTTAGCTTTCGCCGATTTAACGGCAGAGGCTTTAACGACCCGGGGCTTTTGCCAACATACTGGAACAGCGGAGGCCCGCGTTTGTGTATCTTTCTCGTTTCATCTTTCGTCTCTCTGCTTTACTCTTCGCGGCAACCAGAAGCTGGCCGACCGCCGGGCGTATTATCGAGTTACATCTAATCATCATAACGTCTCTTGTCCGACGAGAACGTAGAGGAGGAGAAGACCAGAAGAGAGCGCGACAGTGAGCAACGAGTACGGGGGATTGTAAAAGTTTAATATCTACCGGTTTACGATTTCGTATGACACATCGACGGTTGGTACGCGCCGAACGCGCGGTACAACCGCTTCCCATTTCTACGGAGTGTACGGCGGCAAACTATAACGCATACGCATACGCATACGCGCCGCCAAGTAGCGAAGGGGTACAGCAAAACAAACATAAGCATCAATGCCCCGAACAACGCTCACAGATGTGTGTGGGAGGTATTCGGAGAGTTATAGTTTTGCAGAGAGAGGGAGAGGATAGTACATATATCTATATATGAATGCATACATATGTATACAATATGCATATAGACATGCAGCACGGTTATCCCATCGGGGATATCCTGGCAACGCACGGATGTACGTGCCGCCTGACCAGTGGCCACCGCCGCGTATTGCTTCGACCACGAACAATGCTTTGAACTTTCACGTGTGCAGGAGATATGTACTGTATGTTTTGTTGACGATAACCAACAGCACCGCATCGTTTATTCGAGATCGCGGATACACGAGTCATCATCGATGCTAAACAGACGGACGGAACACAAAACAGGAGTTCGATAACAAAAAAACTCGTATTTCTTTTACTGCTTTCGTCTCGACACCGTGAAAATGAAACAACAAAAAAATCGGTTTTTTGTCGACACTATATTTCTTCGAAAATTGAGCTTTTCGAGGTTTTATTCGAAACTTTTAGCATTTTTACGCCGGAAATGCAATGCGTTTATGTAAAATTAATTTTAATTAGAAAAATCGGAATTTTGAAGTGAGTTAAGTTATATGGATTTGTCTCCGTGGATTCTGATGAAAAACAAAACAGTTGTTAACAGAATTTATTTATTTTTTAATACTCATCTGCGAAAAATAAATAAATAAATTCATTTAGTCTGTTATCGTAATTTAGTCGAGCGATTCGCGGCGTATCCGCGTTGTTCTTACAGACGGACCGTCGTCCGCTTCTCTTTCTCGCGTAATCACAATTCTCAGAAACCCGCGATGCGAGAACACGAAATCTCCGTCCGATATGGAAGCGGCAGTCTTTCACCCTCACTGCGCTCGATGCGCAACGAATAGATTTCGCTGGGGTTGGAAATCATCGCGCGTTGTACTCGGTGGTGGTACAGAGAGTAACTGGTAACTACGAGCGTTGATACGCATAACAGTAACATTTATCTATGTATATCTATGAATATTCGACAATACCCATCGTACAGTCTGCGTAGTTTGATACGACGAACGATTTAGTGCGCATCTACTGTCGGATATAATAGTATACCGCAACGGGGTTCGGATTTAGTTTTCGAGTTTATGACGTCGGCGAGGCTTCTCGGGTTAACCGGCCACGTAAACGCGGGTCATCTCTCCTCTCCTTTACGTTCTCTAACCACTTCCACTCCCGACCGGTTATATTCTATTAAGCGATAAATATTAAAGTTAGATATATGCCACAGAAAGCCCGCAGGGTATTGTCGGACGACGGAAGAGCTGTATACGAAGCAAAGCGCATGGATAACTTATCGCGAAAATGGTCAGAGAGGGTGGGGATGTTACATACGCCTGGATGTTGGGATCAGGTTGGGTAAGCGGGTTGTACGAGAGTCGACAGGGGAATAGGATTGAGTCGGAGACTCGAGGGAGCGTCAGCGTCGGATTTCAACCCTTTCGATGCCGACGAGCTTCGGGAGTTTCTCTCGATAACTTCTCGTCTAACTGAACAGTTGCCGTTTTAATTGGTGGAATTAATTAGTTGGAATTAGAATTATTAAGACAGTGACGCGAGCGGCTGATTGTTTGAAAAATCATCAATTTAATTGCCGTCGAGAATTCAAATCCGACTGATCCTTTACACTGAGAAAAAAATCACTTGAATCCACTAAATCGAAGGTTGGGGGGAAAATAAATATTTGGTTGATTAAGTGAAATAATTATTATACTAAACAAAAAAATAGTCGCCAGAAATTCTCTCAGTAAAAATGAAAAAAAAAAAAATTAATGAAAATAATTATATAAAATTCTTCTATAAATTAATTAGTAATATTATGATTATTTTATTTTAATTATTATTTTTATGAATAATAAAATTCTGTAAAAATAATTTTATAAAATTATTTTCGTTGGCAACTGCGTGAATATTTGTTGGGAAAATAAGGGTGAAAGCGGTTTTTTTGTCGCGCCATTAAATCGAACATCGATCTTGCCGATCACATTTTTTTTTCGGATTGTTGCGTGAGCTATCGGAAGGAGGAATTAATGTGGGCGGATAGATAATAAAGAAGAATAAACAGGAAACAGTGGACGTGACCTCTTGTGAGGGACTCGGAGGGCTAAAGGTGCAAGATTACGCCCTTATCGTTAGTCTTCCACGGTATACTCGAGCGGCCGCGGGGTATGGATAAAAGTGGGACGACGAGGTATACGAGAAGAAGGAAAGAGACCCTCGAGGTCGACGTTGGCGCAACTCTGGTTATTTGTCCCATGTCGTGTCGTTCGATTGCTCTACTCGCTTTTTCTTCCCTTCGAACTATATACGTCGAGACTCTCTCGCGCAGTTCAGGACTACGGAGAGGGCCCCCCGATACACGCCCCACAGCGATCCCCATTGACCCAATTTCCCATCAAATTGACCCTAAATAAATGAACAGGCAAACATTAAATGAATCAAGACATTTATTTGGTCACGAAAAAAAAAAAAAAAAATTGTATTTCCGAGTCGTTAGTCTTCCGGGAGTTTGCACGACACACAATGCTCTATTACCGCATACTACGATATACGTGCTGTTATTACGCTCTTGACACGATCGCGATGTATATTATCCATTGTATATTATTAGTGTATCAGTTGCGCCACGTGTCACGTGATTATTCTCGTACCGAATCATTTACTATTTTTTTTTCTTGAATTTCCGAAACTTCCGGAAACGATTTTTCACGAAGCTTTGACAGGTAAAATTCGGTAGGGTAATAGAAAAAAAAATGAGGAGGGAAAGAAAAGATTCATAAATGTGAAAAGTGGTTTTTAATATCATCGTACGTCGGTTTTTACATGCAAAAAAAAATATTGATGATGTTGTTTATAAAAATTGATTCATAATTTCGTCATCAGCAGAATATTGTTATTATTATTATAACTTAAATGAAAAAAACATACTTTGGCGAACATCGGTATAATTTAGCTGATTCGACCCCCTTAATCGCGATTTAGTAAGCTGCGAATCGTCAATGATGATATTTATCTACGATTTACGAAATTGCAAATGATCGCACTATGGCTCGTCGTGAGAAATACGAACATTTCTCACGACGGCAAACGACGCGATCTCGTCTTTCCTCGGTTCATTCTCATTCAAAATTGCTTTTCAAAACTGTTTCGGCGAGCGAAAATTCGAATTCTAACTCTCGCGTAACTGAGACCATTCGCCGGCATCTCTGCGTTACGAGGAAAGACGAAGTGGTAAAAGAGAAGCTTCGTCGTACGGCGAGCGACGAGGAAAGCGAAAATTCCATCCGGTGTATACTCGGCAAAGTGATACGACTCGTTTTGCATTCGAATGCTTCTCGGTTCTTCGGTATGTAAGCCTCAGCGTGGTTCCCGTGAACTCGGAGCAATGAATGCTCCGCGTTCTCGTCGTGGTAACCGAAAGAGAGGGTGCAGCGTTAGGGATGTAGAAAAAAAAAAACGAAAAAAAAAAAAAAAACGTAGTAAAAAAGGGAAAATTGGTCGAGACGATTTGCGCCCTCGGTATTGGGATCGTCATTAGACCCTACCAACGACGGATTTGCATGTACTCCGCGCACATATATATATATATCCACGCCGCCGCGAAGAATAAGAGGCAGAAGGATAATAGCGGTAGTGAGGAAACGCGCCACGTTCGTTCTTCGACTTTCCGCTCGCTGAGAATCGCCCGATTTTAGCATATTCAGTAGATAGCCCGTTCGGCGATTCGCGCTTCACATCTTCATCGTTGTACGAGAAACGTTGCATTCGAAAATAGACTCGTAAAATCTTTCGCTACAACCGCAGTATTGTCGCCGACATAAAAAAAAAAAAAAAATCGTAAAAACTTTTGCCTAAAAGATCGAACAAGTGAGAAACACAATATTTTTAACCTCAATTTAAATTTATACTTAGACGTTCGCCATACCCCGTCTAATCGAAAATTTAGCTCATGACTACAAATTCAACTGTGAAATCATCAAATAACAAGGCTACGCTGTATTTCCGCTTTCGTGATGGTTTCGTCCTGTACATTTTTTTGTTCTGTTTGTTGGAATTCTCGTTTCCCGGACAACCGAGTGGGATGTTGACCCAGTGAAAGTACCCTTTGCCTCTTTCGAAAGGCGAAGAGAGGCGCATATCGTCCCTTCGTTCATTATTTACACCCTCCGCGAGTGCGAGGGAGAAGTTCGCGATGAAACTCCGGTTCACGTGCCTGGTATGCATACCTCGTACTATACACGCGAAACGACAACCCTTGGAAAGGGTAAGAGTCGAGGAAAGAAAAAAAAGAAAAAAAAAAAGGAGCGAAGAGTGAAGAGCGGTAAAGGGGTTGCACTGCTCTGCAGCTACTGCCGCTGCGTTGATGCACTTGGTGAACTCTCATGTGCTCACTCGCTTTTTTTTTTTTTCAACCAACTCGAACCCCCTTCTCGTTGCAAGTGGGCCAGTGGGCTACCGAACACTGTCGAGAGGCTGCACTTTACCTTCCTCCACTTTCCTTCTCTCAATCTTTTTATTTATCTGCAACTTCCGGTACAGCGAAAAAAAAAAAAAAAAAACGATCATTGGATTCTTAATTTTGGAACTATTGGCCCTCACGTGCAATTCTATACTTAGATATGCATTGATTTAATAGTTTCCCAATCTTTCGGCAACGATTAATCGCGGATAACGAATTTTCGTGTCTCGTTAATTGAAATTTAGCGTTCATTTATCAATCGGAAAGTTTTGCTCTTGAATGAATAGCTTTGAGGCGCGTAAGGGAGGCCGATGGTTTCGTAACTTTGGGAAAAGCATATTTCCTGATGGATAAAAGCCCGCGAGGCAGAAACGCGCCGAAGTAACTCACGCGCTCCGCGAGCTCTACGGCCAAGTAAGTTGGACTAATTTAAATATCAGTTAGAGGGTTGGTTTATAGTATACGCGAGGTGGAGGCTTGCCGCGCGAGGCTTGTAAATCTATCAGCTGTGCGGATACAAATTTATGGGTGAAGCCGCGCGCGGCGTATGGATGTTTTATTTAGTAGGTTCTCCTCTGACTTCTCTCCCTCTCCTCTCACCTCTTCTCGTCTCTGTGTCATACGCTATTGCGAACGAGAAAGACACGCGCACGAGGATACATCAGGAGGTTTCGTATACTGTAAGTTAACGTGTATATATACGCGGGAACTTCATGAATAAAATATCACCGCTAATGCCCGGAGGCTGGGCGACGCGTTTTTCACTGTTGCCAAAAGATCGCGAGACTTCGTCGCACCCAGGCGACGCACCCACCCGAGGGGGCGGGTCCCACGAGGAAAGCGAGAATGCGGCAAAAAAAATGAGCGATTGCAACGCTGCATCTAGAAAAACGGCTCGTAAATAATGATAGGGTGAGAAAATACTTTGCCACGCATCTCTCTTTCTCTTACTCCCGAAAACACCCTCACGTACATTTTTTCTCGAAAAGATATTTCGTATTCAAACGATCGTCGAACGATCATATTGGCAATTTTTCAATCGTCGCTTAGTAAGTAAATAGACTTAAAGTTTCAATAGAGTTTCGATCGCTGAAATTGTTATTAAAATGATTAATTCAACTTAACGTTTATTAATAATTAAAAATAATCGTAAAATAACAAAAATAATAAAAACATTGTACAAAAAATTAGACAACTAAAAACATAAAAAAATTTGATACCGTGCAATAAAAAAATGAGTTTTTTGTTTTTTTCAACGTTTCTTCATCATCATAAAAATACCGTCGAATAAGTTATTACGTTCGAAATGATAATCACCGATTTGGCAATTTCTGAACATTATAACCTAAACCCCATCTCGTTATACGTGAAATGTATATAAAACTGATTTTTTATACAGCTGCCGACCTTCTGTTAACGTTTTCTATATAATATTCACCGATTTCGAAAACGACTTTCCGCGCCGGATTATCGTATACTTGGAACTTTAGTTAGGTTTCTTTTTTTTTTACAAACGCCGAGCACATCTTTACCGTATTTCTGCGGTGAATGGCGAGGATCGCGAAAAACTCGTTAAAAAAATAGCTACCGTAACGATGCGTTGCGAGAGTTCGTAAAAAAAAAAAAAAGAGCGGGAGACCGAAGGAAAGTTTGAATCCACACAGGGGTAGGGAGCCGAGGGCTGAGGTTAGTAATAGGGATGGGTGCGCATGTTCGTAGCTGCGGCTCGTTTAAAAATGCCAAAGAGCAAAGTACCGCGAGAGTGGGTACGAGTATTAAGGGTGGAGGGTGGTGGAGGAAGAAGGTGAGGGGGGGGGGGGGGGGGGGGGGGGCATTCGGTCCATTCGAGTAACAGAGAAACTAAAAGACTCAAAAAGAATGAAGTGCCATAGCGGTACACACAGCGAGTGGAAGAGAAATGCTGAATTCCGTGGCCTCCGACGAAACGAGAGAGCCGAAGATCCGGCAGCGAAAATCTGCATTTTATTATTTCTGGTCGGGTAGTTAAGCGAACCGTCGAAAAGCTCAAATCCTCCCGGTAGAATTCTCTCTTTCTCTCGTCGCTCTTGTGTACTATTTCTCGCATGGGGCTTCTCTTTTTTCCTCGAGAGATCGCGACTCGGGTTTTTCTTGAATCGCGCGCGGCTTTTAGCCCGCGTGTCCAGGAAGTGGAGTGGATGCAGACCGGATACGAGCGCCATTTGCATTTCGTGGTTGTAAAGGAGCTGTTCGCCGATCGAAGCTGTGTTCCTCCGACGTTCTCTCTTGTTCCCTTTCATTTCACCCTCTCCTCCCGCCCCTCCTCTCACCCCTCCTCTTACTCCTCCCTTACCTCCAACTATCTTTCTCTGCTCTTCTCTCAAGAGCGCACAAGACTCTTCGGAAGAAAGTGCACGAGGGAGAGAAAGAAGACAAGGGGTTGATTCGCGGAAAGCAATGGAAGTAAAGCCCTCTCCAGCGAATATAGACCGACGTCGTGGCTCTCCTTCGAGGTCGAGACTCGAGCTTATGTCACGAATAAACTTTGCTCCGAGTCATTTGACGATTCTTCAGAAGAAATAGAGAAAAGAACGAGAGAAGTCTTGACGTCGCTTATAGTGTGTAGAAGCTTAGTAGGAGGGCAAATATAAACGGAAGTAGAATGAAGAACGAAAGCGATGCAAGACGTTTTTATTTCTTTCGAAGGCTTTCGAAGAGCGCCATACCGCGGAAAAGTTTGCTCGTATAAGCTCCTTCGTCGGTTTCTTTATCTTTATGCCGCTGATGGAAAAGTGGCGAGAGAGAGGTGAGAGAACGCGAGCTGTCCGCGGAAGCTAATTTCCTTTTCGCATTCGATTTTTCACGGCGAGCGTTAACGCTTCTGATCTTGAAGGAGCATCAGTAGTATCGCGTCGTCACTCGCTCGCCGCAATAACTTAATGCTGAAATGGCCGAGTGAATGAATCGTATATTCTTGTATATATATGTATGTATACGCGCGTAGAACCGCTACAAGTGCTCAACGACGAACCGCTCACTTTTACCGCGAATATAGCTCGCTTTTTCCGTATTTTTATTTCGTAACCGTATAATATTTATTTCACAAACCTTCAGCTCCCCTCCCCCCTACCGCTCCCTCAGGCCGTTGAAAGCGGCTTTATCACTTATGGGGAAAGAGCCTTTACGGCTCCTCAATGCCGCACTTGCCGACGACGCTTTTGAATCTTTATAGATAAGTATTTTTGTTGTCTGAAGACTGATAGAATTTCCGGTGGCAAAATTGATAGCAAGAATTTTGGAAAAAGCGATTTTTTTTTAATAAGTCTTAAAAGTGAAAGGAGTGAAGATGCGTATTTTACGCGTATTGTATTTTTCATAATCCGATGAAAATTTTTTCGATGAATGATTTTCGAAAGATTTTTTTCGTTATACGTTAAAAACAATGAGTTTGAACTTAAAATCGAAAAAAAATATAATAATAATAAATCAGATTTTTAGACTTTTAAGTATTCTTATCCACAGCAAGATTTTGATTATTTTTCGTTCCATTAAATTTCATAATTTCAACGTCAAGTTTCGATATCGAGAGTATTCGCCGTTTCGCGGATTTACCCCTAAAATTCAGGCGATACCCTCATCGTGCATTTTATGTCGTCTCGGCTAAGTTTATTTTATTTTTTTCTTTTTTTTTCCTTCAGCGTCGCGCAGCCCTGAGCACATTGAAAGGGAATCTTGTTCACGTCGAACGTTGAGCCACGCGGCGCGTAAGCATCTGCTGTGAGTGACAGGGGTTTCACTCCTTTTTTTTCCCTTCGGTTCTCAATACGCGCGCTATACAACGCCACAAGTATATACGCAAAGAGAAATAAATATCGTAAAAATATGCCGAATAAATGCAAACAATTCGTGGCAGGAACTCGCTGCTTCGAGGGTTGCGCTTTCTTCGTACAAAGGGGGGGAGAGATTTGACGGAGGTGCCTGCAACCCTCTACAGCCACCAGCAGCAGCAGCAGCAGCACCACCGCCGCCGCCACCGGCTCTCAGTTATTATTTCCCATTTTTATTGGTACGGATACGCGGTCGCGTATAACTTCCCATAAAATTTCTCTCTTAGCTTCTTACCTCTTCCCCTCCTTCGTCCTTTTATGCCCGTTGACTGAACGCAATTTGCAAACTGGTGCATACGAATTCCGTGACGAAATATCGAATCGTCGGATTAAGGAAAGAATGTCATAAAAATTGCACATCCGACATTTCGAGGCAAATAAAAACTGATTGAAGTGACGACTATAATTAATAAAAATAATTCAAGAATATGTAATTACATAAAAAAAACATGGCAGACAAATTAATTCAATAAATTTTTCGAAATTTTTACTATCCTATATGTATACTACTGAAGTCCGAGTACTCCAAGCCGCGAAGTATAAATCCCTTTGCGAAAATTCTCGAACAGTCGTAAAAAAAAAAAAAAAAAAAAATCGCGGAATTTACAGATGAAGAAACGTAAGGATTCTGGTGCGAAAGTACATTCGTATCTAAATGACGCTTTCAAGACGTGTTATACAAGTTCGCCAGTAATTACATAGAAAATCGTACATATATAGGCATATATATATGTAGAAAGATTTGAACGCGAGAGTCGTCCACTGCCAATACAAACGCCTCTCGCAGGCCTGACTCAGCGTAAGAATAAAACGGATTGCCATCAAGGCGTTACAGCCAACATTAAATAAAGAAATATAGCCGGGCTTTAGTCGACTATGGCAGATCGGGCCTAAGCATTCGTGCGTTAGCACTAAACTATATTACAACCGCAAACTCGCGACGGAGGTTTTCGCTCGGTGATGGTCTCCAACCATGTGAACCACACGGACACGCAAACCGGTGAAGATTTTACGAAAGACTTAAATGTTAGCTATAGCTTCTGCTTGTTGTGTATACGTAGTTATAGAGTTGGCCGCACATGACGGATGGTCTTTACGAGCCTATGATTTATTTTATCGCGAAGCTTTTTTTTTTTTCTTCTCGCGCCATCACTTTCTTTCTTTAGCCACTGTTCTTCAACATTCGAAACTCTAAATTAAGCGATTCTATACGAGTTAAAAGATCGCGCGATTCTATGACTGCGCATGCGTAGTCAAAATATATCATATATAATGCCACAAAACGTAACATTTGACTCTTAGCTTTGGTACCGAAAATGCTTCCGCAAGGAGACCATTTCTATCTGTACAACGGTCGAGTCACTCGAACCCTTAAAGCTCATCCAACCCGACGAAAGAATGATCCACGGACCGTCGTGAAAATATCACTCGCGCGAGCACTCCCGAGATATTTGCTTTCGGAAGTGAGTGCAAAAAAAAAGCCTCCCATAAATTACTCTCATTTTTTTTTTTTTTCCCAACAGACATTGCGGTAAAAATTTTTCGCCGCGCTTCTCGTTACAGAAATTGGTAGGCCGCCTCGGGACAATGAGCGCAACCTCTGGATAGAAAGTAAAAGCGAAAAAAAAAAAGATAAAAATATATATCTATACGAGAAGATGCAGAGGAAAATCAACCGGCGTGAGGGGAAACGTCGGTAAGGCGGTACAGTGCATCGAAGTGTAGAGAAAATGAGAGAAAGTGAGAGAGAGAGAGACAGCAATCGCGACATTTTCACGGCGCCAATGCGTCGGAAAGAGATTATTCTCTTCTTCGTTGTTGTCCCCGTCGTTGCGGCTCTCTCGTTGATATATCCATATAGTTATAGAAAGATTCCAAAGAGTATCCTGTATTCTCGTTGCAAAGAGAGAGAGAGAGAGAGAGTTCGTCAGGGAAACAGAACGGGAGAGACGCACTCTGGACGGCTCCTTTTCACCGGTGGCGCGTATCCTTCGGTTTGCCTCGTTTTAATTTTCTTCGCGGCTTGATTTCACCCCTCCGAAAGAGCTACGACTCCGACCCACGAGTCGATCTTCTTCTTCTTCTTCTCCGTCTTTTCCTTTCTATCCCTTGGCATTGCTTCGCGCGAGGAGTCGCACACCCCTCGACAACATTGTCCTTCTTCCGCGGGTATCATTCCCATAAACGTGCCGTCTCCGTTTCTTCGACGACTTTCGCGCTGCTCTCGGAGCTCAAGGAGTGTAAAGTCTCCGGCACCCTCGGCTTAAAAAATTGATCCGATATCTCGGCGTGTTGGCCCCGCGAGCTCAATCCCACGGGAACTGAAAGGGACAATGCCTCGCGTCGGTGGGACGAAATATACGAGAAGGGAGATGAGGCCGAAGGGTAGGGAGTGCGAAAGACGGAGAACAGCGAAAGTGAGAAAGAATTCGAGATGCGACATTGCTCGAGGAAAGAAGCGAGAAAGGGTGAGCGTCCTTGCTTCCTGAAGCAAGATGTCGAAGAAAAAAAAAACGAAGCGAGAAGGTTGAGAGTGCGCGGGACGAAGAGAAAATGGAGAGAGAATGGGGCTATGCGGCGTACAAGACGGAGAGAAGAAGGTCGAAGGGATCCGCCGCAGTGATTATATCCGACAAGCCTCCCTCCCCAAACTTCTGGAGCGCCCTGGCAAGCAAGCAAGCCGTCGGTCACCCTCTCAGTGAGTTTTCTATCACACTCTTTTTTACCTCCCTTTGCTCCTCAACCCCTCGCGATGAAACGTGCGGCATCCACAATCCCTTGGAAGGCGCAACGCCGAATAAAAATGTTTTAAACCATCCCTCCTTATCTGAGCACTTATATTTACCACGCTGAGATATCCTTTATGATTCTTCTTGGCTTCGTTTTTTTTTTTTTTTCTTCTGCTTCTTCGCACGGTTTCGCCACTCTGAAGATATTGAAACGAAAGCTCGCAGTTTCATTGGTCTTAAAAGAAGAATTTTTTTTCAACAATGAGTTTGTAGTTTGCAAGAGACTCGGTAGACCTTTGTGGGCATTCGTATGATGTTTTTTTCATATTAAAATATATAAAGACGTAAACCTTTATTTTTAATGGATTAGAAAGAATTTTTTTTTTTTTGTAATTTTCAACATTACGGTAAAATAGATTGGATGAGAT
Organism: Cryptus viduatorius; assembly: GCA_964006125.1. Lineage (NCBI taxonomy): Eukaryota > Metazoa > Arthropoda > Insecta > Hymenoptera > Ichneumonidae > Cryptus > Cryptus viduatorius. The sequence goes on from OZ023220.1 coordinate 7,103,911, forward strand.
TAGAAATTAATTATAATAATAATCCGATGCGGTGGATTCGCGAAGAATTTTTTTTTGTACCTTTTTTTTCGTTGCCTTTAATAAAAAAATCGACGAAAATCGGTGCCAAAATTTTATTCGAAAAGCACGAATAATGAAAATAATAAAATACGATAGATTTTTTTTCGAGGGAATGTTGCTTACGAAAAGGCGGAATCGATAAAAATTGCTAACAAAATGCTATTTGAAAAGACGCGTACTACGATGAAAATAAAATGTAACAGAACTTTTTTTTTCGGGAGTTTGCGTCAAAAATGGAGTTAGACTTGCGTAAGTATACGATTTATTCAGTTTTAAAGGTCGAAGGACCTCTTAGCGTAAGAGGAGTAAAAAAGGAGTGAATCCCATAGTTCTCGGGTCGGCAACCTTACCTCCTTCTCATCGAAGATCCTAACCTAAGCCAACAAAGTAATATAATTCCCTTTCGTTCGTTTTTCTTTTTCCATTCTTGTTTGGATTCTTTTTCTTTCTACTTTAACGGACCCGTGCAGCATCTCGTTTGTCCCGCTATCTCTTTCGCCTCTCTTTTCCGTTCTGCTCGGGAGAGGATAGCCGCCACGAGCTCGTAAGTTACGCGGGCGTAAAACCGCCTGTAAAACTGGCAGTCTTGGCTATTCCCCTCCCCCTCCGTCCTCCCTTTACCTCCCCTTCAACTCTTTCTCGCCAGACAAAACTTTTCGCGGTCTCTTCTACGGCGTTGTCTCGCCAACTCAAGCACGCCAACGCCGAACCGTCGACCTCAGCCGTGGGGTCGTTCCCCGTGAAGCTCTCGTGCGACCAACTGGCAATGGAAAACGTTTTAAATAGCGCTCCCGTTGTTACGCTTTGGGAATTTGCGGAGAAGAATTTGCGGTTGTATCGGTCCACTTTACTAGTTTCGTCACTCGCACGAGTCTCGTTCTATAGAATATATGCTGAGCATCGGCGATGCTGTTTCAGCGATGCGGGAGATGTTATTTGACCCGAATACACGATATTTGGGTCGAGTTAATTTTAAATAGATGAAAACAAGAGACTTTCCGACTATAATTGTTTTCTATTGCTCTCATTAATATCTACTATGCGTTACGCAATTTTTTTTTTTTTCGAAGAGCTTTTTTTATTATTACAAAAACTGAATAATTGATTTTAGATTAAAATCGAATTAATTTTAGAAGTATTAAAAAATGCGCGATTTTTTTTTTTTTTAAGCGAATTAATCGAGACATTTTTTTTTCAAAGAGCAAACAACGACTAAAAGATTTAAGCTATTTTAAGAGAAAATAGAACGGTGAGATTGCGCCCGCGTTCGCTGGCGCCACAAGCGCAAACAAAGTTGGCCTTAACTTCTCCTTAGCGCCTTATTTCCATACGATTACAAACCATGGCGAACCGTTCGCGTTATAACGCCCGTGTCGCGTTGAATACTCGTGGGCGCGACATGGTGGCGCAAGTCGCGTTGTAACTCAGTCTGGTTTCTGAGAGCTCCGATTGTTGGGACTCGGGTGACTTTTGTGTTTCAATGGGGCTGTTTCTCTCCTCCACCTCTCCCCCCCCCCTCCGCCCCCGTCTTTTCTCCCTTTTTCCGCGAAGCAGACGACGCGGCGAGGGTGTTCCGAGATATCTAATACCCACCATGCAATATAACCCGATGCCATTTCTGCATTTTTCTATATAAAACGCAACGAAGCGTTCGCTATTATTGGTATCCATAACGATAACAGTAGATTCACCTGTTTCATTTTCAAAAAGACTACTTTACTGTTCAGGGAAATACGCTTCTTTGGCTGTCGTTTCGAGTGCTGAATTTCGGCCGATTTTTTTTTTTTTTTTAGTAATTTCTCAAATATGTCGATATAATTTGAGGAAATACTTGAAAAAAATAATTGCACATTGCAAATTTGATTTACATTTTTCGTTTTTCAAAATTTAACTTTATATAAAACTTTTAAATTTTTTTTCAATTTTTCATAAAATTGCTGTCCAATTATTTGCATTTTTTTTAAATTATGAAAAAATTTTACGATCTTAAATTTTCGAAATTATTTGGATTCCACTTTTTCAAATAAATTTATTGCCGTTTGTGCGTACAACACGAATTCTGTAACTTCGAAGGCACGTGACTTTCGCGCCCGGAGAAGTATTAAAATTCTGATTAGCCGAATGTTCTCGAGCGGATGTTTCCATGGAGTAGAGAGGGGGGTTCGATGTATAAACAGCAGCGTCTAGAAGAATACAGGAGTCTCTCGTACGCGTGATACGATGCCTTATTATATCAGAAGCGAGATACCAGCTATAGTCGCGCGCGCAATGAAATGGTGCGGACATAAAAAGAAAAGCGTAATTACAATAGCTCCGGGGGTTGCTATGAAACGAACGACCCCGGTGTTACGGAAAGCCAGAAGTGCCCCATGGGACTCGCGCCGGTTAAAAATATATCTATATACTTTCAGTACTCGTAGAGAAGTATCAGAGGCTATAAGGGTGCGGATTTCACGTCGAGTTTCTGCCCACCGAAGGGACGGAGGAGCCATAAGGAGTACCAGACGAAGCGCCCAACGCCCTAATAAGATGTATCGTTTAATTTAATAACCTATCGGAAAAATATCGCGTTTCCCTTCCGCTCGAGCGAAATTTCACCGAACGAGATTCGACTTTCTACGATGTATAATGGATTATTATCTCTGGTCTATGCCCATCGAAGCAACGATATCGAGGCTCGAGCTTTTCGACCTCTCGAAAACAGTACGAAGGCCAATTATTTCTCTTCAGACGCTCCTCGTCTCAGCAACGATATCAGAAGTGCGCGCGGAAAAGCGCTGACGCGCGAAAGCTAACCGCTCACGCAGCACTCGACGCCCGCTTTGTGCCGATTTTTGTATCGTCGAATCTTACGAGTGTTCTTGAAATTATCAATTGCAAAAGAATATCTCATTAATAAAGATTTATAAAAATAAAAATAAAACAAAATCGCGGATTTGGGAATCGATGAAAAAAAAATTATCCCATCGACGAGCGAAGATAAACGCGAACCTTTCGCATACGCGATAAAAAACCCGAAGGTTTAAAATCCGAAGGACACGGAACCTAAAACCGGTGTTTAGTTGTCTGAAGAATCGACGCGGCATTTCAGGAAGGGGTTAATTAAAATTCACTAATTAACTCCGTGAGGTTTTAAATTAATTAAGGTCGCCGTTCGTATACACAGTGCGTGACGAAGGTTAGCAGTGGTTGCGGATGAAAGCTCAATTAAAAAACAAATCTGAGGGCACAGTGTCAAAGTGCGCGAGCGTCGCGGAAAGGATCGATGACAAAAAGGAGAGAGTTTAGCCGGGCGAAACGTGAGTGTGACGACGGAACGACGAGAGAGACAGAGAGCTCTGTGAAATTATTTCACGCGGCCAAGAAGTAAGGTACGAGATGAAGAGACAACAAAAAAATTGTCGCGTTCCACCTGGCAGCCCGAGAGCGTCAAAGAGAGAAAGTTATATGGAGAGAAAGAGAGACGACAAGACGTTTGAGGTTTAACGAGCAGATTTAGAGTTTTCATCGCGGTCTGGCGATAAGAGGAGGAGGAGAGAACGAGAGAGTGAACCTTCGCCTGGGTGCTGAAAACCTTTTTAATGCCGAAGTATAATCCTTGTAATTATCAAATCCCGGAGGGTTTCTCTATAGGACAGAATCCTTGAAAGGATCCTGACTCCTCATTACGAAACGAGAGAGCATCAAAAGGACCCCCGGATTCTCTCTTATTCCTTCGTCTCGCTTCCTACAGATTCGGACGTTTTTTTCTCGCCTCTTCGCGCCTATTGCTTTCACTTTCGCGAAGGTTTTTCTCTACTCACTTTATGAATTTTTGAGAAAAAAAAATATATATAAATGTTGGAAAACTCAAATGAGCGCAATGCAGCATTGCGACGAAAAGATTGAAGGATTTTAGGCCGATGATTCGATAGTGGAGGCAAATTTTGATACATGTAAACATCGAGACTTTCTCGGACCTTTGAAGGTTCGAGACTCGGGGCAATGAATTTTAGGGAAAAGCCGTAAAAATAAGCACTCGGGTCGCTGTTGGCATACGAAAAAAAAACAAAATTACGATGCAATTTCAAATTTGGCGAAAAATTTATTAAAATTTGAATTTTTTGAACATTGTATCTCAATTTTTATCGAAATTTTGCAAAAAATTCATGTCACATTAATAAAATGTTTCCTATGCCAATTTTTTTTTCTTTTGCATTTCCTGACCACTAACAGACTAATTTATTCGAATAAATCGAAGGGAATGTAACATTCGAATAAAACGATAAATTTCGAGTTATCTGATTTTTTTTTGCTATGAAAGACTGGAACGCGATCGGGAAGAATCGATGGTAAACTATGAAAACCTCATATACTCTTAACGTGTTTACGTTTGCCACTTGCCCCGACGGCCATAAGAATGAATGTTTAATCAAAGTAAAAGTAATTATTACAACGGCATACATTTTTTTGTAAAATCTAAAAGGTTTTTTGATAAAGAAAAAAAGACCTCAAAAGCGTTATAAATGTAATAATTTCGTTTGGCATAAACGCTGCGATGACAGGAGTCTATCGCGAAGCTCTTCTCGCGGTCGGTGAAGAACGTTAATTACCAAAGTTTACGAGCGTCTCACGAACGAGCTAAGGAAAGCCAAATTAGAATGCTAATTCTCGAACAGCGGAGGGCCGCTCGTTTCGCAACGACCTCCCGTCGATCTCGAGACTTTAAGACTCCTGACGTTTTACGGTAGCAATCATCTAGCCGTGCAGTCGACAATTTTTAAATTTTCTCTGATAAACTGTTTTGAAGAAAAAAAATAAAAAAAAAAAACGGAGCATTAAAAATTTTTTTTTGTGAGCGCCTTTTTCGATTGCCACTGCAGAGATTTCAAAACCGAAGCTGTTCACGAGAAACTTCAATCGGGTTGTTACAGCTCGATGAATAAACGTAGAATCGTTGAAAAGAGAGTATAAACATAGTGCCATAAATCGTCAAGGGTTGGCGTATCTCGTGGGTTGGTACGGCGTTAGCGCGACGGTCGAGTAGATGAAGCGCACGCTTAACCCTCGTCCTCGCGGCCATCTATTGTTTCTACCATATATACACCCGCATATCCACGACGATATATCTCTTCGACCCTTATTGCTGAGGGTAGTTTGTCATGTTAATTTCGGTCTCGCGAATACGCGTTTGGGGGGGTTGGGCGGCAGAGGGCTTTTAACGCACTGCCACCGTCCCGCGAGTCACTCTCTGCTATACAAGTATAGTATACGTTTCGTTGTGTTTCCACTACCGTCTTTCTCTCCCTTTCTCTTGCGTACCTCGTCCCGGTTCGTGCTCTTTCGGTTTCGCGCGCAACATCGTCAACGCGCCGACGACGACTACGAGATGCAAATCTGGCCGACGCCGATGAAAGGGTTAACTGAACTGCCGGCCATTAATATGCTAATAGTTTTCGAGTTTCGAGATTCTGGCTTATGAGAGTTATTATCGGCGCGTAATGACCCGCGAAGCGCCTTTTTCCGGAAGGGTTCATCTGTGGTTCTGCCTATAGAAACCCCTCCCTCCACCCCCCCCCCTCTCCACGCACAACCTCGTGAAAAATGTTTCATTCCTAGCAAAACCTAACGAGTACATGGGATCTTGAAATTTATATATATACGAACTTATGTATAAGTGTTACTCTCGGTCGGTTTAACATCGGCTTAAGCATCACAAATGACTTTTGAAATGGGTAAAAAAACGCAGCATCTGCATACTGTTTCTCCGTGGAATACACGTTTCGGAAATTTTTACGTGTGTCAAAAACGATTTTCATCAAAATTTGATTATACGGAAGCGGAAAAAATCGATGTATTTTTCATTTCTGATGATTTTTGAAAATGTATATCTCAAAAAAGTGATTTCTTCTAAAAAAAAAAAAAAAAACATTCGACGCAATCGAAATTGAATTAATGCAATAAATGATGATGATTTTCGATGATTTCGAATTTAAAAAAAAAATCTTTAAAAAAAGAAAAAAAATTTTGAAAATCCTTTTTTTCCAAAATTTTTCGATGAAAGATGTTCAATAATTATTATTTTCGATTTGACGATCGAAGAATATCAAAATCGGGTTAAACGATGTTGTTGTCTCTCGAAACTGTATTTTACGAAAATATGTACGATTTGACATTCAACGAAAGTGTGATAAGACCACATGAACGGTAAAAGTCCAATAGGTCGATTTTTAACTATATCGTTAAGAGGGAGGATGAGAATAGGTAGCGTGAAATGTTGAAGGGTACATTTTATCACCAGCGGCGGCAGTTCAGCGTATATCACACGCGTCTTGAAAACTCGTAAAACCAAATGAAATTCACCCGCTAATCCGACAGATGATTAAACTTTGGTTTTACTGCGGATCCCGGTAGAGAATGTTATTATTCGAGTCAAAGTTATCTCCTACACCCCTTCAAAATCGTCTTTTTGCCTACAGGTTAAATAAACTTAACAGTTGATTTTTCCGAACTTCCCGCTGTTTAATTAACGCTTCAAAAGTTCAATGCTTAGTCAATCAAACGTTGCGAATGTCTTCAACAGATTTCACCGCGAATAAATGAGAGATTAGAGAGGTTATGTTGCCCTCTGTTTCGAGACGATTACAGATTAACTGTGTCAAGTTTTGAGCTGTGATTCATGCCCCCGTAGTACTTTGTTGCTGTACAAGAGGGACGTAAAGCAGCGAGAAACTGCAGTATGAAAGCGATGAGAGACGCGATGAAACTACAAGTTTGCCTATCTTACCGAAACAGTGTTTCGCAGCTAGTCGTCATTTTATGTCTGACGGCAATAAAGCCCCCTTAGCGCATCCCCGTCTCCGAATTAATTTCAATCGGCCTTTGCGTACCTTTACCCTGAACTTAGGGCCTTCGTCCATCGCGGAGAGAAACATAGACGCGGTTCGCGACATCAGTTAAATATCCTCGAGTTTCTACACGCGTATCGTGCGTATGTAATATATGTATGGGACAAGAGTGGGCGGCAGTGCGGCTGTTTATCTCGTCGGTGGGTTTGCCTATACGCAGTATAGAATAACGCCTCAGCACAGGGCCCGGAGGGGCGTCGAAAACATAAAACAATAATGGCGAAACATAAACGACAGAGCACTTAACACTTGGCACTTAAACAACTGGCAAATTGCTCCCTTGTCAGTCCGCACCGTTCGAGGTCGTCGGTAGAGGCGTAGAGAATGGAGATGGAGGTAAAGGGTGGAGGAACGGGGATTTTAAGGGAGAATTTAGGTACCGGAACTGACGTACGGCGCAGCAAGGCATCGTCGACGTCGTTCGTCTCTCATCGCTACGAGAGACGCGGAGACGTTGTTTCGCGGGTATTACGTACGATGTACATTGGGGGTTAACGAGGCACATTCGAGAGTCCAAGCACCGTGGCAGCTTTATATTTCTACCGGTAGACAAAGGTTTGTCGGGGTAAAGGGCAAAGCGTCGAAAGTCGGTACCTCTGATTTGCAAGGATTGTCGCATCGATCTATTGGAAATCGTAGGGATTTCGGAAAAATGATAAAAAACAGAAAACAATCGTAGTAACGAATTAAAATTTTTGAAAAATTGGAAATAATAATAATAATCAATATTATTGGCCATATGAAGCGAGAAGACGAGAAAAAATGCATGAAATAAAATTGACCACTGGGTCCATAAAATTGATCAATTTATTCTCTCGCGGGGATTTTGATTTTATAATTTAATTTAAAATATTGAAAGTCGTGTTGTTTTTTTGTTTGTTTATTTCGCGAGGTAGCAGGTTGCACGTGGGTCCATTCATTCGAATATAATTCCTAATCTCTAATCTCAGTATGGAGTGCAGAAAAGGGACAGCGAAATAGAGTGAAAAGATTACGGGTAAATTTTTCAGCTCGTCTGATTTACGATCGGGGGGTGAATCTCCCGCTCAATGGAACTTATACGCGAAGGATAGTAGCTACTAATATTAGTCAATCCCGTTGCGGCGAGTAGCGAAGGGCAGCAGGGGGCTGCGGATTGGAAAATTCGTAAAATCCTGTGGGGTGATAAGCTTCACGAATGTCGCATGAAAGCGCCGGAGTTTGTATCACGGATCGTCGAAAAAAAAAAAAAAAAAGAAATGATGATCTGGCCGATAAATTTCTCGCCATTCATAAGACGTAATGAAAGTCAAATAGCGGTTGGATCGCACCAGCGACGCAGAACACGCAACTAAAAAATGACGGGGAGAGATCCGATTTCGGAGCGGTATGCGAGTTCGGCATAAGGGGAGTTTAGCTTGGCAGGCATATGTTATATCGTTATGCGGCGAAAAAAAAATTCCAGCAAAATGTAGTCACCGAATCGCGTTTCGTATATTTATGTGAAAAAAAAAAAAAAAAAAAAAAAATTAAACGAAAAAAATATATATGAAAAATATACTTATGATACATTTTTTATTATATTTTTTGCAAATACGCTAATATAAAAATGATGTATAATAATAATAAAATGAATATATCAATAATATAGAAACGCCGAATTTAATATATTCCTAATATATTTTATTTTCGTAAAAAAAAAAACATCGTATTTTTGTAGACGCACACGCGCCCGGCGCGGGTTATGTGTAAAGCTACAAACTGTGGGTTAGTCGTGTAGAATACAAAACCGTCACAGCGGGGATGAGAGATGAATCAAGTAAATTCGAGTCTACCATCTCTCCCGCCACTCTGCTTATTATCGCAGTAACATAGGAGGAACCACCCGAACACTCGTGATACAGAGACGAGGGGTGAAGCCGCTTTTTAATTTTACAATATCCCCATAAAATATTCGCCATAACAGTAAAAGTGTTGCGGGAAATGTACAGAGGGGACGAGGAATAAGCGCGCCTTGCTGCGGCTAAGCCGTGATTTGCGACCGAACGATATTGCCATCAACCGCTTCTACATCAGACTCTTCGAACCGTAGGTACTGCTTTCTCCGTTCGAACCCTTCAGCGTTTAGCCTTTTAAGCAAACGATAAATACAATCGACGCTATGTTTTTTCACGTCGTTCTGTTCCATATTTCACCTAAAACACCTGCCAATGGCTGTCGGGGTGCTAATGGTTGTGCGGTTTTTTCGTGAAACGTGTAGCGCTTTAGCCTCATTACGCGCAGATAAGCTCTCTCTCTCCTTTCGGCAAACTCACACGATAAAATTTCAAAGATTCTCTGGATGCAGCGATACCTGACCCCCTCTCCCCCTCCCACCCCTCCTCATCCGAGGGAATTTACATCAATAACAATTTTCCCTTCTCTCGTGAAAATCTCTCCGGTATTTAATCCCGAATCGCTGGAAAATTGTTCAGAAGCATTTATTCCTTTGCATTTTCGACGGTACGCGAAAAAAAAAAAATCACGCGGAGCATTCGCAACAGAATGTATCGTTGTATCCAACTTTTTTAATTACAGGAATTCTGGAATTCCCTTTTGAGGGTTAAAATCAACCTTTGTGCTGCAGAAACTCGCGATTGTTTAATTGAGAGCACAGGGACAAGAATTTTGAAAATTGCATGAAAAGTTTCGAATTTAATAGGGTTTCATGGAGTTAATAATTAACTTTAGGGGGTTGGGTTCGGTATGTCGTGATTTCGGGCTGCGATTCCCGACGGGCTGAATTACTGGCCTTCCGGCGTGACGAAGTTTTTTTTTTTGCATCGAAACAGTCGCGTCTAGTCGCGGATACTTTAAAAACGGAAGTGTTTGGCAACGGGGAAAAACCCTCACTGTTATTATCTAATGGAGCTGAGTCCGTTTTAAACTTAAAAAAAAAGCTCCCGAAAGATTTGCCACGATGCGGTATGATAATATATATTTTTTTTTTTTCACACCTCGGCGTGTGTTTTCCGCTATCTGCAAGTGTATATCTATGCGTCTACTGTGACTGCAAAACGTTTTCAATGCCAAGTTCCGGTGCGAATGTGGAAAGAGGAACGTCAGTGGCTCTTCCTTCGAAAGAAACTGCTATAGACGGAACTCGCCGGAACAATCCCAACCCGATAAATGGACGAGATAAGAGGTTTGCGCGCACTGCAATTATCGCGCGACTGGCTTAATGCCAAAGTCTTGGGGGCTTTCCGTAACTGTCGTTACGTGTCGCGAGAACGTAAAGCTTCTGTTACGGCTGCTTCTCCTCCCAACTCCGCGGAAGGGAACACCGCGGAAGGTTGACTTTTTTTTTTCGGTGGTTAATTATTCATTTTTATTCGTAATGCGTGTTTACGAAGCGCGACTACTCTGTAAGCCTCAATCGCTGCGGAGCTTGTGACAATGTCGATTTTTATACAAATGGTCGACGGGAGGAGGGGGGAGGGGGCGGGAATAATTACACGGGGCGGTGAAGTGACAAATGTGCGACAGGTGTAATTGCAGCTCCACTCAAATCTCTGTCGCGAGTAAAGTGCGCGATGTTAATTTAGATATCGAAATTTTTAGTCGATTGCGTAGTCAAAATTTTTACAAGTTTCTTTCTTTTTCTCCCTTATTTCTGCATCCCTATTTAAAAGAATAATTAAAAAAACTGACTAACTGCAATATTAAAGTCGAGAGATTCCAACGAATAAATCTCTCGATTATAATACGCGGCAAATTTTTTGTTACGTCTTTTTTATTGTCAACACAATTTCCTCGTCAAACTCCATTCTCAGTCGGGAATTTTAATTTTTTTGAAAAATCGTCTTTCTTTGCTGCTGCAATCGTATTTTTTTATAAAGATTTATGGTTTTCTCATGCCATAAAAAAAAGTTTTAGTGTCGTATTTAAATTTGTATAAAAGTTAAAAAAAAAAATGAAATGTACATATTGCGAATCGACCGTTACATCGAAGCATTGAGAGATCGTTAACCTTCAACATGAAATACATCGCTTATCGCGGTCGAGATTTGACCAGAACGTGTTATAACGCACGAATACGCGATGTGTACATATTTTCACGTGATAAATAAGCTCGTTGTCGTTATACCGCAGAGCTCAAGGATTATGCGCATAATGCACGCGCGCGCGTGCATACATAGGGCCACACCGCTATTAAAACAGCGGTTGTAAAACCGACCTTTTAGACTTTACGACCTTTTATGGAAACGCGTAAGTAACTTGCTGACGTTGGGTGCTTCCGCGGTACAGTTCGCTGTTTGTTGCGAGGCGGTCGTCGCTCTTACTACTGCTATATACGACGGTATATGGAATCATGATGAGCCGTACGAGAAACTAACGTCCGGTCCGCCTTTTTACCTCACTTTTCATTTCAACTTGGCGCCCGAGAGATTTCACTCGTAAAAAAAAAAAAAAAAAAAAAAAAAAAAACATTACGAGTAGAAAAAAAAGTAAGTACCCTTAATATTACGATTTTCTCGAATTAAACAAACAAAAAGCAGTCACTGACGTTGCTACGTGTAACGAGTCTCGCAATGTCATTTAGAAAAATATTTTACGACCGAAATATTAAAACTTTAACAGGAAATCGTGTTGATAGCGACACTGTTCAGACTTTGGCCGTAGAATTCGCTTCGAATATCGTTCTGTTAGTCTCGTAATTACTAATTAATTTACCGGTCATATTAGCCATTTAGCGATTCTCACGACTAATTCGATAAAACGCGGTACGAGGTTAAGTCCTGATCTCGTCAGCGAAAAATCAGTTCTCGGATGAGATGAGCTCAACTGTGCATCAGAAGTTGAACACACCTCGTTGGCTAACGGGGATGTCCCGAGGGTTTGGGAGCTTCGAGAAGGATGTATTAACGAGGGGCTGGACGGAGAAAACCAACCCTCGGAGGTTGGTGCGCTGTAGTCGACGACTGTGTCGACGTAACCGCAGGAACCGTCGTCGGCGAGAGACATAATTAATCGCACTCCTTTAATAACCCGTCGGTTGCCCTCGCGACACGAATGCAGCATTTATTAACCGAACGAACGAGATAAAGCGAGAAAACGGATTGCGCGAACGTTAAGATTCCATCAGCATACATCTTCCTGTTAATCCCTGTCGCTGCACTGCTCGAGTACACATACAGTCAAAGGTTATAACATTCAACGGGACCATTTAGTCTCAAAGGAATAATAAGCAACGAGAGCTGAGAATTTCAAATTATCAATCCCATTAACGCGCAATCTAATTTTAGTTTTTAATATACGAATTAATGACCTGAGAGCAGAAATTTCAGAAAGAAACAATAGCAGATGCAAACAATTTTACGGGTTATAAAAAATTTACGAAGAAAGATATTTTCGATTGTCTCGACGAAGATATTGCCCTTCGTGGAGAGGGTTAATTATTAACGGAAAAAATTATCAAAAATTGCAGGATTTTTTTTTATTTATTTGCCATCGATTTCGAGCGCAGGACGGAAGTAGGTTAGGTTAGGTAGTCTCCCCCTTATTTTGCCGTATGCTCTTCCGGTTTTTTACGGTTATTATACCCTTAAGTTAAAAAAAAACAATAAATACCGTGTACCAGTCTGTGTCGATTTAATTAGCTCGTCAAAACAAAGCTGTCCTCTCTCCGTTTCGCTATTTGCTCAATCGTCAAAGCTATAATAATTGCAGACTTGCCTAACAGTAAAACACCTACAGGAAAAATCTGACTTGCAGCAGTTGCACCTATCGATGGCGTGGCCGATACTGATGCTTACTTCGTTTTATAATTACACATGAAGAAATAAAAAAAGATCGAGAGATACGCAGTTGTTTTTGTATCCTTGTGCCTCGAGCCGCGCGTTCGATCGAACGCCTTTGCCATCGGTGAAAGAGACGCCGAACGAAAGAAATGAATGGCTTTTGCGAGTGAGAAGACGAGGGAAAGGGTCGAGATTATTGCACACGCGTACGCATAATCTATCTGTCGGAGTATAACGCTCGAAGCGTTACGCCACTCGCGCTCCACTCCGTATAGTTAATAATTGTCCGAGCCTTTCGTCGCTAAAGGTGGCGGAACACCTGTGCGCGTCCCACGTACGATGTAAATCGCATCGTATAACTCTCTAATATCACAGTAACGGAACGATGACGACGTGTGTCTGACGAGAAAACACGAGAGACATTAACGCAACGAGGCGTAATGGTGATTTAATTTCACCACAGCCGGCGGGCGAGAACCCAGCGTGACGGGGGCACCGATAACCCGAGATCGGAATCATTTCGACGGTGTCCCACCCGTACTGGCTGCTTAATGTCCACTTGACACACGAGGCTTAACCATCGAGAATCAGGCGAACTGGGACCAGGTGCTACGCTCTCCTTTTTTTTTTTTTTTAGGGTCCAAAAACCTGCAACCCCCCCGATACGCACGCATCGGGGCAGAGACAACCGTATTATAGGACAGAGGGGTTGAATGTAATACGAGTTGAAGTTCCCATTTAAAATGTGAACCTCCAATGACATTTGTCTGCGGCGTGACTTCGGGCACTGAACTGTTCAAATTTAGGCGATAAGGTCGAAAGGGTTGCAGGGTTTCTGTCATCACTATTCAGGATCGTATGCTATGATCTCTTCGTGGTCTTCCTGAAAAGGTCAGGAACTGCGTTTCCAAAAGAATTCAATTGCTCGAATGATAATTGAAGCCCTAATTTTTTTTTTAGTTGAAATTATGAGATTTCGCGAGTTGAAAGATCGAGAATTACAGGGGTACATTTTCAGATAAATCCGAAGGGCGGAAGGGTATCTTTCGTCTCTATATGTGGGATACATTACGATCGATACTTTCGCGGTCGACCGAAAATTTTTGCGCAATACTTCAGAGTTCAATTGCTCGGATGATCATTCAACAACCCCTTTTAGGGAAAAATTATGAGATCGAAGTTAGAAAATTGAAAAATTCAGCCGCAGAAGTATTGAGGGAATAGACCCCCAGAGATTTTTTCGCCGACAAAATTATGTGTATCAACTGACAATGTGTTCGAATTTTCTAACAAATTAATTATTAAACACTCGATAATTACAATTCAAAAATATTGTAAAATCACAAAAAATTTTTTTTATTATTAATTATTTAAATATTATATATTATTAAAATAATTATTAATTCGTTTAAAATAATCAAAAGATTTCTACAATGAATGACAAATAAATCTTGTCGTATTTTTATCTAAATTTTTTTTTTAATAATTTGATAAAACGCGAACATTCTGAATCTCGATAAATTGCAAGATAGAGAATAACAGAATTGTTTCTGCAACGTTGAGTATAGAAGTTGTAACTCAGTCGCTCGTCGACGGCTGTAGCGCTGCGACTTGAATCAAATTTATGGGCAACAGAGACGCACTCGTTGTGCCATCCCTTTCGTATGTGATATACATAGGTATATAGCAACGGATTCGGAGAAAAGTGCTCGTTGACTCGAGGAAAAATCGGATATCCCTGTGTTCATTCGTTCGGGTTCTTTTATCAGAATCATAAAGAGCGAAAGAGATCGCGTTGGGTGGAGGAAGGAAGAGGTTCTCCGGAAGCTTTTATTCAGCGCAGACACAATAATCGGGCTCCCGGGTGTGGTGCTGTATCAAACTCCGCGCAACAGAACAGAGAACGATGGTAACAAAAACGTGACTTGCCGTTCGGGATGAAAAAAAAAAGAGGAAAAGAAGAAAAAAAATAATGTCGGGGGTTGAAGAGGGCGGATTAAACAGAATTCCGAGAGTACCTATACATATATACGTTTATCCTGCAGTATGCGTACATCTATGTAGATATAGAGGACCGAGTGAAGGTTTTCGGGAGAGAAGTGATTATGAGTGATTCCCGGCAATATCAACCCCTCCGATACGCGACCGGGGTGGGTGGACACTCGCGTTCATCGAGAGAGACAATGTCATTGGTTACAGAACTTCGGTGCAACAGAGATGACAAAATAGAAAGAGATTGAGACCAGTTGATGCCGCAGAGGCAGGAAAGGGAAGGGGGGCGGTGGAGAGAGGGATGAAATTCACTTCGCGAGGAAATTAAAAACAGTCGTCCGTAGAGCGTCGGGAACGCTGTAGGTCCCTCGAATGGCTGGCATCGTTCATGTCAATATGGGCCATTGCCCGTATTACCATATTACGTTCTCCGACACTGTGAATGGTAGCGCAGGGTGGAACACCGTCGAGTTTCGAAACTCGACTGCGAGAGTACAGAGAAAGCCAAGCAGCCGAACCGCCCCCTTTCCATGCGCGTTCCTGTCGCGGGGTATCGCTTATAAATACCAGCAATTACCAGAGAAAAAGCGAGAGGGCTGTTTTGCCTCATCCGACGCCCGAGAGCGAAAGGGCCAAAATGGAAGGAACGATTATATATACAGATATAATATTTTTCCAACGCCCGGCGCGTTTCGAGGGGCGCGGGTTCTGGAAAACTGGAGAGGACACCGAGCGATCGCGTTATTTTTAACGCCACTCCGCCATCCGAAAGCTTATCCCGCTTAGTTTTTATATTTTTTCATTTATGAATTTCTGTGGCAGGTTCGCCGTGGCAAATGCCCGACTGCTCGCGGACGACGTTCCTCTGGGTGTCATTCGATTAAAACGGAGATAAAAAAAATGTGCTTTCGGGAAATTTGAAAAATTGAATGAATTTTTGACAGTTTTAATCGCGGAACATCACACATGGCAATTTAATTTACAGCCAATTATTATTATTATTATTTTATTTTCATTATTTCAAAATTCATTCGTTAAAAAAAAAATGAGTTCCGTTCACTTCCCATTCGTTTTTTCCGGTGCAACAAATACTGAACGAGAATCCGAATATATATTAAATTCGCGAACAGCGAGAAAAAATACAAAAAAAAAAATCGCCTCAAAAAAAAAAGGACGAATGACCGAAATTAAATCCCAATATCCCGATAAAAATTTCTTCAACAAACATTGATTGCCTCAAAAGTATCGCAAAGAAGAGGATTCCATGAATCAAATATGTACAATTTTCTACCCTTAACCGTTTGAACGTCATTGCGTGGGCGGCAGGCCTGCCGCCCACGTAATGCCATTCGTCATTCGGCATCAAAAGTATTCTGTACAGAAGGTTCGTTAAATACTCGACGAAGTGAAAAAACGTCGTTATGGAGAACTACACAGGGGTGGATGAAGGAGTCCGTGCAACAAGAACGCATAAGTTTCTCTGTAATGCCGGTTGAGTTGGGGGGGGTTGTGGGAGGGGGTGGGTGACCCGGAGCCAGAATCACGAGTGTTTCCCATGGCCGACAAAGCTTGCAATGCCCACTTCTCTCTTCGTCGCGCTGCATGAAAGTGGAACACCCTTCTCCGTATCAACGTATGTATTTCGTTCGTATTTCATTCCAATCAGGTATAAAAAGCTCCGCGTACTCGGCCCTCTCGGTAACCGCTTGACATTCGAGCACAGAGCGTTTCGCTCAATTCTTTCGATTCTTTTCTGCTACATGCTGAAGATTGAAGAGAGACTCGGAGCTATAGAGAATCGAGGACAACTATTAGCCCGCTCTCCACCCCCTACGGTCGAGCGATTGACGAGCGTCGGCGTCACGTTAACCCTCCTTCCTCCCCCCACCTCCCTCTTTCATTCGACTATAACACGAGTGACTCGACCGCGCTTAATATTTACTATTTCATTGCTTTCACTCTCGAGTGTGTATGTGTGTCCTGGAGTACGTGTATCGCGAGCGTACGCTCGAACGCCATCGTGCGTCAATATGCTTCGATCCGTCGAGGGTGCTAAGAGCAATGTATTTTGTTCGTAGGGTAGAATCGAGTGATGCAGAGCTGCTCGATGCTTCGGGGGTAGAAAAGAGACGAAATGTATCGAGGATAGAAGGGTATAGGGCTAAGTGTAGCAAGGGTAGTTGCCGGTACATATTCTGTAGCACTAACTTTTTTTTTCTATCTCTCTCCGCCTTGAATATAAGGTCGAAGCTCCCCCTCGCGATCACAGAGCATTCAAAGTGGAGTTAATTGATCGGAAGTCTTGAGGCTGCACGTGCCATTTTTTTTTTTTTTTTTTCATTGTAACGGTACCATCGCGGATCGGAAAAATTCGACGGTGCTTTGACGGTCGGTCGTTCTTATACATCGCGGAAGGTACATACGTTGTACAGAACATACATGTTGTTGGTATAAATTGTATGTATTACTGGGGGTAGTTTGGTGCGTTGGCACTTCGGAGACTCTTTGGATTGTCGATGAATCGAGAATAAATAACGCGTGCATACGGACCTGTGTAATTCTTTGACTCGAGGAGAAAAAAGCTCGTGCTGCTTGTCCGCGGCTCTTATAAACTGTAACGATCGTTTAGTACGCGTTCGTTAATAGTACTTTCGACGTTTTTTTTTTTTTTTGAAGAGACAATTTCGGGGGTTTGATAAATAAAAAAAAAATAAAAAGCATTCGGACTTTTGCAATTTTTTTTTCTGTAACATCGAAGATAGAATTTTTCGAGATTCGTCGGTGAATATTGATCCCAAAATTTGAAATTTTTTTTTTTAAGGGTGCATAATATAAAAACAAGCAATTTATATTTAGACATCGTTTCCGCATTTTTGTAATTGTTGTTCACGAATGTCTATATTTCGAACGTCATTTTTCGATGTTTTCGAATAAAAATAAAGCGTTCTATGAAAATGTAAAAATGAACATTTTTAAAAAATTTTTTTTTTGGATTTCATAAATATTCTGATTTTAGTCAAACGTTGAATTTCAATACGACACCCGAGTAATTGTGTCATTCGTTTTCAAAAAAACCATTTCCGATGCTCTACTGCGCCGCGTGACGAAATGTTCGTTACCGCAGTATGTTCCATAAAAAAGAAAACGAAAAAGCAAATATATAATTTTTCGAATAATTCCCGAAATTGGCCACCGCATTCGTATATTTACACTTTCTCGAATGATTATAGGATCGATATCTCGCTGATTGACTCGATGAATATATTTACCAACATCGGTACAATAGCAGTCAAGCGTTCAGGCAGAACCCGTGAACCTTTCATTACCTTGAATTCTATAGCGCAAACACACAGTCCCCCCACATCCAATGGCAAACCTTCAATAACAACCCACATTTGCTAAGCGTTACAAGCAGAAAAATGAGCGTCGATGAGTGCTCCATAGTGTACAGTCGCATCGGATGAATTAGTTGCGTGCAGAGGCGTGTGCGTCCGTCCGTCCATCGGTTTCTCCAGATCGACGCACGTCCGAGTTAATAACGGCATACGTTTCACACTGCGTGCACATCAAGTGAAGACAAGCGAATAGTCGGGGCGGAGGTAAATTCAACAAAAAAA
This sequence comes from Cryptus viduatorius, assembly GCA_964006125.1. Lineage (NCBI taxonomy): Eukaryota > Metazoa > Arthropoda > Insecta > Hymenoptera > Ichneumonidae > Cryptus > Cryptus viduatorius. The sequence continues at coordinate 7,122,226 of OZ023220.1, forward strand.
AAAAAAAATTCACACCGGGTGGGAAGTCGGGAGGGAAAGGAAAGGAGTCAGAGCCAAACTTTTGTTGCTTTTTCTCCCCGATGTTTCTCCTCGTGTATAGCGGGCATAACGCCGAAGTAAATTCATCCTCATTCGCTCGTTGTTATATTACGTGTAATAGTTTTCCCATCTCGAAACACAATATCAACGCGTTCGATTCGAGTTGTATGTACCGACGCATAAATGAATCAGAAAATAGCGGCGGGAGATTCTCCCACACGTGGCGGGTCACGTGTTAGATAATTAGATATTCTTTAGGGGTTGTAGCTTCGGCATTAGGTGCCGAAAACACATAACGCATGAGAGTCGATGCTCTTCCATTAGATGAACTGTGAACGGGCGCGTCGACGCGCGTATATATATTCAACCCTCAAAGTTTTTCCACAACGATGACGACGACGCGTTCGAACTTTGCTACTCCCTCTCATCCCCCCGATTTCACTCTTCTTTTTATTAATCGTCGATAGATATAACGGCGGGATTGCGTGCCGGTGGTTCAAGGCAACACATTGTAACACTGACGAAAGATTAACGAAGAGAAAAAAGAGGGAAATGAAAGAGACTTGACTCACCGGTCGCACGTTCAACCGGTTGATCGGAAGTCCGGGAGGAGGAGTCCGAGACTCGTATTTTTTTCACACAGGAAACTAATCGCTCTGAAGGGATGAGAACGGCGGTCGAGAGCTCTTTACACATCGCGTGTGGAAAATCGTGTGAATTCAATTTCCATCAGAATTCTTCATTAGTCATTTTAGAGATCGAAAGAAAAAATAAATATTGTCGGAATATCGGAGGGCGAAATTTTTTTTTTTATAATAAAAAAATCAAAGGAGATGATAATAAGAGGGAAAATTTTTGTAGAAAATTGTAGTTTCGAAAAAATTTTTATTAGAATAATATAGTTAAGGGTCGGAATAAAAAATTATCGGAGGGTACCAGAGGTTGAAATAATGAGATATGTGTTACGTCTCATAGGTCTCAGCGAACGTTAATCACTCTTTTTGGCACCTTCTACATGTTCGATTTTTTTCAGATTTTTATTTTTTAATATTTTTTTAAAGTATTTTTTTATTTCTCTTTCATTTTTCTGGAATGTACGCGAAGTGGAAACCACGAGACTGAGATCGCGATTGACGCGCAATTTATCGACAAGAATAAAAATGCTGATCAGCAATCGCATGACATTAGGAGACGAAGCGCTAAGATAGATAAAACGATTTTCGTGGGAAAATCGCACGCCTTTTCGCGACCAGTTGTATACTGCCGTAAATCGGGAAGGAATATCCGGTGCTTTGATTTTAATTATAGAATATCGAAAAATGAGAATTGAAAGAAATAGCTGATAAATAGTAAGTTCACATCATATGGACGTCAGATATGTACGGTTTTTCTTTCGTATAATTGTTTACATGCGAAGTAAATTAGTAGTTTGAGTTTCCGATAGTTTAAACTGGTGTAATATCGCCTCGTTTATTATTCACGTAAAACAGGAAGTGCTGAACGGTGCGCGGTGGTCAGCGGTGCACAATGCTGGTAATCGTTCGTCTACAGTGCATATTATAGTTCCGCATCGGTTTCTAACAGCCGTTCGGATCTCACAGTCGCATTTTCTCACTTTAAAGGGACACTTAATGTTTGCATTTTTCCCCCCGTTTTACGATTCTATCGCGAATCATTGCAGCAATCGTTTACAAAGTATAACGCACGGAATGGATTTTAAAGTGCGTAATTAGAAGGAGAATACGAATGCGCCGCAAGTATGTCATTATTTTGAGAGAATCTTTATTATTTTAGCGAGAAAGATCGGTATCGGTGCTGAACCGTTTTTTTTTTTTTTTTTCATTTTTCGTGATCGTTAATACACGCAAGGAGAATTTTATCAAACGATGACACCCCTCCGCCAATCGATGCTCGAGGAACATAAATACGAGGGTATTGGACGCGCACGCAGTGGCGTACGCGTAAACGGCGCGTGGCTGTGCGTATCAAAACAAACGTATAATGCCAACATGATGATAGGATAGAAAATTGCATTTAGCGCGTCAGTATAGCCGCGTGATCGTATTATCGTAGAGGCACGGAAAGCCGCGTCAATTCCGAATTACAAATACAAATTATTATGCCGGTTTTCCGTCGTCCTGCGTTGGCGTCTATGCAGTACGGGTGCCCTCTACCCCCGTACAGAGCTCTTGAGCTCTTGATAAAATAAATGCAAACACACGCGACTAAACACGTAAATAGATTTCCGACGATCATTACTCATCCTGTACTTCGTGCGACCTGACCGACGGGTCATGCAAACATTCGCCGGTACCGTCGTCAACCTCGCGAATCATTCTCATCGCGTGCGGATATAACATTTGATAGTCGCATTATCAATTTTCCTTTTTTAAGTGCCGGAAGTACGAACGCTTTGAAAATTAAATGAATTTGTGCGCTTTGATGATTTAAGCATTATACGAGTTTACATTGTAATTTTTTTTTATTTTTTGTTGATATTCGCCAAATTAATTTTTTCTTTCGTAAATATATGTCGAAATTCGTATGAATTTCTTAAATAATTCGTAGAGCTGTAGTTATTTGATTTAATCCATTTTTTTTGTTAAAATATGTTTCATGAATTAATCGAAGACTTTTCGTTGTTTGGATTCTCAATGAGGAAAAAAAATTAATTAAATTCATAGCGCCGTTTTTTTTTTTTTTTTTTTTTTTTTTCAGAAATCAATTTTTGTATTCGTCTGACTTATTTATACCACTTGGATTACCTAACCTCCAACTCTAAATATTCTACGACTGAACTCTATATCTCAATATATCTTAACTCTAAATATGTGTAGTATTGCGTAACACCTTTATTAAGGCGATGTATAAAAAAAAAGCGTAGATATATCTTCGAAAAAGTAGAGAAGGAAGGGCAGAGGTTTTAACCGTATTGCCTGACGAAATCCAACCCTTCCGGCTTCGATCTCATCCCTCGTTACAACGGCGAGAAGCTCTCGCGCGACCGGCCCTTCGAGTGATTAAAAACAATTACCGTTTCGACGCAGCCATCGTTCGGGGCGGGGGCCAGCGACGCATCTACCCGGACGAGTAATGAGTACAGAAGGGTTAGGTGTGTATGCGTTTGGTACAGTGCGAGCCGAGGACCATCAGAAAAGCGAGATGCAGAGCGAGAGAAAGAGGGTTGAGTTTGATGGAAAAAAAAGGAATAGGCGAGCATCTGAGCCCTGCGGGTTATGTGGTCGGTTTCGAGGCTCTACCGTTGGTTTCGCCTCTGCCGTTGTGTATCGCAATTCTCCCCGTTTCGTCGGCTCACCCCACTGTCATTTTCGCGAAACATTTGTATGAAAATATTCGTCGTGTGGAATGAGAGGGTTGGGGCTATGCTCTTGGGTTGCTGGTAGTTTCCGGGCTCCAAGGGCGGTTCTGGGGGGTTGAAGAGGCCTCTCTCTCTCCCTCTCACTTTCGTCGACTCGGTAGGTATCGCTCGAGAATAGCGTGCACGCTATATGTGTATAGTACTACGTGCGACGATGGGGTTGGCCCCGAAATCGACCAGAGGCAACAGCGGCGGATGTATACGTGGCGCACGATCATGCAATCCAAGTGAGACGGAAAAATGAAACGGGAAAGGAGAAAGAGAGAATGACCAAACTGTTGGAGACTACGTAGCTGTCGCATTCTTCGACTTCTAAATCACGAAATAACGGTGCTTGCTCGTCGCTGTACTCGGTGTATACGCAAGGAAGAGAAGGCCAAAGGGGTTGAACGAACGCGCTTCGCTAAATGGGGTTGCGACCACACCGAGTCGACTCTATCCGACTATTGCTCCTCCACCGGGGAGGAGAAACCAACCCAACCCAACCCAACCCAACCCACCCCACCCCACCCCCTCCCCCCTCAGCCCGTTGGAAACGGAAATGCCGACCGGCAGATTCCTTCGAGTCACCGACGGTCATTATCCGGGCCCTCTTCATCCCACTAATTAACAATTAAATGGTAAAACCCGGAGGACCAAGAGAACAGGAAAACTCGTAATCGGGAAAATTTAGTAAGGAGCTCATGGAATTGTTAAAGATCCGCTTGTGAAAGTAATTTATGAAATGAAATAATTAACGAATTATGTTATCGGGGAATCGGAGTTTAAGGGTTGAAAAAATAAAAAAATTCAAATTAGATTCGCACATCACTTTATCGTTTCTTTATCAAATTTTTCTATAAAAGCTCTTCTATACGTAAGCTATTCAATTTATTTTTGTTTTCTCGTAAAGGACGCTTTGTAAATGACGTTATCAACAAAATGCGATAATGAAGTGAACATCTAATTTGCATTTTTTAAATTTTTTCTAATTATAACCTAAAAAATCTATAACAATTATGGCATCAGTGTCGGTTCATTGGTGCAACAATTTTTAATTGGATATCCAAAAAATCGCAAAGGTTATCGCGCTAATAGCAATTTTTGACAAAATCGAAAATTTGATGAAAAGTGTAAATGAACGATAAGAATTGACTACATACCTTGAAAATTTTCGCTCGATAGCTGGTGACGCTTTGAGGGTGAAGACGTTCACACGTATCCACTGAAAAAAAAAGCATGAAATCAGAACTTTTCCCATAAGAAAGCAAAACAACATTTTTTTTATTTAAATTTTTTTTTTGTTAATTTTTTAAAATGTTTCTCCTTTCATTATTATAGAAATACATCGTGCGATGAGATTACGGAAACTTGTTGCCGTAAAAATAAATGAAATAATTAGGCCATTCTGTACTTTTAAAATGATTTTTAAGATTTTAAAACACCCAAAAGATTGAATTTTTGCCAATTACGCTCCGTTTTTTTTGCAAATGAAATTTCTCACGCAATCTAACGTTGAACAGACTTCGGCGGTTGCGTCTCTCATTTCGACGAGAAGGAATATTCACCGCAATTGTAATTAAACAATTTGCCTACAGATGAACTTTTTAGCGCGAAGAATTGGCGCTTTGGCGGCTGTGTGTGCGCGCGTCAGGAGTTACTCATCACTATGCATAACCGCATAGCTCTTATATTAAAGTCAGCGTGCGAGAGAGCGTTAAATGCTCGCGTGATTAAAAATGCTGTCGTCGAAATTCCGACAGCTCGGCCGCGGAATGTCCCTCCGGGTTTTGCTGGCATTCCGCACGCTGCGAGGGGCCAAAAAAAAAAAAACGAGGCGAGATAAAAGAAAGGGTTGAACTTATGCTATCCGCATTAATTCGCATTCAATCAAACAGCGGTACGCGAATTCTGTTAGGGTATTCAATATTTCTTATCAAAGGGTTAGATAGTGTCGAGTCGGCACTTCTTTTGACCTTTCAACACTTTTGCGCGCGAATGAAATGTGGCCGTTTAGCTATCAAGCATCGAGCAAAGAAAAGGGTTAATGTGCCTTCGCATTTATTGCTTCTTTGTGGACTGAAAAGAATTACGTCTCTTAGAATTAACTTCTTATCGAATAAAACACGTCACCGGCTTCGACTCGAAATTTTTTCGACATCGGATACAAATCTATGGATTCGATGAAAAAAAAAATTAATTTCTCGCAAACGAGATTTTTTCCCGTGGGAATATATATGTTTTCAGTTTATATTTTTCGTATATTCGGCCAAACTATAGAGTATAGATGTTTCCTCGGGGAAATATACGAAGCAAAGCATCGGGTTGCTATGCATTGATTCGTTTTTGTGTCTATAGACACGTCGATAATTACAAATAAATGGAAATGAATTTCCGGTTCGCCGTAACGACCTTTCGTATTCATAGTCAGCATATACGAGCACTAAAAATTGAAAATTATAAAAAAAAAAATGCACCGTACAATCGAATTTATTTAATTCTAAAATGTACAATTTTTTTCACGATCCCTTGCAAACACGAATAGTATCCATTGCAGCAGTTAAATAGTGACTATTGTCGAGTGCGGCGATTCGCAAGAAAATATAGCGCTCGCATGAACGCGTCGAAAGGGAACCAACGTCCATAAAAAAAAAAAAAAAAAAAACCCAATACCCAACCTGCCGTCGACGAGTTAGCGAACAACCACGAGAAACCGAGAAACGGCGCCAATCCGCTTGGACGAAGGGGGTAGAATGAGAAAAAGTCGTAGGTGTCGCTGTCGGCTTTCCACGCAATCTCAATCTTTACGAGAATTGTTTTTAACAGCGCGTAGGTATAGTTTCAACCCATAGTATCCAATGTATAGCATGTCTGCAAGTCTGATCCTTTCGCCAAACAATTGCGATTTCTTTAGAGGTTATATCGTAAATAAAATTGCAGTAAACACGACCAAACGATAAAAAAAAAACTTTTTGTAGAAACTAATAATAATAAAAATAATAATAATCCATTAACTATATGTAAAATAACTTTTTTTTTACGAGGCGATTATTCATTTCCGATTTCACAAAAAAAATCTTCCGAAATGTAAATTACAAAAATCAGACAAAAAAAAGTCGCCGATGAGTAGACGGAGCGAAAGAACAAACGGAAGTGAAATGGAAAATTGTAGTTCGACGTTAAAACGAACTAAAATATTGATATTACTGATAGCGCGGTCCGCGCTTGTAACTAATATATTTGATCGGACAACAATGGGGGGCCACGATAATTCGATCCCCGGTATATCGATATTACGATAGACGCTGTAGAATGGAACGAATGCGAGGAGAGAGAAAGAAGAAAGCGGGGAGATTGAGAAGAGATCGGTAGGCGGGTTTGGGGAAATAAAAGGGCCGCGTGGCGAGCGGACGTGGCGAGCGTCATGATCGAGCGTTAACGAGAGAATTGGAAGTGTTCCTCTGCTCTTTCAGTACGTTGAAACACGCGGTGGTTATACTATATCGATTACCCATCAATCGAACTTTGCTCAAGCTTCGCTCTCTCCCTTTCGCGTATTTCTCCCGCCCCCCTCCCTCCTTACTCCTCCGCCCCATCGAATCTCGTCGTCTTCCCGCTCTCTCGTTTACTCCGCCATTCCACCCTATTCTATCGTTCTCGCTGAACCTTATTCAAAGATCCAATATGTATGGCTCAGCCTCCTAATTCTGGTAATTGGGAATTTTCCTCAATCTCTCCTCTCGCTTTCGGTTTCTCAGTGTGCCACCAGCGCTATAAACGAACGAGATGAGATTTTCCATCGAAGGTATATATCTACATCTCGCGATCGGAACCGCAACCTGCCGAACGAAACGACGCCGCGTCTTACGTCGTATATGTCTTCGATAAAGGATTCTGATTTTCTTTTTTTTTTTTTTCTCAAACATCAAAGGAACTTTGTTCAATGGACCCGAGATAAAATATTTCGCATATTACGCATCTCGTCAGTCGTGAGATGAGGCCGAAGATCCTGCTTCCGTTATGTAAGCTCAGCATCTTTTCCTCTTTCGTATTTATTTTTTTTTTCGCTTTTTTTTTAGCCAAAACGAAACAGGAATAATATAAAGCTTGAGATATTGAGAGACTGCGCGGAATATCAGTTCATCAGACAGGAATGCCGAAATCTCAATGCTTTATTGGCGTAATCACATTTTTTGTCGTCGCTTTTCCACCGTCTTATGTGAAAATCAAATAAATGCAAAAAATATATAAAAAAAATATATTAAATTCGATGTTTTTATGTAACAAATACGTTATTCACATAAATTGTTGGACATTTGTCGGGATGCATTTTTAGAAAAATATTTTTTTTTTTCCAAAAGCATATTGCGTATACCGTCGACATATTTTTTTCGATTTTTTTTTTATCGTCTATTTTAACTCAAATTTTGATTCTAAAAATGACAATTCAACTGCAAATATACACATTTCTTTCTTCGAGGTAAATTTATTATCTTTGTTCAATTTCGTCGGAGTCAAGAATACGAGAGATTCAACGGACGTTCGATGTTCACATATTTACTCAACAGCGTCCCTCGTTTCTCTGCCTATATATTTCAATTTGTTAAAGATGGTTTTTTGTTCCGAATGGAAAAGAAAAAAAAAAAGAAAAGCCACATGATGGAGTTTGCCGCTGGGAGATCTGAGGGAATGGGTTATTATGCGATGTGCAGTTTGTTGACGATTTCTACGAGACGAGAGAGAGAGAGATACGTTAGCGTATAAAGCAGAGTCTCTGTGAATATCGCAGTGAGGCGCAGTGGTTATGTAGAGTACGACTCGTCGGCCTCAGGCGACGAGGAAACTCGACAGACAGACAAACGTACTTAGCCAGAACGAGATAGATTTCCTTCCGGCGAGGACATTCGCATTCGCAAACAGGAGTTTAATTTCGCATGCAAATATTACGTACGTGAAGGATACAGGAGGGTCGTCCTTCTCGCGACGACGGAGCAGTCGCTCAGCCTTCGAGGCTCATGTATATACGCACAGCTATACCCCGAAAACCTCCCCCAATATGCTTTGCTCCACGTATCGCAGACGCTCCGTCATGATTTTTTTATACATCGATGTCAAGAGTATTCTTCATCGAACCCCAAACTCTCGACGACTTAACGTGTATAACATGACTTTCGGTATAATAAACGTATCGAGTTACGGAGCCCGTTATTGGATTACCCTTCTTTTCGGAAAGTATCGTATTACAAATCAATGAACCACCTTTTTTCTTCTTGTATATCCATAAAAACATTCTTACTTTAATAATTCAGCGATTGTATTAAAATATTCGCGAAATATCGAAGTGTATTTCATTGTCTATCGAATTTTTTTTTTTGGATCGTGAAAAATGATTATATCACATAAATTTTTGACAATTGCCTGTTGCCATTTTTTTCGGGAATAAAATGCAACAATGAAAATGGTAACTTAAGCAAATAAATGAAAGAGGGTGAGAAAAAAATCAAACATTATTAACATCGCGTTTTTTTTTTTTTTAGATAAAAAAATCGACGTGAATTGCCGAACGCCTCTAAAAAAATAATGCAAATGTATTGTTTCATCGAACTGTTATATCAATACATAATGTTTTATTGAGGGTTAATAATTTTCGAAGAAAAAAAATCATAGAGCTTATATCATAATTCATTTCAATTATTCGCCTCGATAAGCTCGTTACGTAACCAATATCTCCGAAATCGAGAGATCGCGTATACGGTCGATCGACTTCCATCATTCCCCATACTCGCGTTGTGTCGTGAATGTATCCAGCGCTTATTATCGTTATTCCGTTCCTTTGTACACTCGTTGTCCTGACGTTTGCTCGTGAGACAGCATAAAAAAAAGGCCGTTATGGCCCGTCGATCACGAAAAAAAAAGCGAAAAACGAATACCATATCTTCCGGGTATAATCGATGATTGCTCGTTCCCTCGTGCGGCTTCCGCCTGACCCGCGTCACGTCTCGCATCCTCGGCTTTTTCGTTTGTGCACCCTGTACGCTTTTTTTTTCTTCCACACGCGCGATTCGCTCGAGCAAAGTGGCAAATACAATTTATCAGAAGAGCCAATGTCAGAGGTATACGAAAAACACTTGGATTGCACACACGCTCTCCCGCGAGAAGCGCATCGGTCCGTATCTGACTTGCAAAAGTGAGGGAAATTCGTCGACGCTACCGAAAAAAAAAAAAAGTCTTTGGGTACAATATATTTTCCCGAAAGATGCAAATCATCGTACGTGTGTTCTCGTCGCCGTGCCACTTCTGTGTCCCAAGCTTCGCCTCTACTGCGATGAAAAATACTCGCCGCGAGAGCGTGTGTACGTCCCGAATAAATTGAGAACGATGCGGGATGTAAATGACATTCAAATTGTGACGCGCGGCAAAATGACAAAAATATTACACGCATACAGCTTCGTGTAATAAAAAAAGAAAAAAAAATATTACCATACAACATAGCTACAAGTGTTTCTCGTTGAATTCACCCTTCTCGCGTACGTCACGCACCGTAATTGGCTGATATTCAGATATCCAGCACCACGATAGAGAAGAATGATGGAACTGTCGCGCCAAGAGAATTTAATTTTCGGCACAATTTCGAGGTTACACCAAGCAAAGACCTGAAACGATTTCCTTTTTTCTCGTCATCGATCTCTATTCTTTATCCTCTTTTACGCAGCCCTTGCGACAGCGTCACGTTAGCGGGGTATTTTTTTTTTTATTATTTTCACACCTTTAAATTTAACAATATTTCCGAATTAAAGTGAATCATCAAAAAATGTCTGCCTTACGTAAAAAAAATGTTAGGTTTTGCAAAAAACCGAACAGACAATTTTGGAAATCGTCCTATTTGATTCCCTTAACTGTAGCGCAAGAACTACCTTAAGGTTAATAAGTACTGCGAATCCCGCGGCAACGTGACCACTACAATTCTAATTATAATTTCCAAACATACGCCCGAAGCTTGGAATTTGCATCTATGTTCAAAGCGTCCGGTGTTTCGTAGAATTCCGCCAGAATCTATGGAAGGCAGGGATACCTAGACAGAGGGTGAATCGATGATAGATACAGAAGGAAGCCTGAGGCTGTCGAACGAGGCACGTTGCTGCGTACATCAGTGAGGATTTCCTCGGCTACGCGGTTTAGGCACGCGTTATAACATGAACAAAGGTGGGTGGCATCGATTCCTCTGGACAACTCGAGTTACCCGGACGACAGGAACATCCGTGCTAAACAGGGCGCTGTCAACGTCGGATCAATGAGCTTTTACTATCGCCCTCCGTCCCAAAATGACCATTGGTCAGTTTCTCATGGACCATATCCAGACCCACTTGAAGTTCTGTCTCGATCCACTCGTCGACAAACGGTCAGCATCAATCCGCAGTACTTTAGGCAGTGCGAATGCCAAATATAGCATCCAAGTCCAGAATTGATCTACAAAAGGACCCCTTTGGTCAACGCTTGTTTGTTCCGACCGCAATAGATCGCGATAAGCCAGCCACTCGGGGATGAACAATCGAAACACTTCTAAGTACCGTGAGACGAGTGACCGGTGCAAATGGTTTGACCAATGTCCACCATCGAGCCTACCGAGTACACGCATCGCTGGGCGCCTTTCTTGACTGGAACGTGCGATTGGCGGACTTTGACGAGCTTTGACGGTTCTTAACGACGAGGTTTCAGCAAAAGCCTATAGACGACCCACTGCTAATCGAACCGTTCATCGTAATCGCGTTCAACACGGCCTTATTAGGAATCCGTGAATGACCGTCCAAAGGGTTCCAAACATGAAGCTTGCATGATTTTTCGGAAACTAAGTGCGACTGATTCAAGGGTTGCAAACACATGGATAACCACCAACGTCGAGATCTATCGCACACAAGATCGTCTTTGGTTGTTATTATGGTACTGGTAACCCGCAGAAAGATGGAAGGATAGATCGTGCGAGGCGAGACGAATTAAAGCGGCACGTGGTAGCTGTCGATCTTCATTTTCTCAATCCACGAGTCCATGTGGAACTCATGGAAGAGCTCACGGTTGGTTAAGGATGAGAATGGGATAGCGAAGAAGAGAAACGCAAGGGTGTGGTCAAAGGGCGCGGCTGAACAAGGGCGAGCTGAAGGGATACAACGGGAGCGCGGAGCGTTGCGGAGAAAAAGGTTCCCAGGTGGAAACCCGAAACCGGAAGTGGCTCCTCGGAGTCTGGACTGCGGGGATCATTACTGTCCAATAAAACGAATAAAGTATATTCGAGAGATATTGGCAACAGGGAAAGGTAAAACCGGGACGGATAAATAATAGATGTTTTTCGAGAAATAAATGGGATGAGAACGGAGGGTTGAAAACTTTGATTTTCGTTGATCCCGATACGTTTATTCTTCGTAAATTGAGCGAAGATCGAAACGAGGATGGAATGTGATGAAGGATGCTGGTAACTGGTGACTGGCCGGTAGACGCGAGATATTCTTGCGAGGGAACCAAAAAATGTAGACGTATGTGGAATCTTTAGAAGGAATTGAGGGTATAGAGAAAAGGATCGAAGTCGCGTAGGAAAGGCCTTTGCCTTTGCCTTTCCTACGCTAAGGAAGGAACAGACGCGTATCATACAAACTTAACAATATACGACGACGCAGAGAACGTCGAGGGAACCGTATCGGCTTACCCCAATTTCACCCCAATCATTTTGAAACCGAAAACCAGAACCGTCTCCCGTCATCCCTTGGTCTCTTTATTTCGGGCGCGTTGCGGCGGATATTGATATATAAAAATCGAAAGAAGGCATACGAGAGATAGGAGTATACGGATGAGAAACAGACCAACATGAGGGAAAGGGGGTGATCTGCTCTGTCCCCGAGGTCCTGCGAGAGTGTCGTTTCTCGTGTCTCGTATGAATACCTACTGTGAATACGAGACACGAGAGAAAACCGGGACGCCATGAAGATTGATAAATCGTTCGATGTCAGAATTTTTGTGAGACAATTTTTCACATCACCACGACTGCTCAAGAACAACAGAAAAAACGAATTTTTCCGAGTGTGCGTTCGGGTTTTATGTAAGGGATGAACGATATGAGAGGATTCGTGATATTTTGCAACCAGTCGAATGGAACGGCATCGAAAGATTTTCTTTGGCTTTATTACATCATCGGTATTACGAATATCGGCGGAACACTGCGTGAACATGAAAAATTGATTTTTGGTATGTTGGACGGGTGATAGAAAAAAAATGGTTTTTATTTCATTTTCAATAGCGTTGAATTGAGAAGATTGAGAAGGTAATTAAAAAACGAAGACAATTTTTTTTTTTTTTTTTTATTACGAAAGCTTTTTTTTATGCATTTTCGTAATCTTGACTTTTCTTGGTTTTTCATCAACGATAACGCGACCCCAAATTTAGAAAATCAACGCGCCGGAGTACCAGAGGATCCAATCCCGAAGAAGGTTTCGTCGCGCCCGAGAAATTTCGAACGCGAATAAAGATGGAAAACGCCAAATAGACAACAAATCGCGTACAATCAGAGGCGTGAATCACCGAGAGAGAAAACATTCTGATAGGTACTGAGGATAAAGTTACCAATGGGAAATCGATTTACCGTTTCGAGTGGAGAAAAATCGGTTGGCGTTTATCGGAAATAGAGGCATCACGGCTCGAAGTGCCGCAGGGCCGTTCCCTTACGCGTCGTTGACTCCCGGAGAACTCGTATATCGAATTGAAGCTCTTTTTTTTCCCTCTCTTCGAACTCGACGCCAATTCGTTTAGTTTTTCTCACGTAATATGAAATCCTCAATCTATCGATATCGAATCAAAGAACTCGCAGAGGTTTGGATTATTCGATCATGACACGGATATAATATCGCGTTGCGGATAAAACGTATGAAGAATGAAGTAGAGACCCGCACCCCCGTCGAAATCGTCATTACTCGTTAATGAGCTGTGGTTGCCGATCGCGCCGACGCTCGCGAGCCTCGTAGTCACGCAAACCGTGAGAGGGGTGAGTATCGCCCAAAGAGCGACAGTGAACGAACGATGAACGATGGAGAAAGAAAGAGAGATGGGTCGTTGCAGAGGACCCTTCGATTCTCCCGGGGAACCCCATCGTGAGACCATCTCTGTTCCGAAACACCATAGACCATTGACGAACCCTCATACATACGCGAGTCTACCGAGCAGGGACACGTGACTGCTTTATGGCAAATGCGAAGGGGGTCGAAAAAGCCCTACGATCGCGCACTCACACACATATCGCCTTCATCGACCGTTTTACTTCTGACCCCGGTGTTAACTCGCGAGCCGACAAGGGCGCGACGACAAAACTAAACCAGCCTCTCATCGACGAGAGACGTTATTGTGATGCGACCCGAGCATATTTATACTTCCAAGTGTCTATTGTTTCACTTGATGCTACGCAACAAACGTCACGATGAAAGGCACCCAGCACACTGCTTGACCGTGTCAGTTACAACCAGATTTTTTTTTGCACTCGAATTTTTTTTTCTGCGAGTGCGGGTACATTTTTTTTTTTCGTTCCGACACGCCGGAGATGGCAGAAAATCAAATTTATGGATGAACAATTACGAAAAATTGCGATATAGTTTTTTTTAAGATCGAAAAAATAATTTTATAAATTTGTTCATATAAATGTTCATTTGATATTCGTCGTCCTAAAAAAATAAAAAAAAAATCGGAACTCTATGTCTGCATGCGGGATGATCATTTTCATATCGCGGATAACTTGATACGATCCTTTTAGAAACTAATATGATTTTTTTGCCGGAATTCGTTTCATTAAATCAATGAGGAATAATACTTCGAGGACAGTTATTATTCTTTTGATGCGGAATAACCGGAGGTTGAATCTTTGTAAGAGATATATAAGTCCTGTCTGCGGGACAAATAGATCGATCTATATTCCGCGTAAAGATACGCGAAAATGCGCAATAATGTTGAGACTTGTCTTTGCCGGAGACGTCGAGATTTTTTTTTTCCGCAATATCATCGCGCGACGTCTGCGAGAAAACTTTACTGATAGCTTGTGATAACTATGGCATACCGGTTCCGCGAAATTGGCGGTTATACATCGTACTTATACGTACGAAAGGGCATTGGTGACACGAACAGAGTGGACAACGACGATATCAAGCCGTAGCGACTCGTCGAAGTGGGGTCCTCGCTGAAGGGTTGTGACTCAGGGTGAGTTATAGGCATCGTGGGTGTGCCACACCGCCGCACGATACGCGACGGTGTACGTCTGGGTACCGAACCCCATCGTAGTATAAACTTTCCGTCTCATCCTACCCGAGCGTAGAATAAATAAAATAAAATACAGAAAACTATAATGGGAAGTTGCCGGTAGATCTTGGCAAAGCTATCGATCGTCGCTGTTGCGCGCAATCCGCCGATTGGCTGTAAATCTTGGACGCTCCAGAGTCGTTAGCTCCGTACACTTGATACCCCTTTTCTCATTGTACTGTTTTTATCGCGTCGATCGGACAACTTTTTATCGAGAACTGAATGATTTAGTGGCATGAGGAGATTTTTCGGTACTTAATAAAAAAATCATTTACCGATCTCTTTTTCGAAATATAAAAAATGAACAAAGATCACAAAATTCTCAGTTCTGAGTCTTCTAAAGAATGCATTACTCAAAAAAAAAAAAATTTCATGTTAAATCAATATTTTCTAAACGCGTAGCATATGTTCGAACGATTAAAAATCGTTCTATTTTAGTTTCGAGATTTTGATCCCTTATCGCTATGTCGATTGCGCGTGAAATTCACGAAAATTGGAGTCGAGTCGTTTGCGCGGGTCGTTGGGTCACGAATTCGTAAATCGAAGGGTGAATTGGAACGTGAAAAGGTTTATCACGAGATTAAACGCGCGTCGGTATCGTATCGATTAAATAATCGAGACATAAGGTGCGCTGGAGGCGATCGGGAATCAGATTAATTACGTCACGGTTGACACCCCCGTGCAAGTTGCCGGTGACACGAGGTTACGGCCTAACAATCGAGTGTCACAAAAAAAAAAAAATGACATGAAAACAGTATATTGTATAACGGCGAGTCTCAAAAGCCCGGAAACGTTAGCCCATTGAATTTTCACCCCCGCGGTTCGGCGAAAGCGTGAACGAGAACTCCGAGGAAGTATTTATTAGATTGGAATCTAAATGCCTCACACCGAAGGCCTGAAAGCGTATTTCCTTTCGCCGTAGGTGGTGGCTTCGGTGGTTCGAGAGAACGAGATCGAGAAAAGCCCTTTGGGCCTATGAGAGGGTTTTTCCCCTTCGATCGCTTTCTCACACACTCTCGGGGGTACCAACCCGCGGTAGTTATGTAGTGTGCGTTGTAGGAGGGTTCTAGAAATTAGTGGGTGCAACTTTATTAGCTTGTGTCACGAAACCTTTCGACCCCGTTGGACGCCAAGTTCATCCATTGCCCAACGAATCACAAACTATTAGCTCAATCCACAATTCCGTGTATACATTGCGCCTTTTTTATCGTAGATCGTTCTTGAAATCATATTTTAGAAACCTCACGGAATTTCCGATCAAAGTTAAAAAAATAACAAAATGATAATTACAAATTTGAAAAAAATATATATATTATTATTATTTTGGGATTTTCAAAATTCCATCTTATAAGGAATCCCGTGATAACAACAATAATTTTTTTTATCGCTTTCATTTATTTTTTTTATTGTAGATCGTTCTTTAAATCATATTTTAGAAACCTCATAGAATTTCCGATCGGAGTAAAAAAGTAACAAAATGGCGATTACAAATATGAAAAAAAAAAAATTGTTATTATTATTGTGTGATTTTTAAAAATTCCGTCCCATAATAACTCCCGTAATAATAACAATTTTTTTTTTTTTTTTCAAAATTGTAATCGCTATTCTAGGAACAGAAAATGTTATCGAGACGTAATCGTATACTAGTGGGGTGAATTTTCGAATGAATCATTCCCTCGTCTCGTGATATCATAAACCGTCATTTCCCATCATTAAAGTTCGAGATTCGATGTTTTTGCCCGGTGCCCGAAGCGGCGTGTCAAGTCGACCGGAAACTCGCTATAACAAACGTGTTCTACAACACAACTGTCGTTGACAAGTTAGCAGTAGTTTTGAAAAGATATCTTCTCGAATATATCTGAGCCTTTGCCACCCTGTGCGCTCTTCTCCTCTTCGTTCTGCTCAATTTCACCGATTTTCACGGGTATTTTTATTTTTATATATATGTTTTTTTTTTTCCACCATTGTATCGGTTTATCGTTCTCGAGGCGTACGGCTTACCGAGACGTCATTAGCGTTAGTGTCAAACATCGTCCATTGTTCGGATATTTATGACGTTTACCTGTAATATCTCCTCTATGCGCCCAACGCTTAGCGCACGGATCCGGTGGTTGAACTTTTATAAGGGGTGTTAGTCGAGGCCTCGTCTACGCACCCTTCTCCAATGCCTTTTCAATGCATTCCCATTATTATTATCTATCGTTTCGCATTTATTTAGTCGAAAATTCAAAAACTCAAAACAGAAAAATTCCGGTTCTCTCCTCGCGGAATCCTTCGACGCGCTGACAAACAGTCATTTAACACTTTCCCTTCCGATTCGAGTGAAAAATATCTTCGATCGGAGAAAAAAAAAATACGGGACTTTTACCTCGCGAAATAA
The DNA here is from genome assembly GCA_964006125.1 of Cryptus viduatorius. Classification (NCBI taxonomy): domain Eukaryota; kingdom Metazoa; phylum Arthropoda; class Insecta; order Hymenoptera; family Ichneumonidae; genus Cryptus; species Cryptus viduatorius. The sequence continues at coordinate 7,139,325 of OZ023220.1, forward strand.
CTCTTTTATCGATATACGATTCGCTTCGATCGATTTCGGAGCCGTTGATTAATGTCGAATTGAGAAACTTTAACAGAAACCTCGTGCATTTGTTCAACGATGAAAATTTCTCTGGGGAATTGTGGGAAAGAAAAAAAATTCCGTTGATAGACCCGCGCCAAGCGTCGATTAATCAAACGTGCCTGCGCTCTGCAGGCTTCTCGAGAGTGTGTACTTGACGTCTGCTACTTGCCAAAGTGAGACCAGGTGGCGCGATGTGTACACACACTCTCTCCACTGTGCGCGACAGTTATCATCGATACTTCAAACGAGAGCCGATAGAGTATATGCCGGTTTATGTAACGAACACGTTGAAAGAGTTCGGGGGAACGTTCAGATATAATATCCGTGGCGTGTGAACCGTCTCGTCGGTGTCGGAGGGCTCGGAGCTTATGGAGAAAACTTCGAGCGCGAAACACGCCGGCAAAAACATTCTCGAACGGTAACTGTTTGTATAAGCATCCCTTTCCCTCCGGTATTTTTATCCATCGAATCGAAGAACGCGCCTGTGACTCACGAAGATCGAAGGAAGGAGAAGAGAAAAAGAAAAATATAAGAATTTGCCTTTCTTCTCCTTCGTCTTCACCGGTTATGCATCACTTGTCGCACATTAGTTTATCTATATCTCGACTGTGCGCATCGTCCGTGACACAGAAAACCGTCGCGGGGCCTCGCATAGGCGATTGTACTTTGTGTATTTAGCGGCTGAAACGAAAGAGGCATTCGGGGCTCATGCTTCCCTTTACTTTTCGGGACAGAGATTACGTTTTCATGTATATCCAAACGCCGGAGTCTATAGTTAGTTAGGGTTACCTATTCTTTGAGATTTCTCGCTTCGACGAACGCGAGGTAAAAAAAAAAGAAGTAAACTACTCTCTCGGAGGCAAACAATTAGATATCAATTCTATTCATGATATTAGCTACGCTCGGCCGCAGTCTCAGCTCGAACAATAGACTCTGTGATCTTCCCTTCGGACTTTTTTGGAGTTTGGATATCGGAATAAAATTATAAACGAATTTATAACTATCCGGAGCTATTTAGGGAAATGTGGAACAACCTATAAGATTTTTCGATTTAAATACAATTTTTCAACCCTTTATAAAAAAAAAAAAAAAATAACGTTTGGATTTCTATAAATATAAAAATTCGAAATATCATATATATCAGGAAAAATATCAAAATCAAATTAGAAAGGGATTTATAACCCTTCCGGGGCTATTTAGGGGAATATGGATCAACCTACAAGATTTTTCCATTCAGATAAATTTTTTCACCCTTCTGGTTTTCATCCAAAAAAATGAAAAAAAATGAAGTCTGGTAAAAGTCTTCGAGTCACGTGACCATAATAATGTCAACTCGTCGAGGGACTTGTCTGATCGTTTTTTTTTTTTTTTTGACATTTTCATTTCTCTCTGCCCTCTCATCGACGATCTAATGAGGTCGAACGACTCGCGAGGGGATGCTATGGCTATTTTTTCATCTATCTATTTTTTTATTTTATTTTTTTCTTGCTGGTAGGTCGCCGAATCCTACGGGATTTGGGTGATCTGCTCTTTCCTGTACATTCGGCGGGTTTATATACCCACCGAATGAAAGGGAGATGAGTGAATCTATATGCTTTATGGTTTTATAATGCGAAAGGTTGACCAGGGGACCGTCGAGTACGGACGGCTTGTGGCACCGTCGTCTACACACCGGCGCCTCGTCTCTATACCCCTCTGTACTACGAATGGAACTATGGGTAACACATGGCTTTTCGGGGTATTTTCAACCCTCCCGTTCATCAAAATAGGGTGACCGCCGGACCACTGTCCACCGCGAACTGGGTAATGAGCCGTTACGTCGGACTGTGGGGACATACTACCCAATAAAATCTATATCAGGATTTAGGGTCTTCGAATTCTTTCTCTTTCCCTTGCAACGCTGATTTTTTTATATTCAGAGCTTTTTTTCGCCACCAGCCCACTGCTATACATCATTGCCGATTTTTTTTTTTTTTTTCGGGGTGGAAAAAGAAAATGAGAGTTCAAGAGAGTAATCGTTCCGAGTGGATGTCACCGGTTCGGGTGCAGCTGACCAGATAATGCGAATACGGGTGATTATGATGTTCATTCAGTGGCCTCTGATGTTGAAGGGACAGCAGGATAGATAAATGAATTATGATAATATCTGATGATCGAGATATATGTATATATGTTTATATATGCTATTTTATGCCGTTGTAAGTTTCTGACACTGGCGTTCATCGGCATTTATAGTCCAGTGGCGAGTAAAAGTGACGACGATAGAGACGTTTGAGTGCGGATTAGCCGAAGCTTCGCTGAGCTCTCAGATTGATTGGATCTTTCGTGTGAACGCGACAAGGGTCAGTATATCCAATGGCATTAAAGCGATAGCTGTTACCTACGTTACCAAAGCTTACCCCCCGATAACTCCGAGAATTGTCCCGCAGAGATAATCAGACTGGTTAAACACGCTTTGAGGTGATTAAACGGTATTTATAGATAAACGGGTATCAGGCAATCTGTGATTATTGACTCCTCGACGATGACAGAAAAATAAAACATTGAAAAACTACGAAAGGACGAAGTTTGTGATTCATGGAGTTCAATACATACGGAGAGCAATTTATTGATTCATCGATCTTTTTTTTTTTCAACATCGATTAGAATACGCGAATGTAAAATTTTTACAGACAACAAATTTTTTTGATGTCTGGAAATATTAAATTATCAACAATTTTTTCATTAATTTCTATAAATGAATAAAAATATTTTATTATTAATTTTTTTTTTTTTTCGATAGATATTTTTGATTTTTTTTTTTCCGAGAAAAAAGAATTGCATTGACATTCTTTACCGAAGGAACATTAAGGAATGTGCTCTTTGGAATTTTTTATGCGTTTTTTGTATGTTTCATTTTTTTTTTTTTACATATGCATCGGTGGTTCAGTGTTTAGGAAGCGAGGAAGCGCATCAATCTCGAGTAACGGGTTGTACCAGTGCAACGTGGGAGATGGTCTATTTCCGTTCGCTCGTTCAACGTTTTTCACGTTGCTATGGGTGTCTCGTTATATTTAGTCGGAGCTTTCTACGTCGTGCTATCGCGTCCTTCTGCCTGTAAAACACTATGTGCCACTCGCGCTTCTTCAACTATTTATCTCGCGTATAGGTGACCCTTAACCGCGACTATTTTGAGTCGCGTGGGAAAGCCCTCCGTCAGGTGCCTCTATGCGATTATAAATACCTATCGAAAGAGAAACAGCAGCGTTCTCGTTCTCTCGCGTATCTTTGAATAACGGCGCTCTTTGATTAACCGATAAAAAAAAAAGTTTTCAACAGAATCGTAAACATTTTATCACACGAAACAGTCTTAAAAAATTAATTAATATAATCACCGATTTCAAGGATCTCCGGCAAACAGTTAACATTTTTACTCCAAAATTGCAATTTTTTTGCAGTATCTTTCACGATTTTTTTAAATTTTAAGTTAAAAACAAACAATACGTTTAAATTAATTTTTAACAAAAAAAGTCATTACATGACGATATACTTTATAGCTTCGCGACTTTTCATAAATTTCGATTGAATTAACGCGTCAATTTCACCTCTTCAGCTCTGATTCGCTGCTCATAAAAAAATAACTACAATTCAACAAGTTACATTCGTTTGTCAACTATATTACGAACAAAGTTAACTCGTAATAAAATGATATATCGGACGAGTGCAGAGGCGAGGTGTTTGAAAGGCGGTCGTTTCAACAGGTGCTACGGTTGCGTCTGTTGCTCTACTTTGCGCAACTATGCAGGTAGACGCGAATAAAGAAGAACGAGAGAACTTTCGAACTATAGAACGAACCCTTTACAATGCTCCAGTGGTCTTCGCTGTGCGTCAACCACTTTACTTTCTCTCTTCTCCTGGCAGTGCGTTTCGTTGTGTAAAAAGCTTCGCCCGTATATTTTTACGCTCCGAATGCTACTGCGGCTCCTCTCGTCACCGAATAACAGTGATCTTCGAGCACTTATCGTCCTTTCGCACTTTCTCGGCGTTCAGAAATGTATCCTCCATTTTTTTTTTTTTTTCAAGATCATCCGTTAGATTTTCTTTTGAATATCGTCGAGTGTTTTGCTGCGGTTAATTCGTTGTTGGTCAACGTCTCCATGCCGGTCATTATAGTCAACTTGACGAGGTGCAACAACAACGGGGATCCTTGAAGGATTTTTTTTCTCGCCATCGGGTACTTCAAGAACCATCGACAGCGGTTTTGTGACAAAATATGGTGGTCATTATAAATGAATAGTCGTACACAATTTCCGACGGTTGGAAACTTTTTATTAAAAAAAATTACGAATAAGCGAATTTATTTCCGAAGCCGAAGATCGGATCGGTCGGTAAAAAAGGGTACTGCAATTTTAAATATTCAAATCGGGGACTTTTTTTAAAGATTACCAATGAACAATCGCAACGGATTAATGGTATCTATTTTTCAACCTATAAAAAAAATAAAACGCTTTTTTTTTCCTAAAATCGTAAATACGCCCCCTTACGGCCGATCGCAACAAAAATAAATCGATAGGTAGCGAAATTCGCGTAAAAAAAAAAACATGAGATCAAAATTGATAAGAGGGGGAAAAAATAGGGTTTGGGTCAATCCGTTTCATCGTCGACGATGTCGAGCAAAGTAGCACACGGTGTACGGCATCAGCTTGAGAATCAATGCCTATTCTCTTGTATACTCGAGAAGATTAGACTGTCACAAGCTTTTCCACGTTTCGAAATAAGCCAACGGAGTTGAAACGAAGGTAGAAAGTAGGTAGCAACGTGTACGATATATATATATACAGAGAGAGAAAAAGACGAAGAGGAGACGAAGAAGATCCGAAGGGGGCATCGAGTGACCGTATCCACTCGAAACAAAAAATAATTCTGTCCCTTTTCTGGTTGCGGCCCGGTGGGGTAAACCCCTCGACAATGGGGAAGATATTTTCTCTAATGAACCAAGACGAGTGGTCCTCTTCAGTGCCAATTACACTTCAGCTCACGTTCTTCTTCGTATTCTACTCATCCTATGTATATATATATATATCTATATCTATATCTATTACTCTTTCTCTCGCAACGTCGTCCACTTGACTTCTGTCATTTCAAAGCCTGAAACGAAACGTCGCGCGGAGAGAATTGAAGTGCCCCCGGGCGAAGTCTTTCCGCGTGTCTTCTTATCTACTGCGATTGATCAAGAGCCTCAAGTTCATTCTTTTTCATTCTCTACTCTTTCTTTCAATTCCTTCTTTTCCTTTTTTTCCATCGTCAATAGAACAATTTCATTCCGCCTCGAGCTCTGACTTTGTAGCGATAAAAATAAAATAAAAAAAAAACCAAAAATAGAGAGTTAAATGTTTGATAAAAAAAATTCTATAGCAAGTCGCGATCTGTTGATGAGAAACTCCGATCGCATGAGACACGAAAGAAATTGATTATAAAAAATCAATTTCTGTAAAAAATACAGATACCATTATTATAACCATCAAAAACTACCAAACATCTCGATTTTTTCGAAATCGAAGTCATGAAAACTACAGTTTCCCTTAAAATCTCGTCGCGTAGGGATGAAAAGAGGTTTCGGAAAGCGAAGTCTACACTTCTCTGTCTCGCAATCCTGCAAGTCGCGTAAACGCAGTTACCGGTTAGTAAGCTCATCGGAAAGCGGCTAAACCTGCGGCAATAGTGGTATACAGTACCCGCCGGTAGCTCGATGTGTTTCGTCGGCAATGAGGGCGCGCGGTCGTAGAATTGCATGAGCAGAGAGAAGCTTCCAGGATACACACATCCGACATTGCAGTGTATTGCTCTGAGAGAGAGTAGCGGCTTCGGTTCGTCTTAATTTAGCATAGATTACGCAGATCACAATAAACCAAGTTGATAGGGTCACTCCGAGCAGTAAGCCTTGATTAACGGATTTAATTATAGGATTGTGTGGCCGACAGTGTGCGAGTATGAAGCTGAGGGTGTGTGTGAGTCCGCGTAGGGAAGGGCGCGTGTGAGATGGTGCGAGTGGCTCGGGTGAGGATATGCTGTGTGATGGTCATTACGAGAAGGGAGACCTCGGTAACCCGTATATTGTACGTGCTCTCCAAATATATATGTATATACTATATATACATATGTTATATATACTATATATACGTAGAAGAGACCCCCGCACACCCCGAACGCCGCGAGAGGCTCGAGTACATGCCAACAACCCCATGGATTCTCGTGCGATGCAAACGGACTCTGGTATTAGAACGACCGCTACGTGAGAGATTCCCTCATGAGATTTTCTCTCTCTGTCTCTCTTTGCCTATGCATGCGAATATAAACGCTGTAAACGGAGATTCTGACGATTCTGACGGCGGATCGATGGACTTTAAACTCCATAGCGCTATGTGCATCGGGGGGTAGAATCGAGTATCGGACGTACCGTACGCCGTATAAGTCTACTGGCGTTCCTAAGGGAATAGGAATTTAAACTGAAGTCTGAATTCGAACTCTGCTGGTACAGGGCAACTGGTAACCCTTCGCCGCTGACCAGTACGAGTTCATTAGTTGTTGGACAATAGGTGCGTAAAGGGTTATTAAATCTTCTGAAATGGGGGAGTCGCGTGTATGAAAAAAAAGTATATGCGAAAGATATAGTTGAAATATATTCGTAATATATGAAATTCAGCTATAAAAAAAAAATCAAATTTTTTCAAATTTTTTCAAATTTTTCAAATTTTTATATCAAATTCAGATATAAAATTCAATCAAATATTGAATTTTATATTATTTTGGCGATATATAATCATTTTATATTGCGATGGTGACGTTTTATGTGATTTTTTTCAGTCGCCCGTGTTTTTTTGAAATTTTTTTTTTTTTTTTCGTGCATTTTTTTGTTCGAAATATTCGAATATTGCGAACTGGAAAAATCCGTGTTTCGGTTGGAGTTGCGGAGATAATTGAGTTCGTAATTAAAAGAAACAATTGAAAAGGATATCGGAGTGGAGACAGGAGGTATATATAGCAAAAATTGGAGGGAAAATGGAGCTGAGGACAAATGGTAGGATGAGGGAGGCGCGGAGTATAGAGACGAAAAGGCTTTCACGCTGAGCCAAGTGACAAAAGTAATCGATCAAAGAGGAGACACCCGCTTATCCAAACTCAGTCACGGTACTGCGAGCGCGATACGTCCAGAACCATTAAGGACCATCGCGCTTCCCTGAAACGTTGCACAGCGTAGGATCATTTGTTACAATCGCGAAACCCGCTGGTGTGCGGAAGAGAATGAGAGAGTGAGAGTTGTATAGGCAACGTTCGCGTTCCGTCGCTTAATACCTCGAGTTTCACGGTTACCGCGAATGGATATCCCGCGAGGAATGTAAGCGTATTAACGTTCGTATTTTTCCCCAAACGATGGGCACAAGGGTTCCCTTTTTGTGTTACAACAGAGAGTGAGGAGCAGAGTAAAGCTTATAGATTTGTCATACGTGGCGATGGATACTTTGACTCTGATGAATCCGAAACGGAATGGATTTGTTTAGCGAGGAATTAGAAGATTGCCAATTCGATTCGTAGTCGATGAATCAGTTGTAAATACAGTAGTAGTCAAGACTATCGTTGTAATTGCTTTGGACGAATGGCAAACGATCATTAATCACTCGGGAGGGGAGGGATGCATTACGAAATACTATTAGAATGTCACATGAAAATAAAATAATCATAATCTCGAGCTGTGGTTGTAAAATTATGAATTGCCACATGTATTAATGTCCGAAAAAAAAAAAAAAGTTTGTAACTAATTCGATTCGAAGCTTAAAAAAAAAAAATCAATAAATCAATAATTAAAATTACTGTCAACTTGATAATCATGCGAATCGTGAATTATTGCTTATTGCTTTCTCCGGTAACTATGAATAATATGAATAAATAAACGGAGAAGCGTGACTTCGTAGAGAAGTTTGGTTAGAATTCTGGTAGCTCTACTCGAGAGTACTTCCTACGGTTCTATTCGAAAGCACAGATAGATACAGGCGAGACACGCTTGAGGTATTCTCCCTCGAATTTCACTCGTCGTACGCGTCCCGAAGCGACCAAATAACCCTCGAGATAGAGTCTCGCGAGTCTCGCGAAATCACGTCGGTAAATCTAACGTTATGCAAATTTTGCGGTCACTATCCGGTCCAGTTTTGCATATGAATGCGCCATAGACGTTCCTTGGCTCGTGCTTACTTCACGACTCTCACTCTCCCATTACTGCTCTACTATACGACCTTAAGATGATGCTAATCGGAAAGCTCACTCTATCCAACCCCGCAGTGTCCGCAGCTCTATCTTATTCCGCCGAGAAGTGGAGAATCCCAAATCCGAAAGGGCCATAGCGAACCATGGTTCGTTTAGTTTAGTGCTTGTAGGGCTCGAGGAGACTTCTCCCGGCTGTCCATACTCGGCAACGGCTTCATAGGCTTCCTTAAAGTTAAACGAAGGAGAACGGACCACCGATTCTCCAATGCAACCCCTACCGAGTGAATTCTCTCCCCGAATCTCCGATCCTCATGAATTCCTCCAGGTCAGCAAACAAAAACAGTGCGGACCTTCATCGGGTTCAAAGTTCGATCCCACGTTTATCATACTTTTTTTTCGTTCTTTTCTCAGTATAGACGACGTTGGCGTTAGGATTGAAAAATTGATGCAATAAATTTGGTCGTTTTAAACCCGCCGGACAATTCTGATATTTCTGCCCCAAGTGCAGCACGTTGTTTCGATGACTGGCATGTAGGGAGTGATCTGCTCGCAACAGGGTTGCACCTATTACCCTTAAATGCATTCGGTATCTCATCCCACCACTCCTTTCTCCGTGGTAGTGGAGACGCGGACAAAAGCTGCGAAACTACTGTCGCAGATGGTTTCGGTTTGATTCGCAAATTAAATAGCGCGATCGCGACAATTTCAGTTCCAACATATACATCGTTTATGTATAGTATATACTATATCTGTGTCGACGAATGGCTGTGCGGGCCAACGGTATTACCAGCAGCAACAGAAGAGCGACGGAGGGTTGCGCACCCTCTGATTAAAAATTCTCGCGTGGTTAAGCCTCCGATAATGATCTTCCCTAACCCCTTCGACCCCTTCTACCAAACCCCTCTCCTTCTCTCTCCACTCTCGGATCTCTGTTGAGGCTTTATACTGTTGTAACTACGCTCAACGATACGGTATATACTATATTTACAGTATGATCTAAAAGCGATTGTACGCGGTCGGTGAGCGTACGCCGAAACTTTGGCTCGGAGGAAATTGCTCGAGGTCATCCGGCTTGCAAGAGTTAACGATCGCCCGGTTATACGTTTTCAAGCGCGTCGAACATTTTCTTTTTATTCTTCGTTACTTTTTTTTATGGTACAAGCCGTGCAAACAAATCAGGAAAAGTTGAAGCGAACCTGAAATTTTTTTTTTTTTTTTCACTTTACTTCGCGTTTTTATGACGGAAGATCGGTTTCTACTATGTTAACTATTTTTTTCGACTATTTCTACGGATTTGTACTATTTTTCGTTATTTGCAAAAACAGTGTTCCGTTAGTTACTATTATTGACAATATCAATAATTCCAAAGGTTTTTTAGTCACTTTTTTTTCCTTTTTTATGACAATGTAACGAATTCCGGAGGCACTGATGTAAATTCTTCAGCGAATAACCATTGACCAATTTCACACGTTTCCAGACCGCTAATTGATAAAACAGTGGATATTAATATCCGCGATTAAGATCGAATGAAATACCAGCGGGGCGTAACGTCGAGTGGCAATCCGTCACACAATCGGACCGTGAACACAGTTCTCGCCGTGTCCGTGCGTACCTACGAAATTTGTAATAAACTTAATGACCCTCGGCAATGAAAAGTAACGTTTGAGTGAACATCTCTCTCGTAGAACGATTGTCTCTCGGTTTCAAAGGGCGAGCGAGAGATGTTCAGACACCCGACAAATCAGAGTAATTGCCAGGAGAATCCTGCGAGCAAAATTAATCAGTCTTTGCTCCCTCTCCGGTTTGGATAGCGACAAACCCGACTTGCGCGCAATTTGTCGTAAAAAAGAAAATAAAAATCGATAAACGACATTCTCCCCACTTTCATGCCTACGGAACAGCGGGAAAAAAAAAAGAATTCGTATTCAAAATCTTTGATAATCCCTTTAGTTTAATCAGCTTGACGAATTTTGAAGCATGAAAAAAAGTCAACGGACCCTTGAATAAACGATACACGTTTATTCAAATGCTGACTTTTTGCGCGATACCATCTCTTTAATGTTCACAGAGCCTAATAAATATATATGTGTGTGTGGGTATGTTTTTTTTTTTTTTTTTTTCATTCCAAGCGCGTGACTAATGATCGTGGGGATGTTGAAACGAGAGCTCAAACAAGTCGCTGCTGATAACATTTGCGCGTATTATCATTTCGCTAACGACGCTCGTGCGGTTAAAGGCCAAGAATTAAGGGAGGTTCCGATAGATATGTGTTTGCATGTGTGCGCAGTAAGGTAAAACCACGTCGAATTCCAATGGCAATCGATCAAAGGGCAGCTCTCACTTTTATTCACGAATGGATGATGTAGCATCCCCAACTAATACCTACCTGTTCCTAAGCTCGTTCGAAGCCCATTCACATTCAAATTCGTAGTTAACGAACAAGGTGGTTTCGTAATCTGGCAGCGCTATTTTCCCCCCTTTTCACCAGCCGAAGGTTAATTATTCAAGCTAAGGGGGTTGTAAGCAGACTGCTCTCTCACCCCTAAGCTCTGTCGCCGTCGCCACTGCTGCTGCAGTCTCTCTGTACAACTAAGGGTGGTGTCGTTTACTGCGCGATCCTGATAGGCATGCTAGCGGTCGTGAACACTGCTACTGACGATGTGGTAGTTTCAACTTACTTAGGCTACCATACGAAAGGGCGAAACCTCGAGAATCTTAAGCTCTCTCAACTCTCGGTTACCCGATTGCGTGTGATTAGAAACAGAAATATACTAAAGACATCCAAATTATGGAGATTATCATGCAAATTAGGATAAACACATTTCCGTTATAACATGATAAGATTATCGAGTAACAAAGGAGCACATCTACCTGAAGTTTCAGCATCCAGAATTTTTTTTATTTCTATTGTTGTAAAAACTATGAGCGATTATAGAATCAAATTTTTGTTACTTCAAGGAAGAAAAAAGAGATAGTTATCGGTAATAAAGTTAACTAATCTTTTTTGACAAGTCCCCAATGGCGAATGGTTAAAGATCGCCGATTTCTCTGTTTTTTTAAATTTTTCCATCACATTTTGTTATCATCCACGATATCGGGAGGTTGGGATTTGTCGAATACGCGCGATTTCGTGGTGCAGGCAGTGTTATAAACATTTTTACCGCCGTTGGAACCATTAATCTTGAAATAAAATCCATTTCCAACGTGTATTCGATAAAATCGCATTGTCCTCGATAGTTTTTTTTCTTTGGCACTGTGTAAAAGCAAAGATTCCGGGGGTGAGGGGAGGGCGCGGGGCGGAGGTCTAGCAGACAAATCCGTAAGGAAGTACCGTCGGACGCCGAGCAAAATTAATTCCACGTCCGAGTCACTAATTTAGGACGTGGTATAGAATGAAAGTCGTAGGCGAGGTCTACGGGTTGGCTAGCTATGGAGAATCCGTGAGAGGTTTTGGTAGCCGATCCTCGGCAAAGAATCGTAGGGTTGATCGCGGGTGGCCAAAGGAAAAGAAGAAGGTTGGAGAGAGGTTGTCGCCGGTGAAACGTAAGAGGACATTGTCGTTAACTTTTACGAGGCCATTAACGGTGCGCGTCTTCCGCGATTCCGAAGTAACGTATATGAGAACATGAGAATTTCTAGCCACCGAAAGAGACTGGACGTTCTGACGTCACCAGGATGCTGCGGACCAGTGGTGAGAAAGGAAAAAGGAATGGCAAGCGTATTACGAAAGAGGGAGAGACGAAGTAAAAAGAATTAGCTGGCGAGAGGACACCGACCGAAGTTAGTCCTCTCTTTCCATCGGCAAACCAAAGCCTCACGACGCTACACCAACCCCACGTTCTTTTAGATCTGGAAACTTTCCGAGATCGTTGTCCTCTCACGCTGACCGATCCAATCGCGACTAACTCATGGTTATACGACCCTTCCACAATTTCCGAGAAAATAACGGGACAAAAAGACTTACGACTGAGACAACTATATGTAGAAGAGAAAGAAAAACGTTTCGATAGATAAAAGTACTTCGATAATATGACATAGGAAGGCAGATCGGTTACGATGAATGGTACAGCAACTTAGAAGGAGGAAAGGATCTTCACTGCTAGAAATAACGGAGTCTTATAGTCATTCAAGCATCGAAAGGAGCATTAAGGCGGTTATGAAGCAAAACATAACGAACCAGAGGCGAGATCCTTCGCACCCTTCGAATTTTTCACCCCTTTCCGTCGAAGATGATGGCACCAAAAAAAAGCGAGACACCACCAACCTTTCGGAGGGAAAAAAAGTAAAAAGAAAAAACATTGTATGCGAGTTACTCTGTTGATGCATTTGACGATGACGATGAGAGACAAAGAGCTAAAGAGACGAAGCCGGCGTTTTGGGATTTGACACGCGTATCTAAAACACCGGGAGAAGCCGTGTGGGTCACGTGCCGGTTTCCTGTCGGGTAGACGTCACTGTGTTGCTTGCCCGTCAGCAGGTCACGTGACCGTGTAAAAGGGTTGAGATTTTCCGCGGAGCGTAGCAACCCTCAGTCAGGGGTAAGAACTACATACAGCGGAAAATGGTAACCGGGGCTACTTGACACACTCGATAAACTTTCTACTCCTTCGCTGTACAGCAAAAAGGTAACAAAATTTCTCACACGGATTCACATTTTTCTTTTCAAGCTGCAAGAAAGCTTATTGCGAATACAATATTTTTTCCGCATCGTAAGGTTTCGAACCTTTTTTACCATTTCGTAAAAATGATTTTTTGGTTTACCCCAAACCTCTTATTAACTCACCACAAATCCAATTCAGAACGTTAACTGATGAAAAGGAACACTGACATTTCCGGTATAAAACGCAGCCGCAGTATCAATTAGTCATGAAATTGGACAATTTTTTTTTTTTTTTTTTTCAAATCAGTCAAAAATCATTGTAAATTGTGTGCGGAACTGTAAATTTATTGTCCTACGGAAATATGAATAAAAATGTAAATGAATAGAATCGAGTCAAATGACCCCGGCATGTCTCGTAGAGTCTACTTCTGCTGGTATAATGCGTCGGGTACATAGTTGACGGATCGAAGAGCTGTAAGTCTGACTGATATTCCCGACGCGTCAACCCTCAAGCCACCAACAGGCTTCCCTTTGATTTCTTTGCGAGAGATGAGATATAGTATTATTCGCGCATTGGTGATCACGCCCCTGTGATCATAAAGCGAAGAAACTATGGCCGCATGATGTTTAATGACTTTTTGAAAGCGGAGAGATCGGTATGTCCGGGAGATCAGCCTACAAACGATTGGGTTAAAGCCTCCCCTTTCGGTTGCGAATTAAAATTCGTCCCGGACGAGTGACGACGATGAATGGCTATATTAATTACCCACGGTGCGTGGCGGATTGAAACGAACGGGGTGACGCTTTTCATTGACGAGTTTCATCGCATAGTGTGAATTTCCTAGTTAGATTCACGTCGCTAGTTATATATAGATTAATTTACGTTCCGGCGCTACTCTCGCATCTAACAACCAAGTTTCAGATGGCCATGTAGAACCCCACAAAAAACTCTGCATATCGGTTGCCTAATTCGTTGCAGATAATGCCTCCAACTATCAATCACCGTCTTAAGTGCCCAATGAACGGGTTGATGACTTTATTAACGACCCGGAATTTCATCCCTTCCTAAATCCTTGTTTGTCTATCAGATTCTGTCGAAGATGTCCTATTTTGCTCCTCCGAGAATGAAACGTCCAGCGGATTGTCGCGATGCCAAGCTTCTTAAAATCGCCGTCTAATCCCTCCAAACACCGAGGCGCATCGAGTGATACAGAAAACCCGCTAGGAACTCAGCTTGGGTGGGTATACGAAATCCGGTAGCACTTTACCACCATTTTAATGCTTTCTACAGCGTATCAGAGGAGACAGGGCAGCAATACACCAAAACCCCCGAGGCGAATGTCGGAGGTTGGAAAGAAACGAGTGATGGATGCCTGCGGTAATCCGCGCTAACTTCCTACGGGATTTGGCTTCCCGGTGTCTCGTAGTCGAACGGTAGTGGAGAGAGGCGAGAGGCTTGAGACTTGAGGCTTTCCGTCCTTCCCGCGAGTTTCCACACGGTATCTGGAAAGCTCAGACCGAGAGCCACAATTCTCGCCCTCCTACGTTCCACCCGCTATTGGTAGTTCGCTCTAAAACCTCCGAAATCAAGACGGGTCGCTAAGTCTCCGTTGCGGCATTTCGGTCGTGCTTCGGAGACGCGCCGTTCTAATTAACATCGTGTCGGTCGGCTTAAGGTTCGACGCTGAACCGCGCGTACTGCTCTCGTCGTCTTCCAAAAATCATTAGGATACAGCGACAAGGAGACGGCTAGGGTGATGTCAAGAAAGCCTGATGTAGCAGCAAGAACCGGCAGCAGGACGAGTGTGACGGTGAGGCGAGTCGGGGAAGGAAAATTCAGGCGAAGAAAAGAAAGAGAATCCCGCAGAGATTGAGAAAGACGGATAGACAGAAAGTTAGGAAAACGGAGGGGTTAGACTTCGTGGTAAATAGGAAACACAGAGGGGTTGGTTTCATGAATTTAGGGGTGAAAATACAGCTGTACTGTATTACGGTGTGGACGAGGGTGGGATCTACCGATTTTCACTCGCCGTGAAAGCACCAAAGTGGAGGAAAGAGAAGGATTCAAATTTTCGCAAATCGTTCGCGTGAGACCAGAAAAGGGAGGTAGATGGCGCCCAAAGGGGGGAGGGGGTGGTAACCCCTTCTGGGATTAGCGAGCCCCATGTGGTCGGACTCGCTGATGGCTCGTTACCAAACGACGAGTTCTACGCGACTACCGACAGATATTGCTATTTATGGTAGCGTAAGTTCGGCTGCCATAGCAATTCGCAAGCGAAACTCATTCGAGGATCAGCAGACACCCTGTCTTGCGGCGGACGCGGCTAGGCGGGCGTGTCAAAGCCATCGTCGTATCTTTTTTCCAAGTCTGTCGATGAGACAAGTACTTTACATATGCGATTTTCAATATTTCTCTACCGAATCGAGAGTAGAGAAAGACTTTATATGCTGAATAACATCGGTCGAGAATCGAGCAAATTGCCAATGGCCACATATTCCTTTACAGCAATTTGATTAAATAGAAATCACAAAATGATTACATCGTGAAAATTTCATGTTGAAGCAAAAATGGTAATAAATCAAGCATCAGGATTGCGAATCGTCGTGAGCACTGAGCACCTTTATTTACGCTGCCAAAAGATAAATGATTAGAAGAGCCCGAAATCTTAGCGGCGATAGCGCGGCTTTCTCCTCGGGTCTGATTAATGAGGAAAGCACGCACCGGCACTCCTAATTATCGCAGTGCTTGGCAATTTCGTTTCCAAGAGGGATGTGTCCTATCCGAGAATAGCAGTAGTACTCTAGGGGAGGGGGTGGGGTGGGGGTGACAGTAGGTAATAGTAAATATATAGGACAAGGCAGCGAAAGAGAGAGACCCAGTCGTTTCCTTAAACGGTGATCGTGCCCTCTTAAACGCGACCCTTGGTCACCATAGGGCTCTCGATATAGCCCAGTGGATTCGGCACTTTCTCTTCCTCGCCCTCCCCTCATTCAGTTGGGACGTAACTGATGTCCGGCTTAAGTCAACGGGGCGCCCCGTCGCTTCGAACCTTCCCGCACTATTCCCAACTCTATGCGCACCGGTAACGATACTCGCAAGGAATACGGACCAAGATATTTGTCACTTCATTGTTCGCCGCAGAAGTTCGTACGCCTTCTGCCCAAGTTTTCCCACAGCCGCCAACCCGAAGTTTAATGTTACGCAATTCCTGAACTATAATATTCAGACATAACTTAAGTCCGTAAATATGTGGAGGCAGAAACGTCCAGGGAAATAATTATTCTTGTTCGTGGATTCTGGGAATTGCCGGATGTACGCAACGGATATAGGATACACAAGCCAACAGTAGTATATTCTTGAGCAGTTTGAACCGAATGGGCGCCATTTGGACAAAGTTTAAACTGAATCGCGGAAGAGAGACGGCGAGTCGGAGATGAAATTCGTAGCTGGGATATCATACTTGTTTCCCCCGAATACGACTCAACCCTCTTAATTAGTTGGTCCGACGAGACAACTACAACGAGCGCCAAGATGACCAAAGCGAAACTGGATGTTATTTCCGGCAACGAACGATCTTGAAACTTTGACTATACGACAACCGATGGAACGTTCCAACGAGCCACTGGAGAACAGACAAAATTATCCCGAGCATTTCACTGATCCTTCACAGTTCAATTCATAACGCCTTGGAGACAGACTCCGGTGTACTAAAACTGTAAGATATTTGGATATTCCACTCGAGGGATATATTCCATGGTAAATGAAGACAAACGCAATCACCAGATCTTAGACGCTGGAAGATGAAATGGAGAACAAATATGTCTTCATTTTGGTTCACGGAAAGAGAATACGCCATTGGAAAAGTTGAAAAGGATTGAGTTAACGGTTGCTGGTGAGAATAAATCTGGTGGTGAGAGTCCATAAATTTATTTCCGGCGTCGGAAGGTACGCTGAATGCGAAAGTAATACCAGACAGCAGCCAAACCAAATGGTACTGAATGGCTCCAGCCGGATGTTAGATCAAGTCATCAGCAAGCTGGAGAGGGTCAGAGTCGATTTTGGTTTACTACAACCCGTGCGACGTCTGGTCACGAAAATAATTACCATTTCAACGTTTGGAGACATTGTCGAGGGTGTTTTTCGCTCCACTCCCTTCGGCACTGCCACGCGTTCTCATCTCGAGGAGATTCCCTTAATTTTCTATATTTACGCGTCGAAGTAAACCCGTCGATCACCCCCTACGCTTCTTTCCATGCTTGATGACTACAACGCCACACAAGCGTAACGAGCGGCAACGCGAAAGAGCTATCTCTGCGCCTACTATTTGTCTTCCCATGCGGACTGGAGACAGCGTGTCCTGCGAGTCTGAACTTCCATAGCGTTTCTGCTGTTCTGCTGCGGAGGGGTTGAGAGACGAATGCTCGGAATACGAGGCCACCGTAGAAGAAAAAAACGTACTATCGAAAACGGCTCCCGAGGACTGTGAATGTGACTGGGAAGTTTGGGGATGGGCAACGTCCCTGTGGGATGTCATCAGGGAAATTGGATGCTGCGGAGGTATACGTCACCGGCGATGTAGCAAAAATATTTTTAAAATTTTGACGGATTTGGAATGGTGGCAGTTAGTAAAAAAATAATGTGTTACGAAATAATAAAAACTTAAGTACCTTTGAATCCTATAACGGAGTGCCATTTATGTTTCTGATAAAAGTTTATGCATTTATAAACCGTTTAAACTTATTACCCGATCTATACTTCCTTATTATTATTATTAACAGGACTCACGCAAAAAAAAAAAGGCCAATTTTGTTTTTTTTTGGTTTTTCCCATAAATGTATACTTTAAGGGAACGATATTAAAGATTAATGAAGTTCCGAAAAGAAGCAACTAAATTATATATCGTCGTAGCGAGAAAAAGTTTTCGGCAAACCGATAAAATTAATTGACTCTTATAATTAATCATCATTGTCAAGGAGCATCCCCTTTGTTTACGGGAATAAAGGATAAAGGGTTGTATAGAACGCAGAGTCACTCCAACACAAGGGATTTCCTCTCCGTTTCGTTGCTGTTGGCTGCAACCTCCGGGTGATCGCTCACTTCGCGTCTCCGCGCTTCGGAGATTGCGATCAACCCTGAAATCGTCGAGTAGCTCTGGAGGGCCTGTTCCACCCCGATACAAACGGAATAATACAAATACCCAAGTCGCATAGAAATACGCAGTTGCGTAACTCGTCGACGTGCGGTTTTTCGGATAAAGCAACGTGACGTATCGCCACTGACGATTTCTCTCATTGCTTTCGTAACCTCACGAATTCTCAATCCCATTCTCACCCTCCGACGAATATTTCCAGTGCCGATTATTCATAACTCGGGCTATCGTTTTCATATCGAGACTACACGCGATTTCCGCTGGGAATCGAAATGAATTCGCGAGCTGCTCGCTATCTCTGCTCAACTCACTTTGCTTCGGCGAAAAAAAAAAAAGCGAAACGATTGTCTCCGTGACGTTTCTCGTTTTCTTCGCCCGTGGAACCCCCGACTTCTGTACTATCAACCCACGGAAATACAAATGGATACGATTCGTTCGTTAAGTTCGATAAGCGAGGACAACGAAAACGAGACAGTCGAGTACTTTCCCCTGAGAATTTTGTCGACGAAACAAATTAGCAAGAACGTTGCGGCGGCATCTCCCGATGGTCGGGGGATGCAGATAAAGGAAGAGTACATTTATCTTTTGGTGAACCCAAACCAGCGACGATCAAATGGTTCAAGAGACGAAAATACAATTGCCATGAAAAATTATTAAAAAATCTTACCGTAAATCGATTAAAATATCGAAAAAAAAAAAAATGATTTTTTTTTTACCAAAAACAGAATTTTCCGAGAAAACAAAAATTGTTGACTTCAAACTTAATTTTCCGCCAACGACTATGTTATTCGGGGCTTAGAGGTTAGAATTTCTTAGCTTATGAGAGCTCTCGTTGGAGGAGAATCCGTTTCGAATATATTTGCAAACAATTCGAGAGTTCGAGACAGAGAAGCGGAGAGAGGGGAGAGCAGAGGGTGCACTTCCGTTTGCAGTACGACGAGACAGCCGCGTCTCAGACTCCGTACAGAGGATAATTTCCCAACAACAATGCAGTAATCGACGCGGAACGTAGCAAAGAGGCGCCACGGTATTCGGTATTCTCTTCTATACCCACTGCGACACACTCTCGTGTTCTCCTTCTCGAGATTCCGAACGACGAAACAGACGGGAAGAACTCAGAGTTTAGAGCCGCAGTCTCGGGTTGTTTCCCCGAGACACTCTCGTGAAACTGGCGTTTCTGCAAGCGACTCTCACCGACCGCCCACCCTATCATGATAGAGTCACTTCCGTGAACCGTTGAGATTCCCCGAGAGAAACTTCAGAAACTCCTCTCACTCGTGTCAATTTCGGGAAACGAATCGGCTAGACGGAGTTCCCACTCTTCCGAAAGAAGATTTTATTTCGTCTTCTTTTTTTTTCGTCATTAGACATGATAGACACTTTGCTTTATATAAACTAAAAGAGGTTCGTCAGAATGTTCTTCAGTTTCGCATGTTCTCTACGGGATTTGGATGGGACATACTATAGTAAAGTCATCATAAAGATAGAACTTTGGAGAACGGCTCTCAGGCTAATCTCTCGGACTTAATCCTGTGCATCAACGACGTATTATCATCATCTACCTTGTGAGAACGATTCCGAGGATCTCGGAAAGGTAGAAGAGCAGAGCAGGTCGGCGGTTACTCGCGGAAAGTGTTGAATTTCCGGAAACGAGCGGACACGGTCGTCGTCGTCGTCGTCGTCCCCTCCAACTCCCGGTAGAATTCAGCGAAGCTTCGGAAACTGTACGTCCAAATTGCAAGTGTGGATTATCTCGGGGGCTTCTCGACTATAGCAGTACGAAAGCTTTTCGCGAGAGTACATCGCCAGTGGAAACTCTTCCCTCTCTCCCTACGGGGGAGCGTAGTTAGTTCGCGTTTACGAGAATCAGCACTTCCACCCCGAGGCTCTGCGGGTTTGTTGCAACCGTCGATTTGCCTAAGGAGTGTGGGACACGGAGACGGAACGAACGGCTATGCAACACAAACGGTGTCGTCGTCGTCGCTCCCTCCCGCGGGATCGTAAAACGTAACGCGCCAAAGATATTTTCAAAGTGTGAAATATTTTGCCCGTCTAATCCTGCAATATCATAAAGAAAGGCCTGCGGCATGACGCGCAACGAGTTGCGAGTACAGAGGTCGTAACCAGGCATTAGGGTTGTTTACAAAAGGCCCTTTCGCGTCGAGAGCTTTCTGGTCGTTGGATCGTTGCACCCGAACTACGTCGTCCCTCAATGCGAAATGAAAATCCCCGGGACACTGTGTTGTCGCCTTTGCATTTTGAGAACTCGCCACCTGCGACTCACCCCTCGTCTTATTATCAACAATCGTAAAATACTAAATTGAAAGTCCCCGTGAGTAAAGGAATGGCGCATCGTCTGAAATATCCCGAGGGAACGAGAGGCTTTTCGTGAACGAAAAAAAGGTATTCAAGTTACATCCTACGATTTCCCTGTAACTTCGGCTATAATACGTAAATTTATCGTTCTTGTAGATTTTTTTATTTTATTGGTAGACAAGGAATCTTGAAATATATAAATTTGTATGATGCGAATATAAGAAGCGATGAAATTTTGTAAATTTTCTTTTTACATATATTCGTGATGAATGTCTTAATAAAAGGAAGCGATTTTCTGATAAAGGGGTACATTTATCGGAGGGTTCGAATAACGAGTAAAATCAGTGATTTTTTTTTTTTCCAACGATAAGAGGTCATAAAACGATTTTTGGTATTAAAAGATATTGAAAGTCCGAAAAAAAAAAAAATTACGAATCGTTTTTGTAATTAACTATAACAATTCGTGTTTATAATAACTGAAAATAAACAATAACTATTTCATGGAAATACACAATACGTATCATATCATTGCTCAAGAGTTAGGAGAATGGAAGGTTCAGCGCGCCCGCTAAATTCAATCTCGCAAGACAAATGTTCTTTCCCGCCGATGAGCTTTCTTTTTCGTCAGTGGAGCAGAGAAAGAAGTCAATTAGCCAAAAAATTGGGCCGCGTATAAGTTCGTCGCAGTGAATACGTAGAAAAAAGTAATTCGATTGCGACAGAAAGAGAGTCATCCCTTTATCCTTTTCACCGTGGCGCGAGAAGGGTCACAGGGTAGATAAGTGAGAGAAGATGCCAGTCATCCCTTGGTAATTAGTTAAGGGTGTAAGAAGCGAGCGCGCGACGTCTCCGCTCCTTTGCTGCGGAGTGAGACGAAAACGGATTGAAGAAACTCGCCGGCGCTACCAGAAATTCCAACCTCGTATCATCCCCCGCAACCAGCTTGTCGAGGGTCAATCCGAGTTATACGCGAACTCAGCCTAAACCCACCCTTCCAGCGATTCGACTGGCGATATCGGTCGGAGAAAAAGTTTCGCTACATCTCGCTACTCTCTTCTCGGATTTGATTGATTAGTCGCGTCTATGCGGACGAGCGGAAAGCAGGGCGGGGTAGGGGGTTGGGAAGAGAGAGGGGGTGAGTTTTTCATGTGTGGATTCTTCCACAATGAATCTCACTACGTGGCACCGCCCTTCCTGACGTATACGATAGTATTACCGTGTCACTCGGCTTCATCTGGACCACCATCACGAATTCGGTGACCCATCTACTCCCATACATATATTTATACCGCGCCGGATTATATTTGCACAATCCTATTATACTTATGCTGCGGCACAAGAATGTCAATGAAAGAATTTGCTTGAAATATCTTTTCCGTACCCTAAATTTCGGTTATTGGAAACTTGTGGATTCACGCGAGGAACGAGTTCATCTGTTTGTCTATTCATTCATCGATGAAGTATCGCAAATTGCAAATGGCGCCATTGCATTTGGGTTTAAATTTGTATTTATATATCGCTGTGTATCGATGTATTTTTTCGTATAGTATCCTCAGAGACTTGTTGCCTGTCAATGCAAATTTGATTCATTGTATATATTTGTTAAACATTACGAAACTGTAAGTCTGTACGCAAGTGATCTTCAATTTTCCGTAAAAAAAAAAAAGTTTCAACGATTCTACCGTCGCCGTTGGACCAAATGTGCGTAGTGCGACTTACAGGACTGTAAATGTGTCAATTTCGCGGTGGATTCGCGGTTGTAACATCGAATTACCTCTCTACATTGGACACACATCAGAACAGGAATGTTGCTTCGGATCGCGGATCCCTTCTATTCGTATAGATGTATACAGCAGCGTTCGACGTCGTCGAGCGACGACGGTATGGACTGTCTACACGGCTGCTGTGTATTGCCGCTGCTGTTTCTCGGGTTATACGCATTGGACGCTGGACAGTGGTCATCTGTCACTGTCAAGCATCCCCTATCGTCGTCTCTACCGCACTGCCACCCCTTTCCACCCCTCCCTACCCTTTGGAGTGGTTACGCGAGCCGAACGTTGAAGGGAGGATCGAACCTCCCGAACGAACGTTCTCGTACCCTGTCTGCCTGCACGTGCCGATGTCTGTCTCCGCTAAAGTATATGCCTCACGTGGATAGTAGACAAACATACGCGGATATTGTATCAACGTAGAACAATATCAACGCAGAAATCATTTTTATACAATTGTTGTGTAATTTATTGAGGCGCGTGGATCGATAGGAAAACAGTCAATTGATTGCCGGTCGATAAACGAGTATCGAAAATAATACTATCATTGAAACCGAAGACGCTAATATGAAATTCAATGTTCGCTTCAACAATAAAAATAGAAAAAAAATCTTCAATAAATGATCAAACTTCCTATTGATCGTTAATTAATTAATGAAATCATCGATCACGTGACAATTTAGCGACGAAGAGAAAACATCATTGAAAAAAAAGGAAAATCAAAATTTCGTAAAAAATACTTAAAAACGGAAAACTATCGAAATAATGACGATAAGATATGAAAAAAAAGAAGTTAGCATTATGCACGTAGACTTAGGAGCAGCGACTTGCGCTGTAGTCGTGCGACTTGCGCGATTTATGATGTGGGTAAACGACAATAGATTAAATCGCGGAAAAAAAAGACGAAACGAACCGATCGGAGTAAATCGTTTAAGGTGATTCAGATCGATAGAGCAATCGTTGGAATTAACGGGTTGCATAATACGAATTGTACATGCGATCGAGTTGCATACACAGCAACTACAACTCGCTGCCTTATTCCTTCGACCCGCATGTGTTCACCATGATTAATAACCGGTCATTCACGTCGCATTACTCATCGATGGTTGCGCTTTACGGTCATTCGAGTTAGAGACTTCCGCCCGGTGTTTTGTAGCCACGATTTTACTCACCAGTCTGCGGTCGCCACATAGACGCGAGTCGAACGACACCGTTTAGCACTCGTGGATTATTACAGACGCGCGTACGCACACACGCGCGTATGAGAACCGTTCGAGAATTCACGCCTCGTAACCCGGGGAATGAGTTGAGACGATATCTACAATGAAACTTTCAACGAAACCCTTTTTGGACGTTGAAGAAGGATTTTTGGGAGAGACGAGAGGGAGTATAAAGCCGCGCGGCCATATCTGCTCTGTACCCTAAGATGTACTATAATGCGCGAAGATTGATACCTGAAGAGTACTAAAGAATAATTTATGAAACACCCTTTATATCCCACTTCGATAAATGGTCATCCGAGACGTCTCTCTTCCACGGTATTCGAGAGCATTCAACAAATATTTGGTGAGTCAACGATCCTCGTCTATGGGAACGAAGATGTGTACATATATCTTCGTTTTTTTTTCTTTTATATATCACGAGGATAAGATCAATGTGCTGCTATTTCGATGGACGCTTAACAGAAATTGAGCGATACACCGTGAGGATGTCTTTGACACGTGAATGTGAGATTTTTTTTATTTACCAAGTTTAATTCTAATTCATTCCATAGAAATACCGTAGAAAGATATTACCTCAATAACGGGGGTTTCATTTTTGTTTTTTTTTTTTTTTGTGAAAAACGATCGTGCCACTAAATCTATGCGAATCGAAGATCTGTCTCATTTAAACACATCGACGGCATTCTATATGCAAAATATATCGTTTTTCTTTTTCGATTTTTTTTCAAAGTTAAATATGATTCTCCGCTTCTAAAAGCGTTGAGTATATGCGCGCATTGTGTTTTGAGAGATCGCGACGTTATTCTTCCATATCTCATTGGTACGTTATAGATTTTTTTTTCTGTGGCATACATGGTTTCGCCGAAGTTTCCGAAGGAGGTGGTCGTTCGAATCGTCGCAACAATATTTTACAATCTAAGCGAAGTTTTACGACCAACTCCCAAAAGGCGTGAGCTCGACGCGCGCACGCGCGCGCGGTAGAAAGCACAATTCTCTTCAATCTTCCTCAACGTAGCGCGCCTATGAATATAAATACGAAAGCCGGGAGTGATTTATGCCGACCGAAAAAGAGGCAAGCATCGCGCCTTCGTAGCTGGGACCGCGTAACAGGAGGTGAGTGCGTTATGGGAGCAGCAGGAGGCACACATCAGGAGGACGAGAGCCGTCGTGGGTAGTTTCTAACCTATACGATTCAATACCCCGACCGAGCCACCGAGAGATTTTCATTTTACGTCGCGGTCACTGTTTATGCCCCAGATTTTAGGAGCACCGCGAGACCACTCGACGATCACCTTCGGCTTTCAGCCCCTTCGCTCCCTCCTCTTTCTTCCCTTCTGGCATTTCGCCGATTTTTACGACTGGCAAAAAAAATCGCCGCACACTCCCGTCTTTCGCATCAGCAGACTTCGCTTCTCCCCAAACCTACTCTTTTGCCTAAGGGCCTTCGATCATTTTTATCTCGACTCGAAAATAAATCTGTATTAATATTTTCCGTGTATTTTCCGTACTTTGAAAATTTGCATCGGAATTTGAATTCTCATAGTATTTTGCGGTCGGCGATACAATACGATAGAATACAAGAGAATAGAATGGCATAAAGGAAAAAGCGCAAAGATGCGCATGATTTTGACGCAAAATTGAGGTTATATTTGGAAAAAGGAGTTAAAATTTGCAAAAATATTTCGATGTGACATTAGCAATGTTTCCGTTTTGCTCCTACAAATTTTTGCTATTCCTGAGGGAAACTTTCGTAATCCGCCCGAGTGTTGCATTTTGAAGGGTTTCTTTTTAAATGTTTTGAACTTAAGCTTCGATGACGATCGCTCGACACATAAAAAAAACGCGACAATCCACCCGAGGTGCGAAAAGAATCAACGTAATTCCTTCCAACGGAATCGCATCGACTTTCTTCGCGAAATCGCTATCGAGAGGTTCTTTACAAACGTCCCGATACCTTTTAATCCCTCTCCTGACGCCGTACTCAACTGGAAGTATATAGCGTCTCTATAGATCCGCTAAATCTCGACAGAGCCTTCGTGTATACTTGACTCCACAGTCTAATACATGCCGGAGGTAATATTGTAGTATGAGTTACGATCGAGCGGACGAGCGTAATATATGACGATCGAGAGAAGGAGCGAAAGATATAACGATCGAGCGGAGAAGCGATAGATATGACTATCGAGCGGAGGAGCGAAAGATACGCTGATCGAGCGGAAGAGCGAAAGATACGACGATCGAGCGGAGGAGCGAAAGATACGACGATTGAGCGAAGGAGCGAAAAATACGACGATCGAGCGGAGGAGCGAAAGCTACGACGATCGTCCACCACAAATGGCAAAATACGTTTACCGAGCGATGTTCATCGACGAAAGAGTTTTACCCTCGAAATCCCGTGTAGTCGCATCAACGTGATGCGTTCGTAGGGCGGCACGCAATGCTCCGTCGTTATTAAGTTTTGATCCTGCGAGTAGGAGTAGAGTCCATTGTTCATGGTAGAAAATCTGACGTTCCGTGTGCGCGATCATCGATCGAGCCTCGAAACTCCACTGGTCGGGCCGCCTTTCTTTGATCGACAGGTAATGACAGTTTAAACCGTTCGTACGGCGAAACTCACGTAGAGAACGTACTGTCGGATCGCGGCAAATCTCGTCGGTGCGATGGAACGCCAATAATTTCACCGGCCCATCGACGGGTACCGCGTAATCCCTTTCGCACACAGTTATAAGCTCCGTGTATGCCAGCCGGTCTACGTTCGCCACGATCCTCTCTCTTTACGCCGCCTATATACCACCCGTTCGCTTTCGCCTCTGATACAAAACCGACTACCGAGAGACACGGTAATGCATTTGATCCGTGAGCTAAAACACATTCGGATGCACCGCGAATACTTTTAACTCATGTTCTACTACAGTGCGGACGAGCGACCGGGAACCCTCGCTCTTCATGCGCTTACGAAAAACAAAAAACCGCTTACTCGCCTCAAATCTCCGGCGTCTCTACACTCGAAGCTCACTTCAATATTCTGTATGGTATTCGTCCGCAGTAAAAATTAATCCAGCCGAATTTTTTTTTTTAATATTTATTTTTCACTAATAACATATGCGAATAGTGTCGATAGATGAAATAGTTCGAAAAAAAAAAATCAAAATGTAATTTTATTTTTTTGGTCATATTAATCGTTATTGATATTTTTAACCCTTTCCATGGGAAGAAAATCGTAGATTTCCTACTTTCTTAGAGAACAGGGTTAATTAGTACATTTTAATGATTACAAAAGGATAAATTGTGATACTGCAGCATCACGAAACAGATCCATGCAGATTTGTGTATCTATGAGACATTTGAAAAATTCACCCCTTCACCCTTTTTTTTCGTGAAAATCGAGATATCGATTATCGTCGACGAACGCCCGCGTTTAATACAAATTACGCATGAAAACCAGGAGCGAGAGAGGGAGAAAGAATATTCGTACGGGTATCGTTGATGGTCGTGTCCCGGGGTTTTGATAAATGACGCGCAGGAGTTTATTTCACGAGGGTGTGAGTCTGCGCGATGTAATCAAGCGTTGTATTATATAACAGCGTGTGGGTTACGGATTAGAGAGGATGAGACATGGCTTTTCGTACGCGTTATGATTATTTCGCTGCTTCTGTATGCCTGAAATTGGCGGTATTGATATTCCGTCAACTCGACTACATCTCCGACGAGGCAAGTTACTTACATCCCTAATGGATTTTCGTCTCGATAAACACATTCTCGTTGACTTTAAGCCAAAAGCATGGTATCTCGTAATTGTTACAAAGTTGAGGTAAACATTCGCGTTCGTGAGATAATTCGATAATGTTGTAGCAACTTCGTTATGCAGTTAGTAAAGCTATTTACAGACCATTACAATTTTCGGCCTCTCGAAGTTGCATATTCCGAACTATTTACCACTTACTAAAAAACTACTAATTGCCACTTTGCGAGGTATACAATCCATCAAAAATGTTGCACAAGTACCCACGTACTGCCGGCCCACAGGTACTTAGAACTCACCGAAACAATCTCTGCTTGAAGAGGCTACAATGTGTGTAATGCCGCTTCACAGGGAAATGGAACGCAATTACATTTACCGCAACAATTTTCAGCGCAGAAAACCTGCCCGGGAAATTGATTTCGAGAGCATTCAGTGCGTGCAATCCTATTAGGAGTTCTAATTAAATAAAACCGTTCGATGTATACATTGAAGCGATATTACGAAATTTGCTTAAATAAGTAACAGTACAAATGCTACTTGTTTGAAAGGCAGTAATTGTGCGTCCTTTGTAGTTTTATTACATTGCAGAAATAATTGGCATGCGACATTAATAACGCTGAATCAATACATCCTCTATCCTTCATCCTAAATTCATTGATAATAAATGATTGTAACATTCTGATAACAGAAAAGGGTAATAATTCATCAGAGTGCCATGTTAATTGTGGAAGATCTTCACTTCTTACACTTCTTGCACTCCTTACACATCTTACACTTCTTACACTTCTAACACATCTTGTACTTCTTACACATCTTGCACTCCTTACACATCTTACACTTCTCACACATCTTGTACTTCTTACACATCTTACACTCCTTACACATCTTGCACTTCTTACACATCTTACACTCCTTACACAGCTTGCACTTCTTACACATCTTACACTTCTTACACATCTTACACTCCTTACACTTCTTACACATCTTGCACTTCTTACACATCTTACACTTCTTACACTTCTTTACACCGTGTGTTCCAACTTGCCTCATGGTTCGATTAGCCCGGTCTCTGCTATATAACATCAAGCAATGAAGCAACGAATTTAGCATGTACCGTGTTACTTTCAGCTGGAAATCCCTGCATAGAGATGCTCCGATGTTGCGAGCGAGATTAGGCGATTTGAGAAAAGTTAATCTTAATAAACGAGGGCAATCAACGAAGCGAGGTCTACGAAGGACATTGACGACGGCTCAGTGAGTGTAGACGAATACGGGTCGGTACGGTCACCGCAAATGTTCGGTTCATGCAAATGCCCGTCCCGAAATTCTCCTCTCGTTCAACATCCTCCTATATATAGTAGTCGACAATACACAATACCCGAGGAACTGGTCATCTCTCTCGTTTTGTCTCTGTACCGTCGACTCTCGTATCCCCAAGAATTTGCATACTACTCACTCGATTCCGAGGCCTTTTGTCCGGCGCGGGGAATGTCCATCAACTTTTTGTTCGTACCAAAGCGGGTTCAGCCTCCGAGTAAATAGGCGAGAGCGAGTTAGAGGTATACGAATGGTTGTCGTGGGGTGAAGGGGGGAAGTGTGGGGACTCAGATGAAAGGAGGAAGAGAGAGGAACGAGTCAAATGACCAGCGGGGCTTAAGGGTCGTGTCGGAACGGTAGCAGCCAAGTGCTCGCGCGACAACCGGGATAGAACGGACCTTTTATTTGCTGATTGCGTTCGGATTGTTTCGTGATTTAGCATAAATGTTTGATTAGATTACACGTACGAGCCCCTGGGCTGTGTTCGAACCGCCTGGAATACGGGAGGGGCAACTGTCTCCCTGCGCTATATGCAACACTCTGTTTGTTCAAAGTATCGACGAGAATGGGCGACGAAACGGACCGGCACTATCGTAATTATTTAACGAGCAAACTTTGCCTGGTCCACCAACGTCCAACCCCTCTTGGACAACGTTATTTCACCGGAGCATCCTGTCGTTTCGGAATACGGACTCGTAATTATGACGGATTCGGATGACTGATCTGTCTCGCATCAAGAAATACTTTCCAACTAATACAAATAAACTCACCGGATATTGAAAAAGATCTGTTTCCTAACTATATCTGATGTCAGAAAATGATTCATGCCGTTAATTATACGAGGAGGAGGACGCGAGGAGTTGATTTTTTGTTTACTTTTAGATCATACAACCGCCAATCATTGCAAATAACTTGATACATCCGGCAGACTCGTTCTGCCGGATGCATCAAGTCGGATGTTGCAAGTAAAAGCAATCCACATCAGATAAGGCGGCCAAATCCATGGTTTCAGAAGAGCAAGAAGAGTAGATTCGGTTAGAGCGTCCGGCGTGGTGTACGGATCAGGTCATCAGTTTAGACAATGGGATCTGCTTGTGCGTTTAAGGTAATCCCTCGTGAATGGGGTCTCCACTTCGCTTGGCACTGTTTGTTGGTCCCGCTCTTCCTCGGTATACTTAATACATTGTCCGACAGCCAGGGTTGCTGGTCCTTAACAACCTCGTTGCACGCTACCCGTACAAATACCTTCCACCCCTTACAGAGCTTACAGTTTCAAGATGGCCTCGCATTAACACCTATTTAACTTGCTCCTGCTCTCGGATCGAAGGCCCTTCACGAGCTTCTGGGTTCTATAGCTTCGTCGAGGAGTTTGGAACATCAACGGCATATTGTAACGTTGAATTCGAGATTCCAACGTCTAAGTCCACGTCTTCAATGATCCTATCTCCTCCCGTTTGCTTCTGATCTCCTTCTGAACCCATGTAGTCCAGGCATTGTTTTGATCTTAAGCCACCGATTCTTGTTTCTGATGAAATAATGGACATGGCTTTGATTCCCTAGCTAAACTACAACTAAAATTTCACGGGAAAGGAATTCTACCCTTGGGCATTAATTAAGTCTTCTGCAGGATTTGGTCTCTTTTGGGAAGAGAGGCTTACACTTTGATTTGTAGCTTCTGAAGAACGAAAGGAATGGATCTGGATTCGGGATGAAGGAAACGGAAGGTACATTGCTGAATGATATTTTCCTTTGAGAACATCGACAAACAAGGAAAAACGGCTCATCCTGTTCGGGCGAATCTACACCGGCGATACACTAAATCAGCATCGCCGTCGGCAATTACGATGCTGTCCAGTGAATCCAATGGAGCGACGTTGAAGGGTCCCCGTGTTGTAACCATGGACCCGCGCGAGACAGAGATGGACCACGGAGTGGGAGGAAGCAGAAACGTATCGAAACTGTCGCGGGTCTACGGGGCGGTCAGTGTGTCCCTCGGGTGCGATAAGGTACGGACAAATGACCGTAGGATCGAGAAGAACGATCCTACAAGAAGTATCTCGCTTGAGGCTTGTTCAGTTCGTTGGACAGAAAAATAGTGCAAGAGAAAATCAGCCCTCTAAGTAAATTCGTATCAATCCCTGGAGACACGCGCCACTGGGGTGATCCGTCATACGAGATTACCGAGGTAAATAAAACAAATTCAAGCTGCGAAATCGGTAAAGAAAAAGAGAGATGAAAGGATCGAGAGAACTGTGAGAAGAGAGGATGAGAAGAAAAATTATATTACAATGGAGAGATCAATCGAATTTTGTGTCGCAACCAAATTTTTTTTGGTATATCGAGTCATTTTCATCGACCTCTCGATCATTCACGGTCTTTCGAGTTCGCAGATTCGACAGAGTTTTTCCCACAGAACAAAACTTTCATCGCGGGTCACAAGATTCGGGGACTTGTCGATTTCTCCTTTGACCATTTTTCCACATCGTCCATTGCATTTTTTATGCTCTGGTCAAACGCGCGGAAAGTCGGTCGAGGAAACGGGGAAAAAAAACGCAATTTTCGTGCAGATCGAGCGATTTTTTTTGCTCTTACAGACTACTCGGTCGTCCAATTTAGGGGGAAAAGTTCACGCCGATTAGGTGAGTGCTGTGGCAATAGGCGGATACAAGCAGATGGAAGAAGGAGGGAAGAGAAAATAAAACTTTTTCCACTCGGTCTGCTTGAAGGATTAGATAGATTACCGGGTGTATTATAGCATTGGCCGGAAGAGAAGCGATGCAGGCCGACCGGCGTCGTCCGATCGTCGACGATTCTGAATTCTTAGCCTCTCACTATCGTTCCGACCCTCTCGTCACGTCGAGTGGATTGACGACGAAACAGGAAGACGAAAAAGTTTCGTCGCATTTTCTTGATAAAGCTTTATTGACCTTTCGCCGAGTCACGAAATCATTTTCTCGATCTCGTCGTAAGAAAAAAAAAAAAAAAACAGAAAACAACGCAGCTGTGTCCCACATGGAAAAAAGTATATCGAAATCGATGATATATGCACAATATTTTCGTAAAAAAATTGCATATTACAGACATATCATAAAATATATATATATATATCACTGTTAAATATATATCACTCAATATTCGAGTCTTCGGCGTCTCGAAAACAAATTAACTGCCCTTATAATAAAAATCTGTCGATCAATAAGAATAGTAACGCAAATCCGTTAAATTGGAATGAGTATCGATATCGCGCAGCCATAATTTATTTATATTATATCGTTCGATGAGCTCTTCTCGTATTCTGTGACAATCGTAAGATCGATCGGGTATTATGTAGCTTTTTCGACGTTATATATTTACGGCAACGCAGATATAATTCGGTTGGCTTGTAGCAATCAGTCGTTCGACCAGTGTACTGTATAACACCAGAAGCTCTCGACTCCATCGCCAATGTTACACGGTCCCCAGTATCGGTGATTGTAATACCGCTGTATATTCGAAGCTTCTGCGTTTCTTCAAAATAAGCATTTGAATGGGCCAATCAATCACGCGGCTTCTCTTCCTTCTGGTGACGTCACTACAGTCATCCCCCCTATTAGTGGGGTGTGATACCGAGCATTGGTAGTGGTGGTGGGTTGCTGCGGGGGTGGATGCCTAGGGGTGTTTCAAGCCGACGTCGCGACGCCTGGCGTCGGTAGGGATCGCGGTAATTATATATTCTAAGGGTGTCTCGCCGATCAG
Source organism: Cryptus viduatorius (assembly GCA_964006125.1). Taxonomy (NCBI): domain Eukaryota; kingdom Metazoa; phylum Arthropoda; class Insecta; order Hymenoptera; family Ichneumonidae; genus Cryptus; species Cryptus viduatorius. The sequence goes on from OZ023220.1 coordinate 7,171,478, forward strand.
TCAATGCTTCCGCTGCAGCGCGCACTCGACAATGGACCCAGAGATAGAAAAAGCTTATCTGTCACTGGTTCTGCCTCTTCGTTACTTCCTCCGGGATTTACTACACAGGGTTTTTGATAGAGAGAAAAAGAGACGGCGATTTTTAATTCACTGCAACCCTCGCGCCCGGTTCCGCTTGCTGGCAATGAAAAATTAAATAGGCAAAAGTATTGTGGTATCGAAGAGCGAAGGACTCTTGACGACTCGGGAAATAGTCATTATTATCCACTGCTCTTTTAACGAATAACATTTAGACTATTAATCATTATTCAACGTGGATATAAGTTTAAAAAAAAATCTATGATTGATCAATGAATATCATCAATTGTTATAATATCGTTGACTTTCATTGGTGGAACTAAATACCTCGTTTTCTCATTAAAACTTTATTTATTACGTCTCATTTCGATGTTTTAGTTTTTGCAATGCAAATTTTATATTTATATATCATTGATGTATTTTTTTGAAACATGAAAGAAAAACAAAAAAAATTCAAAAGTTTCGATAGTTTTCGTAAAATTTCGATGACGTAGAGATCTGTGAAGAATTAGGCGGGAAAAAAAATTGAACATTTAATTTTAAAATTGGAGAAACCCATCGCTGAAAGACAATCTGTTTTCATTATTGATCTTAGTGGTCGCAATTGATTAAATGCTTCAATCAACGGATGCTGAGGATATTTCTTGAATCGCCGAAAGCGACGAGGCGCGATACTGCGTCGAAAGTGAGAGAGATCGGCGTCGGGTTTCCCAACAAACGCCTGATAATGGGTATTTGATGTTGACCGCCCTTTGAGTTGAGCTCTGGCGGTTCTGCCTCTGCTTCGGCGAAACAGATATAGAAAGGGTTGAAGCCGCGAGGGAGCGACAGAGAGAAAGCGCGAAGTTCGCATGAACGAGTTGATTAAATTCAAACACCTCACAGCACGGATTCCTCCTGGTTGACTCGGTGACTCGGTTGCCCGTTTGCCAGGGCTTCAAATATGTTCATATCGGTTGGATTGGGAGAGAGAGAAAGGCTCAAAGGACGAGGAGAGAAACGAGAAACAGCCTGAAACGTTTGTCACAGAGGGCAGTGAATGCACGACGAGGAGGAAAATCATCCCCTAAGCATCCACACATCGCGCCACGACAACACGCGCGCAGTTGACAATGGTCACGCATTATAATGGCGAGTCGACCGGACACACTCGCCAACGTCTCCCTGTTTTAAGCCCTCAAATGCGGAACATACACGTACGCGGAGAAGGGAGCTTTCATTTATTTGACCGGCGGTCGAAGGCCGTCCAACGATTATCCACTTTGAATAGAAAGAATGAATACGAGAAAGAAAGGAAAAAGAAATAAAAAAAGGGCAGAACAAACTGCAAACACAAGGGAGAGAACAAAACGAAACGGAAATTAACGGAGTCACGGTGCGTGATACGTGATACTTGTAGTACATGTCGCGCAACGCCGACAGGATGCGCCTGGGGATTCAATCGATTAATCGTCCAGCAGGTTTCTTTTTTTACGCAAGCTGCAAGTGAGTTTCGTACTTCCTGAAGGGTTTAACTAGAATCCTAATTGAACGGGACTTCGTTCCTTTTAAATTCATACGCATGTTAATTTTTTCGAGAGATTCTATGATTTTTCATTGATTTTGAACCAAATTTGGTTTTTTGCGTGTCGTAGTACTTTTCTTTATTTTTTTTTATTCTGAAAGACAGTTTGCCTCCGGAAATAGGAGAGGGCTGTCCGAGCGGTAATTGAGGCCGTGGGATGAGATCGAAGCCTCGAAAACCTCGGAAAGCGATTTCACGAGACTCGTGACGTCGACGTCGGGCCAATCTAAAATCTGTCAGACTTTGATCGATGCGCCTTGCGCGATTTTAATGCTCTCGTATCTCGCGTGAAATATACGAGTCAGAAGAAGTGAGAGGTATAGGCTACAAGCTAAAACTAACCCTCGGGGTGGCGAGAATTTCGCCCCCTCTACTCTCATCAAAGTCCAATCATCCCTCGAGGAATTCAAAACGATGTTGCAGCATTATATTTAAAGTCGTATGTGTGTGAATTTTTTTTTTTTTTAACACGGTGTCGAAGCAACACTAGTGATCCCTCGATGTGTTTTATCGCGACTATCGCCTGTCCACATAGTCATTATCATAGGCATTCATGAGACTATGTTCTCCTCATTGTTATCGTATCGAGATGATCGATTTAACATTAAAATTCGATAAAAGATCAAATGAGGCGGTTTAACGAAATTTCTCACGGTATTTTAAAACTTTGCATATACTTTAGGGATGCAGAAAAATTGAGTCACGTGAGGCTGCAATTCAACAGGGAAAGTTTTCATACATCTTTTTTTTCGTAACTTAGTGCTTCAAAACAATGTACTGCGGTGACTGACCACGAATCTTTCTTTTTTATACGTTTATTATTTCAAACGAAAACTTACGCAACTAATGACAAAAAAAAGTCAATTACATTCGTAGATCGCTTCCGTTTTTTTTATCGTCGTTTACGAAGCCTCTCCACCAAAAACTTAATTAACCAATTTTTAGCTTTTTTTTTCATAATTATTCATTTTTTTAATTTAATCGATTTAAAAAAAATATATTATTTTATAATATTCGAAAACCGTCTTTATGCAAATCTCGAACAGTTGTCCATTTTTTTTTAAATGAAACTTCCGTTACGAAGCAAAGTAACAAAAATACGATCGGTAAAGACGGTGTTTTGTTTTCCCAAAAGCCGAACATTTTCATTCAGAGAAATACACGATTATTCGATTTCCGTGGATTGTCCAACGCGAAGGGTGGCTTCGCGTTACGTGAGAAAAATTCGTGAACTGGACGGTAGGATAAGAGCAGCGCGAGAGTAATAGGAAAAATATTATGATAACCGAATTGACCAATCTGTCTCCAGAGGCGAAGTAGGTCCGTTGTGTATCGAATCATCGTTATCGGATATAGGATTTAGCTGTCGTAATGTTCCGCCGACGATATGGACAAAAAAAGAACGAAAAAAAAAAAAAAAAAATCCTCGAGTGCGTGAAAGCCTCGAGTGCTATAATCCTAAGTGAATATCCCGATACTGAGTGTTCGTTGCGAGGGCTCGTAATGTAACACGTGACACTGTACCTTCGGGCTGTATAATGACCGTTTCATTCGATCTGCAGGATTAACCGCGTGTCGAGTTTTTCGTACGAACATCGAGCGATTTGCAAACGAGGGTAGCAGTTTCATTTTTCCCTGTGCCTTGCCGACGAAATTTACGAAAATGCGGAACATAGAGAGCCGCAAAAGTGGACGAAACGAATATTTCGGGGAAAATAACGACAGAGGCTCGACCGGCCGGGAGAGGAGAGGTCGGGTTCGACCGCACCATGTCGAAACACTCATCACGTTTATTTCGACCAATCGATGCTTGAATAATTTGGTCGGGTTACAGATGCGCCAATTAATCACGTAGTAGCGCCACACAGTGCCTCTATAACGATCCTCGTTGAATTTATTCGCGGCCTCGCGAGTGTACACCGCTGCAGTACTACCAGAGGGCTGAACGGTAAAATACACAAAATTGTTATTTCATAACCGGGCAAAACCATCGGTGAGCTGAACTGCCCTCTGGCAATTTTGTTGCGTATACTCCCCGATCGATAATGTATCCAACGATAAATTAAACTGACGGAAGAAAAATAAACGAAGGAAAATAATTCATTGGAAATGTTGTTAACGAGTAAATGCATATTGCACTCGATTAATAAAATTGCATTATTGTGATGATATTAAAAATCGAAAAAAAAAAAACACATCTTTCGATGATTTGATACACTTAGTATGAAACAAAAAAATACAGATGATTAATGTCGATTATTAATTTTCATACAAATTAATCTAAAACGCAAAAAAAAATCCTATAGACGAAAAAAACGTCGTAATTTTTCGAAAAAAAAAAATTTCATGAAATTGCAATGAGCAAATTAATATTACATTTTTATAAAGTAATAAAAAAAAATTATATAGTCAAAAACAATTATCGTATTTTTTTTTTTTGGTAAATCGTATCAATCGATTTCTTAGAGATGTTGCAAGAGATGAGTGAAAAAAATTAAAAATAAGAAGAGGAGTTTGGAGATTTGACGGTAAGAACGCTTGGCACTCTCGTAAAAGACGGGTCGACTGGTATATACGTGAGCATAAAATTAGAAGAATGGTCGCTCGGCAAGGATTTGAAAGGATTGCTCCACCGAGTCGCCGAGGGCGAGCGCGTCTCGCCGCTATGCTTCCTTCTCCGAGTACCGTTCCATGAAATACACATATATATATATTATCTATACACATAGATCTCCAACTACGTTCGCATCGTCGACTTGATATATTTCGAGTTCCGAATGAATTGTGAAGTGTCGAGACGATTCGAGAAAGTATTTGCGAAAGTGCGAAGAGAAACGAGTGGATGGCGAATTTTTATTCGCGCTTTTTCGCGGAACTGTGAAATTTTTCGGACTTCGAAATTTCGATAGAAAATGTTATTATTTTTTTATTTTTAAGGGATTATTGACAAAAACGTTCAGAACAATCAGCTGTTAACATAGTAATGAATTAAGCAGCTAAAGAATTTATTATTCCCGTAGCGAAAATAAAGAATCAATGCAACAGTGAAAAATGGTGACAATTATAGTTGCTGCGCGCTGCTTACGCCGGAAATGGCAGTAAATGGACGAAAATCGCGTGAGCGATAAAACAAGGCGTCGTAAGTTAATGACCGGCACTCTACGCATACTTACAGAGGGGATAAAAGTATCCGGAACCCGAAAGAAAGAGGTTTGTAAGGGGGTGAAAAAAAAACAGACGTCAAGACGATGGCGGAAGTACCGAGCGTCACTCTTGTCATTTGTAACCTTACGCTCGGAGCTTCCAGACTCGTATTAATCGTCCCTTAATTAATGAACTCGGGAGGGGACAATGGGCGCGCGTCACTAAGATTAATCTCCAAACGTATCCGCCTACATGTCCAATATCTCAGAATCCACTCGGAGAAAAACAAAACTTTTTGAAGCCCTCGCTAAACTAATACAAATTAAATTTCTCCTCGAAAAATCATATCACCTAACAAAAAAAAAAAAAAACTCCCAGTCTTTTGCTAAAAAAAAAAAGAGCGTATTTTTTTATAATTTTTTTTTTAGCAACTAATAATATTCTGACTAAACTAATAAAACTGATGGACCAAAATTCGATATTTCTTCGAAGTATAATTTTTTTCGATAACCTAAAAAAATTCGCGTCTTTTTCATGAATAATAATATTGGATGTAAATTTCTTAATAATTGTGTGCCAAATGTATAAAATTAATTGCACAAATTTGTATACCGGGAACAGCGCCGCGGTACGATAAATCCACATTAGAAAGAACGTTCGAGTAAATTGAAAATAGTAGATGCTTTTATGTCCAAAGATTTATTATCATTGTGTCCCTGTTGCGTTGGTACCGCGGGTGGAATGCGCTGTGGGGCGTACGCCGTGAAATCTCTCACACGATCGTACGAGAGAACCGTCGACGCCAGGTATAACCCGGAGAGTTCATTAATTTATTCGAGCGTGGAAATGGCAATTAACTCGGACACCAGTGACAGGAGCAGACTTGCCCGGCGGGCAGCACGAGGCAGAAGCAGAAGCAGCGCGGGCATCGAGAGATATCCGGCTCTATCGGTGCGTGTAGTAGGTACACAGCTGAGAGAGTCCGGGATACACGCGACCACGACGCGGTTATAGGGAAAAGCCCTTAGGGCGTCCGATGTCCACGCCGAGCTAAGCTCCTATTCGTTTCTCGATCGTTCGATATACAGTTCTGACCCATCCAATGCATTATGTCCTCCGATACATCGGAATACACCGGAAAATACGAGTTTTAAGCGCGTCGCGGCGACGTTTGAAAATGACCGTCGAAGCTTCGGTCGTCGCTTCCGCACGAGAGACGTTTGTTTCGCCGTGAAGATAAATTTATCGGACAGAAATTGAATACGACAAGCAGAAGAGAAGCGGAGAATGTGACATAACGTCTTCTCTCCTCGTGGATCACATGAATGCATTAATATATTCGGTAATCATAAACTTCGATGAAATTATCGACATTATAAAAATCGTATTTAAATTATCTTGATAATTGACAATTTCCTCTATAAATCTAACTTTGAAAATAAAATTTAAAAAAAAACAATTTTTTAATCGATATCTAATTTTATGAATTTTGTTCAATGGCGATTGGGACATTAAAGATATCTCTATAAATCGGATAGATTAAGGGGTTCGGAATCACTTCAATTATACGAAATCCATTTAATAAATTATCATCTAAATTTCCGCGAATATTTAATTCTAATAAAGTTCCAAGTGTCCAGAAGAATCGTAGCAGAGAGAGAGTCAGAGAGCACTGATTACGAGACTCGAAAGATGGGATCGAGTTACGTGCGCAATCGCGTAGAAACCTCCCGATTTTCCCAACCCTCGCGGCTCTTGGCGAATTAACAATGTTGTTAACAAGCGCCAAATTCTCCCTTGCCGAGCGAAAGCGACGTTGGTAATTCGGCGCAACGACGCAGCTTGCCGGATATTCTAAAGCCGGCAGCTTTTCAACTCCCGCATCTATGTACAGTTTGTAGCTATAGCGGAAAACAGAATCCGAGGGGGTGGAGGGTGGCAACGGCAGAGATAAGTGTGACGACCTGTCCAACGACTGTGCTTTGGTACCGGGGAAAGGGTTGACGCAATCAACGTAAAACGTAACGTCGACGGTAACGGGGATTAGTTTATCTTCGGTGAGTTCGCGTTGCCTCACCGGGAGCGACAGTGAGAGCGCGCGGTTTAGCCCCTTCATTGGCGAAACTCTATCTCCGCTCTAAAGTCGGATGGGCCGGCCGCGAAATCGCCTCGACACCGTTCCCGGTAATTGCGAGCGAAGAAAAGCCTAAGCGTATAACCTTCGCGGAGATGCTTCAGAGACGAGAATCAACTGTGCGGAAGAACAGACAGAGAAAATCGTCGCTTACCTGCGAACGCGATCGTTCGATCTATTTGCTTAAATAAATTCACCGGAAAGACTCCTCGACTAACCCTTTTCGTTCAGTAAACAATTAAACGGAAAGAAAAAATATACATAAAAGATATCTACCAAATTAATATGACGATAAGAAATGTAACCATTTGTCGTTCCGTCTGACGAGTTTCGTCGTGATCACCGAATCGTTACAGAAATCTACAGACTGAAGTCGTTACGGTCTCTAAGTAACCAAGCATTTCCCTTTACATTATTACGATAAATGTATGGAAATGAGGAAAAAAAAAGAAACACATAACCGTCCATACGATTGAGATCGATGCAGAAGCATCGAATCTCCGAGTAAAGAATAAACGAGACGCATTGCCGTCGGTTCTTGTGGATTTGCTCGGTTAGCTGCGCGGTCGAGCGATCGTTGCGTGCATCGAGAAATGAAACAAGAGAACCGACAGGCGATAATCCCTTTGCAGCATCATCAGCGCGTGGAGAGAACACTGTCCAACGTCCCTTTGACGATGATATTATTTCTGCCGCTGGACCAAGGCGCGCATGTGACGCATTTGCTCCGCTATAGCGGCGAGTATAGCCGACGCGGTTGAGGGATGTCCGCGCAATGGATTCGGGGGCTTACATTGGACGCGTACTATAAATAATAGACACGCGAAATCGCTTTTGTATTCATATTAAGCGCGCGATACGATATTATACGCGGGTCGTTTTTGGTCCGAGTGGAAGGAATAGAAGAGACGAGAAATCGCCCGGGAATATTTTCATTCCTTTCGGGATTAATGGCTCGGACATATTTTATAGTGAGAGGGATATGCGACTACTTCTCGGCTATATCTGTTGTCTCTTTTCGCTTCTATGTCCGACAGAGAACGCCCTTGTAAGCGGTGCGTATATACATCTCTACGCAGCTGAACTGACCGCTGCCAGCCACTTTGATATATCGTCGGAAGTTTAAAAAGTATAATAAACCATGTGACCGGAGTTGTGTATGCATTACGATGCGCATATCGTTGTGAAAGAGGAGAATAATATCGGAGATAACTCGAATAATATACTCTGGAGAATTTCCGAATTTTTTTTTTTTTTTTTTTTTCGAGGTTAAGGTATTTTTTTTTCCTCGGGGACATTTAAATCGTGAATTTTGACGTTTCGCGATGTATGTCCGAAACGTGAGGTGGAGCGAAGATCAAGAATGAAGGAAAGTGGAGAGATTAAACGTTTCGCCAGACGCTTATCGGCAATCGGATAACCCGATTACGTGCAAAGAAGGAATGGGAGGGTGTTGAAGATTGACCTATTGCCATGGGAATTGGCATTGGACTTCCCGATCTGCTGTATAATTTTTTTTTTTTTTTTGACTTTGCAAAGACGATGTTCTTTCGCGCCTCTTATTTTTTTCGTTAAACGGTTCCGAGACGTTGAAAAAAAAATTTTTGTCTACTTAAATATCGATCGATACTTGATATCGAATGATGTATATTTATTTTTATTCCCTCTCGAGTTTGTCGAAAGTTTGAATCGTTTCGGTGTTCACCCTTCAGTTTACAAAAGACAAGCCATCGCGAGCCTCGAGGCTTCTCTGATATCCTCCTCTCGCTCTTCCGCGTGCCTTGTCCCCTATACCATCGTAGACTCGAATAAAACTGATAATAAGAGGAAAATTCAGCCCTTCTTCCAAGCTATGGGCGACCCACCCGAGGCGCAAGATGCTACCGACAATAATCCCGTTGTAAACAGCTCGTAACAACATAATTGCTTGTTCGGAGTTAGCGCGGTGGTCGCGTCTGTGCCGAAAAAAAAAAAAAAAGTTAAGGGGGTCGCGGGTGAAACCCTTCGAAGAAGAAGCGAAGAGCCCAAACGCGTGGCGAAGGCACCATCCGAACGCTCGTCGGTTAGTAGCCTCCGGCTTTTTTTTTTTTTTTTCTTTGCTTTGCTTTCACTCGACAGTGGAGAAAAAACGCCGGGGGTCCTTTTAAATTGGCGACTTTTCGGTCAACAATCGACCCTTCCGGAAGATCGGTTTGGCCACCGGCGCGTCCGCTCTATCTCTGTTTCTCTCTACGCGTTACACGCGTACTTTCGCGCCGGCATCGATCGAACTATCGTTCTGTTTCCGTCGAACTTACGGACTGGCAATGTCGAAGCCAAATCTACCGCCGTCACACCCCCTATAGACACCCCCTACGGCTACGCTATAATGGTCACGAGAGCCGAAACGCCGCTCGGGCGTGCGACGAGGGTTACTACATGCGTTCAAAAAAAAAAAAAAAACTTCGTACACACGCACTTCGAATACATACACATCACAGCGTTATCATTATGGATGGAATTGAACTTTCCGGGAATCTTCAAAGGCGAAGGTACCTTTCTGTATATACAGAACTTAATACTGTGTCGCGTATATCAGAATTCTAGACTTCTCGAGTTTCTCAGAAGAATCTTTATACTATAATAGTGCGCTTTGAGTCGAAGAAACGCATGAGAATGTTTGAGCATCGAGATTGGTAGGAATTGAAAGCTTTTCTTTGGACTGTTGGGAAAAAGAATTTCTTTTATCATTTTTTTTATTCGAAGGCAGAAATTGGATTTTTTTTTTTTCGATTAAAAAAATGATAAAAAAAAAGTCCCTAAATTTAATCTGAACAAAAAAAAGTCCATGTATAAAAATGTCACCAGATTATAAATAATTTTTTAAGCCATAAAAGGCAGAAAAAAATGCGCGCAGATTTATCGTAAATTTAAAAAAAAAAAAACAGAAAATGAAAAATCACAAGTTTTCGATGTATTGGTGCCGCTAATTTCAAGCCTTTTTAAGGCACTTCTATTAACAAAAAAAAAATCAACGACTTTCTTTCGTCGAAGAGAAAGTTCGGGTTAAAATTCAATGACCAAATACCTTTTCAGCTTCCTGTCTCGTCCCTCGCGATTGCGATTCTCCACGCTGCTCGGCGGTGCCGAGTCGTGTCTTTCGAAGGGTGGATCCGTGAGGGTTCGCAATAATGAATGCTGAAAAAAATAACAAAAAAAAAAAGTTGTATTTGCATGCAAATGCGCTCTCGGTACGTTGGGCGCAATCACTTTTGCGGTTCGCGGCAGCGTAATTGAATGTGGCGTAAATAAATAAATAATGTCGCGCTCTCCCTCTTCCACTCTCGCGCATCCGCGAGGGTCCTTTCGTATGAGAATAATATAACCGACGGTTTGACTGTGAGAGTCGGTACCGAATGGGACAAAACTCTTGGCGCGACTCGCCTTACCAGCCAAAGCAAAGGTCGAGACTTCGATTAAGGCTTCCGTAGAGCACTCGGAGGCATACATTCGTCGCGGGTTGGACCGCGCGAACCCTTTGCACTTTGATGCTTATGCACTTGGCGAGGACCTGCGTTCAGACTCGTGTAGGACTTCGCACATGTATCGCATATTCGCAGACGCAAAGCGTGCCGAAAGGAATTACCGCGCGCCCGCGGTAGCGAAGAATGTTTTTTTCTTTACTTCAATTTTTTTTTTTTTTTACTAAGGATTAATTTGCGGTCGTCGGACACGGGGCCAAGAGTTGCGGCTTCTTGCTACTACTGTTCGCCGCTACTGTACGTATCCTCTTCTTATCTTCTCCTCCGTTTCTCTCTGCACCGCGGATTCTCCCGGCAACTTGAGCTGTTTGCTACCGCGCGCGAACAGCACCGCCTTAATAAAAACCGCCCACCGTGTGTATCCCTTAAGGAAATACCACGACGATTATAATATTCTTCGCACGCACGTTTAACCGAACCGACTGTCGCAACGACAAAGCGGCCTGTTGTTCCGCGCTGAGATTTAAAAGACGAGAGAATTTCTCGCGGTTGCGAAGTTCTTCGCAAGTGCTTCGCGTACTTCATTAAACCATCTGCGGGGAGTTTCTTGGTACTGCGTAATCCCCGCGTATGCGGCAGAATAATGATAATATATAGCGATGCGTAAGTTCGGTTTGAAAAAGGATTTTGTTGCCGTGTGAGAGAAAAAGGGTATTTGCAATTTTGTTTCATTTGTGATTTTTTTTATGACGGTTTAGGGTTTTTTTTTTTTTAACACACGGGTGGGTTTTTATCGGTTACGAAGCCGAAAAACTTTGACCCGCGTCCGATAACTCGGGAGGAGCAAAGAGGCGATCGTTGAGAAGATTCTCAACAGCAGCAGCTTTAACCGACGGAAGGAGAGAGGTGGGGGTGAGGGACAGAAGGGGCGAATTTGAGATCACCGACTCGCCTGCAGTCGTTCGTGCGGCTGCCGCCAGCAGCTTTGAGTAATTTATTGCCTTAAAAGTGTCGAGCCGCACTCTTCGTTACGTCCGGTACGATGTCGCGGCTATGTACAACGGGGAGAGGGGAAGTAAAAGCTGCGGATTCACGAGCTGTAACACGAAAATTGTACAACCCAAGGAACGAGAAGCGAGTCTTGAGATAGTCGCGGTCAGTAAACCGACAAAACATATTTTTATCATGACGTCACGAAACTTCGTCATCGAGGATTTCGTCGATTTCTCAGGTCCTCACGTTTTTTTTTATAACGAAAGAAAAGTCAAAACGTCACCAATTGCCGTTTATATCGTTGAAAATTTATTTAAAAATCATTTACGACATCTTTTTTAACCGATAGATATTCAATTTTTACTAATTACGTAAAAAAAAAAAAATCGCAAATTTTTTATTCTTCAGTTGCCATTGTCTACCATTTTATAAAATAATTTTTAAAAAATCAGCGATCGCCAACTTAAATAAAAAAGTCACGTTTCCGGGGAGAATAGCTGTTTTTTTTTCTTTTTCAATATGTTCTTTTAAAATTGAATTTTAGCAATTCCTATAGTTTTGCAAAAAAATAAAAATATGACTCGAATTCCGAACAGTCGTCCGGTGTCCCGTATGAAAAATTAAATTCATAGCTGTAATCTTATATATTATATTATGCTGTATATTGCGTTTCAATATTATGCGTGAGATGCATTCTTAAACACTGAGATTCCTACGTATTCGAGGGGTCGAACTCTCGTTGCACTGTGCGGTCGATTCTTTGACGTTTCGCCGAAGAGCGTCGATAAACCAGCGAAAATTATTGCCTCACTTCGCGGTCGAAGTCCCTGTGTATTATATAGGAAAGCTCACCGGAGGCCTAACTGTTGCACAGTTATATAGTCCGCTCGAGTGAAGATTCTTTGAGGTATGCATGGAGATAAACTTGCATATATATACCAAACGTCGTCCGCAATTTGTTACGTCGCATAACAACCCCCTGACACCCACGACCTTACCAAGGCGACTCCAAAGACGTTCGCAAGGAATTCAATGAGCGCCTTCACGACCAACGACGTGCCTTCTTCACGAGATGAGATTACCGTGAACATCTCGCAAGTCGTTTCAAGACCACAAACTATCGGGAGGGGAAGGGGGAGGGGGGGGGGGGGGGGGGGGGGAAGTAATAAGAAAAACGCATTCAATCGCTTTCGGTTTACGACGCGCACAAGGGTACCACACGAGTTCCATCACTCGCAACTTCGGTATCAACCCTTTCGTCGTAATACGATTGAACGATAAACTCTCGAAGCATTAAATTTCATTATTCACCGACGCAAAAATCATGACGCGACTCGAGAGATCCCTTTCGCTAAATTACGAAAATTCGAATGTTCGCGCGATCTATTTCTCGTGTGTGCCAACGAAACTGTAATGTATTAATTGTCGATATTTTACGCAAAAAGTTAATTGTTTATTTTTAGAATTTTTTTTACGATAACTTGCGAGTGCAAAGTGCGTGAATAGGTATTTGGCTTGTGACGGAAGGGGAAACGCGTAAGAAAGGAGAGAAAATGATGGAGTAAGTGAGAATAAGACGAAAAAAAAAGAAAAAAAAACCGTTAGAGGCGTGAAGATTGATGCCTCGGTCATCCGGGCATCTTGTCGAGTCACTGGACTTTAGGGTGGTTGAACGATCCCTCGTGGCTCCGGGCGGAGACCAAGCCGGGTGTAAAATGGACTTAATTCGGCGTCTCACGAGGTGAGTGACGAGGGTCGCAACCGCGCTATCCGTTATATCCTCACTGCCGAGAGATCCTCACCCTACGCACATCGTCGCAACTATTATTGTTGCGCTTATCTGTCGATCGGCCGGAATATCTCGAGATCTCAATTTTTAACGCCACGAAAATCGATTCGGCGTGATCGACAAAAATTTCGGAGCTGTCGTTTGACTTCCGAAAATTCAACCAATAAATTTTGCAAATACATCCGTAAAAAAAAAATTTGGTTTTGGTGAAATTTTTTTTTCGAGATTTTTATTTTAAAAATGTTAAAAACGTTCTAAAACGTCGGAAAATTATTATTAGAAAGAAAATCAATTCATTTTTATTTCCGCATTAAATCGGACGTATTTACGAACTTTTTCTACGAAGATTTTTTTCTTTTTAATTTCTTTTTCGTTCAAAATTTAATGTCCCCACTGATTTTTTTTTTTTGCTTTTTTCATGTATTGACAGTAGAAAAATTAAATACATCGGAATATGAGTGCAAAAAATTAAGAAAAAAATATTTCTTGACAACAATTGTGCTGAAAAATCAATGCGATCGATTTGAAATATTCAATATGACTGCGCGAAATTATATCGAAGTATATGTGGACGAATCTACATGTGGAAAGTGCAGGGCGCAGTGGCGTTAATAAACGGCATCTGTCACCGGCGGCAGTGCCTGGCGTTTCGCTGCATTTCGCATTTTATGTTTCACCACCTCGAAGCACCACGGCGACTGCTCGGTTTATGCTCCGGTTTATGTTTCACACCAAGCGCGTCCGTTCGTACGTACGTTTTACCTCCAACCCAACTTTCCCCGACTAACACGCATGTGCATAATGTCCCTACGAGTTAAATTGTTTCCTTTTTTTTTATTCTCTTAATTCTATCCTTTTGTCATTCGTCCTTCTCGTTCCCTTAGTAATCGACTCTCTTTCGTCGCGGAGCCGATGCATATGTGCGAATGTGCGAATGTGCGAATCTCTGCATTTTTTTCTACCCTTTCAAGGAATTTAATGGCATCGAGCGCTGCCAGTGAATAAAAAAATGTAATTTCGCGTAATTCTTGCATTTTTTACGGCTACAGGAATTTTTTTTTTTTTTCGTAAAGAAATAACGGACTGCCGTTGAAATTTTGGTTCAAAATCGGTCAAGCGAATGCAGTGAAGCATTGAACGTGTCATTTTTCAATACCGAGTGTTTTTCTCATTTGCGATGACCGACCATCGCTCATATTTCGCGCTTTTTCCGAAGATGATCGTACGGTGGAAAAAAAAGCGATCTTTCACCCGCAACTTTTGTCACAGACCGTGAGTGATGTACGAGCCGTGCGTGACTGCGTCGGCGAATCGTACCGCGCCGATATCGGAAACAATCGTTCAACCGCGATGAACGAAGATTCACACATCGATGGAAAAAGTTTTCCGATGGATTAGGTTTTTCGATCTTTTTAAACACATTTATATTTTTTAATTTTTTTTTTGGAAAAAAGATATCGAATCCATTCACTTAAAGATAAAATTCGCGAGAACAGCTTCCACAATTTTTTTCGCTCTTTATACTTTGTGGAAAATAATTAAAAAATTAAAATAACGATCTCATTGAGAGGGTGAAGACAATTTCATTACAGTCGTATGAATTTTTATCAAATTCCCAGTTAAGGAAATAAAGATTGCCGACGCAGTGAAGCACGTCGATGCGATGAAGAAAATTATTCCGATGGAAAGTCAACCCTCGTTAAAACGTTACAAATCGTTCGATCTATCGTCACTGCCAGTGAGTTTGTGTTAGTCGACAATCGGCGCAGTCGAGAGTGTATCGATTAACCACATTTTTCCCCGGCCAACTGTCGAAAAAAACGAGACGCAAGCGGCTACGCCGGTTAAGTCGTACGTGAAATCGGATCAGCAGCCCGTATGTGCACTCTGTATCGTTTCAGCGTGAATCAAATCCTCGTTCTCGGCGCAAACTATCGACAAGTTACAAATATACAAAGCTCTCGACGTTTAATAATCCTCAAAATTCATTCATAATCTACCGATCGCCGAATGCTAAAATATCAATCCGGATAAAAGGAACTTAATATTCAAAGCCGATAGATAAATGGATAATTTCTTCATAGTTAAAAAAAAAATCGATTCGAAAATAGACGAAAAATTAAGAACGCAACAGTTTTTACCTGCGAATGAAATTTTTTATCGATTATTTTTGAAAAAA
This sequence comes from Cryptus viduatorius, assembly GCA_964006125.1. Classification (NCBI taxonomy): domain Eukaryota; kingdom Metazoa; phylum Arthropoda; class Insecta; order Hymenoptera; family Ichneumonidae; genus Cryptus; species Cryptus viduatorius. The sequence goes on from OZ023220.1 coordinate 7,186,820, forward strand.
TAATAATAATAATAATTTTTTTTTTAATAATAAAATAATTTTTTACGAAATGAGATTAATTTTTATCCCGAGTTTGAATATTGCATTTCATTCGCGATGTATTGGAGAAAACTGATCCAGAAGTGATTGTTGTGAGATTCTCTCGAAACCTCGTAACTTCGTCATGAACGAGATGCCACGAGGTTACATGGGATGTTTCGGAGCGATATACATACACATACAGGTATACGTATTACAGTTAATACAGAGGACGAAACTCGCATATCGTCCTCGTAAAAAGTCGAAGCTACCCTCACGCGCATTCGTTCGCGTTTTCGCCCTCTCCGGGCCCTATCTGCATCTGCTCACTTCGTTAACTAGGTTTCCCGGCGCTCTCGGTTGTTCGGTTTTTCATAGCGGTTTTTATCGATGTAATTTTGTAACTTCCCTCCCCGTTCACGGCTCCGATATTACATTCCACTCGCGGAAAAGAGTTACGTCAAGCAAAAAAAAAAAAACGAACCCGCAACTCGCGGGTGTCGGACCAATCAAACGACTCACGACGATATGCGAGTATTGCTCGTTGAAACGATCGAGAGAACGAAGCGGAAAATGTATGAGAAAAAAAAAAAAAACGAAGAAAGGGAAGAAAAAAATCATATTTTCTGGATGAAACAACACATAGCATTGTTGGCTGCGAGTATTTAATAAATTCGGGAAGTGTATTCCGCGTTTCTCTCACACCGATGTATTTCACATGTTTGCCGGAAGAATGCCACCGAGTGAAATATAAAACGTGGCGCAATATAATGAAGACATAGAAAATTCGGATTCTATAGTTCGCCAATTTTAATCAATTTTTCATGCGCCCAAATGCAATGCATAAAATGATTCCATCAGAATTCAATTTCAAGAGACGCGGTCGCGTCTCGAGACAAGTACATTTACGTTCTACTTTACCGACGACGCTCGATAGACGCGACAAGACTCCTATACGCGAAACATCGCTGTTTTCGGCCTCTCGAAAAACATTTTTATTTTTATATTAATACACGAACGTTTTACGTAATAAACGTTTGAGCATTAATTTTTTATTTATTTTTATCTATCAAATCCGATTTATTTCAAGCCTGTAGGATACCGGCGTATAAGAAATATCGGTTTGATTTTTTTTGAGCGACCCGAAATACGAATTCAGTGGTCGTCTCCACCGCACACAACATGGCGGCACCCATCGCCGTAGTGTTCGCCGCCATATTGCTTTATACATATAGGTATATCGGTAGATATCAGCGGCGTCGTCGGCGCACACTGTGCACTATATATATATATATATATATATCGTTGCAAATTGCAGCGGACGCTGCATTTACTTTTGTTTGCTGCTGCTAAGTTCGTATGTATATATTATAAATATGACTGGAAGTATTAAAAAAATATTACAAAAACAAAAAAACGCAAATATTTTAAAGAAAATTATGAAAATCCAGCAAATCATACAACGCTATGAAGACAATTAAACAGTATTATTAGAAACATTTAAAACGGGACATTAAAATATTTCAATCAAATCTTTGCAAAAAGATATGAAATCCCACAAAAACACCAATAATGGTGTACAAAAAGTTGAGACAAGTACATTTACAGTAGTTGTTTTGACAACACACTAAAATATAAAAAATAGTTCTTTAAATATTAAAAAACATATGTTCCATCTTTGCAAAAAGTTATTAAATAAATTAAAAGCTTCTTAGGGTTCGTGGCCAAGTACATGTACATTTTGACTCAGTAAAAGGTCAGTCATAGCAGCATAAGAGTTATGAATTAGTCTGATCATTTTGTAAGTCAAAGTATATTTCAAAAGTAACTTGTCTGGCCATTATACTGAACAAATCAATATGTGAATGCGTAATTAGCTAAATTAACTTCTAATAACTTTGTAATCAATTATTATGTGACGATTACGGCCAGACAAGTTACTTTTGAAATATACTTTGACTTACAAAATGATCAGACTAATTCATAACTCTTATGCTGCTATGACTGACCTTTTACTGAGTCAAAATGTACATGTACTTGGCCACGAACCCTAAGAAGCTTTTAATTTATTTAATAACTTTTTGCAAAGATGGAACATATGTTTTTTAATATATAAAGAACTATTTTTTATATTTTCGTGTGTTGTCAAAACAACTACTGTAAATGTACTTGTCTCAACTTTTTGTACACCATTATTGGTGTTTTTGTGGGATTCAATTCATACGATGAAATATTGAAATCATTTGTTTCGTAACAATGCGTTTTTAATAGTCCCTCTCCGATCGACAGGAAATTTGAACACGAGATTTACAAAGTAATCAATTTTATCGCGAGTCACGAACTGAGTGTGAAATCAATCCGACGAAAGGAAAGAGGGGTTCGCGGACGTAACGAGGGTTACCAGAGATTAAGAGACTCAACGCGGGATAGTAGTAGAAGTAACGATCCTCGATTCGTATGTCGAAACGCAGGTGGAGTCATCGAAGAAACTCGCGACGAGGCAACGAGAACGAACGTGACTGGGCATTCGATTCGACGATAACACGATGTCTTTTTAGCCATTGCGAGGGCTGCAGCAACAAATCGAATGCTCAGACACAGCAGCAACGTTAAAAAGTTGCGAAGCTTAGAGACGAAACATCGAGGATGAGACAAAAAAAAATGTCGAAGCAATAAAAAGATTCGGCGAAAAAAAAAATGAATTACAAAAATTCGGATAGTTATGGTTAATAAAATTCGAATACGAAACGTAATTTACGAATTTTTTTTTTCTTCAACTTGTATAGAACGCAAACTAAACGATCGTCAGGTACGATGGAGAGAAAAAAAAAGTCCCGGAAGCACTTAAAGCACCGAATGACAACTCGTTCTCGAATTTCTCATATATTTTCTTCGGCATGTGCATCAACGAGGCCTGCGGACAATAAGGAAACGACCTCGAGGCCGTTCAGTCCTCTTTCTCACAGACGGTTCAACTACGATACTTTCCCGAGCTTCTCGGTGCGTTAATCGCATCTCATCTCGTCTAGCAGGAAGAATATATATCCCATGAGGCACACGACCCGCGTCCGTCAACGATCGTCACGCCAGCTTTACATACGTTTGAACTCTGACAATGCGCGGGTTAAACGATATTACGGAGGATCGTCGTCGAACTCGTATGTATCCTTCTTTCTTTCTCTATTTTTTCGTTTCCCTTCCATCTTTCTCATACCACATCGGGTCGGGTTAAACCGGCGATAAATCAGCGTAACGTTATTACGCCTCATAGAAATCATAGCCACTTCTGAATCCATTGAAAGAGAGTCTCTCGCGGGGTACTGCGCGCGAGGTACTGTAATAGCGGGAGTAGAAGAGGATCGTTCGAGTTCATCACTCGTTACTTTGGAATATAAGTTGGAACCTCTCACCCTTCGTACCTACTCGAGAGATCGAGAAGCGGCCGAAACTCCATTCGTAATCGGAAATACGTTCGGTGCGGAGACCGAGAAGACGAAGAATGAAAAGAGAGGCGTAGCGATCGCGGGGAGAGGCAATGAAGTCGAATGAGAGACGAAACGAAGAATTCTTGAAGGCGATCTCTCATGCGTTTGAGCGATTGTAAACTATCGGTCAAAAGATTACCAACGCCGCGAACAAAACATATGAAATAGCAATGTCTGCAAAGGTCAAGGATCGCGGATTCACCAAAAAGTATCATTTAGAATTACAACGCTTTTCCATTCAAATTTAAAAAATTGTGCATTCAATCGGAACATTGAAACAGAAATTTGGAATTGTAATGTACATGAAAGATCGATATTAATATTAATTTAGTAAATTTAAGAGAACTTCCGGCAATTTCAAGCAAAAAGTCTTATTTATACCTTTTATCGATATTTTGCATAAAATAATAAATAAATAAAATAAAATATTTTTTTTATTTTATTTTATTTTAATTAATTTTTTTCAAACAGAAATGATTGGGAAAAATTATATTTACGAGAATGAAATTTCTCCCGCATATTGGTATTTTTCTACCAGAAATTTTTTAAAATATATTCCAAACATCGGTAAAAATGGCTAATAAAAGATAAAGGATTTTTGATAATATATTTTTTTCACCCGAAAAAAAAATAGAATACATCCTTTTTTCCCCGCCATGGCTATCCCCAGTCTTTAATTAAATTAAAAACCCTTCCATCGTGTTGAAAAAAATGAGAACAAAGGAAGAAGGCAACAGTTTAGACCGTCCAATCCCATCAATAGGTAAGAAGCCCGCAGCATCAGGAGATACATTAATCACGCGTTTGATTCTGAACGGTCGCGTGTAGCCTAACCAAAAAAAATATATATGCAGAACGAATAATATTGGACACAGCATCAACAGAGGAAAAGCAAGCATCCGTGCATCAACCCCTCCTTTTGTCGTCTCTCCCGCGGTTACAAGGTGAGTCAACCTGCGAGGAGGAATCGGGGCCACGTGACAATGGATTGATTTAGTGGACTCAGAGCTCTTACTCGTGTTCCTACATTGAGGCAAGCAGCGTCTCGGACTTAGTTCGTCTCTCCCTTCGCCACACACCTCTTGTACCGTTTGATTGTATCTCTCTTACTCTCACCCTCAGCCCCGATTCACACGCCACGCGCGCTCTCACACATGTCCGCCCGCACGTGACTCGCGCGATATCGTGGGCTGTGCTACGAAATACAGATCCCATAGTTGTTTAAACAATCTACCAGTGATCGGTCACCGTTCGATCAATGGCCTATGAAGCGCCTTGGAGGGAATGGGACATAACTACGCCAATGATCAGCTATTGGTCACATTTTGAAGGTCCAATGACTGTACCGTTTGTGCGGCCGAACTGCGCGCATCTATACATCTATACATTACGGATTGCATTGTGTATGAACTCTGTAGTCTATAGCTGACATGCGTGCGTCTTCGGAGGCGACACGATCTACATGCGTGCAGATAATGCGCGTCGATGTGGATATTCACCCCGTATTATAACCACAAACGCACACGTACGGACGCATATAATATGTTTGTAGTGCGCAGCGTGGATGTGCGTAAGCATACACCGCGACGATGGACATATTCACTTGTAGATTCTGTGCCCAATGTGTGTTATACTGTTCTATACGTATACTATTTGTATTATTATATGATTGAGTGTATATGTGGAGACCATGTGCGTGCGTGACTGTCGGTCCTTCGTGCCATCAAATGCGGGCTCTCGAGAGGGTGCCTTCAGAAAAGAACCTGACCGAGAAACATTTCTGGGGATTCGTGCTGATCGCTCGTAATACACGATATTTGGGTCAGAGCCTTTTTTTCTGAAGGTTGAAAATGAATGCATCGGTACATTTTGATCAAATTCTGGGAACAGGTGTCTCGAAATATTCGGTAATTTTTTTTTTTTTTCGTCTATCAAAAAATGAAATCTTTTGGCGAAAATATTTTTTTTCTGAAGGTTGAATGCATCGATAAATTTTGATGAAATTTTGAGAACGCGTGTCTCGAAATATTCGGTAATTTTTTTTTTTTTTTCGTCTATCAAAAACTGAAATCTTTTGGCGAAAATAATTTTTTTAAAAGCTTGAAAACGAATGCATCGGTAAATATTGATCCATTTTTTGGAAACAGTGTTTCGAAAAATTCGTTCTTTTTTTTTTTTTTTTCAAAAAATAAAATCTTTTAGCGCGAACCATTTTTTTTTTTTTTTGCTTATATCAAATGTGAAAAAACGCTCTAAAATTTCTAACGCATTTACGATAATTGATACAAGATTAATCATTTTTGTAATTGGAACGACATTGAGCGAAATTTTGTCCTGATCGTTATTATAATTATTATGAAATTACCGTTTGGTCGGACAGGAAGGAGAAAAGCATAGCGAGATAGATTGATGGGCTATAAAAAGCTGCTTTTTTTTTTTTAAATAGCTACGATCATAAACTCTCTCCCGTTTGGCTCTTCTGCCTTCTCTCACAATGCTATCTCTTAAATAAGGACGTCTCCCGGTTTATCTCCTACTATTATTTCGAGACTCGAGCTGTTGATAGTATATATATATATATGTATACACCCTTTCGATGCTGTTATCCACACTGCAACAGTTCTTTCTTTCCACGGACCTCCTGTTTAATCCCATCCCAAACGTGGTCACGCAGTCCGCTCGCGTACTCTGCTTTAATGGGCAACAATTAAAAGCCGCGACGAGGAAAACGCTTCGACAAAACTAATTTTCCGAGGAGACACTTTTTATTGGCTTATCGTCGGGGTCTCGACTATACGCGGAGATTTACCGGTTTCAAGACGATTCTTCGATGAAATTACGAACATTTACGCGAAATACAGCATACGCTAAGGATTAACTATGGAAATGAATAGGCATTTTTAATGAATCATAATTGCTATCGATTTTAATGAAAAATCAAACAGAAGATGGCATTTTTTAAAATTAACTGATGAAAATTACCGTGCGAAGCGTTGTATTTATCGTAATTATTTGAAAACATTCAACAAATTTTAATAAATACCGAGGATTTCCTCGCAATCCAAACGAAAGTAATGCATTTTTTTTATCTTCAGTTACAATTACGATAAAAATTATTTTAATCATCGTAATTTTTGGAGGATGGTATCTCGATCGGATTACTCATCGTCGTGGCATCGCGAGAACTCATTCACGATGATATTCACACATATAATTAAAAGGTAATGTCCCTTATATTAGCATATTATCTTTCGAAACGCCCGGAGTAATTATGTACACACGAATTCACGTACGTATATCGTTGCTCTGTGATGGTGATGACCACCGATGAAACACGAACGCGTGCCAGTAACAGAGGGGGAAAACGCACTCGCTTTATCGGATCAAGTCCAGCGCGACGGGAACGATCCTCTCTGATTGCTTACTGCTCGTTCCATCGGGAAAAACAGAGAGCGAGTCGGGTGAATTCGTCGCAAAATAAATAACGAAAAACAATAGTATTACTTTATATTTATCAGGTATGTATGTGTTTTTTTTGTTTCGATTAAAATTCGAGAGAAACTCAATGGCCTCAACGTCAAAAAATGGCTACTCGTGACTCTCTCTAAACTTTGACATTTTTCATTTCTCGTACCGAAATTGTCGAGTTTTCTATTTTTTTTCTTTTTCTTTTTCATTTCTATTGATTCGTCAAACTAATTTACTCGTCACTATCGCGTCGTGTGTCACAGACCAACCATATTGTACATTGACCACTGTGAATGACGTGCAAAAATGATCAAACCGAAGGTGTGACCTTTCTCTTTAACGTTGTAACGAGAAAAAAAGGGAGGGAAAACAATATGCTGTATTTTTCAAATATTTAAAATTTTGCGTGACGTTGTTATCGACGGTTTGATGCTGAAACGGCACGGACAGTTCTAATTACAAACGGGCGCACAAGCGCGGGTATCGCACAACTTTTTTTTTACGCGCGGTTCGCGTATGTGTAGTGAGAAATTTGAGGTACAAATTGTTCTTTATTGATTCCGACAAAAACTGTCGAACACAATTGCAACGCATTTCTAGTGCATCAATAACGCAGTCGTTGTATTTTTCGATTCCCTTTGAATCGCCAATTCATTTGATTCTGCCAAACATTTTTTTCATTTCGGAAATACCAATTAATTTTTTATAAGAACATCTCGTTTTTCAGCCTTTCTAATGAAAAAGTGCAAAAAAAAAACTTTATAGGGAAATATTGCATACATAAAAAAAAATCGTAAAAAATCATAAAAATTTGAAGATTTTCGATTTTTTTTTTCAGATATCGCGATTTAGGAAAAACTCATATTATGATTATCTACAGACATTATTGTTACATAAGTTTATATTTTTTAAAAAATCCCCCGAGAAATACAACAGAACAATGTGCATCTGTATTCACGAGTTGAGCATTCGCAGTGCCAACCTCCCGAAATTCCCGAGTCAATAGTCGATCACCATTGTCATAGTGATTCCTTCTCTTGATTGTCGTTCCCCGGAATATATTTCTGCCATAGCTCTCAAGACTAGGTGCGCCATAAACGAGAAAATTGAATTCTCGTGCCGGATGAGTCCTTCTGTCGGATGACTCCAGACGTCCATTTGCCATACGTATGTATACGAGGGTAAGAGTACGTCGTCGTTGTCGTCGTCGTCGTTTTCGTCTTCTCAGTCTACGACATCAGGATGGTTCGGTAGGCGCGAAATGAAATCGCAGGAATGTAACGAGTGGGACATTTCCTGTTCGCCCAACAGCCGTCACTCGGTAGAAGACGAAGTAAAAGACGAAAAGAAAGAGAGATAACTATAGTGAGTTTCTGGCTGTTGGTATACGATGATCGTGCAGTATGTACGATATACGTTGGGCGCGCAAAGAGAACGAAATTTGACGGGGAACCACCGTCACAGTTCTGTCGTCTATAGCCAGGGGTCGGTTTTATCCAACCCCTACACCATTTTCCGTCAGTCGTATCGCGCGGTGTTTTTCTTTCTCTCAATCGTTTTCTATCTCCAGCTCACTCGTTTGTCCCAACATACCCTCGAATCGGTTAGAGACTCCTTCTCTCTCACTTGGATAAACCATCAGTCACACCCTGCGACTTTTATTTCTCGCAATCATCCCCGTCTCGCCGAGCCCACTTGGGTTCAACTGTGTTCCTTCTATCTCATTCTTCTCCTCCATTCACCGTGTATATACGCACATATACATAGATATATAGTTAGAATTCGTAGGTCTGTTCGTTTGCTCGTCATGTCGTCTATACATAGAGAGTGCAGCGCGACAAAAGTGCTATGAGAAAAGAAAGAGAGTCGTGATACGAGGAGAAACGTCTCTTCGTGTCAGCGCTCGACGCTTCTTGATGGCAACGCGCCTTTATTGCGCGACGTAAACGACCTCTATCCTCGCTTTTCCTCGACGATATAGACTCGTGTGCTGCCCGACTGATTGAAAGAAAATCGGAACATCGGGCTGCTCGTCGACGAAGGAAAAAGCTGATCTGATAGACTTGATATATTCGATTTAAGACGAAAAACCGGAAGAACAAAGAATGGCATGTCACTTTTCTTTTCAATGTGAAAAATGAGGTTTTTTGAAGGAAATGTCTATGAAAAGACACTTCGGAGAAAAAAATAAGAAAAAGCGGAATGTTCTCAAAAAGCGCAATGGCACTTCCGGAAAAAAAATTGAACAAATGGAATTCGTCTTCAAAGAGCTCTATGACTTTTTTAACCTAAAATACCGATGCAAATCTTGAAACTAAAACTATAAAAATGTTTGTTACGCCAAAACATTTTTTTTTATCGCCTGTTGTCCACTGGAAGATCGATTAGAAAACGCTGCGGGTGTCTCGTTTTGTATTCGAAACTTGGTCCCGACGAGAAATGAGGATCGACTTCCGTTTGGTCAATTCTACGGTAGATACCGTATAAAGCTTAGTCCACTCCAGCAATCCTACTATCATTTTTCTGAACGCACCATTTCCCTCTGCATCCCCTTTCGTTCTCTCGTTTCTTTATTCTACCGAAATGATAGATGCAAGTGTCCGTCCTATTTCTGGTCACATTAGAATTTCAATAGGAAGGTCGGGGGAAGACGAAAAGCGCGTAGCTGGTGACTGGCCAAAGTCCATCGGACGGCTCTACCGTGACCGGGGAATTCGAGAGGAAAGGATGAGAGAGAAAAAAAATATCGGATACGAACGAGGAAAAGCATCTCACTAAGAACCGACAAACTCATCTCGAAGACCCGCTCTCGTTTCTATCTGTATTTCGAAACCTTGCCTCGGGGGACCAAAGGATAAAAAATTGAGCGATATCCTTCCGGACTGTTCCCCGTAGCTATTCACGGCGACCCGAGACAAAATCCACCCATTTTTTTTTTTTTCGAAGCTTTGTAGAAAAATGAGAGACTTCTATATTCGACAGCATTCGCGCATTGACTGATCCCACGCAATTTCGCGAATATCAAATCCTTTCCATTAAATTTCCCTCCTATATCTCTTTATCGATAGTCAACCCTACAACCCCAGCGAAGAATTAACAATTAACTCTCCTCTCTCGACGGCTATCGTCGAGCTAAACGCGAATTGGCGAACAACGGAGAAAATACCTCGATCTTTGGACGCAGTTGCGATAATTGGGATGCGATTAATTACTTTTTATAATTAGAAAGACGTTGAAAGAAATTTCAGGGCGATTGTTATGGAATTTCCATTTGGTAGGAAAAGAGTTGAGGATAATAATTTTTTTTTTTAAGGCTTTGTGTTTCTGCGTTCGCTGTCGACGTAGGAAAATTCTTGGCTGGTATATCGGGAGAACGCGGGCATTGATGGATTCTATGCTATTTCCCAGTGAATGGGGGGATTATGCGCGGCATAAATACGCAATTTTGTCGCGAATACCGAAACCCTCCTATCCTTCCATTCTCCCTCCTATATATATGTATATCTATATATCTTTATCACTAGTCCCATCGATACCCAGCCGAATTACCCGCCGCCACGAATTAACAAAATAGCTCTCCTCCGTCATGGGCTATGAACGAGCTAAACGCGAAATCGACGAACAACGGAACTGACAAATTTACGCTCGATTGGACCTGACAATTTTCCCCCGCTATGACCATTTCGACAAACAGGCAATAACGTTCGCAAAGAAAAAAAAGTGCTATTTATATATATATATATATGTATGTTTTCTGTTTCGACGAGATAATCAAATTTTTCCATCTCCAGTCCTTTGAATCTATTTTTTTTTCCTCTTAAATTGAATTAAATTCTCCATTTTTGCGGGATAACTATTTTCGTATAACGCGTGGAGACGAGTGTTGCTCGCGAAAAAGCTTGTATTTTTATTGGGGGGTGGGGGGTGGAGGGGTGGGGGTGCGCGTCGACAGAGAGAGGTAAAAATGAAAAAAAAAAAAAAAAAATGCACTCGAGAGTGCAGCGGAACAGAATGTGATGCTAGGTATACACGAGACATCGGAATTTCACTTCCGGTGCCGCATGACCACCTGGTAAGCCATGACGATGACCAACGACGCGTGACGGTTTTGAGGCTCGACGTGAGGGTTAAACCGCTGTTTATTGCAACACCAACGGGACAACTCTTCAACTCTGCATTAGGGCTACTCGAAGCTTCTCGTTCGGGGAGTATACACTCCCCTCAGTATCTTTTTGTTTTGCCCCTTCATACGCATCGTCTTTCTTTCGCCATTCATTTTTATTAACCGCTCGTGGAACACGTGCTGCGATCATTAGGCGCCGGTATTATATGGCGAACCGAGACTTATAATTACATATCAGCGATGCGCAACGCGAAGGCGCAACTCTCACACTTGAGTAGAAAAGGTGTCGCTTGGTTCCTTCGTCAGCAAAAAATGTTTGTCATGATTTTTTTTTTTTCGTAAAACGCCAAAATATGTAGTGAAGAACGAGCAGAAAATAATGAAAAAGGAATAAAAATAATTATTCGACTGAAAAAAAATATTAAAAAAATAAAGCGCCCGAGGACGGGCGTTAATTTAATCCTCTAATTGTCATATATCCGTATAAAAATCCGAATACGAGTGTCCCAAATACGTTTTTATTAATAAATAAATATTCAAATAATATAATAACACCACATACATTAAAAAAAAAAAAAAAAAAAAAAAAAAAAAAACGGCATTCACGATCGTGATATTTCGCGGGGTATACTACTGGTCTGTGTGTTCCATTTATAGGGGTTTTTCTTTCCGCTGGCACACGCACGAGATTCAACAGTATACTTGACATATATCTCGACGCGGATTTATGTGCGGGCGATGTTATAGCCGGTTTCTCTAACCCATACAGCATCCAGAGAACACGCCGGATAAAGCTGCTCTCCGAGGGCCGTAAACTCGAGATAATTAAATTATGGAAATAAAAAAATAAAAAAAAGGAAAAATAAAAAATAGAAAAAAAAAATGGGAAGAGCGAGAAGACGAAGGGGAACTCTAAAAGCACAACGTTCGACGCGCGAAGAAAAATCGTAAAACCAATCCGACCGACAAATCTGTATAATGTTCCGTGATCTTTATCGCCGCGTCCGGATGCTTGGATAAACGAAATACAGACGTATCCATCTACACGTGTTTATTACCAACACGACATCGTCTTTGCTATTCTACGTTCATATATAAATATCCATTTATCCCAAATCCACGGCGAGAAACACTTCGAGAATCTCGCATCTCGCGTGCGTGAATATAGAAATGAAGAATTTTATGTCCTTCGATGCACTGGTCTTATAAATGTGCATCTCGCATAACCTCAAAAATCACATTCGCGTATATATGCGAATAAAAAAAAAGGCGCGCGCAGCAAATCCTCGAACTGAATCGAATCAATTTTATGAAAAAGCGACGATAAAATTCGGACCGATATCACGAAAAAAGTACTTTGTTATCGATATCGTTATTAAGACATTTCAAAATGATATCTCTGACTCCGTTATCGCAAAAAAATTTGCGAATCTATCGGAGTGCGAAGACGCGTCAATTTCCGTCATAATCGTTGTTGGCGAATGGGGACTTTCATAGGGTTAATCAAGTTTCGAAAACAACATGAAATGGCTTGTGAGAGCCGCGAAAGTGCGAGCTTACTGTTCGGAGATCAACGACAGTGCAATTTCGCGTTGGCAGACAAGCATAAATATACCCGCGATGGTGGAAATACATACCTGGAAATACTCCGGTGATTCCCCACCAAACTTCAACCCGTTTCGCTTCTATACAAGGTTTACATAGATTCTCGAGCTGCTCGGGCATTTCTCTGTTCTGTATTATTCCCGTAAATGTATGAGGGGTGTTAAAGCGCGTCGGAATGGCGTCCCATGCATAACGCTCAACGCTATGTCTGTTCTCTGTATTCTGCAATGTTCCTATCTTCCATCTCCTTCCTCTTTATTCCCCTTTGCGTCATTTCATCTCTGGACAACTATCCTTTATCCAACTATCCGCGGGTTTATTTCGTTATTCGCAAAACGAGAAACAGGTATTTCCCATCTCCCTCCCGGATGATACACCAAGCGGATCAGCGCCAAGAGATTTGTAAAGTATGACGCTAAAATTTGCGCACAAAAAGTTTGTCCCTTTTTTGACAATTTAAGAACGAGCAAAATTATTATTTTTTTTTTTAACTATTTTTTCTTGATTTTCCAAAAAAGTAAGTAAATCGAAAGTAGATATAAGATATTAATAATTTCATTTAATAAATTTTCGTAAAATTATGAAGTTGTAAAATTAAATTGTATTTTTGTTTTTGGCAATTTCGAGATACCGGATAGATATCTATACAATAACTATTCTGAATCATAGCTGAATGTTCATGCAAGTAGTACGTTTGGTACATCTACGCGTGAATACATAGTGCGGAAGTGTGGATGCGGCGCATCGTAAACTACGTAGTGGAAGGGTTAAATCTTCCGCGTTAAATGGGACAGGAGAAACTTCCCCGGAAACTTGGGGAAAATCGTAACGTTTCATAGCCGTTCCCGCGTCTAGTGGCGCTATATGTGTATTAAGGCATTGCGCTATACACACTATGCACTATGATGCACCAATACCGACTGTTTTACGTACGTATACGTGGGCGAAGGAGTTCTGTGTACTCTATAGACGAAACCATCCGCCATTGTACTTCGAGATATCACGCACGATGTACCCAACACTCGCCGAGAGAGAAAGAAAGAGAGAGAGAGAGAGCGAGCGCAACGATCTATAGTATACTCACGACTAAAAGCATTTTACGACGGGATAAGAAGAACGTTTCGACTAAATCCTGCGGGGAAATGAGAGTGGAAGAGAATAACGAGAAAGATAGAAATGAAAGAGAAATGAGTTGAGAGGCATTTGCATTGTTAATAAGATATACAACGCGCTCAGGTTTATTGCATTTTCCTCCGAGTTACGAATGGCTTTAGATGATTTACCAAAATAACGTTGCATTTTTTCGCGATTCTCATCATTTTAACAGCTCAGTACTTATTTAATATCTACCCTGCCGCCGTATTTTATTAAAAAAAAATTTCGAATTCCAAAAGTGTGTTCCGAAAATCAAAAGTACAAAAAATCATTAATCGTGCAGTCAGTCGAAGAGAAACGATTAAGTAAACGTAACTATTGACCATTAATATTATTTTCTTTTGTCGATCGAGCGTCCCACCCCTCTTTCTCTCTCCCTCTTACGTCCCAACGCACCCGAACCCTTTTTTTCCCCAACCGTTCACTATCGTAACAATATCTCTTACGCACGATCGACTCGTAATAATTGGCATCGCGATGCCTACTCTCGCTTCTGGTTGATTCTGCCACCCTTTAGGTATATCCTTCTGCCTCTCTCTTCGAATCACTGTGAAATCTCACCCTCAAGTACCCGAAAAACTTTAAATTCATTTCGCGGGTTACAGGCATTGTCCACGCATCTGTTGCGACGTCTGTCTTTGGTCTACTCGAACACTGTGTACCCATGTAAAGGCGCAGGAATTATAGAGAGGGGTTTTCTGAAGAGAGGGGTAGAAGGGTGCAGAGAAGTTCAATTTCATTATCAGTGTAATTTTAAAGTGGCTGTCAGATCTGTCTCTGCGGCGCGGTAAAGGGTGAGACGTGAAGCGTTTTGACGCCTTTCTTGAATGACATCCCTACGCGTTGGGCGCCGGATTCATCAGTTGGGATCATCTACATGATAATAAACTACAGATGCACGTCTTCGAACCTCACATACGCACAATTACATATGAACTCAAATACTCCCGGAATAATCACTTAGAGCGTTTCGTTTTCCCTCCAATTTTATTTTATTTGTTTCACAGATGAACGAATTCCGAACGAAATTGAACGAATCCATGTCAATAATTCGTGTAATTCGAATAGAAAACCTTCCAAATTTCGCGCTCATACTACCCGATCAGATTTCACTGTTACGTAAATTGTGGCGAATTTTCACTCTATTTTAGTCTCTTTCAATCGCAATGGGAATGGCGCGTACGCGATTTTACGCCCGGAGTTATTCAATCGTGTCGAATGATTACATTTTCGTAAAACGATAATACGCGGGTAGCGTGTTGTAATCGATTGGAGGAGATATTTTGGCTTCACAAGAGGTGAACAATGCGGGTAATGGAATGGTATGAAAAACAGTCGATGTGCACCAATCGAGGGAATCAATTAGTGTAATACCCGGAAGGGTTAAATGGTTCTGTGTATATTGCGAAGCTATCGGAGTCCGCGTGTACATGTTGTAAATTAAAATCAATTGAAGTACAACTTCCCCCGGGGAATCGAACGATGAAAATTCGTGTAATATTTACCTCGACTCGGTTACCACAGCTTCGTAATCGGCATTGAATCCGCCGGTGTTGAAATCGGCATTGAATTTGTAACGAAAACGAAGCTGTTTTTCATATCGCGATACAATTTTAACTCGATAGCAGCTTACTGGGATTTTTACACCGATTTAGTTACACCATAAAAATAATGTTGTTTGCTTTTATTATTTACTTAAATGATCAGAATGGGTTATGAGTCCATGGAAAAAACGATTTGCGCTGATAGACAAGTTGATTCATCGATCAGTTATCGAAATAACCATTACGTGTATTTCAGTCAATTTCTGTTACTCCCGACTGCCTATTAAAGCAAAAGACAGGAGTTAAGCGTTTGACCAAAGTTCCGCGGTTTTTCATGATTGCCTTGTCATGCATGATTGACGGAACGACTCAATGTCGCTGTACGTATACAGCATTCGTAATGCTTGGATTTTTGCAAGCATTAAGGATAAAGCGACATTAAGTCGTTTGAACAATTATGCAGCTCCATGTAAACGACATGCAGCGACCTGTTTTTTTTTACAACTTCGACCAATCTGCACCTGCAGCTGTAGTATATGTGGTTTACAGTCCTTAAGGTAACATCATAGTTTCAGACTGTAATTACTGTCGAAAATTTGAGTTACCAGACCTCAGCCACCATCACTGAGAGTTGCATCATGTGTGCAGATGATTATCAAAAAAATGGCCGTCCGATAAGTACTGAGAAAAGCGAAAAAGGGAAAATACCAAAAAATTACTAAAATTATCAATGCTTATCAATTATTTCTCGATAATTAATTATTTTATTTATTTTAATTACTTTTTGCACAGAGCTTTTTTACACATCCATTTCTCCGTCAACCAAACTAATAATGAAAAATAAAATAGAAAAACATTGTTATGATTTTTTTTTCGGTAAACAGTTTGTCATATCGATCTTCTCAAGTGGTTGCCTGTCGATATTATTTCTGTCTAAAACTTCGTAGGCTTTTTCTAGGGTCGATTTTTTAGGCAACGGGTCCCTCGTCATAATGTATACGTACCTCATGCTGAAAATTAATTAATAAGAATATTAATCGAAAAAACAATGTTCCATAATAGTATTATTGAATAAAAATAAAAACGGCATCCAAAATTGAAGAAATTTTCGTAAATTCCGCGCTATTATCCACTGATACATCTAATTTAAAGCCATTATTAGCGTTTCCACAATGGTAACTCACTTGATGCTACCATTGTTAGTACAACAAGCAATGTCCGTGTAGGAGTCGTAGTCTGATCCCAAAAACTTGCAGTCCGTCGATGCATGCTGCGGCGAAAGCGGATAACTGAAATGGTATACCGAAGGATCGTCACGCTGAGGTACCATTGTTAAATGGGAATGAATCTTTTTTCTAAAAGTTGATCGGGTGATTAATCTACAGTTACATTTATGAATTTTATTACAAAATGTCGTTGTCTTACTCGCTGGTGACGTAATTGTCAGTCACAACGATGGTGCCATTTTTTCCGGGTTCGAAATCAGCGAAACTGCATACGGCTGCTGGTTCAAACGCCACGGGGTATCTTTCCACGTGATACCATGTTCCTTTGAACTGATTAAAAGAATTGTTCTTTACTAAACCGTTCCGACCGATACAAGAAAAAATGTTTTTATTCGCACACTCGCAGCTAAAAAGTACCCAACTAAACATAAGCATCAAAAATACGACACTAACAACAAAACTAACAATTATTAAATTCATCAACTTATCAGCGCGCCTACCTTGTTGGTGTCAAAATCGGGTTGAGCTTCGAAGTTCGGACATTTTCCGGGAAAAGCCACCTGCGCGAGTGCGCCACTGAAGAGGCAAAGAACAGCCACCGATGTGTAGAACATAACTATGTTGAGGTTTCGTATCAAAAAATTCGTTGACATTCGTCGTAACTAACTGACGAAGGACGCAAAACCTCCAACTTTATAACTGCTTCCTGTTTTTCGTCTTTGATGCTTATCGCTGTATGCTTAATTCACGCATATTTGGTTACATGTATTTATTCATTTATTTGCATACGCTTATTGACGGAGTGTAGATTGCCGATAAACTAGACGCCCGTAATCTTCAAAAGTGATTGCTATCCAAACCATTCGCTGACACCGGGGAAACGATACTGTCAGTTAAAGTTGCATCGTTAATTGCGTCTTCATTAGTACTGCGAAGGACGTTTGCAATAATTGCTTTTATCTTATGCGCTGCGGAGGTTTATTATTCATCAGAATAATACAGAAAACAATTCATTGACTTCTTTATGCTGCAATGTCACGTTTCACTCCACGATTTCGGTCTATGATAACTCCGTCTAACTTAGGAATTGTATATAGTATCCGCAAGACGCAATATGGTGCCGTGTTTATATGAGACTAATATTTCGTTTATTATTATTTTTTTTTAATAATCATAACTTGTATTCGATATTTTCTATTATTTAAAAAAATAATTTTATACAAATTAAAAATACTGCCGAATGAAAAGAAAAAGTGTACTAACAAATAAGAAACTCGTGAAAAAAAACGTATAAGTAACGTATGAAATTGGGCGTTTTAATTAATATATTAATCACATAATACGTTATATATATTTTTCGCATATGGCCGATCGTAATATATTAATTGTTATTTATTATTTCATTTTTTTTTGTTAAAACAATTCTTTATTCGATCGAAATTTTATTTCAATTGATTATTTCCATTGTGATGAATATGTAAAGAGTGCAAAGAAAATATCTTTCAATGGCTCAAAACTTTCATTCATGCATGCGTGTCGTATTATATGTATGAACGAGTATACCATAAATAAATTTGGCAAAGACGTTGCGGGGTGTAGCTTGTTATTTTCACACTCGTCGATGTCAGACCGTGTCGCATCGAAGAGAAGAAGAAGAAGATGAGGCAGTAGGATCGCAGGACCAAAACGAGAAGGAGAGATGGAGACCGCGAGGAAAAAAGAAATCCATTGAGAGAAGTCACCCCAAGCCGCGTTGACATAACAAGGGGTGTTCCGTCTTCTTTCGGTTGCCTATGACGCTGCTTGATAAAAGTTGAAGCCGAAAGGGAGCCCTCGTCCGCGTACCAATCTTCCTTTGAGGTTTTACGTCTGGTGGTTGCGCGATGGAGAGAAAAAAAAAGTCGTCACCGAAGCAAGAAAACTCGGCATCGAAGTATCAAGAAAGTGAGGGCGTTGTCACCGGTGAATCGACACAAAAGTGACCATCGCCAGGGTAACCGATAGGAAAAGGAAACATCGCCTCACGCGCTCTCCGACCGGCTTAACGCTCTCATCCCTTTCTGTATTTTATTACGAAGACGTTGGCGCGAATCCGCGCTGCAATAACATAAAGATAAAGGGAACGATGAAAAAGGGAAAGGTTCGAAAAAAAAAAAAAAAAAATAGAAAGGTACAGAAACTGTTTTGAAGGGTACGAGATGAGAAAACGAATGAATCCGAAGCATCCGGGAGACTCGCCTAATGTCTAGACAATATTTGTCTTGACCGTGAAGGAAGAAGAAAATAATAAATGAAATTGGGTACTAAGGTCATAACGGGGTTATGAGCTGTAAGGTAGTTAAAGTTTTCAACTATATAGACACTGGTGGTGGTACTGCTTGTCGCCACTCACGGCTTCGCAGCTTTTCCCTCTCGTCGAGCTTCTCTCCATCTCTGTTTCTGGTCGTTCGTTTCTTGTTTCGCGCTAAATTTGTTCGATACCAACGGGCGCGATAGGGTAAAGGCTGTGTCTGTGTATATATACGTGTACACACGATAGTATAGGGTGCTCGTAAATCCGAAATTCCAAACGAAATTGCCGTCGACACTCCATCATCGCAGGCGTCTCTCTCCCGCGCGTTTAGCCGATAGCGAATAATATAATAATCGTGGAATTATTATCGTCATCGCAATCGCGCAATCACGATTGAAATTCATTATTTAAATACACTTGGAATTTTATATTTTTTTAAATTTCACATATGTGGTATTATCATCATATAATTCACCCATTGAGTCCATTGGGAAAATTGAAGCGTAAGTAACTCGTTGATTAGTAATTAACGCGTTGAAATAAGAAAAAAAAAAAAAGATAATCGGATTTAAAATTTCAAGGATCATTGCTATCTAATGAGTTTTCGTAATGCGACAAATTATGGAAAATTATGAACAAAACGATACCTATAATCTTCGGTAAATGCGTTTTTTTTTTTTTCATTGACGTGATCGATACCGCGCATCGTGTCTAAAATTGTATACAAATTTCACGAACGGTATCGAAGGCTTCTTCGAAAATACCTGTGAAAATGAGACTCTAACATGCATATCCGGTCCTTCAATCATAAATCCTATATCGCGTCTTTCCCTATTTGATTCTGCCAACTTGGCGTAATTCGACGTGGGATTAGATGAAACGGTGACACGATGTAGAAGAGCATCGGTTGGGGTGTGCTACAGTAGATCGGACACGACGGAGACAATCATTAGGGCAAAGCGTTCCCTTTGATCCCGTCACGATCGACCGCCGAGACGTCTCTCGGGAATGCTTTTCTACTACAGAGAACAACACACATACACTGCCTCAGCATATGTATGGCAAGCAAGTTGAACGTACAAGATCCGCCATTTATTTAGTCCATTGATATTGGTAGGTCTTGGTCACGAATCTGCTGCTGTTGCGTGTCGGGGGGCTGCGGTAAGGCGCCCGCATTGTGTCAACAGCCCTTGAGAGAGAAACTGAGCGATAGGAAGAAAGCTCTGAAGAGAAAAGGACTTCACGGGAGGGGGAGGACAGACTAAACCAAGAATCCGTCGCAGTTCCGACGAGAGTAGAGCAGAAGCCGCGAATTATGATAGGGGTTTGAAGAGAAAAGAAAGGGAAACATTCAGAGTGAATCAGGAGAGATTCACCCGGTGTTGTCATTAGTGCCGCAGTGCGTGCGGCCGCTGGAAAGACAACGAAGAAACGTGACCAGCCAGTGGCGAGAAATCATATCTGGGAGCACGTTTCGGCATTTCTAACTGAATAACGAGATCGAGAAGAGGTTATGATCTCGAAAGTTATTTGAATTCCCTTGCGAAATGTCGGAAAGACAAACATCCGGAGTCCCAACAATGTAAAACTAATCACGAGGTTACTGTTGAATGTCTTCATGCATAATTGCCGTAAAATTTGATGTTTTCATTTGGGAACGAAAATTTCGTCACTTCAGCATTAACCACAATTTCGTTGGGTTTACACGACATGGTAAGCTGGTGTGTTTATTGTTACAAAAGGGTGGATGGGTGGAGGTTTATTGTTGCATTAAATGTCGGGTTGATGGAAGCAGAGTGAGTGTGCGATCGATAATTTCAATCCCACGAAAACAGAAGCGAAAGAGCATAGACGACGAGAGATAGATGTATATAGATAGATAGATGCTTTTGTGTTATATGCCAGATATAGATATAGTTTGCGCGGAACGCTCGGTAACGAACAATTAATCTAACTGTCACGGGGAAGTTAATTTATACGGGCGGTGGCGACCGTTCATCACCGCACGCGTTCGCGCTTTCCTGGCTGCTGCCCTATCTTCTTCGTGTATATGTATATACTATATATAACCTTCGGTAGGAACGCTCTCAACAACCGAAGGACACTCTATCTCATCCCCGTGTATATGTATGCCTCGTACAACGCGCCGATTTCCTCGCCCGTTAACCCGACCAACTCTCGAAGGCTTTATCGCAGGCAACCCCTTCAACGCCAACGACGAAGCGAAAACCCCGGGGGTGGTACCACTCTCGTCTCTTCCAGGAGACGGGGGGGTATGTGTTTGCCTCACTATCGCATCTCGACGCCTTTTCACGCCACTACGAATTTCGGGGTTGTGATTCTCCACCCCTATCCGCGACACGATACTTGCCAAGCCTCGGTGCGGTGTATCAACATCCATTCATCATTACCAACAATATTATCGTTCGTCATTCAGGTAAGAAGTTATAATTGCTTTGATAGGGGGATGAATCTCGCGATTAAACATTCTTGGGGATGTTTTTCGTTTAGCAGTATTTTACAAAAGAATTCATTTACTTATTGATACTGAACAAAGATAAAAAGTAAAGCTGTATAATCAATTTTGGACTTCGATACATTTTTTTGGATATTACGAAAAAAAATAATATATATATATGTTAGACGGAAAAAAAAATTGCAGCTTAATTTTTGCAGATACGCGCATTTACGATTTTTTTAATGCTTTTCAAGAGAATATTTTCTGCAACAGCGAATGTCGTCCTTGAAAAATGACAGCGTAAAATGACCATATAAAATGTAAAAAAAAAAAAAGAATCGTACATTTGATAAACAGGAGGTAACTCCTTCATGGAACGTTAACTTCAATCCTTACGATCCGGTTGACGTGAAATCCAGTGGGTAGTATAACTACAACTGTTACTATCTCCTGCCAGTTGCCTAGTTCTCGTTACTTTTATTCCGTTTGATTGATTCCGAGCGATAAAAGTAGCGTAAAACCCGATCGGAATCGCGTCCGGACGGATACCCGAGTGGAGTTAAAAGTCGTACAGGGGGTAACAGTAGTTCTAGTAGCGATAGTAGTCGTACCCTCAGTAGCGCTGTCGGGATAAAGATTCGAAGATGCTGCCGCTGTTACATTGTCGAGAAAATAGTCGACACAGACGACCCGAACTTCCGGTTAGCTTGCTCTTCGCTCGCTGTTGGATGAAACGTATTTTCTCGTACAACTTTCAAGGTAGAAAGGGAGAACGTAAGGATAAACTCGTAATTTTAACGGTCGCGTCGCTCGCATTTCGATAGGAGCTTTGCTCGATACGAAATTTCGTCGGATATGTCTCTCTCTCCCTCTCTCTCTTCTGTATTCTCTCCCCCATTCCTGCATCGTTTTCTCTTCGTTCTTTTTCTTTCGCTCTCCGGGTCTTCTAGCTGAGCTTTCGGTGAACGATAAAACTCTTCGCTCCCAGTTTGCGCGACACGACGAGACGTACCCAATGAAGATATTAACTGTCCCCTGAGCAAATATTTCTAATTGCCACGAGCGCGAACATAACTACTGCGCAAAGGCGCTCCCCGACCGCGCATAGGAAGGCGGATGCTTTAATAAAAATCTTTATTGTTCGACGATACAAGGATGTTCCACGGGCGGTGCCGTGCGTCCCGAGAACGAAGAGCATCACGCTGCGAGGTCGTAATCGCGTTAACGGGATTTTTTTCCCGAATACCAGGAGATATAGGAGTTCGAAGCTAACGCCCGTGTGTACCGCAGTTTCCGTTTACTGTATATAGACGTTTAGGGGACACTTGATCACCGAGAAATTCCGATAACTCAATTAATTAATATCCGCGACGACGTGTACCTGAATTTTCCATTAGTATATTGATCGTGAAAATTTTATTAGTCGCAATTCTCGAATGCGACATCATCCGACACCTATCAGAATTTTTTCGTACTGAAAAAAAAAATCAACATTTTCGCGAAAATATATCGAACGATATTTTTATTATTTTATTATTATAAGGCTAAAGCTGAAAGCCAAAAAAAAAAACATTTTTTTACACCTATTAGGAATAAACTATATATGTAATTAAAATAAATCTGCATTGAAGATTTTCAACTTTATGTCGAAAAAGAATAAATTAGATGATAATTAATTTACAGAAAATCAGTTAAATATTTCAATTCAAGTCGTTTAATTTAAATTACACAATTTCGTAATTTTATTTTTTTGTATATATTTCAACAAATTAATTTTTATGAAATTATATTAAGGTAAAAAAAAATCTTTTCATTATTCCATAAGACAAATCATGATACGTAGCTATGGTTACGATACCATTTTCATCAAATTTCATTAAAAAAAAAATAGTTGTTTCGTCATTTTTAACGACATCGGAATGGTCAACTCTTGGAAAACATCTCATCTCCTCGAGTGATATTCACTCTCGATTAACCACAACGGTAGTATCGATGGCATTAAGTGATGCGACTTCGTTGAGAGGTATGAAATAATTATTACAGCGTATCCCTGACGTTAATGACCATAACGGTTAAAGATGCTGCACGCTAGAAATGTCTCGAGGCGATGTATATTAGAGAAAGAGAAGGAAAGGCACCGAGACTCGTAAATAGTTTTGCGTTACTCATCGTCGTTCCGAGGGAGAGTTCGAAAAAGCGCGTTCGCTTGTACATCGGTCGGTTTCAAGCAAAGAGAGAAAGAACCCGGTTTTAGTCTGTACCATCGCCACCACTACTGACGTCTAAAGCATTCACGTATCAGTACGACGGAACAGAAGTGTCAGCTGTAACTTTTATTGGTTATAAAGCTCGCGATATTATGCTGAGCCGAGTAAATACGTTTATACTCTTATCCTCTGTCTCCGTCGGTATCATAGACGTTTTTACGTTACTGTCTTTCTTAAACGCGCAACACACAGGCGAATGCATATAGCATAGCGGACGAAATACCCAGCGAAGAGACGCGAAAGAGTCTTATCAATCTAATACATTTCATATTTTATGGGTCGACGAGGTCTCTTTCTTTACGGCATATCTCCGCGGCAACCAGCGGGCGAGGAGGGCGGGAGGAGGGGGAGAGGGGCCCCCCAACCAACCTACCACCTTGCGCTTTACACTTAACCAGCGAGGAAAAGCAGAGGATTTGCAGAGGGATGGGCAACAAAAAAAACACAGAGAGTATTAGGTACAATAAAAACCTCTCGGTGAATTGAATCACGCGATGGGTTGCAATCTTCCTCCCGACACTGTTCAGATGAATCACAACACGCCACATGGTCAACGTACCTCACGGTTTTTGCGTACCAATACTAATCAAACTACTCGGTTATTATTTACATTTTTTTTAAATTTTTTATTTTTCTTCGAGAATAATTTCTTCGACAAGAAAATCGAGTTAATAAGCCGTTACTGTATGCCTCGCTGCTGAATGACATTGTAAGGCGTGCCGGAAGTGCTCGTAGTGCTAATACACAAAAGAAAGTAAAACAGTTATAATAGCACGACAGCTGAACGAGCAAAGAATACGAGTCCAGCTACTCTTGTAAACAGTAAGTAGTACATTTTTTCGTCGCAAAAAATCTCAGAGATCGACAGAACGTCGATTAATTCAACGGCAAAAATCGTTGGAAAAACGATATCGATTGAAAAATTATAAAAATTATACAGGATTTCCGAAGATTTAATCAGTAATTTAAAGAATTTTTTTTTTCATTTATTTTCCAACAGTACGACTCCACCAATTTTTTTTATATTGAAATATACGATTAAGAAAATCTTAAACTTACGATTGAATTTTTTTTTGTTGATAAAAAAATGATTTTAATGATTCCTGCAATGAATATAATCATACAGGCGGTTTAAAAAAAAGCATTCAACCATTTTTTGGTGCGTTTGGAGGTTAAAGGCGTCGAATAATAAAAAATAAAACAACCTGATGTACTCACGTTAAACTTAATCTATTATCTAATGAAGTTTTATTCCGCGTAATCAAATCATACGCCTGTCTCGGTACTTAGTCCGGACCGGCAATGAATTTCTACAACCGAACATTATACAAGGAACAGCTTTGATATACGAGGGCATCTACAGCCACATATACTATACAGAGCCGCAACAGCATCCACCTACATTCTCCATTTGTCCTCTTGCTTCGCATATGCGCATCAGTCCCGTAAAATCGGATGTTCAACACACAGAATCCGGTTATACGTAGTGTATGCGGTATTCGAGCGATTCAGCTTTGGATTGATCCAAAGCACCGAATTCGTCTGGTCGTCTGGCCTCACGGTGCTCCCGATCGAACCAGACGCCCAATAAATCGGATGACACGTCTCGTCGCTACGTACCACCGAACTATTGCCTCCAGGTGCTTCTACAGTTATGACGTAATAACCCCGGAGCAAACGCTCGAGTACTAATTCACAGACGTGTCTGTGTGTCTCTGCGTGTGCAATGCGCATTACCGTCTGTCTGCGTCGATACACCTACTGTATGCACACCGTACGTTTTTACAAAAAAACCCGTTTATTCATACAGTAGCAACTCAATTACCATGTGATTTTTTTTCAATTGTGGAAACTGAGTTAAAATCATTAGGTTAAGAAAATGAATCACACTTTATTGATCGCTGTATAGTCATTCTGAATGATAGTGGACTGCGTCGATACACAGTATGCACACCGCACGTTTGTACAAAAAACCTGTTTACTCATACAGTAGGAACTCAGTTACCATTTGATTTTTTTGCAATTGTAGAAACTGAGCTAAAATAATTTAAAAAAATGAATCAAACTTTATTGATCATTGTATAGTCATTCTGAATCATAGTAGACTACGTCGATACACCTACAGTATGCACACTGCACGTTTGAACAAAAAACCCATTTACTCATACAGTAGGAACTCAGTTACCGAGCTAAAATAATTAGGTTTAAAAAAATGAATCAAACTTTATTAATCACTGTATAGTCGTTCTGAATGATAGTTGACCGTTTTATAAAAAAATTGTATTCCATTTGAACATATTTACTGAAATCAAACGATTTTTTCAATCCCTAATCTTGGAGACATCATGAAGCAAAGTACACGTTTTTGGGTTGGTTTTGGAACATTTATTGATAGCTTAACCACCGTTAGCCGCATTTTACCTGTAACTGCTGCGACTGCTATAACTGTGTCTAGTATCGGCATTACTCGCGTCACGACATCCCTAGTCTCGGTCGTTGTAGAGGTCCGCGCTACGTCGTGATAGGAGGATCGAAGTATTAGTTCAACCAGACGCCATTGAATACGGGACAAGTCTGGAACGCCCGTTGATGGTTCATCTCGACACACCTGACGCCTGTTAACGCGCACTAGACACGTCTAGGTACCTACCTTCCCACACCTACGTGTAACTCACATCGGTGTCCGCCATTCGGTGTACGTACAACCAAACACACCGTACACATCGGCCTGCTGGCCACGCTAATTGCTCGAACACGAAGACAATGGCCTGTATGGATGTTACCTGGTGGGTGGTCTTCGGATTGGAGTAATCCTTATTCGGTGTTCATCGTAGTGTATATTAACTGATCGATTTTCATAATGCTGCATTATTCGAACAGTTCGAACGACGGAAAAAAATGGTATCCACACGAGGGTCGTGGAGTTTCGCAAACGCTGTGCATTGATCAAAATCGAATAATGTTCGGAACGTCTAACAACCAAAGAACCATTTTCCGCCAAGAAATAATAAGAAGTAGATAAACCATTATGGTTTTTGACCCCTAAAGGATTACACAAATTTCAATTTTCTTTTCTAATTTTGATAAGATTTCATGACTTTTTCCAGTATTTCCAGCATTTAATATAAGAAATGAAAGTATTTGTGCAAAGGTCAGCGATGTTGTCAGCAATGATACTTCATTATAGTGATCGAGTCGGAAAAAAATTTACTAAAAAAAATTGGTATATTTTGATTAAAAAAAAGCATAATTATGATAAACATCGAGATATTGACGTCCCTCGTCGTTTATTTTGAAGGCAACAAACTGACGTACTCTTGAAAAAATCGGAACTCTTCTACCGGCAATATACAATTACATAAAACGATTGGAAAACCGGTATGAAAAAAGGGGTTATTTCAATACAGCGTTTGTATAATTCAACGACCGGCTAATAAGCACGTATAATATATTATGCCAACAAAGGGAGGAAAAAAAGGTCAGGCGACTGGCAGTCTAGCGTCGCATTTACAAATGATACACTCAGACAAAAGTGTAAAGTGCCTTATTATTTTTCTTCATCTCTTAAGTACAGAATGGAATCTACTGGACGCTGTGTTGAGTAGGCAGTGGTATAACAACAGTAATAATAGCCATTGGTCAGTGACCAGCGTAACTCGTGCGCGACCGTTCGGTTCGCCGTAATAATAGTACATATCGCGATCGATCGAACGCCCGGAGATCTGAAACTGTGGCTGCTGGCGAGGTTTCGTGACAAGAGAAGGGACTTTGGAAAATTCGCGTTGTAATAGTTCATCGATATGGTACAATCGTTTAGCCACATGCCGTTCGCAACAGACCTTTCAGAATTTTTATATTCCCCTTTTTTTTTTTTATAGACGAAAAAAATTGCACACAATATTCCGCAATCACCGCAACTCTTATTATTTCACGCTAACAACCGCATACGGATATATACCTTCGACGTAATAAATTCCGCGATAGTGTTGAGTTTTGTAACGAAAAACGTGATGGACGCAGAACGCGCGCGGAGTCGCGATACCGCGAGAATCGGCTCGAAGACCAGTAGAAAACTTGGTTATCAAGGCCACTGAACTTGCTACTTGAACCCCTCTCGGGCAACAGTGCAAAAGACCGAGAGTGCCTCGGCGAGTTGCGGTTTTTGCGGTCTCTTAGATTTTATAACATTGAGCCGACAAGGCGGCAGCGGCAGCAGCAATGTATCGCTCTGTCTTTCATTCTCTCGTTGTTCTTATTAACGCGCGAGTAAAAGAGAGAATTTTACTCGCAGCGACGAAGACGTTGGTGAAATATCTTTATCGCACTCTCTCTCACTTCTCCACTACGAGATACAGACAGCTTTCTGCGTGTATGCGCGTTATAAGTTGCGGATGATAATGATAGCTCGCATTTATTTCCTGGTGCGGTTCGCCACGGCACGAGCCAACATCAGGAAACCGCGATCTCTATTTTCTTTCTACATGTGCCTAGAGATCTGTCCATCTCGCTTTGTATTACGAGTTTGTAGAGTTGCGCCGGTTCATTGGCATCACCGGGGGCTATGAATGTCGACGAGAATTTTTTTTTTTTTTACGAAAAACATTCTAACATTCGTACTTTAGAAAACTATAGTACCGATTTTAAGGTTTTCGTCTATTTTAAGGGTTAATATTTTAAATTGTGGTAAATTTGATATAATGCTTTATCGACACCCAACGGGAGAACATATATTGTATATAATATATTACGAAATGACGATGTTCCGCACCTACATACTTATTAAATCACAACGGTGAAAATCGAGTGGAAAAAACGATTTTTCATTCGGGAATGAGCCACCGATACGGCAGACATTATAGACGATGGAAATTCATCAGGCGCACGTTCAAACGACTGAAACCCGGTCGTTTTCCCGGCGTGCACACGCTCACGCGTAAGTACGGCTGTTTTTTTTCTTTTCACCGTTTCTATGCGCAAAGGAGACTCAAATGAGGCGTCGAGAGATTCCGCCAAAATTTCACCGAGTATCATCCGCGAGTTCGACCTCATTTCCACCCCCGCCCCCTCAATACAGGGGGCTGACTCGACGGGGGGTTGAAAACTTTTCTTTCGATGCTCTTCCGACAGTTCGTTCGAAAAACCCCTCCCCCCCCCTCCCCCCTCTCTTTCTCCCTCTCTCTTCGATGATACTGGCGGGTTAAATGAAGCGCGCGAGAAACGAATTGTCGCGGCGTGCACGCCACCGAAAGCATGACGAGGGAAGGAATACACAAAAAAAAATAAAAAATAGGCGGTGAATTAAATATTTCTATGTATAATACGAGAGAAAATCTGGCGAGCCACGTTTTGACAGTGAGTGAAAAAAAAAAAATGGAGAGTATTATATTCTCGGGCTGAAATTGACGCCGGTGATTTCGATTCTATGTAGCGTGACCTCGTCTATGTACGACAGGGGTGCGAGAATATATCACATCTGACTGTCACCCTCAAGCCACAAAAGACCTTCCTCTAGATATATTTTTATCGCAATTCTGATCCGGGAATATCCGCCGATCGGTACTTTCCGCAATCGTTTTCGTCACAATAATCAACTCGAAAAATAATTTTGAAATATCACTTTCGTCGAACTATGAAAAAATTTATAATAATTCGATCGTGACGCCATTAAAAATTTAAAAAAAAAACCCAATATAAAATGAAAAAAAAAAAAAAAATTTGCTGTTTACCAAATTATTCCATATCTTCCATTTGCGAATTTTAAATTCGTAACAGATTGTGTGATTCACTGTGATTTCGGAATTATACATTTTTTTTTTTTTTACGATTGACTTGCGTCGTATTGTGTTGAAGTCAACGGTTTCGATAAAATAAAGCTGAATATCTCTTGGAACGAATAAAAAATAATTGCGAATAATCATCGAATGGTTGCAGCGTCAAAAACAAGGGATAGATAATCACGAGAGGGTCTCTCGAACTAATGGGTCGGAACTCGTTGGATTCGTCATGTCTGACTAACGCGGGTCGTCGCATCGCGAGGTCCTACAGCACTTTTAGCAGCAAAAGAAGGCGGTGTAAGTAAACGCTGCTATAGTCCGTTCTCTTCGTGATCTCTTATTCTGTAAGCACCGAGTATCAGCAGCAGAAATACTGAAACTTCCAGTCGAAAAGTCCCACTGGTCCCGCGCGCAAAGGCAAATCGCGTACCAAAGAGTTGCGCATCTCAAAGTGAAAACCATATATACGAGAGAATTAAAAAAAAAAAAAAAAAGAAGAGAACGCCGCACGAGCGCAGCGCTCGTAATTAACGATTACAAAGTATTTCGTTCAGATGATTATCAGTCTGTGCCGGATGCGCCGAGTTCTCCATCCCCCATAACTTCCGGTGCTTTGATGTTCGAGCCGTTCCCTTGTTTTCTGCCCCATTGTGTTTTGCTTGCCGGTGCGCCGCTCTACGGAGCGACGGAATCACGACGAACAGTGTGCGTGGCACAGAATCATCGCTGCTAGTGTATAGCAGAAAGGACAGAAGTATCAGAAGCCGCGACGGCAGGGAAGAACTTTTCTCTCTTTTTTTTTATACACCCCTCAACCTATCGTTCCCTTTCAGCAGTTTTCGTCTGTTCGCTCTCGTGCTTTATAGTACGAAGAGCTGCAAATACACACGGAAGCTTCGAGGTACAAAGTACAAGTCGTTAATACGCCGAATGAGAAACTCAGTACGCGCGCATTTAAAACCTTTAAACTTTGCCGATGAAACGGGAATCGTCAAGTAGGGATGTAGTGGGTACACAATGCAAACCGTATATACGCAGACTGATCGTAGATTGTAGATACATCAATGTGTATTTCGAATCTCAGTGAGATCAACGAGGTTCCCGATCTTTTTATATCGTTAAACGAGTCGAACGTTTTTTTGTTACTAATTGACGCCTCGGGTTAAAAATTCTTTCGTTTGATATTTTCTTCGAAATATGAAGAAACGAATGAAATCAGTGAAAAATCATAATTATTCTAAATAAATATTAATAAAATTATAAATAATTGTAATAAAATAATAATCATAAAATTAAAATTTTTATTTTTGATTACTATTATTAATACGAATAAAATATAAATTGATCATTTTGTGTAACTTATATACGAATACAACGAATGTAAAATGAAAAATTATAAATTGATAAGATCGCGGAGTTTGTTGAAGGATTATCCGCGAGAAAAAAAACAAAAAAAAAAATTGAACGTTTTCGAGAAATTTAACGGTCAGTGATTGGCAGCCTTCCCATTGCAATTTACGTGGGTGCGAGAAAGTTTCGCCGAGTAAATCCCTGTTACTGACAGGTCAGACGGTAAAAAAATACAAATGGAACCGTTGGTCACTCGTATTCTCCGACGTATGCCGTGACATGAAAAATGTCAAAATCTTTCTACTGCCCCTTCTGTTTTTCTTCCATACGAAAAAGCGACGTTTGAAACAAAAGTGAAATATGTCGAATGAACACCCCGATCTTTTTTTTTTTTTTACCTCTGACCGTAAGTAAAATTCAGGTGACTAAACGTTTTTATACCGCGAGACATGAAAAAAAATGTATTTCACGCGTCTGCAATATATTTACAAAACACTAATAATAATAATCGACTGATCCGTTCTGCAACTATAGTGTTATAAAAAATCGAGTAAAAATCATTAAATCCCCAAGTTATCGCGATGTCGATTATTCCATTTCGTTTTATTGCAAATTTGTCTCTTTAGCATTACACCGTTAATTCCGGTTGATAAGCACTTTCGCTCGTGGATAATAAAAAGTGAAACTGAACAAACGGTCGTTCGTTCGTTTCGTTACAATCGTAACGTTTGTAACAACTGCACGAAGCTTCGGCTAGCAGACGGATCGCAGGACGCGCGACGCGTAGAGAGAGAATTTCAAAGGGTTCGAGTGGTCGTCCCGTTCGCCGGCATTCGTGTAGAATTAAACCAACCAAAACAACATTTTATCGCGGGCTATAGAAGTCCGGCCTACCGTTTTCGGTTTAGGACTTTCGTTCGACGTTAAAACCCGATACGAATAGCCGAGGAGTGAGGAGACGAACGTTTCGTTTCGGAGTTAATGACGTGTCGACGATAATAATGGTGCATCATCGTTTTCGGGGTTCGGAGCCCCCGGAGGTGTCCTCGGCATATGTTTTAAATCTCATTCTCTCTCATCTCCTTCTCTCTCCGTCGGGAGTAATTGTCCATTAAAGTTACGAAGAGGCGAGCGGTGGATATCATAGGCCGCTGCGAGGCGAAGTACGACAATGGACAACGGCACCGTGAGTGAAGTCGTTAAGCCCTCAGACTCGATTAAATTTCATTATCAAACTTTACGATTATTCGAAACGGTGGGCCGGTTTTGCGCAATGTTTATATACCATCCGCGAGAAATAATTTCAAAGTCGAGATGCACGAAAGATCGGTAATTTACGCGGACAAAAAAAAAATTCGATTTTCTATGCACTCCGACGGGGTGCAATAAAATCATAAAAATTATATCGCACCCTTTGCAACATCGAGATAACCGGAAGTTTGTGAGTTCCCCTTCGTTTCAAATTATATGAATAAATCAAAAATGCGTAGAAAAAATTTGCTTTAAAAAAACAGGGTGCACTCCCCTTAAATCATTTTTTTTTCTCTTTCGTTTGATTATTACGTAAACTTCGAAGCCGACAATTAACTTTCGGGTTCGGAGTTAACGACTCTCGGAGTTATATGGTGTAACTGTGAATATAGGATGCATAGAGCAGTGTGTGTGGAAAGGACTGAAAATGAGTCGATAAAGAAGCGTGGAATTTAAAATATCTCGAAGATATCCCCGGGAGAGTGGAGTCGAATTAAACGTGTGACCTCTTTACGAGGAGAGCTTCGAGTCCCGAGAGAAAAGGTGAACCGCGTGTCGTTGTTACACGTGTTTCTTTGCGCGGAGGCCTCTCTCGTTATTGTTATTGTCCAATTTTGTTGCTCCCTCTCCTCTCTCTCTCTCTCTCTCTCTTGTAGGACAAAGGGTTCGCGCGTTAGATGCTCAACGAGAGACGAAAAAAAATGTATTTACCGTACAGTAGTAATAGCGTACGTACAACGGACGAATGAACGGAGCGACGGGAGAGAGGGATACGAAACGAGGGAACGTAACGCAGCCTGCGTACGTTTCACTACCATCGAGTTGGCAATAAAGTCTCGAGCTCCCAGAAACCCCGAGAGTTTATTGTTCGCATCGGGGAGTAGAAGCTGACGGAGAAATAGCGCGAGAAACAGAGGGAAAGCATTCGGAGTTGAACTCCGAAGGCGATTTCGTCGTCGGTATCTATATAACCAACGATTCGGACAGTCGAATGTGTAGCTACGAGACCCACCTCGACGAATTTCCGGTTTATAAGCGAGACGTGCGTGTTACGCGAACAGTTAACGATTAACGATTCATTTAGGAACGTTTAGTACACGACGCAACGATATAGGGTGACTTAACGCTTAAGCCATTGTCACTTAAGGGTATACGTGCGTTTCGAATGAAAATAATAACAATAATAATTTACTTCTACAATCGCGTAACTATTATTCTTTTTTAAGATTATCGCGAAAAATTGCACATTTACGTAATTTTGAGGTTAAGTCGATTTTCTGTTCGAAGAAATGAGTTTTTTTCGCAAAATTGCAAAGATCGGTATTATCTTACGTAAACCTTAAGGTATCCTGAGATTAAATCACCTTTATTCGGTTCTTATGTTCGGAACGCCGTTTGATATTATCCCGATGAGGCCTTTCTATTCTGATTCGACGTTTCGCGATTTCAACTAAAGTAGAAAATACCTTTCCCGCTACTGCCTCAGAGATTCCGAATCGTCTTTGTCCCTCTGTCTCGGTGGCTCTCGTAACTCTCGTTATATTCGTCGAAGCAAAGGGGGGCACAGCCGTTAGTGCTGCGTTAAAACGTTCCGAAATGCGCCTCGAGAGTCGATGATGACGTGACTATACTTCGCGACGATCCGATAATGTCTGCTCACTCTGCTCTCGCGATCGTTCGCGTAATAACGATTCGTACGAATTCACGGACGGGCCTCATCTCCACCGATACTCTCACTCTCGTCGTTTCTCGTGATCATTTCATCGGACTGTATAGCCAATGCTCAGAGTACTCAGATACTCAGAGTGAACGGTAAATAAAAATAAAAAATAAACTTTTGGGAGAATGAAATACTTTCATTCTCTTCATTGGATCTTTCGGAAGGCGCGATCGTTAAATGCATTCTATTTTATAGCGAGACGTTAAAACCGTGTTAAAGCTTTTTGTCTCCTTAATGAATCGAAATATTGGAATCCTTCGGAAAAATAATAATGTTATTTTTTTTTTCTGTTTTCGAAATGATGAGAACCTTTTTGTCATTTTTTTAATGGTCCCATTTCTAATGATGTTTCGTGTGCCGAATGCAAAAAATGTCCGTTGAGTAACTCACGAAATCGATGTCTTTCGCCGCAGCAGCAAAAAGCGCTTCGACGATCCGAGTGCTGGACAACGTCCTCGTCGATTCTCGGAACTTTTTTCAGTGCACGCGCTGCACCTTTTACACATACATACAGAAATCACTTGGTGGAACTTAAAAACCGTTCCACAGTTTCATAAATCGTCAGCATTTAGCATTACACGCGTTTTTACAAGGCTTCGAGACACTCTCCGGTTTAATGCGTCTACCGCAAGAACGCGGGTCCCGGACATCATATCTTCGACGAGCGACATGACAACTATCATCTCGGAGAGTTTACTCCCTCGAAGTTTTTATCGTCGTTATGACCTCCAATGTTAATGATACGATCCGCTCGAAAATATACTTAAGTAACAAATTATAACTTCGCTGATACATTAGTCGAACTTCGATCAATTTTTTTACTACCATTTTTTTTTAGCAATTTTAAATCAAATTTGACTTATTCACGAAATCACAATTCGTCAAATTTAATTTAATTACTTTTATTACTCATTTTTTCTATTTAAAAAAATAATCCTTATAAAAAAATTGTACTAATAAAAAAAAAATTGCAAACAAAAAGTTAACAACAATAAAAAACAAATAATTGTTAATAATAATAATAATTTGAAACAAAACAAATTATTATTTTAATTATTTTTAAATAATTTGTAACGAAACACATTATTATTTTGTACGTCGAACAATCGTACAAATTAATGAAAAAAAATTTAAAAATTTTGCTTTATTTATTGTACAATTATTGAGATAATTTTTTTTTTTAAATATGTGAAACGATTATCATATTTTCGTTAATTTTTGTTTGTCTGATTTCTCGCGCTTTTTGCACCATCTGCTGCGTAGCTTCTTCGACCTCTGTCGCCGCCACGCCAGGTGTCCGCGAGACTCGGATATCGATGCCTCTTTAGCTTCATAATTTTTTTTTTGCTTTCGACTCTTTATACTTTCGATTTTCCTTTTATAATTCTCGAACGTTATGAGTTTTATCGCGAATGGAGTAGTGACGGCGAGTAGTTCGCTCAACTTATACCATCTCATTCTTCCATAGTTGGTGTCCTCATGAGCATTCAACGAGTGTAAGAGACGCTTCGACGATTCTTAAGCGATTCCGTACGAGTACTTTGTCAAAGTACACACACTCTCCTCGCGGATGATCGTCATCCCCGTTCGGGGGGAGGGAAAGGATCGGCATAAGTGCACAGCGAGATATCTCGCGTCGCACGAAGGCTCGCGTAACTTCTGCTTCGTTTTCTCGTCGTCATCGTTTGCTTCGTATTTATTTTATTTTTTCAATAGCTCCCGCACCTCTGACTCTCGTTCAATCTTCTCGATTTTTACCTCATACCACAACTCCGACGATCTCCCGAGTGCAAAATTCTACCCGCGACGAGTTCAAAGCTTACAACCGATGACCGTTTATCGGTGTACTTATGAAGTCGCGAGTATTCTTTCGCGTCAACTAGAAATGTACACTAGATATGTGAGCACTTAGCACGCAGAAATGAAGAGTCGTCGGACAGGTCAGTTACGAGAAGTCCTCTCCGAGGCTCTCGCCAACGAGATATCGGACTTCAGTGAAAAGTTATAAATTATAAGTCGCGCCAAGTAGACGAAATTATAAAAAAGCCAAAAGTTCAAATTCTCCGCGTATACGAAGTCTTTGTAGCTATTCTTGGCGGGAATTTTTTTTTCTTCGATGTTATTTTGAATTTTTTTCTCGCCTCTGGTTACGCGTGTCTCAGAAAATTAGTACGAACGTGCGACGTCCGTTGGGAATAACCGTGAGAAACAGACTCGGTGTTAAAGTACAATTGTAAAAAATCTCAAACCAAAGGGTTGCCGCAATGATGATTTTTCGTTGCTAAAAATAACGCTGTTGCTAAGCACGATAATTCGTCAAAAGTAAAAAAAAGAAAAAAAAAACAGTACTTCAAACTTTATTGTACTTTTTTTTTATCCTTCATCTTTTACAGAGAGAACGCCTTTTTCTCGCTCTCGTTGCAAAGGTCGCTCGAGTTGTTCTACGGAATAGTTGTTTTTTTTTTCTTTTTTTTTTTCTTCCCTTCTTCTCTTCATCTTTCGTTCGGTATATCTTTCTATTCGTCGCGGTTGTGTGTTCTTTTTATTTTCTGTTCAACGGGACTCCCATCTGTTCCCAGGAGACACGGTGGGAGAAAAGCTAACCCACCCATAAAACATCCCGTAGGATAATTAACCCTTTGAGGACTTTGAGGCTTTGGCGGATTTTAATAATCTTAAAAGACAGCGGCGAGCTCTTGATTAGTACTTCAACGTGGATGCTCCCGATGACAATGCCGCGACGACCGCATCTGAAGGCTGCGCTTTCTACATCTCTTCCCTTTACCAGTGCGCTTCCGTACCGTATAAACCCCTCCCGCGTCTATATACACGTGCTGCAAATATCCATTCCTATGCCTTACCATTTTACAGCTGGTTTCGCCCGGCTATGCGAGCCAAACAGTGGGTGCATCCACTCCACATTGGCTCGAGTACACTGGTAAGAAAAAGCTAATAACCAAACAAATCTCCGTACGGAGGATGCGATGCATAGTAAAAAGTGAAAATCGCGGTAACGGGAATCAGACGGCGAACGAAAAATCAACCATTTTTTATTTAAAAAAACATCTAAAATTCCATAAATGTCTCAATATTGTGGTTTTTTTTTCTATATTTTTACGAAATTAGTCATCGAATTGATTTTTTTTTAAGTTAAAGGAATTGGATAAATAAAAAAATTAGTGATATTGGAAAAAAAATCGTTTTACGGTACCATTATGATCTTTTCGAACTTAATTAGATTTTTTTTGCATACCGCAAATAACAAGAAAAAGGAATTTTTAGTTGACAACTAGAGATCACCTTTGGCCTCCGATAACTTTTGCGCGGCACGGTACTCAACGACGCGCGTCGATGTATACCACTTTGAAGTATCGGCATAATAGCCCACAGCGCAGGTCCCCGTGGTACCGGGACAAAACAATGGGCGGTGGACATGAAACGACCCTTAGTAGCTAATAACACACGTGGATTATTTCAAAAAGCTAATTTTTTTTTTTTTTTTTTCATTTTTTATCCCTATTTCCACTCTCTCCGTCTCTCTTTTTTCTCTCTTGTGTTTTACCTCGTTTTACCTCGCGTCCACAAAGTCAAAGGGTTGCACGACAGTGGATTCTGCGTTCCCGGCGAGTTGCAGTTCAGAATTTTCTCCTTTTGTATTTTCGTGTTTTTATTTTACATTTGCTTCATACGTGTGCAATTTTTTTTTTTGTAATGCGGTACGTGTTTCCGCGATGAAATTTCCGGTATTTTTCCGAACCCCGTCAGCCACCCTTTGATGCATTTTTTTTCTTCGCAAAAATATTTTTACTGTACGCTTCAAAACTTATGAGCTTTGGATGCAAACATTTTCTTGCTTCACTCGATAAAATAGGAATAATTAGACCCCTTTGCTTAACCAGTAAAAATACATTTATCCGCGTCTACCTTTTGCAAATTTTATTTTCAATCGGAGATATTTGCACGAGAGTTACGTATTTATTTAACTCGATGAAACGGAGTAGAGAATCGAAACGCGAATTAACGATGTGTTTTATGTGTAAAATGATAAAGAAATCTTACGAAAGTGAAATATTAAAGGGAATTTGCGCTAATTGAGTTGTGTTAACATTCCTGCTATACTTGCAATTATTGTAACCACCAATCTTTCCGAGATAATGAGATGCGAGAGAGTATGCGTGAGGAAAAAAATTATCGACTGAATTATGAGAATCACACAATGAAGTGACTGTTCTTCGACGGAACGGGCGATAACCTAACGTTGGAAAAAGTTCACGAACTATTAAATTTAATTGATACGATCACGTCGTGTTTATAAACAAATTGGATTGGATGAATTTCTACGATAGAACGTTGAAGATTTATCGTTTCGTTTCGAGGGACACGTTGTAACACTCTAAGGCCTTCTTAGCCGCTCGCGTATGCATCACCCGCTTCACACTCCGTTTTTTTTTTTTTTTATACGATAGAACGCTTGTGGTACTGTAATCTTTCCTCTTCTTTCACCAACTCGCGGGTTCTAAACTCTCTCTCGAGGCTCGGCGTCGAGCGATACAGTTTTTGTCGACTCGTGAAAGCCTCGCGTTACCATAAACTCGACGATAGAACGGACGAGGGGAAGAGGTTAAAGTTCACAGTCTGCGGGGGCCTCGTGGAAGGAGAAAACGTGAGATAGATGAACAGAATCGCAACCCTTTGGAACTATACGCTTTGGCTTTCTTGCCGAGATAAATCAACTTTGCCACAATAAAGCTTTCGCGGTAACCGGAAACGGAAGATGTCCGTATATCAGTGAAACATACTTGAAACTCACACCGCTCGGATATTGTGCGACGTCGATGGTTCGCCGGGTCGTTACGTGTTACTGGTATTTCTTGAATTATTTCTATTTGTCGTTTTTCGGCAAATAAAAAAAAATTATCGGTAGTTTGTATTTTTTTAATGTACAAATTAAGAGGATTCAACTTTTATTTGTAAGATTTTTAATAACATTACAATTCAGTAAAAAAAAATGCTTTTCCTTATCTCCGAAAGTTCGATTTCGGTATTTATTTTTTTTTTTTTCGATTAAACTCGAATTTCGATTGATTTTTACGACGTGAATACAGAACATAGAATGTTCAAAAATAATGGACAAATTGTTCGCAAAGTTTGATAGAAAAATTCTCCCAGAAAGGTCACTTTTTTTGCATAAATCTTCGGATTATTAAACAATTATCAATAAATCACGTCGGCGACATCCGAATGGTAATAGAAATAGCCGTGGAGTGCCGTTCGGTGTCGCCAATGTCTACTTCGCGGTCTCCGTAAATATTCCTTAAGGGGTTTCCCTGTACCACGATTCTGAGGCTTTTCCATTGCGGCTTTACGCGGCAATCGCTTCTGCGATACATCGTTTCGTCGAGAGAAACAGACAGAGAGAGAGAGAGAGAGAAAGAGAGAGAGGGAGGGAGAGAGTTTCTCTCTATCCGCAACAACTCGGTTATTTACGGCTAAAGCAATTTGAGCTCTCGACGAATTCTCACCCCTATCCGCCATACCGCCTCTGCTGCGACGCGTCTATGCGCTTCTGTACACATATACGTCGGGAAGGTAAAGAGGGTCGGTGTTTAACACGTGTTAAGTTAAACTAAGGGAGACATTGGCTCGTGCCCGCCGCCACCCATACATATGTATATATATCTCCGAAGTCAATACTTACGGAACCGAGTAAACGAAGCAAGAAGTTAAAACAGCATGTTGGACTATTCTCGTGGAGAGCGAAAAAGCGAGAGGAAAGCGTCCCATGCGTGACTCGTGTTACAACAGCGGGAAAAATCCCTGATAATTAGTCTTTCGTTTGAGTTTGATGAACTATCGAGGATTTTCAGATAAATGGAAGAAACACTTTTAGATCATTACTTCGTCGATTTCTGAGTGAAAAATCGTTGTAACTGAATCCAAAAATAAAGAGACCCCTAAGGGACATCGGTTCTGAACGACGGGTAATTCAATTCCTCGCATCCTTTCCCCTGTGTAGGGGGCGAAGGGTGATTTTTTTTGATAATTCAATTTTCCTGATAGTCGAAAATCGTCCATTTTTGAAAATCTCCCGATCTCTTGAGATTTCTATCGAAAGACGAAGGAATAGGGATTGCGGTTTTGGACGGTAGAAATCTCTTTTTACGCGTTGTACTTTGACTTTATCCGAGGATTTCGTTCAACGGTATGGAGGCAATGTGGAAGATAATAGAAGAGATGAGCGATCTTCAATGATCCAGGGAACGTCAAAGTTTGATTCTTCGCGAAGATTTTCGCATTCGTTCTTTTGGTTGACCGGAAACATCGCATCGGAAGCGTCGACGGGAGATAAGAAACAAAAAAAGGAGCTGTGTTCGCGCGGCCGATTCGCAAGGGGCTGTAACGCGTCGACGCGAATCCTTCGGAGGGCACGAAGGGGGAAAGTTCTGGGAGGTCGTAAAACCTCGTGAGACGCTCGTTCCACCCTGTAACCACGAGGACGGCAGTGGCTACGAGAAGGAGGGGTTATCAAGAGCGAAAGCTGGCGTGTCGCGAAATCGTGGAAATCAATTTTACCCGCTCGCGCCGTCACTCGCCGGGGTGGAGAAAGTAGGGGAGGAGAGTGGAGAAACGATTTCTCATGCGACAAAACCGCGGACGACGCCAAGCGAGTCGAAAATCTCGAGATTCGCGACGGATCTCGCGGATGCAAACAACGAGTAAGAAGTTGACGAGCGCAAGAAATAAAATTTAAGAACGTTGGGAGTTTATTCGAGGCATTTATTGCCCCGTTTTTCTAGTCGCGTGCCACCATTATCGAGCAGTTAGTCAGTCTCGCATTTGCAAATTGAGTTCTTCAAGATGCAAATGCTCGCATGAAGCGACTTTTATACACTTGGAAGCAAATTTAACCCTTTTCCAGCGTTGTATTAATACTTAAAGTACCTTCAAAGCGCTGTATCTTCGTAACGACCGTTTGCATCGTTACCAAATTTTATTGAGGCTTCGAGAGGAGAGATAGTAACATTTGAGAATTTTTTCAAATTTTTTGCACCCATATTTATTTTATTTTTTAAATAAAATCACAGTTTCACAAGGTGAGTATTTGGAAAATAATGGATCCCTTTATAATATGAAAAAATATCGATCTATCGAACATTTTTCGATCGATTTATCGATATTTCAATGAATCTATTCAATAAACACAATTCCTTCGGAGTCTCTCGTCGAATCGCCATTGAATCATTTCTCAAACCTTTTCACCGTAACCGTCCGAATAAACGCGGAGCCGCCGATACGGGAGAATTACAAAGAGTCTTTGTGCAGAGGAGATCGTTACGTCGATTAACCCTTTCGTTAATCTACATAATTAATTAACGATGAGAGGCGTATAGTCGCGCGGAGAGTCAAAGTATCGTATAACGAGGAGTCTCTCATTCCCTCACTTCTATCTTAAATCTATCCGTATACCATCCCCTATCCATGCAACAACCCCGAACGAAAATTAGAACCGAAGATAATAAAGCATGTCTCGGGCTAAATTGCAATGTGGTCTGCCGGTACTCAGAGCAAAAGAGAAGAGGGGTTGAAATGATAATACATATATATAAGAGTATCGAGTGTATACCCGTCGAACAACAACAAGAATCCTCTAAGTGACTGAGAATGATTACGCTAATGACGTTCGTATAAAGAACCTCCTTTGCGGAGGAGACCTCTACGAGGATACGAGACTCGGACGGTGGATAGTGGTGCAGACTGGTACGAGGAATCTAACGTTACAGTGCTGCTTGACGCGACACGCGATATCGGCATCAAGAACGACATCAGCGAATGGAAGCGCTACGCTATCCCTTGCGCACGCCACGGGGTTATTTCGCCGGCGAAGTCGACACCGATGCAACCTGTGTGTCGCTGATCGCGAATATATTTGTATCTGTTCGTAGCTTTTGAAACATACATAGATACATTTATATGGACGAAGTCCTTTATCGGCTTTTCCCCGACTTTACGACGGCCAACAACGCCTCGTCCACAACG
Organism: Cryptus viduatorius; assembly: GCA_964006125.1. Classification (NCBI taxonomy): domain Eukaryota; kingdom Metazoa; phylum Arthropoda; class Insecta; order Hymenoptera; family Ichneumonidae; genus Cryptus; species Cryptus viduatorius. Next base: position 7,228,594 of record OZ023220.1, read on the forward strand.
TATATGCGTTACGTACGATCCCAGTTTTATTGCTCTGCCCCGGTGATGACTCGACGTTACTGGTCTGTGAAATTGTCACAGGGACACTCTCTCCCACTGCACACCGGGTGCTACAATCGTCAACATTCAAGTAACGAGTTCACAATCGGATACACACGGAAGTACGCTTTCTATGCTGTATTCGCACTTGTATCGGTATAGTTGGAGTTATTCGGACGGTGATTGGCTCGCGACCACTCTGGAAAAATAGTTTTTGCCAATAACCAATATGCAGATGGATTTTCGGTCGAATCTGATGCCGAATTCGGTTTTTTGCAAAAAATCCGTAAAAAGATCGAATTTTTTTTTTTTTTGCGATATTTATGATTTTTGTATTTAAGACGATAATTCATAAAATAGGAAAAAAAAACTGTTTTTTGTAATGATTATTTTTCGAAATATTTCGGAGCGCACGATTGACAATCCTTTCAATGACGAAACACAAACTTTATAACAGCTTAACTGTACTATAACTATATATACACAATATTTGTCCGATTGTAGACTCAATTACGGAACGTTGCGTAGCACCCACTCAGCATTGCATGCCGAGAGCCGATGTCCTCGGAGGGTCCATTAGTCATACTATACACTACCAAAGAATAAACGTGATCCCCGTGAATAATGATCATATTATTCAAATTACTTTTTTTTCTTTTCTCCGTAAAAATCACTTCCGTAATTTCCTCTCGATATTGTGTACCCGAAAAAGATTTATGAGGCGCAATATTTCGTTCCGACAAAACGATCGTTTTTACCATCAATCGATCACAATTACGAATAAATTCGAATAACATTGTAAAAATGTATAAATGATCGATCGGAGTCAATATTTGATTGTCATTGATCGTATTTTTTTTTATTCAATTTTTTTTTCACTGTACGGTTAGACTGTTGTACCGATACAACAGTATATATCGAGAATATAGTGAATATACTGACACGCGCTAGGTTGGCCGAGCGGTCTAAGGCGCCAGATTTAAGCTCTGGTTCCCACATGGGAGCGTGGGTTCGAACCCCACACTTAGCAATTGATTTTTTTTTTTCAAATTTTTTATAAAAATAATTATTAACTGTTCTGTCATCAAAAATCAACAAAATAAAAAAAAATTAATCAATATTAATTTAATGAATGGAGCAGGGAGGGGGTTTTCATTTATAATTTACGAATACCGATGTATTGACATCAATCGATGCAATTTTTAAATAGGTAAAATGAAGCTGAACAAATACCGACAGCGATGGATGCGTGGTCGGTGTGTGGCTTCGGCGATCACCCAAGTCAAGCAATACTGTCCGCGGGCAGTACTTGGATGGGTGACCGCTTAGCCACGCACTGGCTGGCGCATCAATCGTTGAGCGGGAGGTCAGTTTTTCTGAGACCTCGTTGTCCACACTTAAGTAAATACTTTCGTGTGTACACCGCGGAATCAGGAGAACATGACCGACTGTACCGGCACGGGTTTTCCGCAGTTTCCCCGTGTCCATGGCAAATGCGGTACAGTATAGCTAAATCGTAGGAAGGGCCGTAAAACCCGAAAGGGATACGCTGGAAAACTCAAAAATGTAAAAAAAAAAAATCTAATCTGAAGCTGAACAAATAACTAAATATTAATAATATTTTTATTTATATCAATTGATATTTAATAACAACAACTAAATAATTAGGCCATAAAAAATAATCGTAAATTTTACCATTTTTTTTAGGATTTAACGTTTTTACGGAAAAATAAATTTCAATGTGTATTACGCGATAATTGATCATTTTTTTAAATTAGAAATAAACTTTTTTCTAAGTGTAAAAATCCTTTCAAACAATGTAAACAACGGGCAGTCTTACGAAAATCAGATAATAGTAGAAGAACTTTCATCCAGCGATAAGATTATACGTCGGCGAAGATTGACGATCGAAAAAAACAGTATCTCGAGTATTAGGATCGCGAAATGCCTACGAGGAATCTGCGTTCACGAAATATCTCATTCGGAGACAAATGACAGAAGCTTTCAGCCCGGAATACGTGAATACATAGCTGTAGATTGCAAAGGATGGGGTGAGGGGGTGGTAAGGCGAACGCCCGGACGGATGCGGCGATTGCGAGACTCCAAGCTACAAATGACCCGATGAATAGTCATGGAGCGATTAGGGAATGTCCGCGGAGCGAGGGATTCGAGGTTTCAGCTCAACTAATTTCCTAACATCGATCGTTCGCGTCCATTACCAATCGCGGGAGGCGCTCACGGAACCAATTACCGGAGGAGAGCGACATGTCTCGCCGGAAATGTTCCTTAGGAACGCTGAGAGATATGTACTTCGCAACAAAACGAAACGATTAAATGGGATTAGCGAATCGGCGGGTAAAGATAGCTGGTTGGCGAAAAACCACGGGGAGTAAAACACCTCGAGAGCGACCCTTTTCCCAGAAGACCTGACACGAGGAAATCTCCCGAGCGATTGTCATAAAAGTGCCGCGAACACTGGATGATTGGGACTTTAGAGAACCGAGAAAAATACGAGGGCGAAGCTGTTGAATTCGATGAAAAAGAGACGAGAGTTGAAACGCTTGTCACAACAATTTCGCCAAAAAAGCACAACAGAACGGTGTACCCGACACTTGTAATTTCGTTCCATCGCATCTGTTGTCATTCTCACGTTACCGCACACACGAGAGACGTTTTCGTTTTTTTTTTTTTTTTCATTGGGCGGACTGAAGCAGAGAGCGAAGTATAATATAAAGAGAAAAAGAGAAGAGAATCATGCGGACATATTTCAGGCAACCCTTGTATCAGAGTCGCGTATGTAGAGAGATACAATGGCGGGATTTTGCGCCCATGCGACCCCACGAAGTTAAGGGGTGCGCCACTCGTGACGGTAGAGTCGAGGAAAAACGGGGTCGCAGAACAACAAGAGGGGAGGTCTCCACGTTCGATGGGACGCAAAGAAAAAAAAGGATCTGATACCAGCGAGTCGCGAGAAACGATACGCGAGTGGCAGTATTTTTCAAGTCTTTGGCAACGCAATTTAATGAGACATAAGTTTTTTTTAATTTGCAGTGCGAAGGGAAAAAACGAATTTTTTGATACGCAGTATGCAGAAAAACGAAGGAGTCGAAGTATTGATTTAACTCTTTGAAATGCGGAAGTTGACAATCGTTGTCTGCTTCAATGAAGTTTTATATGTTTAGAACCGTTAACTAAACATTTTTTTTAAGACGCATTTTTTTAAAATATTTTTTCTTCCGATTCTTCAAATTAAAAAAAAAATGCATCCTCTTTAGAAAAGAATATCTTTATTTTTTCCAAAATTTTCTTGAAATTTGCGACATTTCTGACGACAAAGCGCATCGATATTTAATCGAATTTTCGCCAACTGTCCGCTTACTACTCCCTTTTTTTTCGTTTTTGCGTCGATAATATATTCTCCCCTTTTTTTTTTCATTATAATCTGTTCTACAAAACGCTCCAAACGCTTGTTGTCACGTTGTCTAGACGCTCGTGAAGAGTACGCCGTGAGTACGAAAATCGAGTCAAGTAAATCCGCGACGTGTATAACCGGATAGGTTCGATTGTCGGGGAGTCAGGGAAATACTGGAAAAGAGATATCCGGTTAAAGTGCTTTTCGGCTCAGTCGCTATCCTGTTTACCCTCCAGTATCAGAGGCTTTCCCTGTTCCCCTCCCTATTTCCATTCCCCGAACTCTCCTGGACGTTACGAGGAAAATCGTATTTGTAATGCTTAGGCGTTCGAACGCGACGTTGCGTGAAATCGCGTTACCCCCGCTGGATTTCGAATATTAAATTCATCTCTTCGCCACTTTCTACGTTCCGAAGGCAACTTGTATCGCACGGCGTTGCTTCTGATCCGATGGGACAGAATTCTAAACTCGCGTATGACGAGTCCCACTCTTTCTCTCTGTGGACTCGACGTAAAGTGTCAGAAACCTTTTCCCTTTTTTTGCCTCTACCATTTTTACACGCGTCGATCAACGAATCTAATTATCTTCGATACAATTTATTATATTTTTTTCACTGTAGTTTGCCACCGTATGCCGCAGTCGTTTGTCCCTCGTGGACTTCCAATCCCCGAAGGTGTCAGATTCACGTATGGACTATTTTTAGCGGCTTTTTTTGTAGAATCATTTTTTATCCTCCAAAGGGTCAGTTGGAAAAGGAATGAAGTGAGTTTCCGGTCGAAAAAATCGCACCTTGCGAAATACGATCTGTTTTACCGACAAGTCAAGATACCGCGTGAGATTTACGTGAGAGGAAAGTATTTGTTTGAAATATTGCTCGAGCGTTCAGAAAATCGGAGAAAATGAATTAAAATAAAATGATTATCGAGTGGAGCGGACTTTCGTCTGTGGTAATGGACAATGAATGATAAATTGTCCGTTTTTGGAATTATTAGCAAATACGAACATTTCTTAATGAAAATTAATTTAATTCTACATTGATTTTTTTTTATCGATTAATAAAAAAAAGTATTGAAAAAAGAAAAATTAATAAAAGAGTTTTCGATAATTTTCGTAAAACCCGAAACAACGAATGATACAATACGACTTACTATGGGCGAATTCTTTTGTATTATTATTTTTTTTTTTTTTGGCGTTCGTACATCGGTCGATTGTCTTTTCTTTTATTGCTGAGCGCAACATTTCCGACGAAAGCCTACCACGGCGAATGCTCATACACAAACGATAAACGCCGAGCATAAATAAGAAGAGCCCTCGTCTGTGCCGAGAAGAGTACGATGGATGGGTACGAGGAGAATGAAGAAGTAAAGTACAGCGTAAGCTAAGAAAGATCGGATCTGAGCGGAGAGCCCGCGCGTGAAAAGTCTCAAGGCGGTGAAGCAGGCATACCCTGTGCACGACGTGGGCAATCGTAAATGTTTAATATCGTGATTAAAGGCCCCGGCGCCTCTCATTATTATTTCAGTCTGGAGGACATTTCACCCCGGTTTCGAGTCGACTCCGCTTTCCCCCTCTCCCTCCCTCATTTTCTCTGCAATTCTTTACAATTCTCTCCCATCGTAGCACGAAAAATTCTCGTCGAAAATTAGCCATCTTAATTATTAAAGCTCAACGCGAGCTCTCGGACCTTTCCGTCTTCCGTTTGCGTTCGCCGAAAAAAAAAAATAAAAAAAATAACCCCTCGAAGAAAACATCGCGTAAACAAAAAATTCTCCACGGTATATTCTCCCGTGCCGTCGGGTGCAACATGATCGCTGCTGTAAACAACAAACAACGCGGATCTTTCAACCCCCGAATTCTTCTATAGTCGACACTCTTTTCAACGCAATGACTCAGCATTCTTACTCAAGAAAATCCTCATATTCTAACTATAAAATAATTGCGCTCCAAGTTTTGTCGCAAAAAATTTTCACGTTTTTTTTTTTTTTTTTTTCGGAAATAATTTATAGTGACTTTTGTGTCTCCAATGAATATTGTCGCACAATCGACACTCGGATGTAACGATAAAAGATATTCGTAAATAAAATTGTCGCGCTATGATGCTCTGGGAGGGTGAGAAAAATAGTCACACGCTCCACTGCTGACCCCAAAGAAGCTCCGCCGCGAGGGTCAAAACTCGATATACAATATATATACCACCCATACGAAACACCTATATTCCATTCTCGTTCGACGAAATTTCTTTATGCTGTTTTCACGTAGTTACGCCTTTTCCTTTGCGTCGGTCATATATATCGAATAAAATAGAATAAAATAAAATAAAATCTCAGGGACACTGCCGGACAGAATATTATAACGGTCGACTGACAGGGGCTCGTGTGGCGTCCTTACCCCCTCGTTGAAATATCCGGAATAACGGAATACCACAGCTTCGAAGTATCCCGCGCTCTGAGGGAATCTGAGTCTATTAGATTTGTCTCGAAGTGTGAAACGAATTGACAATTTTTTTTTTTTTTTCGGATTCGGACCCATCGAAATTTTGCACGGACTCGAAGTGATGAGAGGATTTTTTATTTTTTTTTCAAAGCCCTCGTGAATTTACAGCTCCGCAACAGCAACTCTCCGAACAAAAACGTTAAGTTCGAAATTTCCATATTTCAGCTTTATGATTTTTATGATTATTTTCATATCGCTCGCTGGCCAATTGGACATCTACAGTTATCGTATCGGGACTCGAATTCTACTGTATATATTCAAAAGATCGAATTTCCGTCCCCTTCATGTCGTTCGCTAAGATTAATACGAAGAAATGAGGCGTCACGGTAAGCAGAAAAGGGAATACTTCACGGTGTATGAAGCGCGATTATTCTTCCGATATTTGATCGCAATAGAGTTGCATACAGTTACGAAAAAGTTGGTCGTCGTATATAATCGGGAGAGGAGCAATTCAAATGATAGCATCTTTCTTTTCTACGTCGAGAGAGAAATAGCCACGAGTTATAACGCTCGCGGCGTTGACAAGTGGCCTTTTGCATTCATTCTTTCGTACTGCTCTGTACAACGCAGCGACCGCACGGAAGACCAGCATTTTTGCATATGACGAATCGATTACTATTACCATTCAATCTCCTTGCCTCGTGTCTCGCAACTCGTTTGCATACAGCGGTGGCGTTTTTCACCCTCTGTGATGCATATTTCACTTTACATACGGACGCGATGATCTTGATGGATTTTTTCCACCCGCAAATGATAACTCTCTATTCATACGCTTCGTTTTAGCTGAACAATAACGTCAGGTGCCTTCGTAGAATTCGAGGATTCAATAGACTTGAGAAATTACAATGATTTTTTTTCTTTCTCAACAGAAATGCGCGTCAATAACATTCCAATCATAGTGTTCATGCGGAATCGTTTTTTTTTTCTCGGTATCGAACTTTTAGGAAAATCAAAAAAATTGCAATGAAGAAAAAAAAATACAGCCAAATACTGTTCGTCGGCATCAGGATGACTCATTTTCATGTAGTTGTGTAACAAAATTAGAAAAATAAAGTTATCGCAAAATCGATAGAACTGCGACTGTGAATCGATTACGACTAAACTATAGCGCTAAAGACATTAAACATCAGCGAGAGACCAAGTAAATGTATTTCTTCGTCATCGAACTTTATTAGAAATAAAAAAAAAACCTCGTCAACACTCCGCTGTTTCAATGACAACGATACAACGAGGTTAGGCAAACGCGATGACGTACGATATAACGCGCGTTAGCGATCGAAGTAAAAAAAAAGTTGGAGATGCCGGGGATCGAACCCGGGGCCTTTCACATGCAAAGCGAACGCTCTACCACTGAGCTACATCCCCTTAATGATTGTCCGTTTGTACAAAACGAATACACTGAAAAGGCCACCGAGTCGATTTTATCTCAGATAAGATAATTTCATAAACATTTTTAAAAAATAGCTAATCGATTCTATCTGTTAATCGAACTGTCATTAGCTATTAAATTGATTAATTTAGTTATTCATTTATATTATAATTATCGAAGAATCTTACTAAATGAATTATCAATAATTTTCTAACGATTAGTATCAAAGATACCTATCGTTAGAAGATTAAAGATAAAAATGATGCAACATCTACTTAAACCGACTGCGCATCGGAAATATAGATGTTTCGTCATCAGTCTTCGGTCGTCAAACATGAGTCATAGATCGCGAAGATATCGCGAAAATACACAGTGAATGCGTTTATTAATAAATAAAACTTCGATCGACGGTTTTTTTATAAAGATTTTTTAAAAATTGTACGTCTAACGAGGTTCCATGGTGTAATGGTTAGCACTCTGGACTCTGAATCCAGCGATCCGAGTTCAAATCTCGGTGGAACCTTTCTTTTTGCTCCGAAATCGAGAATAATGTTGCGTAATCGCATATCATCTCGAAGATACCCTTTTTCTTTCATGGAGAAAGATACGGAGCTGATTGATATCGATCGAGAATATGCTTTTAAAAGGCAAAAAATTGTATGACAGCGGTGGGATTCGAACCCACGCCCTTTCGGACTGGTGCCTAAAACCAGCGCCTTAGACCGCTCGGCCACGCTGCCTCCATGGCCATTTCCCAGATAATGGCATACATATCGTAGAGACACGCGAAAGCGAATATTTCATTGAAAAAAATCAAAATTTCGATGTTTTATAGCAGGAAACTAATGATAAAAGAAGTACTTAAGGCGTTTGAGAGGCCATTTTTGCTGTAAAACATCGAAATTTCAATGTTTTACAGCAAAAATGGATGACGCGAAACGTTTTCGAGTCGATTAAGAGGCTTGAAAGATAAAACAGCGAAATCAGAGTAGAAATCATTTTTATTATTGTCTCGTAAAAGAAAAACAAATTTCATCGATAACGCGAAAGGAAATATAATTGCCCATTTGAAGCACCGCCTTGCATTCGCCCAAAAAAACATTCCGCGAGGGTTGTTTTTTGTCACCCGTATTTTCCTTCCGCGGTTACTTTTTATTCCCGATAAGATCGCGTTATAAAAATTCATACTCTCGCGCTCACTGTACATTCAGAATTTCCTTGGCTCAACCTTATCACGAGTTTCTCGTTGGGAACTTGAGGGGGTCATATAAACCTGACTGAGCGTTTCTGTTATGCTTTTCACCGGCCGACTCTCCTCGGCTTGCCGACAGATCGATAAATTCCGCGAGAACATCCGTAACCAGATATCAAAGTTCTTCGAGACTTTTCGTTTCAGCGTGCAAAATGCCTTAAAGTTACGAGAAATGTCACTGAACGAAGTAAAACAAACCACCGCTGTACACACAATCGTTCATCATATCTTTCGCGCTATATCCACATTTATTCTCTTTCTAAAAAACCCCATCGACTTCGGTCATTTTACTTTAAAGGTATCCAGTTACGCCGATAATCCATTGTATACGAATATCATATTCCGTTTCGCTCGGATTACATCATTTTATTTAAAAAAAAAGGTTGCAGGACTTTGGAAACTCGTTGATTCAACATTTTAGAGTGAATTTTGAGTGGAAGTAACTGTTCAGCAGCGAGTTGAGCAGAATCACGCCACCACTTTCGCCTAATACTCGTGGCTGTCGGACGGGGAATGATGGATGGTATCATCGCCCAGGAGGTTGCATAGCTCAGCTCGGATGATCCCGATGACTTGCGCGCACCGAATTACGCCCTCGCGTATCACATTTCCACTATACGCATACGAACGCATCGCTAAAACCAGAAGGGCGCTGTTTCCTGTATCGAAACATCAAAGATACGCCTTTCTGATTTTGTCGATCGATCCATATGTGTTATGGATACACATGTAGCCGAAGTGAAAAAAAACCGTTAGCCGTATGTGTCGCAACGTTTCGTTCGCTGTATGCATTATTATACAGTTGATGGGATGTATATAGAACGAGATGCACGTGTAGGCGAGTCACGTCATATCCGAGATGAACTTCTGCCTCGCAGAGTCAGCCAATTGCGGGGATGATAAATTTATTATATTTTCCGTCGTGTCATTCACGATGACAATTCGTTTCGCGCGCTGCAATTGCCTGCACGAGATAGCAATGGAGTGGAGCTTTTATCGAAGGCCTCTGTAGGGGATTATATGATGTCAGGTGCGGCTTTTGCTCTGTCAATGATTATTCGAGAGCGTTAAAAACAATAATAAAAAAAAGGGTAACTTTGATCGACAATCGAACTAATTTGATCGATCTAATTCGTTGCGTCAACATTCGGCTGTATAAATTGAACGTCACCAACGCGTCCATCCAGACATAGAATGAATTGGAAATTGGCATCATCGCCGGAAGGCATGGGTCGGATGTAAAACTATTTCGGGAATACAAATGCGGTTGGATTGCCGAAAATGGATTATCTTTCGGGTGGAAGGTTGATAACGAAATTGGCGGGGTATCGGGAACATTCGCAACGAAACGATGAATTAGGATCGTTGCTCGCGATAGACGCGAAACTATATCTCATCAGGAATGGGACACAATGTGAGGACCATTAACGAAATTCTCAACACTCCGATTGCGAGAGAGCGGAGGGAGTATCGAGGATCGATCATTTTGAGAACCGAGTTGAATTTTCGCAGTGGTAATGGCCGGTACCGTGTTGTAATCGTCTCGTAGCCAGAGCCGATTCCCCGACCAATAATCATGCCGTTTAATAACAATTGATGCGGTAACGCAGGAAGTACGCCGCTTTACGTTCGAATACGCCGAAACCTGGTGCTCGCCTGAGGCCGTTTCGAGTCATCTATAACTACTACCTACTACCGGCCCTGTGAGCAATGCACGAGATAGGAACGTATAGGGATTCGGAGATACACCCCTCCGGGGTTGCATATAGAACGTTCGCTTGCACGACCATCAGACGGGTCTATTGTCTATTCGCGAATGCCACGTACAGTACATTCTCGTCATTACGCGTGATTGATCAATATTTTGCCGCAAACCCATCGTCAACTGCCTATAGGTATGCGTACCGTGGTCCATGGAATTTTATTGTTTTAGCAAATTTAAGGGTGCATTTCATGCATCATGTGTTTCGTCGATTATTTGTCATTGATTTTCGGACAAATTTTTTTTCTTTCCAGAATCGCTGCACCAAGCGAACCTCATTCGATATAACATGTCTCACCTACTAACTAAACACTGATCGATTTTTTTAGACTGTTTCAGGAATCAAACAAACTAAGAACAACAAATTACCCTAATTTTAGAAATACTATAAAAAAATCAACAAGCAAAGGTAAAATTGCAAAATATATAAGGATGGATGCAAATTAAAAATACATGGAAATGGCTACGAAAATTAGCGCACACGAAAATTCAAACCGTATAACCTTTTTTTTTTAGTAATATTATTCATACACCATAATCCCTATACTGACTGATCCAAAATAACAAAACCACCTCTACTAACTTGAACAACTAAATCTTTTTCTAGTTTTTGCAGATCACATCACAAATGAAAATTATGTAAAACGGGCGATGCGGGAGCATCGCTAAATTTCTCTGGAGGGGAGCGCAACGGCCCCATATTATAATTAATAAATTTATATTTTCATTCCAAACTCTCATTTCATATTCGGTTTGCATTCATTGCATTATGAATTTTATAAATGATTTTTCATCGATTTTGGGGTAAATTTTTTGTTTTTTAAATTTTTTTTCATTTCTCTTAATAAATTTCATTAGGTTGTCAATTTTTTTTTTTTTTTCGAGATTTTTTTTTGTTTCAAGTTATTTGCGTAACGTTGTAATATGAGACTTTGTTCATAACTGACCTGAGAGAAACGCTGTAAGCCGCTGATGAGGAATGCCGAACGCGTCTGAAATGAAAAAATAAATTATTCTAAGAATTACCATTTGGTAAAAACACATAGAAATGTATCATTCGGGGAAGAAATTGCGAGGGCATTCCCGTTATTACGTTTTCAAAAAATATATTCCATCGCTGTGCAATTTATTTCATTGCTCTTTCAATGATCAACACAGTACTTCGCTCCGGATGCTCAACAAATATGGTTATCGTTTATTATAATTTTTTTTTACTTCCGAAACTGAAATAAAAAAAATATAACGTGTCGATGCAAATTTTTCCATAAAATTAACAAAAAAAACCAATTTACTTTTCCGGACGCTTTTTTCGGTACGGTATATTTTGGACGCGAAATATCGTTTTTTCATGCGGAAGCCCCACCAGCGTCGCATTTAACGTGTACGTTTTAGCTACCGAAACTAAACGCAACGGTGTTATCCGGAAACACCGTGAAAAATATTGAACGTTATACGATTTTTCGTTGGGGGATGAAGAGACAAAAATCGAGGGTCTCCTACGCTATCGCGGCAGCGCACATCCGAGTCTCTCGTGCGCGAACGATTAATTGGAGTTAATTTTCCGAGGCCAATTTTCGGCGAATATTAAAAACCGGAAATCTGATGAAAAAATCGTTGGTCCATCCGACGGTAGATGACGCTGTGTGTGTGTGTATTGGGAGGAAATGTGCGAGAATGAACGAGCGGGGCGTCCCGTTCGCATCATCGAACGGCTAACCCTGTTTACTCCTCTAATTCCATTTTCGCGCGAGCCCCACATATTCAAACTCATCCGAACTTTTACCCCCGCGTGCTCATCCGGCCGATCGTATGACTTGATTTTTCGACAAATTTAGGGAGTGGAACGCCGAGTCCCGGCATCGACGGTTGCATTTCGATTGAATTACTCGCGTGGAGGATTTGAAAAAAAAAAAAAAAAACACACGGATAAACACGCACATGGAGGGTGTAACACGTTGGTGCGCAGCTCGCGTTTACTCACTCGCAATTTTACATGAGAGACCAGCGAGTGGCGGGTTATTCGTTCGATCTACCAGCCGTCGGCAGTGACAGACTTTTTCTCGTTTTTCCGGCTAATGACACGCGTCCTGTACACCCATGGAGAACACCCACCCCCATAGCTCTTCCACGAGATCGGCCACCGCGATAAATCAGCCGCGGCAGCCTCATTTTTGGACACTCGCCCCCGGGGGGGTCAAACTCACGTTCATCTACCAACGGACACGTACGCAACCCTTCTACGGCACGACACCCCTCGACAGAATTTTATCTCTCGTCGTTATTAAAATCCTCGGCTCAAAATGATATTAAATACAAATGAGAAAATTGCACTGCGCATGTAAAGAAAAAAATCGTATTCTCTTTACGTAAAACAAAAAAACTCCCAACTTTTTTCTCGTAATTGCAAGTTTTATGTTTTGGTTCCATCGATCTCAGCCTTGCAGACGATAAATAATGCGTTTTTTTTTGCCGCATTAGATTGCCATATTAGATGACTTATCGAGGAAGAATGTAGGAACTTAACATCAATAATGCACCAGGTATACCTCCAACGTTCGAGGTGCCCGCAACGTCAGCGAGCATAGCTATAGGAAGAGAAGTAACGTTAGCAGCACAAGCCGTGTTGGCTGACGTCGTGGGATTCCCTGGAGAAAATCGACCCATGACGCAATGTCGAAGGAATGAGTATCGCAACCCCGTTCTCATATTCACTCTGTAATTATATATCTATGCATGACGAGAGTCGCGAGGTACAGAACCCTTGCGATTCACGTCGCGACGCACATAGGATCGATGTCTAGAGTGTCAGGCCGTTGGAGTTGGATGGGGTTGGAATATCCAGTTCTTGACCTCAAACGACGATTCTACCAATATTTTTGACCACGAAATGATTTTTCACTTTTTTTTTTCGATGTTTATTAATTTTCTTTTTTTTTCGCGCAATCTATCATTTTAGAGAACATTTTACGATGTTTATAACAAAAATGCATGTGCATCAGAGCGATCAATTATGGCATCGCGTTCATCAGTTCGATGCACTCAATTCTTAGAAAAAAATAAATTTGAAAAAAGAGAAGTCCAACGGTGAAATCGCAGTGGGATTATGCCGATGCCTGCGGCGCGTCGTTCTAAAGTTCTTTAATTTTGATCCCTCTCCGCTCGTCAGTCTCGCGAACGCATCAGTGGATAAATGTATTTGTGCCTTCGGAAAGTGCAACGGGTGCACAACGAGTCGATCCCCAGCATCATCCATGCAACGGTACTTTGCGTACCGTGCAGAACATATATATTCTATGCTTCCCGTCGCCGACTGCAGTTGCAGTTGTCGAAACCGATCCACGAGATGCATCGCTCACTGGCAACGCACAGACCGCGTTTTATTAACGCAGCCACGGGAGTTACGTGCAGTTGGGCGCAGTTTTAACTTGAGTGGATTATAAACGCGAAGCGTTGCCCCCGCCTTTCCTCCCTCCTCCACCCCCCGAAACCCCGTTATTCCGCTGCAGTCAACACAATTCTGCAGAAACGTGTGCACTTTTACCATTCCTCGCGTAACCCTGATTTCCCGCACGACTTTTTTTTTACCCTCACGGCACTTGTTTTTTTCTCGTTCGCAATTCAACCGCGCAACCCCCCGCATGCAGTACTAGCGAGGGAGAGAGTTACGCGTGTTACATGCGCTCAATTGGGGCTATTGCTCTCAATTATGATTTTTTTTTTTTCGTACTGTTAACTATTTTTGATCAATTTTTCAAACTGTTGCATTAGTTTCGGATTTGGGGTGGTAAATGTGATAAAAAAAAGGGAGCGACACTTATTAAAATTTCGATAACTCTCGAGTCGAAGGTTCAGCTCCATTATTCATGAGCGGCTCGCCATGAGTACAAAGAATACGATGATCCTAGCAGGTTTTTCTTTTTTTTTTTTTAGTAAAATTTTTTAGTAAAAGGAGAAAGAGGCGAGAGGTATCGTTTGAGGGAAAGTTCGAGTTTCACGGTTGACTGCGCGAATGAAACTTCGAAAGAGCGATAAAAACGAAGGGCGATGAAAAAAAAAGAGAATGCGAAGCAGCAGGTGAAGTGACTCCACCCGCTTCCCCTCCCCCATGAAAAATTAATTCGTGAGGAAACCTTCGTGAATTCGTTTGGAAATTTTGCGATTTTCCGGCTTCCCCACGGGAGCGGCTAAAAAACGAGGAAACGAAATAATAGCCGTTGTCCAGACGATGGACCCTCGATCTTTTTAGGTTTCCTTCTGCACAGTAAAAAAAATAAAGAAAAAAAAAACAATCGAGGGAAACACGAGAAATATTTTCGCTGGACATAGAGCGGCGCAGCCTCGAACTTTGAGGACTTCACTAATTATTTTTCACGCAATTGTTAAAGCGTTGAAAAAAATGAAAAAAAAAATGGAAAAAAAAAAGAAAAACAAAAAATTTTATTTTGTACGAATGATGGAACTTATCCGAAGCACAGACCCAAAAAGGAATGACTGGAGATGCCGGGGATCGAACCCGGGGCCTTTCACATGCAAAGCGAACGCTCTACCACTGAGCTACATCCCCGCCTTGACTTTCATATATCGGTTTTTCGATGTGGAGCACCTGAAAAATCGATCTATATACGCCCAACCATACGATCGAGTAGATCGGTCGGTAATGTAGGGACCTCGAAAGACTCAGCAATTTTTATAAAGCGATTAACACGATAAAAATAGGTGGATCGACTGCACCACCCCTTTCACGGCTCATTGGTTACCACTACGGGTGCACTCGATGGGCAAATCATTCATAGGGTCCTCGTATTTTTCTGCACAAGAGATTCTGCCTTCGAAAATCAAAAGTCATCGGACCCAATTGCCGAGTTATCATTATGCCATTTCTGTAATGCGGGCTATAATCGCTCCCTTCGCGGATATAGTGAATATGCGATACGTGCGCAAGTATCGCAAGGGTGACTTAGTCGGTACCCCGTCGCTTGACTTACGCCTACTATATATGCGCCAAATGTGTGCTTTTAATGAAGATATATTGTACAATGTCGTCGTTAGCTATTATAAGTGTTTATATACAAATTATTCTCAATCGAAGCTCGAAGTTTCTCGAATCATTTTTACGAGACCCTTATCGTCTTCAACCCCTATAATTTTTTTTTTCGCAGCTCCTTTTTTTTTTTTGGAAAAAATATTCAGCGATTAAATGAGACGAAATTTGTCTACAAAAAAATTGCGATGACGATCGATGAGTCATTATCGACTGCGTTATTACGACTCGCAAATATCCGTAGGAGATCAGCGCAACACTCTCGCGGTGTGCAACAGTAACGGAGGAGCGGAGCGGGAGGTGCAGTATATCGCTGGACAATGTAATTCCGAAGAATGAGTGTCACGCCATATCGATCTTTCGCAACACGACTTTGCGGTCGCGCGAAACTCGCGCAATTTCTCGAGCGCTCGGGATACAAGCGAACGATCAGAACGCTTGTGAAGAAGTGAAAAAAAAAAAGAAAAGTATAGAACAGCCTTAAACTCCTGCAAGATTCATCGCGGACGCGCGCGCAGAGTGTTGAGAGTGATCGATGCCGAGCGAGGAAACGATACGCGGCTTGAACGAGAAGGTCCTCGTTCCATTTCGCGACACGCAGTTGTATTTCGCACCGCACTTAAACCTCCACTTTTATTTCTTTTCATGCTTAACACACTGGTCTTACAACTGTGCAAATAAGTATCGTAATTCAAACGATCTTACGGTGCACTCGGGTTTTCGCGGAAAATGAACTGTAACTCAGTAAACGTAAGCAGTTTAACGAAAAAGAAAATACATCGCAATAACATAAAATACGCGATCGATCTGTACTCGAATTTAGCAATTTTTGTATTATACATTTTTCTTAATTAAATTACCATATTATAATGTGTAGCGAAATTTTTTTTTTTTTAATATTTTTTATATTTATTACATTTTTTTTTTTTTTTCATGAAATCTTCTCGTAACTCCAATTTTTTTTATGTTTGTATATCTTTAACCGTAAATTATCGTGGCTTTAAAATTCATTCCTAAAAAAACGAGGCAAAGCTGATCCTTAATTTTCCGGGTCGCGAGCGCAAACCCTTTGAGAATAACAATTAGCGATCTTAATCCTTCTGCCGTGCCGTCTAAGAAACAGCCCTGCCGGAGGCATTACTCTGCTGCTATGTATCCTCCTTCTTCGCCTCTCTCCCCATTATATTTTAGCACTCGAAAAGCGTGTACGCTATCTCGTAAACATTCTTTCAGTGCTTCTCGGTACGAGAGCAAGATACACATCGACCGTTTCGTCTTCTCTTCGCGAACGCGTGGGAGTTAAACGAGGACAAGAGAAACCGGCGAAAGAGATGCCTCGTTGCAATTAACAGTGTAATTACCGGGAAACAGGTCTTCGGTTCTAAAGAGACGTCTCCCCCTGAAAACGGACGTGCATATTTCATTCTTAGGATTCGCCACGAAGCCTCGACGCTACGGTCTGTTGCAAGGGAAGATACGAAACGATCCTGCGACCATCTGCACCCAAATAAACGAAAAAACAATACATTTTTTTTTTTTTTTTTTCGAGCCGAAAATATTCTTCGAAAAGGAAATAAAGATAAATATCGAAAGAAAGACGAAAGACGATGCCGAATCGTAAAAAAAAAATATTGATTCACGTATATAGTTTGGATTAAATTTAAATAACATTCGTATGGACACGTGCGGAAGCGTGAAAGAAGCGATACGCTCCGCGGCAGTTTGAGAGAGTAGAGATAAGAGAGATGTCTCGAACGAAGACGTGACACATCCGATTTCACGATTGGCCACGCTTTATGCAAATCCTTGTACTTACGCGTTCGTTTTTTCTGTTTTTTTTTTTACGATCGCTAAGCCAATAGCCGCGATTCGAAAAGGAGAAGTGGATGAGGACCTCCCGTGGTTACCGAGGAGTTTTCTCGTACCGAACGTCGCTCGGAATTACTTCACGCTTTTTATCGTTTATCGATTTCTTATCGAGAGAAAAAAGCGCAGGATTTTTATCAGATGATCTTTCCGCATGGATAATCATGTAAATTTAGTTTCACAGGAAAAAGAAACAAAAGACGGATTGTGCATTTTTCACAGCTATAATTTAGACACTCCGAAGATTTCTTTTTCAATAAATTAACTGAATCAATCGATATGTCAATGATAAAAAAAATCTACTCGCAATGCTATAAATGAGTCGACACTTGTTATTATTATTATTATTTATTATTTTTCCAATTATTGTTGTTATTCTTTTTTTTTTTTTTTTTTTTTTTCATAAAAAAATATCTTATAAATTAGTTTAGGGAATCGATATTTTGTCGATTAAAAAAATAATTTTCGAAATCTTCGGAATTTCGTACACTGGAATGGTTTTCGTATGGTTATCGACCGACGACATAAAAATTAAGAGTTCGTGATTTCAGTATTACTGCCTCAACTTTACGCTTTACACTCATCCACCAAAAGAAACGAAACCTTTGCCCCTTCACCCTTTGGCGGCTCTTCACTCTTTGGCAATATCCACTCACAGGGAACCCCGACTGGTAACAGTACGCCGCCAACCCCTTCGACCTCAGAGAAATTCGTAGTGTATACTAAACGTCGATGTGGATAAAAAAAAAAGCATACGAACGAAGGTCCGTGGAGAATCCCCTAAATCTCATTGCCAGAAATCCGTTTCCGTCGCGTGCTGGTTGTAAAATCAGTACATCCGGGTGTCAAAGCGATGTCAACCGAAGGCCTCTCAAGCGCTCGTGTAAGAGCCTACGGTACCGATACTCACACTCGTCGTACTCGGTCGCGCGCATCACTTTTAAATTCGTTCAATGGGTTAGGCGAACCGTAAAACACTTTTAGGGTTGAAATTTAAAAGGCCGCTTGGTGTCGGTGTAGACGAGCAAATCGCTGTTACAACCGTGAAAAAGAAGATAGGGTAAGCGACGTGAACGGCGACGAGAAAGAATTAAATGACGAGGAGACACTCGTCGCGCAAACCAAAGAGGGAGAGAGAAAAACGAAGCGCGCGCGCGAACGACTGGTGGGAATTTGTGACGAGTCCGTTCGCTCGAGTGAAAGTAAATTCGTCTCGAGGTCCGGACAGTAAATCCCATTGCACACGCATACACATCGTCATATTGAATTTCTAAAAATCGTCATTGATGATTGTAGTGTTTTGAATGAAATTTTAAAAAATTACGGCGACCAAAGGCGACATTTTTTTTTTCTACAGGTTGATCAAATCGTGGAAATGAAAAAAAAAAAAATGCAAAAAATTTGGAGATGCCGGGGATCGAACCCGGGGCCTTTCACATGCAAAGCGAACGCTCTACCACTGAGCTACATCCCCGTTTTTATATTGATCGATTTACACCTGTGGATCATCGATTATTGTGATCTAATTTGAAAAAAAATCGATCGAATTCGTCTATCGATTCATCATCGATATATTGAGCTGTCTGCTGTGGCTGAATAATGAGGATGAGAGTTTTACTGAGATGTGTGAATCTATCGATAATGATCTACAGATTATTATGTACCTGAAATTTGGATCTATAGATCTGTACATAATTTAAATAAAATTACAGAGCCGAATCTTCCAAATTACTTTTTCATTAAAATGTTCGAAATTTGTGGATTTTTTTAATTTTTGGAAAATAACTCTGCGTTTTAATTCACGTAATTTTCTGCATTTCACCACAATCTACTTGTGATTTTAATTTAAACTCGATATCTCGAAAAATTCAGTCGCTTAAACGAAAAAAAAAATCCGGTAAACATATATTTTTTTCTTAACTACTTTCTTCGATGTTTTAGACGGTTTTAAGTATCTTGAGAAAAACATTTTTTAAAAATCTTTTTTTAAAACAACATGAAAATCAGTGAGATTAATGTATAGTTAACAAGTAATAACATTCACAATTTTCAGATCACAGAGATCACCCTCCGTAATTCATCTCCTCAATTAATCCTCTTTTATCTGCCTTCACATCAATTTTTTCTTTCTCTCATTCTCACGAAATAAGTGCTCTCCTGTTGCATTCGCAATAATCCCGAGGGGTTATTTTTTATTTATTTTTTGTTATCGTGAGAGAATCGAGGGAATGTCATCAAGAGTCTCAGCCTCGATCCTTGGATAAATGAATGGTACTTGTGTGGGTGAAGGAGAGCGGTAGATGCGTTTGGAAGGGAAAAAAACGCATGTTTTGCAGCAAGTGCATCGTATCCCATATACATCGAGGGGTTGAATGCATAGAGAGATGCAAGGGTTGCTTGGCAACGGGGGTATCCTCACCCGAGTAATTCATTTTAGAGGCTCGGATCGCCCTCCCGTCGTCCGCGTTGCCAATGTTGGAAATTCGCGATCCCGTCCCGCAGCGCACGCGTGCGTTTCGACCCTCGGGTTCTGGCGATGCAACTCCTGTCTCTGCATCCCTGCAGCTTCGCATGGATGCAAAGCCGAGATGCATCGACGAGTGATAGATGCACCGGGCGCACGCGGAACAGCAGCATCGGTGATCTGATTTTAAACCAATCAACGGCGGCTTCGCGCTCAATTTAGCCACAGTTTGGATGCGACTCGTTACAGGACACCCGCGGCAAGGCCCTCCAACGGTAGAGAACCCTCCGCGAGTGTATACTGTATATCCGTACACTCTGACCATAGAGAAAGATGTTTTAATCGATCTGTACCAATCTCGCTCTCTGTCATTGAACTCGTTACAGGCACTTGTCAAATTTTCATTGGGGTCCGATGAATTGATGATCAAGAAATTTTGATGGACTTGTACACGGATCAAATTGCACATTTACAAATTGCCACGCGGTCGATGACCATAAGGGAGGGCATTGTGTAGAGACGAAGAATTCGCGTCTGATGGAAAATTGCACGTTATATGCTATATCCAAGAGGGACCCATTGTTTCGTTCGGCATAACGAAATGCACCAAAAAGTAAGCAATTTCTGCGATCAACCTTTTTTTTTTTTCAATTTTAATAGATTCTCAGATCAATCAGAAATTATTATTATATTTTCATTCCTAAAGATCACGCAACCCTTTCGTAATCGTGCAACGCTAATGCACCCTTATGAATTTCTGATTGCCCAGCGTAGTCATCAAAACCTTCTGTTGTTCAGCATCAAGAATTAAAAAAAAAAACCGCACATTACACGGTCAAGGTTGCGAACATTCGTTACCTCGTAAAAACATGTCTTCCCTCTTCCTCGTGGAGAAGGGTCTATTAGAAGCGCCAAGAATGCGGCACGCATAATTTCACGCTACGAAAAGCCCCCAAGAAACTTGGAGGACAATCTCCACGCGACAACGGCGAGTGACGAAGACACGGATCGGCGCTGGGGTTGCACCGCTGCGTATCTATTAGCTCGCGTATTATCCCGTAGGAATATATTCGCGTGCAACGGAGTCCGAATGGCGTGCGGACTCGCGCTTTAATTTACCAAAGTACCTTATCCGTTCCGCTCGGCGAATGTATACGCGCGGCACGTGGGGGTCTGAAGGCCCCGCGTTCTTACTTACACGGCAACCGCTCATCGGGAAGCGCCGACGCTTTCACAGCACGCGCGCACCCGTCGTCACAATAATTTCGCCTCCAGGTGTAACTCGATAGGCACGCGTCCGACATTTAAGCGTCTGCTCCACTTTCCAGGTGTAGCGGACGAATACCGAATGCGGAACGAAAATTCACGCAGTTCTTTATTGTACGTTCGAAGACGAGAATCCCCGCAAAGACGTAGTAAAAAATTGAATAAAAAAAGAAATATCGAAGTTCTATTGATTTTTTTAAATTCTAATAACATCAACTTTTATTTATCTATCATTATTTAAATGCGCGAAATGGCAAGATTATCGCTGATTTTAAAGATTCCGTGAGTTCGAATTTTGATTAACCTGAAATTTTCGATGAGGAAGACGCACCCTGTTTTGCAAAGTGATCAATTCTCGCCATCGACTGATCCATCAATAACCTGTTCTCCCGCAGCAAAAAGCTAATGGCTCGAGAGGGGGTGGGGGGAGGGGGAGGGGGAGAAAGGCAATGGATCCAGATGCAAGTTCGCTGAAATCCGCTATTCCGTTTGTGGTCTGTATCAATAATACCTGTGTGTGCAGAGATCCTTTCCCCATAGAGCTAGAGGTCTCGTGACGCAATTTCGCGGTCGAGAATCGATCGAAGATTAGCATCTGGACGCAGAGGCAAAGGGATATTAGCCAGATCGATCACACGTGCTGAACCAATTTCTCTGGTCAGTTGCTCATCAATACTGGTAATGGTAGGTAGGTACGTAGGTACGGATCGGCAGTGGATGCTGCGCGAGAGAGGAAGATGCGATGCGTTCACCAATCGAGAACACTATAGTGCATAGGACAGAGGACCAGGACTTCCATGCAGGCAATGCCTGCAGTGGCTACAATATAGTGCCAGAGCATGCTGTAGGCTGCTGTTCTCTCTTGCCTGAGCGACCACCTCGCAACCCTCCTGGATATACGATACATGTAGACAGCTTCTCCTGTACTCCTCTAATAGGCATATAATCGTTATGCATATATAGTGCAACGTGCCTGCCGCCTATAGTACAACGCACTCTCACTAATTCCCCCCCCCCCCCCCCCCCCCACACCCCCAATCTACGTGTCCAAGTGCACACGAATACCAGATAGATAGGTGCCTGAGTACTGGTGCGGAGGAGCTATACATAGAAATACCACCATATCTTATGCAAGGGGTCCATATAGGTCAAAGAATGCAGTGAACCGGCGTTGTATTCTAACTGCAAGTCTTCATAGCGGATTCGACTTGCTCCTTGGTGCGATTAACATCAGTCTTTCCTATTAGTTCGGTAGATTTTAGGTCCGAATTTGCTTTTTGTGTACTGATCGGTTTCGATGGCATTGATACCTCCGAATCAGCGTTTCCTCGGTAATTACGGTCAAGGAACAAGGTTACATTTTACATGGTTACAAGGTTACATTTTCAAGTTTGAGCTTTCCGAGAATTACCCTGGGTAAGCGCGGCGCGGCCAGAGGTCACGGCGTTGACAATTTCAATACCCGAATCAAAAGAAATCATATAGCATATAGAAGAAGTCACCGACTCGTAATACGCGTATAGCAGACGCGTAGTAAACCATATGACAGAAGTCTTTACTACAAAATGCTCTGATAAGGCACCGAACGTTCTACACGTCTCCAAGTGAAATTCAATCCGCATAATGTCACTGATCAGCACTCGCGACTATCGCGGTACATTCTTCGCTACCTTAGTACTCGTTACCAGAGGCCGAAGAATGCACGCATTGGTAATCACACTTTAATTTAAAGGGGGCCTTCTCCATGGATTGATTCATGATCACGATCAAAATTTATGGGGTTATATTGAATATCCGGAATAAGCAAAAAATCAATGTTCTGATGGAAAAACTTACGTTGGTGAGTGATGACCGAAATTAAGTTGTAGATGATCATTTAAATTTTTATGTTGAATTAGATGAATATAGTTGAAGATAGAGTTCGGATTCGTCTTTCCATCCTTCCTTCAAGAATTTCCAATTGATCGTGTGAAATATTTGATTGTGTTGAAATTGACGATAAGATTGATGATAACAATCGAATTTGTTTAATTCAGAATACAATGTTTAACACTTCGCGGTAATTTCAAATTACTTTTGAGATTTTTAAAATATTTTGATCGGCACAAATACACATTTTACTTCACTCCCGATGTAAAAAAAATTCTCGTACTATATTAATTTGGTTTATTGCGCGATTTGTAATTCAGTTCGGATTTCGTTTTCAATATTTCGAAAATATTCAAAAACGTTGATCAATATTCTGACAACTTTCCGATTCAAAGATTGTCAAAATTCGTTAAAGTCAATTCACGTTTTCACAAGTAAATTCGAATTCTACTGTATTTTTAAATTGTTGCAGAGTTATTTAACTGTTCAAACTATTCAAACTGTTCTTTATATTTAACGATGAAATAGACTTTTTATAATAGGCGAAGAACGGATTACGGTTTAAATGTTTATGATAATACTCGTCGTCGTTGTTGAACTCCTGTATTGTCGTTATACTATCGTAATGTCATACTGTCCTCCGGTCGCTTTGGGTCTTCTATTTATTCATTATCTCGGGGGGTTTCCTGGCCCATACTTTTCCTCATTGAAGCGTCTACTCCCACCTCAAGTAATTATCGATCGGTCTGTCTCTTACGAGTAGTAAATTTACAAGTTGATCATTTATGGTTTAAACAATAATTTTTATAGTTAAACGTTCCGATAATTATTCTGTCCCTCCAAAAATTTTAATTGTCGAATTTGAATGAAATTTTTACGATGATTACAACCGAAAGTAACAATTTAAATACGAAGACTTTATTTAAATAATTCAATTATATTTTTTTAATAACGATGGAACGTTATTTAAATCCCTTCTCGATTTTACTGTAATTAACGAAGTTTAGAAACATTTTTATTTATCAGCGGAATTTTGTAATTATTCGTTAATTATTTTCCGATTACATGTTGATGGTTAGGTTGATTGTTGATTATAACGTTGTTGGTCCAAAAATTAATGTAAATAAATTATTCAAGAGTTGCAGCTCTCATTAATGGTGACGTTGATTTCTCGAGTCGGCTCCTCAGAAACGGCCGATTCTCTAGCTGCAGCTTTATATATATCTGTGAGGTGCTCTTCATGGTATTAGAACGGCAATAACTTCTCTTTTACGGACCTTTTTCTCGCGATGTCCATACCATTTTTAGGTAAAACGTGACGCGTAATGTATAAGTATCGATGCGAAGAAAAGCAGTGCAATATCGATAGATTTTGGATGCAATGAGTTGCGGTGTTGTGCGAATCTGCACCGGAAGACATGTACTACATGGTCAATGCCGGCAGCTCTCACGCGACATACGGTAGAATCGATTACATATGCGGCATGCCTGCAGCACACACGTCGCAACCACGGAACGGGGATTCACGTCAATGACGTCGATGGGTGTTACACCGGTCGACGTAGAGACCCATGTAAATTTCCAAGATCCACTCTGAATCCGCACCTCAGTTATATACATAAACTGTTTCCTCCGTATCGCGTACTTACACTATATGTATTCGCACCATAATTTGATGCATTACACCCGTTTTTAGTTGCGATTTTCGTCAACATACGGCTTTTTCGCTAATTAAAGAACGATGGCGTCGGAATCTTGAACTTTTAGCAATCAATAAAAAAATTGAATAAAATCAATTTATAACTTAAAAAAATCTATTTTTGTAATTATTATAAAATTTCGTAAGGAATTTTTTTTTTTTTTTTTGTTATTATTAGTTTTCAACAATTTTTTGTCTACTATAATTTAATAGCATCCTGGCGTTCCTAGAAAAAAATAAAGGTGTTACAACTGTCGCGCACGCGTTCGCATAATTCACGACACCGGCCTCATCATAGTTGTACCCCGCGAGAGTTGTACGATAAAAGTATAATAGTACGGAGTAACGTGGCGCGCGTTTCCTCGTTTGCATAATTCATGTCCGCCGCCTTTTGCGCGCACAGCCGTCGGTTCATTCAGCGGAAATGAGTGTAGGCGAGACGCGTAGACCGCGGAAAGAGGAAAAATCGTTGAATTCCATAATTCACCCCCAAGCAGAAAACACCACCTCCCGTATACGGGGAGGTGCTCGCTGATGACGATAACTTGTTTGCAAAACTGTACCACGAACGGTCGTCGACGCCAGTTGGCCTTTCCACCTCGTTAATGGCACAATACCGGCACTTACATGCTTCGCGCTGCACCGTCTTTTGCCAATAATTACCGAGACTCCCTCCTCAACCCCTTTTCTATTCCCCCGGCATTGCCGCATTTAGCGATAACCACGTATGAGCAAAAATGAACGAAGCTGCTTACGAGACCATACGTTGTAGAAGCGATCACGCTATACAACATGTCAAACGTTTAATATGTATTATTACATTAAAAAGCGCATTTGCTCGTTAAAAAAAATCTCGCATTGTGGTCGCGATACTTGTATATATGCCTATAGGCAGTAAAGACATGTGGTCAATCGTATATCAAGAAAATAATTCGAAATTTGTTCGATAATATTAAAAAATTTTTAAATTTCTACAATTAAGACGTAATATTTAAGGTAAATAAATACATTTATGGAAATCGATAGATCGAAAGCTATTATCGAAATACATCGAAGGGAAAAACAGATTTTTCGAGGCTCTCTTTTCCTTTCTACTATATTTGATTGGTTTTCTCTGCTCTTCGCCATTTTTATAACGAAAAGCTTTTTAGTACACAAATCTCGAATGCAACAAGTGTCGTCGTCCTATTTCTCTTATTTATCACTTCGCGCATAGCGAGAAAAAGAGAGATAGAGATGTGGAAATATATACTGGGGATCTAGTAGTTGAAATTTAGTGGGCACTAAAACTTTCGGCGTATATTCTCGCAAAGTGGCGGCATCCATCTTGGAAATGGCTCCGAACTTGTCTGAGTGGAAGGGGCATTGAGAAGAGTAACATCGGGCGACTGTAGCGAACTCTATACGAGGTAAAAATGCAAATGGTCGAATATTTATATGCCAACGTCTTTCGCGAATGATTTGGAGGGTTTCTCTCGTTGGGTACAACGAAAAAGAGAATTATCTGTATATCAACGGAAAAGAAGGGCAAAGTTACTGTGTCTTCTCGTTGCTATTCGTTTTCGTAAAGATCGCACGAACGGCATTCACGACACACCGATAACGCTACGGCGACCCGACATATACGCCACTCCATTATTTCAATGTAAACGCAACTGCGATTCACAATCTCGGAATAAACTGCGGACTCAGTTGTACGGCAACTCATCATTTCGGGGACACTATAGACATCGAAGTTATGGACGCCATTTTATTGAGTCGAAACGAATGATTATTACTTCGCGAAGTTTAAAAAATGTTGAATTTCGAGATAAATTTTCGAAGCTAATATACCTCTGTAAAAAATAAGTACAAGTGGCAATTTTTTTCGATAGTCGATTAATTGATGAATTAATAAATAAATCTCCGGAGATTTTCGCTGTATATCATTTTTTTATATAAAAAAATTTCAACCCATTTTTTTCAACGGCAAATTTTATTTTTAAGCGCAAAAAATCGCATTACTTAAAAAGTTACGAAATAAAATAGATGTTGAAAACCATAACATTTTGTTGACTTTTCACACACCGAACCGAAAATTATAAAGTTATATTTCTCGTCTACTTACCATCGCAGAAAACTTCAATCCATCGCCGGGCATTCAGAATTTTTTTAAAACTGTTCGCTACGCAGAAAAATAATTTCACAAAAGTTAATACTATATATCAACTGTAAACTTCGAAAAAATGCAAATAAAAAAAGAGCAGTCGGGAGTTACGAAAAAACAGACATATATCACCGTCGTAAGATCGTAGTAACTTTATCGAATGAAAAAAACAATTCGCAATATATCGATGTTTCATAAAAATTGCATAAAATTTTTCCAATCTCGGAAGAGTAATCGTTACTTTCAGTCGCTTTCGCATCGATATATATACATATATATTCGCAAAGAGCACGAGAATGGGTGGCGAGGGATGTATAGGGTACAGAGAGGGCATACAATTTCGACAGAAGCGAGACAATGGGCAACGGGCGACCAAAAGGGTGTCCGTTCTACGGTACTCCAGGGTTTCCCGATACCAACGGGTGTGATTGTCGTCCCATCAAAGTGGACAGTTTACGGATGGATTGAACGCGGTTGTTGTCGACCAACCATCGAAGCCTACTGCCTGCGCACAATGCAATAGTCCACTGCAATTCTACTGCATACAATCTATTCTCCTCTTCCCTCATACCGAAAATCGCGCCTCAATCTCGTGTAACCGGTGAACCGTTAGCTTCCCGAGGTCGCTATTACTCAGGTGCAATTGCGTTCGCGGGATATTGAAAAAAAAGGGGGGAAAAAAATGCAAAAAAGAAAAAAGGGATTCAACACAACAAACGTTGGAAAAACATAACAGGTCCTCGTATTCCTGTTGACTTGTTGTGCATCGAAAGAGAGCGGTATGTTACTACACTTTTGCCGATATGACTGTATCGAGTATATATACGCGGAGCACGCGAATCGGTAGGGGTTCACGATGAAACACGATGGTTCGCGCGTTTGCAACGCGTCGGGCATTTGCCAGTTTCCAACCATAGCGAGTGTAGAGCTTCTCTGCCTCTCTGCACCCTCAATTCAATTCAATGCCACTCAATCAGTCAATGTAACGCCCGCACTCGGTACACCGTACTCCCGGCACGACACCGATGCAACCCGCGGGATGTTACACATCGTTCGCCCATTGCGTGTGTTACCGGAATGCAAACCTCACTTTCGCGCGGGGATCGCTCTCGTTGCACTCACCGGTGTTGTTACATGGAATATCTTTCGATGTCGAAAGCCCGCGCTCACTTCAACTCATTCTGTGTTTGACGTGTTGATAAAAAATTACCGCACGTCCATCCGCACGAAAACGCGGAGTTGTTGGCAAATTGTATTTTTTTTTTTTTTTTTTCATTCGTAATATTCGCCTTGCGAGTGACTCGTGTCATCGACAATATTCTTTTTATTGCGTTTTCGTGTATTTTTTATTGTATATTTCATGAATGGAGATTTTTTTTTTTTTTTTTTTTTTTTCATTTAATCAATCATTGGTATACGTGTCAATTTGATTTTATCGAAGTTCGCAGTAACGATGTAATCAATGAAAGCCCTCTGTAATCCAATTAGTTTATAATTTCGATGAGAATTTTGCGCGCAATCAATTATCTCCAATTTTCGGATATATCGATGATATGTGGGATTCGTTTTATGAGAAAAATTGAGAGTTGAAGTTTGTAAATGAACCCGTGACGATGGTAGTGGGATAAGTGGAATATTCAATTTAAGGGCAATCAATAGAAAACCTTAATTAACGATAAATAAAATCGGAGCGCATTTTTTTTTATGAGACTTGAATTTATTTTTTATCTCCAACCTCCTCGTCAAGATTAAAATTATACGTTTTACTGAGTTCCTTTTTTTTTCTGCACTCTTTTTTTTTTAATTTAAAATTCTTTTAATTTTAGTAAAATATTGGATGCAATCAATGATAATCGTTTATTTACCTTATAAGATCGATAACGATGTGTAAATAGATATCGATCGCACGCTTTATTTTTTACGACGATAAGGATCTCGAAGTTGTGAATACCCGTGCGAAGATGTGAATAAGTAGCCGTAGCCGATTAATAATCCCCGCGCGAACGACTTAACTAAACGCACCGGGCGAACCAGAAATGTTCCGTGTCGAATCATCGCGCACGGGACATCGTCAACCCCTCAGAGACGTATGGATATATCTCAACCGTTATTTTCCCATCTGTATTCCCGCCGGTTCGACGATCATCATCCACGCAGGCTATAGTCATATATACGGCATCATAAACCACACGATACCCCGTTGAGTTTCTGCTGTGGCGCGCGGGGGCGGCAGGGATCATTCTACCGGTCGATCGCTGTATAGTATACTCTATGCCGCTGTGCGTTTGTACGTATGGAAGTGGTAGAGGCACAATCGCGGGGATCACACGGATCGGGGGATGCGTGCGTATTATTTAGGTGTATATATACTTTTGTACAGCACACGGGATTCTGCTTTCGCGCCAATGACCGCGCCGCCAACAACTCGCACGAGTTTACATACGAATGCTTAATTTTCGTGGTCGACCGGGACTTTCGCTCCCGACTCTCACTGCTGAAAACTCGGCGCCCTCCCTCTCGCGTATAGCCATTGCAATAATTAAACTTGCCAATTAAGCAAAATTGATACAATGTTGTTACACGGCGCAAAAGCAACGATCGTGTCACCGTTATTCGCTTGATAAAGATTGGGAGGAATTAATGACATTTTTTTGAACGGAACTTTTTTTTGCCGTAACAGCGTTATTGATGTCGAATGGCGAATGTCTAGAAATTTTATTCGACTCGCGATTTTGTAAATTAAAAAAAAAAAAAATTTCCGAAAACATTTTTGAAATTTTTTGATCAAAAAACTTATTTTCAACTATCATCAATGTCCATTTTGACTGTGAGAAAAAATTAACACGAATTTTATATGAAATGAAAAACAAAACATCGACAATTAAAAAAAAATTTACACAAATCTAATCGCCACTTTTTCGAATTTTTTTACATCTCTACTTTGCCGACGTTATATCGTAAAACAAACAAAAACCTCTATAGATCGCATTTCATCGGTCTGCGATCAGTCAATTGTTAAATTGAATGTAATTGCGATCGACAAATTAAAAAAATAGCCGATAAATCTAAGCTTCAAATCAAAACATTTCCCCGCGGGTTGTAAATTGATTATATGCAAAGGATTTGAATAATATTAACGGCACAATAAATTTGTATGTATCTAATAAACCCTTTTGGTTAATTCAAGCGAATAGGGTGAATATGGTACCCGCCGATTATCGCGATAAATAAGTATACAGAAATTCTATCGGTTCATATTCACCCACTTTTATCCTATTGTATGTACCTTCGATGTCCTAACGACATCGAGAGTGAAGAACACACAGTTCGGGACATCATTGAGACCCTTTATTAACATTTTCTCAGCAGGTATAAACGCCATAATTGCGGTCTATGGTCTACAAGCGACTAAAACAGTTTCGAAGGTAAAGGGAGCGATGTATACTGCATTGCCGTATTACAACGATGCAACGCTGTACCCTATGTTGCTATCATTCTATTCACAGCAACTAAATAGAGTCTGTTGTACTCGTCTCCGCGGTAGTAGAGTCACAGCGGCATGGGTCTGTCTGCCCATTACAGTAGGAAGACGAAAGCCGACGAACGGGTATACAATAAAGGGTCTCGGAAATCCCGTGAGTGGAAGTTGCGAGGAAGATACTCCTGGAGAGAGCGTCGAATGGGGCAACGAGAAGCCTAGAAGCGTCGGGTGCGCCCGGTAAACCCACTTCCTATGCTAATTGTTCGCCAATTAGCATAGCGAGTGCGTTAGGTACAGGAGAGGGGTTCCCGTTGGAGGTTCACGGCGCCGTGAGTCCGTTTCCATCGTAAATTCGTCGATATTTCGTACGGGAATTGCCAACGTCGCGCGGGTTCTCTGCGAACTCACGGACTGCTATACGGATAGATAGAGAGAATGTGTATTACATACAACGCGAGGCATGCGGCAACTGCGCTTTAACTGTACGCAGTGGAATCTCCAAACTCGAGCATTTGTCAAGTCACCTCTCTCGCCTATAGCAAACACTACGGAGGCTGAATATCCGCGTAGTTTGTTGTATGGGAGAGTTGTATTAGCGACAGGGTTGACTATGGTCGACCCATACGGACGCCTCTGGACGCGCGCACGTCGAATTAACATAAAAGGGAAGAGTCAATATCGTAAACAATCTCGGGTTACAATGGTCCGGTGTGTGCAGCGTAGAGGCTGTATTCTGTGGGGGTCGGCGACGACGAACCCGCGCGCATGAATGCCACGATCTCTCGACGATAAATTCGTCGATATGACGACGAAGGGAAAGAGGGAGGAACCGCCAGCAGAGAGATTTGTCGTGATGCTCGGCTCGTGTAACACGAAATGTACACATACAAAACTTGCTATGTCACTTCCGGCGGATATTTTACTTGTTTACTGCTGGTGAATTTTTTTTTTTTTTTTTTTCATATCGCGTTCATGACGAGTGCATCACCAAAAAT
This sequence comes from Cryptus viduatorius, assembly GCA_964006125.1. Classification (NCBI taxonomy): domain Eukaryota; kingdom Metazoa; phylum Arthropoda; class Insecta; order Hymenoptera; family Ichneumonidae; genus Cryptus; species Cryptus viduatorius. The sequence continues at coordinate 7,259,748 of OZ023220.1, forward strand.
ACGCGATATGGTATCGATGTTTCGATTATTTCGATTCGATTTTTTGAGAAAAAATTATGAAAATGTGCGGAGGGATCGCAGGGTACGAAATTTTTCGAAAACTCGAAAAAAAAAAAAAAAAAAAATTTATATCGTTCTACGAATGCCGACATTTTTTGGAGGCGTATAAGACGGTCGAATAATTGAGTGAATCTTCAACTTTTTGTTTTTTTTTTTTTTTTTCACGCATTTTTTAAATATTTTTTATTTAATGGTTACAATGAATAGCGACAAATTTATCTGTTGCGTAATTCGCTGATGGGTCGTTGGGAATTACATGCCGCTTAATACCGAACGGTTGGTCGCTCGGACAAGAATTAAATTAGCATAAAAGATGTAATAGTCAATATCGTAAAGAATCCCGAGATATTACAACGGACACCTGGGGTGGCGCGGTGAGAGTGACAACGGCGACGATAAATTCGTCGATACGACGAGGTCGCCGCAAATAATCTACGAGGTTACAAGACGAGTTCGACCGCCTCGTAAATTCGTCGATAACAGTCGAAATACTTTCGCTATCCTTTCTTCTCTGAATTCAACTCCTTTTTTTTGCCTCCTCCCTTTCTTTTGCCGTCGAGTCCTCCATCCCGACGATTCCTTTTCTTCTTTCTATTTGCGCCCGACGACATAAATAATCGTCGATAACAATGCACTGTTCAACCCCTATTTTCTCTTCCCTCGGCATTTTTTTTTTCTTTTCGAAGCTCTCTCCTTCGGCTTTAGTCGATTTTCTCTTTGCTTCACTCGAAATCTCTTGTCTCTAAATACCCATCTATTGCGGCGCGACCCGTGTATTGTCGTCGCGGTCGCGCAGCGGCCGGAAAATCGTTTCCGAGTCACTCTTCCCTATGAATCCCAGAAACGTTTCTGATCCGCAAGAGTTACCGAGAGATCAGGTAGTAAACAGTGAGTCAAAGTCTCTCTTTTAACGAACGCTTCGCCGCGGGACTCGTTGCATTTGCATAGAAATTGTGAGATTTTCCAACACCCCTTTCGCACCTTTGTGGGTAATTCATTTTTCTAAATTTCGATCAGTTTTATTTACATCCGGTTCTCAATCTTTTATCTCGAGTTTCAATCGTCAGTCGACGGATCCGTCCACTTAACTATTACAACAGTCGTCCGATAATACGAAACTTATCGCTTTTCTCGCGCACCTCGAGAGTCTTCGGTCATTGGACGATTTTAATTATCAAACTCAATGTTGAAGGCAACTTTCCGATGGAAAAGTTTCGAAGAAATATTTGATATAAAATTTTCGCCGGATGGACGTCGAGCAGCGATATGACGAAAGTCCTCGGCGAGGGGAGGTTAGAGTAACCAACGAGAAGATCGGATAATAATAATCTGTACTTTATTTTCATAAAGTCTTTTTCTCTTCGTAATATAAATATCGAAGATTAATCGAGGAATAATGCGCTCGTTAAGGGATGATAAACTATACGGCAAGTCGAGCGACTGCTCGTGTGCGGCATTGAAGAGATAAGGGCCGAGTCACTGTCCATCAATATTATACTCGTCGGCGAGAGACCTCCGCGAAACCTCTACGCCCATTCTTCGACCCCTGTGATGTTATACAGCGGCACTCCGCGGCTCCCATCTCGAGACTCTTAACTCACTTAACGCTCTCGAGAAAAGTAAATCGACCGATCTCTTCCGCATTATTATGAAACATCGAGGAGTAGAAAAAGACCTTTTGTCTTCGAACTTCGAAAAATGAAATACGCATTGATAATATACACGAAAGTATTCTGATAGTGGAAATCTGATGGAATATATTAGGCAAAAAAATTACTCATACGTTTTTTTTACCTATTAAAATTAATAAACACTTTTTTTTTTTTTTTTTGAAAATTGCCGAATCGCTCTCGTAAAAAATTGGGTCGTACTATTTGGCATTCGATATATAGATCGCAACTGATTTTATCGATACTTCGTCCACCAGTGGGGTGAAAAAAAAATAGCTAAAGACTAAATAAAAATCTATGACTCGAGAGGTTATTACATATGCTCTCCCCTTTGCATGGATTTTCCTCTGCGATTCAACCGAAAGCTCTCGATTTGTTCCTTATTCTTGAGTGTTTCCGGTTAGTCTCAGGATCCTCGTTACTACATTTCTCTCGTGTTTTATCTCGGGAAGTCGCGATTACGTATGCGCTCGGGGGTCGGTAACACGCCCTCAGTTTCTCGGAGGGTAGTTTAGCGTTTCGCTGACGATTAGGCAACAGCCTACCCTCCCCGAGGCGGCTGCGTTGCGCGGGACCACCAAACGCGGACGACGTAGACGCGACGCTATCCTATAAACCGTATAGCCTAACGCGGGAGGTCGTCCTGTATCTCCATTTCTCTGTCTCGCTTTTCCGTAATGACAAATAGATGTCGAGACCGACCCCTTGGATCGTATACTAGCAATGGCAATAACGTGTAGAGGCTTCCGTGTGGTATATACCACATCGCGGGGATGAAACGCCGCAGGAAAATGCCAAAAGGGGTGGACGAGCGACCTATGGCTAAAACGGTCCGCGATGTTTCGCATCGAAGAATTTCCCGTTTTCCGAAGCTTCTTGTTAAAATTCAATAAACTTTCCGCCAGACGCGGAGTCCGTGAAAAATTAATAAAGAAATTTACCGAAGTATCGAGGTAAAAGTTGAGAGAACATTGAATCAGATTAGAAAATAAAAAAAAATGCAGCTTCCGAGAAACGAGTAACAAGTGCGCCGGTGCATCGACGCAGAGAAAAAGGCCGATGAGTGATCAAATTCAATTCCGCGTAGAAGAACTTTCAGTGTACAGAATACGCGACTCTCCGTTGAGCGAATAAAGTTAAGAAAAAACATAGGTCTCGGCGAGGTAAATAATGAATTTAGACGGTGGTAAAAGCTTCGAAAGAGAATGTTATAATTGTGTTGATGGCAAATTCGCTTAAAGATGCGGTGAAAAATGCCATAAAAATGCGAATTGTAAACGAATTAACGAATGAAAAATCCCAAAAAAACGAATACCAGAAACATCGCGCAGTGAAGTCATCGAAAGAAATTCGAAACTGAGAGAATAGTGAGGCTTCGCAGACGAGTAGGCAACAGGCATTTGATAAATGCGCGGTATGCGATGTACCAAAGGAACTCGAGATTCTCCTTCGTTTCTGTATGCTGGAAGCTTTGACTGGAAACTTCTGCCATACTGTCGTAGATATATATATATATATGTATTATATATAAAACACAATGAACTCAGAGCTCCGGTAGAACGAACGCGGCGCGAACTTCTCCGAATCAACGCGCGCAGCAAAAGGCTTTTCGGAAAGCTTTGTGCGCGAGACGATAGCACGAGATGAAGTGTTCGAACCGCAAAGCCTCGACGACAGGTGAAAAGCGTTAGAACCACCCGCAACCCCTCCCCCCCTCCCTCCCCTACCCCTCCTCGCGCGAGTGCTCGAGCGCGTTAAAGCGTCGAATGGCAAAGCTGGAAAATCTCAAGTTAAACAAGAAGAACGCGGGAACACCGGTAGCGGCAGCGTCATCGTCGTCTCATCGTTTCGATGCATCGTCTCCCGCGGGTTTTCACACGATCCCAAGTGTATTTAATTAAACTCGTCCTCTGGTGTTATAGTTCGCACACGAACGACACGAGTATCGCGCGACGGATCATATGAACGCGTCCTCTCCTCATTCGCGAAACTCTCACTGAGATTCAATCTCAAGATGAGATTTACAAAGCCCTCGAACACAGCCTTTGCTATTATAAAATATTAAATTACGTATTCACTATGTGCGGTTTAAATATTTAATTAACTGGGAATTGACGGTATTAAGAGACTTTTCACCGAAAGAAAAGCGCAGCTTGAGGTCTTTCAATATTTTACGAACTCTGAGACTTTTTTTTTTTATCTCGAATAGCCGACGAACGTAAATTGAAAATTGTTCGCGCGAAGTAAAGAGACAACGTTTCGAGTTTTAGCCATTAGCTTCGCGAAAGAAATTACCGTTCGAAGTGCAGTGACTATAAAATACGTGTGCCGTCGTATTTATTATGAAGGACATTTTTTAATTTTTCTACTTTCAAGTTTTTTTTTTTTTTTTTTCGGTATACGATATAAGTACGCGGAATAGCCAAAGCATACGCTGGCATTGACTGTTTTACCATTAATTCCAACAGCGCAAGCTAAGCTTTCATTTTTAATTACCAATAAAACGCCGGAGCGATCACCTGATGAGGGAAAAATTACCACTCAGCGTTCGATCGACCGTTCAACCCCTCTGCTAGCCGCTACCGCTACCGCCTCCCATGTTTCGACCTCATATCTACGCAATCGAATACTCGTCATTTTTTTTTTTAACGCGCGTCATCCTCGATCGAGTTTTTCCCCATCATAAATACGGACTAATAACATCGAATATTAATTAATAAATCTCCTTAAACAAATAATAACATCGAATGGTAATTAATAATTAATCGTCCAGTAAATGAATAACGTTCCGATTTTTTTTTTTTTTTTAATACGCAACGATCCTTTGAATTGGGATATGCGTAATAGAAAATGACGAATAGAGAGAATTGCTGAATGGAGAGGACTGAGAAACGAGAAAATTGGAAGCGGAAACGAGTAGAGCGAAAAAACATGTCGCGCAAGCGTCGAGCGTTATAGCGGATACTATATAATAGCGGATCGACTTGGGTTTCTGGTAGCGTTAGGCGAGCAATCGAATAAAGTGGAGGCGTCAATATGTGACGACAGTCGGATATAGGGGACGAGAGGAGAAGGGAGACAGTCGAATCTCTGCTTTTCCAGGAGAACATTTTCACCCTCGTGTTCCATCTCGCGAACAACTATTCGACCCGGAGAATCGTTTCGATCTAATCGGCCATAGCGTAATCGCAACTCCAATGGATCTGCGACGATTGCCTCGAGATTATTCGACGAAAGACGCCGAATTTTTTTTTTTTGCGCAGTTTTCCGGCCGTTTGCGCAATCACACTATTCTCGCACTACGCTTCTTACTTTTTTTTTCTTAACACATCGCCTATAATCGTTTATTCAAATAATAATAAAATACGAAAAAAAGGAATGAACCTAAAAAAAAATTGCCGTATATGAAATAACTGATTTTTTTTTTTATCTTTTAAAACTTCGTTTATACTTTACTTCGACTAAATTTTGATCTGCAAAACGATTTAGAAAAAAAAAAAAAAAATGTTATCGAAGTTTTTGCTTTTTTGGAAAATCCCGTTTAACGCAAATACCAACGGAAAGTAAAATAATGCAAAGTGAAAGACGAAGGTATTAATAGAGAAGCAGATGTAGTGACCACGAGTCCGGAAACGTGCGACAATCCCGCGTTGGTAGTTACCGCGAGCGCTTAATTGTAATTATAATTGCGTCCGAGTTAATCGAGACTGAGGTGAGTGCAGCAATTCTCATTCTCGGACGTTGGTCTCCGCTCCTTATAAAATAAAGTCGCTCGCTATTCCACAAGGGGTGAAAATTGCACCGGTATAACACGGGTAGATAATATTATGTACATTAATTATACTTCAACGAACAGCTTGGAAGCGCAGTGCTGCTGTTTCGCAGATAACAAAAAAAATGGCAAAAAAATTACTGTATATTGCATTATTGTAACAATTAAAGAAACTGCTGGGGGCAATAAGCACGACAAACCCTCTCCGGTTTTTCCTTACCGAAAAAAAAAATCGCGAAGTGTAAGTAACCAATTATCGTAAAAACTGAATGAAATTTTTTCGTATCGGTAAAAAAAGGCATATTTCTGCCTAAAATCGTCAAACATTCAAGATAAGTGATCTATCGTCTTCTCGATTATCACTCACGGTGTTCCCGACTCTCGTCCTTTATTCTACTTCCATGAAGAGCGGTATTTCAATAAACAGCTCGACATGGAGCCGAAAGAGAACACCACTATCGCAATCCGGTGCTTTCGCTGAGTGTCTGAGAGCAGAAGTGGCCAATATACCAGTATATTATCGATAGTCATCGAACGCGAAAAAGCGTACAACCGCCCGAGACGAATAAAGAGAAACGGGAAGGAAACTTAAGAGGTACGAAAGGGTATGGAAGACGAAAGAAATGAGTAAAGATAGAGTGAGAGAGAGGAAAAATGGGCCGTTAGACGAGAGAGCTTCTCGCGGTTGTGGAAGAATGAAATGGAAGTGAACCGATGCTTCCAGACTTTAACCATTCCGTACGTATGTATATAGATATATATATACAATAAGTACACAAGTATATCTATGATGGAAGCCGTCAGTACATCGTGATCCACGCATCATCAACGTTGACGACCTCCGTCCGCTTTTTCGACGACGACGACATGAGCTTCGATCGCCCTCCGCGTGGAGGAGAAACCCCATCGTTGCCCATTGCGCCCGAGTTTACGAGTTTTCTGGGAGAAAGGATAAGGGGGAAGAGGGAGGAGAGAAATGGGCGCTCTTCGAATACGCATCCAACATCACCAACACCACTCCGTTAACACGAGAGATGTCTCCGTGTAGATGTTGGACCATTATTACGTGTTGCCAAATATGGCAAAAATGACACCAGAATCATCTTCTGCCTTCAAAAACCTAATAACGTTACTGACTAATTTTTTTCACGCCCCGAAAATCTGTTTTCCTGTGCTTATTGAGGGGGGGGGGGGGGGGGGGGGGGGGGTAGATGAGGGGTTAAGTGACTTTACGAAGCGGTAGAAGAGAATATTAAAAATTACGAGGACTCCATTGATCCTTTGGAACGAACCATCGAAAATTCAACTTTTTCTCCGTTATATGCTAATTGACGGTTGCGTAACGGTGTTAAATTTGGTATTTCGCTCGCGCGAACCGCGAAAAATGTTCATAGTCCACTAACCGTATCGGGATACAAAATGAAAATTGAGGCTTTTCGAGGAGAGGCTCGATGTGGTTTCGATGAAAATTCATTAATTTTTTTTTTTACCCCCTTTAATGTACTCTCACGAGTGTTCGAGCGGAGAGAATAAAAAAATTAATAATTCATCGACAATTAGAGCTTCGCAGGTGGTCGGAATAAAAAAAACACATAAAGGGAGCGCATCCAACAGGCTGGGGGAAGAAAAAAAAAGAGGGGAGAATTGGAACTCACACACCGCGACGTTTACGCGGCATATGTTTGCCGCGATGAATCATATCGAGTATTGCCGCGGTGTGTACTGCCAGGAGGTTTATTAGCATGTAAGCAACGTGCTACGGTAACGATTAGCATATTCATGTTCGATGATCGTATAGAACCATCTCTCGGGTTCTCCAACTTGCATATTCCTAGTTTACCCTCACGGAATTCCACGAATTTTTTTTTTTTTAATTCACAACGATAAAACGACAATGAATGATGAAAAATAACGAAAACAAAACAAATAGATAGAGCAATATATCGTGGCAGGAAAATTCGGTTCGAGTGGAAATTTCCGTCTATAATTGCATCGATCAAACTGCCCAAAGTCTGAATACAGATTTCGATCGGCTACTCTCGCTCCGCCGCGATAAAACCAACACGACTACGGGACTGAATACGGGAGGCGGCATTTTCATCCCTCCGCTCTCTCTCTCTCTCTCTCTGCCATTCCCTCTCATCCCTCCAATCCCCGTATACGAATCGAATCATTGCAAATGAAATTAAAGTCTCGTTCGCTCGGCACAATCTCGCGTCACATGGTCGACGAACGGCGTTGAAAAATATATAATCAACGGTTCAAAACGCCGATCCGTTCGGTAACGAGAACGAAGTCAGCCAAAATCGATAAAAAAAAGGGTTTGAAAAAATTTTCCTCTGAAATCAGTTTTTATTTCTTTTTTTGACGCAAAGCAAACATTTCCTTCAGGAAAAAACTTAATAACGTACTTTTTTTTTTTTCATTGCGACGTTTCGTCGACCCGCGCAGCAAGTTTGAACTTCGAATTCTGATATTTTAGCAAATACACACGAAAAAAAAAGTGTATAAATAACTGAAAAAAGAGCGGAATAAAAAATTATATTGACGAAAAAAGAGTGAAATACCAAATAATTATTGTTTCCATCAAAACAATTATTGAAGTAATTATTATGTAAAAATGACTAATATAACACGGTAAATTTATTTGTTTTCCCAACGCTGATAACAAAAATAATAATATCGCGAATAATTACTTGTTATTTCACTCTTTTCTGTTGATAAAATTTCTTCATTAAACTCCTATTTCATTCGAGAATTTTATAATTTTATAATAAAAAAAAATTGAAATTAACGCTTCGGAAAACCTTTGAAAAACATTAATTTTCAGTATTTCTCACTACAATAATCATTAATTGTATCGAATATCCTCGAATTTTCTATTATCTTCTCTCATTAAGTACGAAAATTCGATGAAAAACACAAATGTATGGCCCGTGCGCAACAGTTTACGAGTCATCGGTTATTATGTTTGCGCTCGCGGCTTCCCGAAAGATGAACATACGATATATATATATGTGTATATATAGCGCATACATAGTATTGAATACAGTTACGAATACCATGTCATTCGTAGCATCGACGACGCTCTCGGGTCTCCCGAATGCCGCAACCCGGTGTACATATATCCCCATTCGTCCGTCGACCCGCAGGATTACTCGCGTCCAATTAAATTTAACGAATTTCCGTGAGTACAAACGGCTTTATTGGTTTCATTAATTACGCATGCACTCGGCGCGGCGAGGTCTGCGAGAGCGGAACTCTGTCGTTCTATTCCTCTCCAACACTCTCGCGTTCTCGTCCCGAGCGGTAACGGTGACGTTGGTGCGTTTCGCGAATTTCCGCAGCGTGAAACGCATGCAACTGCATTGCACTGTATGGGGCCCCATGCCATGGGTACTGTTAACCATAGTTTCGCCTGTACAACTATGAAATAGCGTATACTACGGTAGTAGACAGCGGCATATACGCATTGGGTCTTTTCACCCCCGAAATTTCGCGAACTCGACTAACGCGAGTCCGATGCATCCCCGCGATTCAGTTCAACGTGAGTCTCCTATGTACTCTCATTGACCTCGCGTTGCATCGAAACGCGTGAAGGGTGAGAGAATGGGATTGTACAGAGGTGCCATAGGGAAAGGGGACATAACTCCTGTCCTCTATACATAGTTGATAGACGGAGAGAGTGATTGAAGCGCTTTAGCGGCCTATTCAACCGTTTTCTATACATATATATACCGATTTCTATGCTATGTATGCCGAAACGCCGAATTACTATATAGATAAAAGTACTATTGCGGTGCCTATGCCCCGCGGTAACTTCGAACGGTTCACCGACCAAACAAGTACCCTTTTCCTCTCCTACTACTATCCATCGACGTGCCAACGTGACGATATTTAGAATTTGGTAATTAAATCGTAATCGGGCGGCTGTGTGGCCGTTGATAACGGCCATTCCGAAAATCGACGGTGGTTACCTCCTCCGACAATGACTTTACGCATTCGCGTTTCCATTGTCACCAATTACGTATGCGAGAGACGAAGAGTTTGAGTGACGAAGGATTAACGGAAACGTGAATACCAGTGAAGAAAAAAATGTTTTCATGACGATACATTTTTTTTTACGTTTTTTAAGGTTTTTTCAGGTAAAAAAAGTGATCAATATTACGAATTTTTTTTTATCGCATTGCTTTTTTTTTCGAGTCGCATTTTTTTTTTTTTTTTTTTTTTTTTCATATCATCACGGAAACTGTAGTCTCAGGTGGTTTTATTTATTTTGTATAAAATGTTTCAAATTTTTTCCCGCTTTTTTCGAATTATTTGAGAATTGCGAATAAGGAGTCCATTAACAGAAAATTAACCTTCAATTTGATAGTTTAATATGACGAAGTGATGAGAAAGTTGGTTCGCACATGTTTACTACGATTTTCGTTGCAACAAGAGGTACGAAGAGCGTAAGGGAAATACCGGACCGTAATGGGCTCCAAAATTCGCTAACTACGCGAAATACGTGAAAATTTATCGTTTCGTCGCTCTCTCGCGCGTACGAAGCTTCGTCTCGTCGTCTCGTTTATTTCCAAGCGCTTTTCCACTAGTGCATCGCCCCGGGGGCGTTCGTTCGATAAAACGACATACACACTATTTCGCGTGTACCCGCGGATCGGAAGGGGAGAACGCCTCTCTCGCGACGTGTGGAATTTCATCAGTAGGATATACGCGTGCTTTGGCTCAAGTACCCACAGTATTATATATATCTGTGTTATATTGTACGCGTACGTGCTTCATCCGCACGAATTGCGGAAAATAAACGTGTCGACGTCCACATTCATTTGCATCCCCCCGACTCTTTCTCCCTCGACGCATCGACCCGAACGTTTTAATAATATAATGTCGAGATTTTCCAGAGCCTCAAATATCCCGCATATCTTTCATTAACTCCATCATATTCTCTGTTTTTTTCAATGTTAGGCTATCGTATTTTTTAAAGCAAAAATATGAATTTTATTTCATTTGTTGAAAAAAAAAAAAAATTAATATAACACGTTAATTGAATCGCTAATTTCGATAAATAAATATATACAGAATTGTATTATATTTAAATAAAATAATAATAAAAATATAATTATTATTAAAATTTTCGAAAATATTTTTTCGCCTCCAGTTTATAATACCAGTTATCGATATTAGTCGGTCCCACGAGCTTACAGTGGAAACTGTTCGAAACTCTCCGAATACCACAGAGAACGTGAGTTCTCTATAGTTATACGAATCCCCGAGTGCCGTCGTGTCCGTCGGCACTGAATTCGGTTGCATCGCCGGAAACGTGTCCGCGGCGTTACCAACGAAATCTCGTGGAATCTAATATAACCCACGCTGAGGCTCCCGAATGCATTAGCGGAATGAATGCCCTCTCTATTGGTCGTGAGAGCGATGTTACCGGGAGGGTTGCCTCCGTAGCATCGGGAACACCAGAAGCGATGAGGTATACTATTTGCATCGCATTATACTTGGCCCCCAGCTACTGCTACACCGGATGGCCGGTGCCGAAGCACTCTGCACCGCTCCGCACCGGTATCCACCCCCTGCAAACACTTCGCTTCTCTCCCCACTCCGCATCACCCCGAATCCGATGCACTAATTATACGCCTATAGCCGCGGCACTGTATAGGGCCTCTTGTCCAGGTGATAATTGTATTACTATCCTATCAACGTGATTGCCATTCCTGGATGCTTGCACCGCATCCGCGCGCGCGTTCGCGTCCTATAGGTTTCAATCTCTCGCGCGCGTACCCGCGTCAGGCGATTGGAACCGTTTGATGTTCAACCCATTGCTGGATAAGAACTCGCCGGGTTCACTCGCGATAGATAGAGAATATAGAGATCCGCATGGCACAAAGGATATGCGATCGTAATGATGTAATATAGACGCTGAAATGCCTCGAGGAAAGCTCCTCTGTTTGGGAATTTCGGGAATTATCACCGTATTTGGAGATATCGCTTCTCAATACGAAATCCGATGGCAATTTATCTCTGGGAAGGTATCAATTTACAATGATCACGATATTGATGATATTAAAGATTTTTTTCCCCCATGTATCGCATCGTAGATGATTATTAAAAATTATTAAAATTTCAATGCATCCGATCTTAAAAAAAAATTAATTCATGGATATTCACAAATTATCTGTTAATTTTTTTTTTTTAACAACAGCGCAAATTTGTCCGAAATTTAACAAAATTTTCAATTAATTTTATTAATTTTCATTGAAAAAAAATGTATAGTGAAATTACTTTAAAATTTCACGAAACCTTTTCATTGTCGCGACGGAGACTTGTTGTATTATCAACGCTTCGCTCAACACGTGTTAAATTAGACTGATAAAATAGTGACAGTGACCGCCCCGACACCTGCAGACAGTTTTGACCCTCCAATTAATAGAAAGTAACGTCCCGAAAAAAAAAAAAGAAAAAAAAAAAAAAAACACTACCCGCACAGTAGTACGTTGATTTACGGAAGTGTATGTGATTAGACCCGACGGAGTTTATCTGTGAATTTGCATATTGCGTGTTGCAACCTTTTTCCCTCCGACGTAAAGGGATTCTTCGACAAAAGCTTTCTGCTGTACGTCGCATATACGCAGCTCAACCGTATTTATGCAGTTTCGGTTGCACAAAGCTTGTTACAAGGATTTCCGTAATTACTCTGCGCTAACGCGAGAATCAGCTGACTCTACCGCTCTCCGCGGCGTATGTATACATTTCTTGAGGTCTCGCGAATTTATTGCAACAACTCGGTACACTTATTTCTTTGCGAAACAATTTATTTAACAGACTGAAAGTCAGCGACTGCAAGATTTGTGCACATCGATCTCGCGTGATATTATCCAATAAATTCAGCCGTTTACACGACTACATTTGTTCAAATATATACGATATGCGCAAACATTGCATTTACCGTATCACTGTGGATATCGCGTTCATCTTTCACGAGGAACCGACGAGAGACTCTCGTCTCGGGTATTCGTACATCACGTCTTATCCTTTAAAGTATTTTACGAATAAAAAATATATACTTTTTTTTCGTTAAGGGGGCGAAAGCCCAAAAGGATGCTACGTACGGCAAAATTTTTAACATGTCAAGTGCATTATAGAAAAAAAAAAAATCAGCTAAAATAAAAATATCTATAAAAGAAAAAAAATATTAAAAATTTTTTAAAAAAGTGTTTATAATAATAATTAAATATTTCAATATTTTTTTTTATAATATATTTTTTTTGCAATAAAATTTTTTTGACAATAATGAAAAATTTATGTCGCCATATCTGACTGTAGATACTTTTCTCTTTTTTATGGAAATTATTTTAGAAATAAATAGTATTGCATTGTTTACGAATTTTTTAAAAATGAAATACGAAACATTTGAATGGTATCGAAGTACGTGTCGAATCTCTCTAAATTAATGCATTGATTCTAACGTATGAACGTTATCGGAATTAGCGAAATACCTCTCAGCCCTGTTAACTCCTTTGGACATAAATCCTTCCCGTTGGTTTGCCCGTGTGGCGTAATATGTTGAACTCGCGACAAATTGATTGATCGGCGGAGCTTCGGTCTCACTATACATAGACATATATACACGTGTACGAGGCGCAGCCCTCGGGCTAATGCCCGAACAGTGCCAACCGCGCTATTTCTAACGTAATCGAATTTGCATCCTTCCTCGACGTTGATCCCCATTCATATATGTAACACGTTACGTATCGATGCGCGTATATTTCCCACATCGATATTACGCGTACGAGAAATAGCGAAATCGGATTTTCTCAACGGATGTACAATGCTCGCGTCGTATTAATGAAAGCGATATTAACGATACGGGATATTGGCAATTTTAAAACTTTTTTCATTATACCAAAGCGCGCAACGTTTATGAACTGTTGTTCTCGACGTTAGGATCGCGAAAAGCGAAGACAATGGGTCGGCATGGAAAACTCGTTATTTCGAAACTTCCAAAGCGGATTTATAAATCCATTGATCGCTTATTATTTTTTTTTTGCGGAACGAAAAACCGTTTTTAGTAACCAACGCCGTTCGGGAAATAATGGAAACTTTCAGACGCGGAAAAAAATTGTAGTCACGTATGGTAATAGATTCGGAGATATCTTTATCCTCTGAGGGTAACTTTCCGCTTTAGATAAAGTAGATTTATCGGATTCAAGTGACGATACATCAAGAAAATGCATTGGAAGAATTAAGAATTAGTTCAGAGAATAACTTTTTTTTTTTGTAAATTATTTTTTTGTTTTTCAAATTTAATTTTTGTAACTAACTATTCGTTTTTTTGGTTTATCATTATTTTCAGCGGATGTATTTCTGTAAGAGATTAATACTTAGCGGTCGATAGGGATAACGATATCCATCGATTTTAAAATAATAATTTAGCAACGGTCGGTAAGATACCGATAGAACTCTTTAGTAACTTTCACATTATGAAAAACCGATATCACATCCTAAAGGTTAAAAAAAAAAACAACGAAAAATAAGTCTTCAAACACAAATATCGCGATTCTCAATAATTTCATACAAATTTCGTGATAATTACTCACAACCGCAGTCGGTAACAAATTGCTTTGTTTATTTTTTCCCGAAACGATTTCACGACGACTAAACGCAAATTAGATTTTTCTTGCTACTGGATAAATGCATGAAAAACTAATTTTCTTTCGGTCGTATCATCGCTAATTTCGGAGGAAATAGGAAAGTCGATTAGTTACCTTTAGAGTTTTTCGCGTTATGGTGAAATGTTCCATTAGTTCAACAGCTCCGATGGTAACACTTTGCAATACAAAACAACTTTAAGACGATTGATTCGAGAAACAAACGCAAATTTGCTTTCGATCCGATTATCATTTCCACAGTGGAAGCGGAATTGCAAAATTTGCCGTTATATCTCTAGTTAATCGTCTTAAAGTACCTCTGGTGGTTACAAAGTGTTACCATTGAAGCCGCCCGGTCGGTGTATCACCTCATCTCAACCCATTGAGCGTCGAAATTACTCCGAAATCTATATAATCGAGCGGCATACGGTATCAGTACCGAATGAGGGTAAACGAGACAGAGACGGATGAAGAAAACTTCTGTTCCTCAAAGGATTAAACAGAAATACGTTGGTAATCGCAACGCGGAGGATATCGACAGCGTTTTGTAGTACCTTACCGCAAAAATTGCGTATTCTGGTGGCTAATTTATCGATGCGCAGTAAAACAGCAATGTATACGATACATATTCATATTTTTCAAAAGCTCACTATGTTATCTCTCGAGATAAAATGGAAACCATTAAACCGACACCACTGTGAAGCCGTTTTAAAAAATCGGACAAATACATTATTTTAAACAAACAATTAACTTTCGTCTATAAATAATTTAACGAAACGAAAAAAAAAACTGATATTTTTTTTTTACTTTTCATATTTTACGAATAACCGTAATTTTCATTTATAACCATTGTCTCCATTTATATTATCGATCTATCGTAAGTTTTTATACTTTTATTGCAGAAATTATATTTTTCAAGAAACTTTCGAATAGATTTAATATTTTCTTTCTTTTCCTATTACATCGTGTAGAAGACGTAATAATGTTTATGAAACTGATGGAGAAGGGATTGAGATGTAGAAAGCAACCATAGCACAGAGATTCTTGCGCTGGTGCCGCGGCCGCTGGTACAGCGAGATATGAATGAATTGATTGAGCGCCTCGCCTCAGCGCATGGGATCAGAGACCCCCTCGCTGCCGTTCCCACGAGAATGGAATGCCGCTAAGGGCTGACCAAACCAGTTGCGCCGCTCAAACATACCGGTTATTCGAGTGGCGTTTTTATCTTACAACAAAAAATTAAGCGGCTGGAATGCTGCATCCTTTCGAAGGGCGCAACAGCGTTGTCCCGAACCCGTAACGGAGTACTCGCGCACCCAACGTTCCGTTTTATCTCGAGAGAGTAAAATACTGTTCACCGGTAAACAACGAACAAATCTTTATCTTGAAAAATTAACGATCGTTATATAATTACTTCATAGTTTATTTAAACTTTAGCAAATATTTTACATTCTTATCGTAAATTTACAGAATAAAAATAATCATCATGCGTTGCGAAAAACAGCATGGAATTAATTTAAAAAATGTATACATTGCTGTTTTGCATTGCGTAATGTCACGTTTCGAATTCCTTACGAAAAAAAATAATAATTAAATGACGCAAATTGCAAAAATACCATGTAAGGTTATTTTGTCGTAATTCCACAGTCAGTGTCCGCTGTTTTTATCTTTCACCGCAGTATTTTGCGCTTTATTTGCATTCTATTATCATTCGCAAAGAACGCTTTCGTTTCTGTAATTTAATTTTGTTTTTTCTTATTGTATTTTTTAAAATTATTTAGTTTCGTTAACCGTGAGACGCGCGTGTCGCACGCGCGTCTATTTTCATAAACTACAAGTGCAAAAGTAAACTTTCGTTCGTCTTCTATCGGCGCTCAATTAAAAATCGTTTCAATAGTTTTGGTAATAACTTTTTTTATATTGATTCAGTAACGTTAATTGAAGATGCATAATTTTTTTTTTTCAAACTAATTGGCAGTCTATTCGTTGAAAAAACGCGCATGTTGAATGACGCGCGCGTTTTTTTTTTTTTCTTTTCGACTATTGCGAATTATATTTTGACATCAGCGCGACGCGATAGAGAATTCTTTCCTTTTCTTGTCCTTCGCATAGAACGTATATACCGACGAATCGGTTAATCATGTGTGGCAGCAGTAACATTACTACGTCTGCATTAATAGCTTAAAACTATAATATTTTCATCATTTCGTAGAATACATTTTTAATCTTTTATTTTCCCCGGCAATGCGCACGTTGCGTTATTTTATTTGTTTTTTTTTTCTTTTATTTCTTTATTATTATATATTCCGGTGCATATATCATGAATGAGAAACTGAACCGGAATAACTAGAATTATTGATATGATTCTGCGATCTATGTATGAAATTGAACGATTTTTTAAGCTGTTTTCAGGTTTTTTTTTGTTTTTTTGTTTTTTTTTTTTTAGTTTTTTGCGATTTATGTTTTGCAGAAGTGTCGTGTTAGTTGCCCGATAAACAAATTTCGGTTAACACATTCTCGCCGGACGAGAAAATGTTATTCATTTCTATTTTAAGCCCTGAAAACCCCCTGTAAAACTCCTGTGAATCGTTATTACTTCGCCGATTATTGTTCCGCGTTTTATCGCCTCGAGAACCGATGAAAAACGATTCATTGAAACACTAAATCATGACCGGATTTTTATTTTTCTATTTCGTTTGAAATTCTTTTTTTTTCGATATATTAAATGTTTTTCATTCGGTCGAGAAGGTGCGAACTATTAAAACGATACAACTGTTTTCTCGCATACCTTGTCGATTATATCGGTAGCAACAATGGGATTTTACATCGCCGTAACGCCTTTTATCAGTCACAATCGCATATAAAACTATGTTTTTCTTTTTTTTTTATTTCCACTCGAGTTTACGTTTTAACACAACAAAAAAAAGAAAAGAAAGAAAACCATTTTGTTCATTCGTGATAAATTTCTACGAAAGATTTTGACTCTTCGACAGTATCAAGTAATTTAAAGCTCTCTTTCGCCCTTTTTTGTACAATCGAATATCACTGAAATTTTTATCACAAAGTAGTAGTTGCGAGTTTTTTTTTTTTTTTTAAGAACAATTGGGAACACAAAAATTATTAAAAAAATATACATTCATAAAAATTGAGACAAACATTTTTGCGACTTCATGGATTTTTTTTTCGGTTTTTTTTTTTTTTTTTCGTTTACTTTTCAACATTTTGCTTATCCGTTTGAGATCGCTGAGTAATACTTGGAATGACTAGACATCATGTATAGTTGCTATTATTTTTCTTTGTTTTCGTTTTATTTTCGTTTTTTTTTTCAACTTTTGCCTTTTTTCCATCTTCGTTCGTTCGTCAGCGGAGAGATGATGAGTGAATTTTGTGTTTTTTTTTCTTTTCGTTCAAAAAACAAACGAAATGATCCGAGAAACATTGAAATTTATGTGATTGCGCAAATAGCAACGTACGGGTGCAGATACAATCGACGAAATACTCTCAATCATCGAGACTTCGGAAGCCGGCGATCGATAGTTGAAAGTCGACATCTTTCTGTCCCTTTAATCTGCAATAGTTTGGAACTCAGGCTTATCGCTCCTATCGGATTCTTATCAAATCGGCATTCGGTGATAAACGTTACATGTTTTTGGTAACGCGCCGCCCCACGGCAATAATTAAGTAGACACAATCTACTTTTCACATAAAAGTTACGATTTTGCGAAAAATATCGTTGATTGTGATATCTTAGCCGTAACATTGCCATCGAAACATATTGGTCATCAATGCCGCGAAGATAACTTGAAAAAATGTTGTTACCTTCGAGTGTCTTACATATATGTAGTTCTTAGAAGCGATAGAACGAGAATTCCAAACATTGCAAGTCGATTGTCTCGAGTTCGCGATTGTATCTGCATACCGGTCTGCTCCATGAGTCATGTCATTCAGCTTTATAATCAAACCAATGTTGCTACCGAGGAAAACCGCAGCGTTCAGCGGTAAATGTGAGTAACCGAGAGACATCCCACGTCTCGCAGTGTTATCGGGCAAAAGCGTTCCTTTCTTTACTTAAAGTTCTTTCAAAATCGAAATCAAAGTCTCTGCGTAAGAGACACTATGAGAAAAAGGCTCGTACCGTCATGCTGACGGGCTGTCGGCAGAGCGCGCAAGTCGTCATTGCCGGTGCGCATTTGACGCACGCAACCATATGGCCGCACGGTAAAAAAACTACACCCAATTCCTCACCGTAGCAAATTTTACATATTCTCGCGTCGTCAACATTCTTATTGGCATTCTCTCCCGCGTTCGACGTAATCGTTGCGGGCTTTGCTATTTCCTGCGTTTCCGGTTTCGCGACTTCCGCTGTACTTCCTCTACTACTCGGTCCCGCGTCGCACGATTTTTCAACTTTTTTAATACAACTCGGAAGATTCATTTGCATTGTTTCCTGAAATGAAAACAAAATTACATTAAATCCAATTTTTTTTTCCTTCATATTCTTTTTATTTTTACTGCAAAGGATTTCACAAATTCAATGTTTCCTGTAGTGATCTTTAGCGGTAAAATCCGTTATATTCGTCACGATATTCCAAAAATGAATAATTCACAAAATTTACGATATTTATTGCTTCATTAAAATTCACTATTAACGTTATATTTACAGTAACATATATCGATTAAAAAAAAATGCGTCTAAATTTCAATTTTTGTTAATATTCGAATAAAATAATCAAAAAAATATATTAAAAAAAAACGTCGAAATTCCGGTTATTTTCGATATTTCGATGAAATGATCAATTTTTGTTTTTTTCTTTCCTTCAATTCAAAATGATATTTAAAAAGTATTTACCTCTTTAGAAGGTGGCGCCATGGATTGTCCCGTTACCATGTTAACGTACGCCTGTCCCTTGCCGATCAGCAAATAGCAACATTTGGAAAACCATTTTGCATGTTGTTCCCAAGGGTCGTCATTGGGTTCCCAGTCCTTGAGACCTCCGCCACAGTGATAGCAAAGCGTTTGATCCCCTTTGCCGGTGTAATAAAAACCGGCATCGGCGAGCGATTCTTTAGTTTGCGGCATGGATTTGGGCCACGAATCAAAAGTTCTCAGTCTGCCGTCGTAACTGGCGTATTCCGGATAAGCCGGACCCTTCGTTCTTCCAAGTCCCAAAGAGCCGAGTTTCGCAGTACTTGGCAATTGAAATTCTGTTGTCGCAGAATGGCAATCGGGCGAAGAACTGGCTCTGTATTCAATGCCATAGGGTCCGCAAACGTCTCGACTTCGTGGTCTCGGAACCGGAACGGAACTCGGATTTACGCCTATCGGCACATTGCCACAGGGAATTTTTCTGACGAATCTGCATTCCTCCTGCCAGCGCTGATGATCAGCCATCGGATTATCGCCTTCTAACCATTGGCATATTTCTACTTTGCACTCAAAACAGCGCACCTTGTCGCCTTCACCGGTATAATAAAAACCGGCGGCCGCTAATTTTGGCGGATCCATATACGGGACGGGCCAATTTTCATAACTTTGCAATCTATGCTCTTCGATGCGATAGTCGCGATTATCGACTTCGTCGACCGAAACCCTGAACGGCGATTGCGAACGCGGAAATTGCGAAAATCCCAAATTCGCGGAGGGTTTTAGTGACGATAGGTTATCTTGATGATTACAGTGTTCTATGAAATCCGTCATTTTTCAATGTTTTTTTTGTTTTTCTCGTTTATTTCAAGGTTATGCCGTATTATCGATCGAATTCCGTCATATATACATGTAACCTCGTGTTTCTTCAATCGATCGTGTTCCAACTAACTGAAAAACAGAAAGAAACAACAGAGAAATCGTTAATAACATGTTGATAGCGCGTTAAGCACGTTTTTTCGGGTACTTTTTCCATTGTTTTACTTATTTTTTTGACAGGTTTTATTTATTTTTTCCTCGTGTTTACACGAAAGCCATGTTTGAAAAAAAAAAACTCCATCTGTCGGAGGATTGATAAATAATATTAAATGGGGTTAAACCACGCCTTACCGATTTAATTCGTGGATTCGATATATTTTTAAAGACACACGCACGCGGATTACTATCCGAGGAATGGATAGTTTGAGTGTCTGAAGAACACTGGCGCGCGATTACAAGAGTTGTGGGGGCGATGCACAGCGCGAAAGCGATTATGAATGAGACTCAATTTGTTAAGTGTTTTTTAATTCGAACGGATACACTTGCGGCGATATTATCGTATCCCGGACGGAAATACCGAAAAATATATCAAAGACTAGATGGTTCCATGCCTCATCCCGAATGACTCGTATAGAGAAAGAATCTCGAGAGATCGTACGGGTTCCCGGAACATACAAGCGTGAAGCTTGTGCGAGAAGAGCGGCGAAGTATCTCGACGAAATGTGCCCTACAGCTGTAAGGTAAATGCTCGGTTCACCCGCCCCTGAGAGCGACGTTGCCGGCTCTTCCGAGTTTCCCCGTGGCCCCGTATTCAACCGTTCTCTTGTCGCGTGTATACATAGCTAACTATATATACACTAAAGTACATCGCGGTCGGAGTCCAGGCAGTCCACGGGGGAACACCAAGCGGCCGTACAGTCCGTACGAGCCGCAGAGCGGTACGATGAATTCTCTCTTTCTCGACGCGTAGGAATGCGTGCCTCGGTAATTATTGTCTAGATGTATATATATATATATATATATACATGCTGAGCTAAGCTGCCACGTAGCAGACACGAATACGTCAGAGATAGACATTTATTTCAACAACAATGATATTCGGTATTATGGGATAATGAATTAAAAATTCTCGACGGGTACAGTCTGATCAGATAGTTAACTTTAAGAACTCTTTGTGTACTCCTCGAAAAACAAAAATCGATATGGTCGACAGATCGAATCTCGATATTCACTGTTTTCTTCATGCGGAACAGTAATTTCTCGAAAAACTATCGTTATCGCGATAAATTACCATTGCATAAATATACATTTTACTGTTAATTCGTTTGTCGCTAAACTGATGCAAAATATCTGCACGTATTTCTTTAAAAAAATAAAATAAATATATATATACTTCGAGGATTTTGCAAAGTGGTTTACAATTGATATAAAAAAAAATCATAGCTTGTTGGCGTCCGTCCAAACTGATACGAAACAATTTCAGGGCTGTACAAAGTTTACTTGCCGGTACAATGGAGCGCTGTTTTACGCGATTTAAAGGCCAAACATTTTTTACTATTAAAGACGACAAGAGGTTTCATCGAATTTCATCATCGTCGTGAGTACACATTTTACTGCGAAATTTTCATCAGCATTAAGCGAAATACCACGCTTGGCAATAAAAACGGTAAACCGTTCTTTTTTTTAAGGTTACCTAAAATTTTGGCCAAAATCGTAATTATTTGCACGCACGTCGTGGTTTGCAATAAAAATAAAAAATCGTATTTCTTAAAAAAAAAAAAAAACAACGATAAACAAATCGATTACAGTTTTTATTATCGACTGAGACCCGTATGGGTGGGCGGAACGCGCAGTCTCGCGATCGAATGAATTGCCAAATTAGGATATTCGATTTGTAGCAAAAAGTTGAACGAACAAACGCGTAATAAGACGCTACGGGCAAAAAATAAAATAAAATTAAAAAAAACCGTTGATTCGCGACAGTAATCGGAGACAATCCCGCGAAGTCTCGTGTATTACAAACATGGCGTCGACGGATTAATGTTACAAGGCTGTCCAAAGATGCATCCTAGAATATTCGCTGCGCAAGTTGCATTTCCAAAAAAGGGAACCACGAGCAATGATTCATACGCGCGTTGGCTCGTCGAAACAAGATTATTTCGCAGCCTACGCGAGAAACCCTCCCATGTAGGAAACGTTTCGAAGTAAAACTGCAGCGAATTAAAAAAAAGCAGCGAAAACCATATGATAGTTTCTAAATGCCCCAAACCATGCGATCAATATATGGTTCGGTTTCGACGATGCAAGGAGAAGCCATTCACATTGTCGCACGATAATAGCGAAATATCCGACAAATAATGCAGTTGATAATTTGAAAAAAGATTTTTTTTTAAATCACGCGCAGTCTCCGTGATGGAGAATTCTCGATTCGACAGTTGTCGTCTCAACCGTATGGTATCGCGAAACGCTAATCTTTATTTGAACTTTCACATGTTTTTTTATTCTCTCGCTCTCTCGGGATATCTTTCTCTCTGTCTCTCTCTCCTTCGACGATCGAAGAAGTGGCAACACTGTACTTGTTCGTCGAAGAGAAAGAGGCCTGCAGACGGAAGTGGGTACGTAAGCGAGATAGATATCACCGAGTGTACGTACAAAGCCCGTTCTTTGTATGCCAAGCGACGGCAGGAGCAGCAGCCGCAGCACCGCAGCAGGCAGGAGACTCTGCGTAGGACAGGAAACAGTTCGTTCCACGAGACACGCTATACAATTATTTTATATTTTCGCTTCTCAATTACCACCTTTTTTTGCTTATACACACATACGCGAGTTTTCTATGTGTAGAGAATTTTTTTTATTCGTAAGTTACGATGACAAAAGCAAAATGCTATTCGAGAAATGCCCCTCTCGATTAAAAATTTAAATCAGTCGCGTAGAATCATCGCGATTTCTCCTTGGGAAGCCATTACGAGGACTCGAATGGAAAAGGCAAACGAATGAATTATTATTGACGAACTCGATTCCGAAGCGCGCGCAATCAGCGAATATCCGTTCACAATCGGTCGCGTATATGCGACCTTTCAAAGTCAATACAATACATTCGATAAAACAAACGTATGGATGTATCGTATCGGGTTTCTGGGAAGTTAAACCAACTGAGTTGTACAATCTATTGGAATACTAAAAAATGTATCAGCTAAGAGCGCGGCGCGCGTATAAATTTTTTAAAAATCTAATTTTTTTTTTTTTTTTTTTTCAGACGACAATGAATGATAAGGATCCTTCGAGAACGAAGCTAAATCATGAAATCAACGAATAGTATGATAGATATTTCTTGGAACATACCGTTTGGTTTTCTCGTTACAACGTTGACACGCCGATTTTTCGTTTATCCACCGTTTATAAAGATTCCGATTTATATTATTCCTTTTGTGTATTTGTTCACGTAAATCGTCGAAAAAACAAAGAAAACAAAACAACACAAGCGATGTGTGTTATATTCGTCGAACGTAAACAAACACGCGAATTCTTTGTCGCGTATTTTTAGACTTTTATATTATTGATTTTTGCGGCTTTTTATTGATATTTTTGACGTTACAACGAACCAAGCGCGCCGTGTAATAACGCGAACTCGAGCATTTCACTTCGTTACAGACAACGAGTCGAAGCTGCAATGGCCGTCAGCGCGTTCGTTCCCGGCTGCTCGGCGCGTAGTAACTAACCAATGGGAAGAACGCCAGCCGTGACGAAATCCCACGAGTCCGACGTATATATACGCTACGATGATCGCATAATTTTATGTTTAGTCTTTACGGCTTTCCTCCAAAATGACTCGTGTACACAATACGCGAAAAAAAAATTTCCTTATAATGACAATTTTCCCCAAAGGAGAAGAACGGACGGCGCGTCTGCGTGACTTTTCGCGAACGACGCATAAGCATTGCCCACGTAACAGACCCCGAGACCCGATCGATCGACCAAACGGATAATACAACTACGAAAAAAACTTTCGGATTGTAACGTCATCGGTAACTAGAAGTGTTGCGATAAACATCTGCGCGACGCCTTAAGTTCACAAATGCATGTTTACGTTTTTTTTTTTTCAAAATTCCATAGAATTATGAGTCTCTCGTGATAAATACAACGTGCCTATACAAATATCTTATCGCTACGCTGAAAATTGCGAATGAATGATACATTTTCAACAATGAGTTGTCGGCTGAGAATTTTCAAACGATCTTTTTTTTTATTGCTGGGGGGATTTTGCGTCACGATCGATTGGGTAGTCGCAGCTTTCAAAATTTGTAATTTTTATCGAAATAATCGGTAAATATCATTTTTTTTTATTTTTATGAAGTCGAAAATTTTGAGAAATTGTAGATCGATGACGATATTTGAATTTCGTTGTTTATTTCATTTCAATGAAAGCAATTGATTGCGGAGAGAAATTAGTTATTGAGAAATTCAATCGATGACAGAAGTGACGAAACATGCACATCCGCTGATGAACAGAGGTCGATGGAGAATATATATATATATACTTAATTTGAAACGTGACGCGCGTGGCGTATAATATCAAGAAAACGGCACGAACATGTGGTATAACCAGAGTCCACAGCTTATTTATCTCTGGACCATTTGAGTCATCGCAATCGATTCCGCAAACTTTCAGCGCATTTACGAAGCCCTATGAGAACGCTTGTCATGCTTATGCGAATTTTCTAATCAAAATCGTCTTATCAACGTTTTTTGTATAGTGCGGAAAATGAATTTCGCGATGTTGCGATATACGGTTGCGTTTTATCAAGTTATTTATCTTGTCCTCAAAAAGGAAAGGTAATTTATTTATTATTCTCTGAAAAAGGTTTTGTGAAATATATCGATATTATATTAAAATCGTGAAATTCGTTTGATAGCCAATAGGAATCATCCGTTCGAAAATGCACTGCGAAATGTGAGGCAAATGCGCTGATGCTAATAAATGAAACAAAAATAATAGTTTTAATAAAGTTGGCTAACTGTGTAATGAAAAAAATGTTGCGTTTGCGGTTAATTTAACGAATTTTTTATATTTTTGGTAATAAATTAATGTAAACGATCGCGACAATTAGTGGCAATATTTTGAACGTTGGTTAACGTCGGCATGATGAATTCATTAGCACTAAGTACGATATGACGGCTATCATAAATGATTGGATACGTGCAGATATACTTTGTGTTTTAATGAGCATTGACAACAGTTCTTCCTGATACATAAGTAATTAATGACTCACGTTTTTCATCACCTTTTATATTATTTTTTTCTTTTCTTTTCTTCGCTGTAGACGCGTAATTCGAATTCCCGCCGTTAACTATAAGATGTCGATGTATATATACATAGTTCGATATACATACAAAATTAAGCGCTCAAATTCTGCAATGTGACACACTGGACACCAGAAGATAGCCGGCGACGCCGGCGTTCCATTTCGCGTTCAATACCATTTTGACGAATAGATAGGGCGCTTTGCTTTCATATGCTTCTCATCACAACTGTACAAAAGTGGGAGAATTTTGTTCGGAGTATCGGCTTGTGATAACAATGAAACAACTCGAGTGCCTCAATCGTTTAAATGGTTGACAATGAACGGTGTTGCAATCGCTACGCGATAAATACTCACATACGCATTGTTTGTGCCGCTGTTATTAAGAAATGTGCGTGTATCATGCAAATAACGAAAAGTTCGCTGCGTGTATTGACTCAAAATACGAAAAAAAAAGAAAGGTTTTCCTCGTCGATGCGCGTACGCGGCAATGTCTAACAATACAGTCAATTACAAATGCATTATCTCATCGCACTTTACTTAACGACGAACACGTTCTTCGCTCGTGATCGATCGACGATTTCTTTTTGGAAATTCTTGTTTTTTTTTTTTTTCAATTTTTCCTTTGACTTCTTTATAAATAGCATACGTGTCAAAGGATACATTTCCGCTGAAAAAAAGTACGTATCACACACGTATCTCGTTACAGATCTTAACTTACTTAAACTTTTAGACTTATCTAAGATAAAGTCATTTAATGATACTGGGATAGCGATAACTTGTATATTTTCATCGAATTTCTTGTTCCTACGCAGCAGTAATAGATAATAAGCACGAGTTTTTGATAAAAATAATATATTGATTGAGCTTTGAAATAAGTAAATTAATCGAAAATACGAAGAGAATTGGAACTTCAGTCGCAGTAGAAATTTTACAAATTCTTAGTTTTTCTTTTGTAGGGATTAGAATATTTTTACTAAAAAAAACTAAAACGAGAGGTAAAGGTAGGCACAGACACACGAGGCGTGCGACAGCTGTTAATGGAAACAAATTATGAATCGATTTGAAGAAATAATCTTTTAATTCTCTATTCATTTCAATGTAACGATGAAACCTTATTAGATACTGTTAAATCTCGTCGACCAATCACAGCACGAATAAACTGACGACAATAGAAATCTCGAATCGTCGATAATTCGATACATTTCGATATCACCAACTTATCATTTGGGGACTGCTTTTCAATCCGAACGTCATCTAAGATAATATGTTTCGGGAAGTTATCGAAAAGTTCTTTAAAGATTGTCCATGGCAAGACCACATCTGATTACTTGTTTGCGAATACTGAATACCTATTGGCACAACAATTCCAACGTCATTGGCAATCAATCAATAATAGTTCACCTCCACGTGGCGGAAAACACGGAATGGAAAAAATGGTACTTCCTGGTTAGTAACACGCTCCAGTTTGCTTACTATCATTTTTCGCTATCGTTTCCGATATAATCTATTATTCTATTGCGTGCTATTACGTGATATTAATCTTATACGTGCACAGCAAATTATGAATCCGGCAATAGAAAACTTTTGTTCCGAGTTAGAATGTATTACAATGTCATACGTTTTTCGCAGACATTCAGTCGTCGACG
Source organism: Cryptus viduatorius (assembly GCA_964006125.1). Taxonomy (NCBI): domain Eukaryota; kingdom Metazoa; phylum Arthropoda; class Insecta; order Hymenoptera; family Ichneumonidae; genus Cryptus; species Cryptus viduatorius. The sequence goes on from OZ023220.1 coordinate 7,286,539, forward strand.
TATGCGCTCGCTGTGCATGGTCGACATTTAAAGTTTGACATCATTGACTTTTTAAGAATGAAGGTACCCATGCAATTCACCAAGTGGTTCGGTGAGTTTGTGGTTTTGATTGGAAGACTGTGTTGGTGCAAAAGAATGATCCAGATGAACACATCTGATAGGTTAGCCGAACTTGAGGAAGCCGCTGTGAGTTGAAGCCCTTTGATACATTTTCGACAAATGCCATATGACAAATGGACAAACAGACAACAAATTGCGCATTACGATTCCGATTGCGTATTTGTTTGTATAGCCGATTTTTTTAATCGACTCGCATCTTAACGACTTGCCGAATAGAGGTCCAAGTGTTGACAACGTGCTACGGAAACCAAGATAACACAATAGTTCTAGCCGGAGATTTTCGTGGGGATTTCATTGAAAGGCTATCATCTCAGCGATCTTTTTCCGTAGTATTGCTAGTGTTACGTCCAAATCAGCATTTCCTCGGTAATTACGGTCAAGGAATATAATCCCTTTTTACACGTTTTGTACCATTGAGGCGCTTTATTTGACTTATTCCCTTTTCGAGTCTGACCTTTCGGAGAGTTACTCGGGATAGGGTACAGAGTGCGCCGTATTAATGATTTAAATACCCGAACCAAAAGAATAAAAATCGCACGTGGAAAGAGTCACTGTCTCGTAGTACGCGTATAGTAAAGGCGTAGTAACCATATGACAGAAGTGTTTACTATAAAATTCCCTGATAAGACGCCGTACGGTCGGTGCGTCTCGTAGTGCAAATCGATCCGTACGTTGTCACTGACCAACGCTCGACTCACTACCTTAGTACTCCTTACCAGAGGTTGAAGAGATCACTTATTTATTCGCACTTTAATTTAAAGAAGGTAACCCTTCTTATTTTTACTAAAATCACATGCAATGCGTGTGTTTTGGACTATCCTTCGCTCTCCTCCTTATTCTCTATCCTGTTTTCTCTCATAAATGGTTATAAATATTGTAAAATTTGGCTATTTTGAAATTAAGTCGGCGAATAAAATTTTAAAATTCGCCAGACGTAACAGTAGCATTGCTAGATAGTAGAAGAAGGGCTCAGGATAATTTCGACTTCTGGATAGATTGTGACGCTTATCGCGAATTGAGGTACAAAAAAGTAAACAGAAAGCGCAAGGTACATGTCGTCGCAATGATGGCAGCAAACAATGTATTATTCCGGAAACATCTAGCGACGTATATGCGATCATCATTCTACACTCCCGAAACTTTCGTTTTCCCGCTCGGCTGGATGCCCAAAAATAAACCCGCATCTTGCGACGGTAAAATTCAAACACCTTCCTTGCTGAGCAATGTTAATGCCAATAACCTAGTGAATGCTAACTTGATGTGCTACGATCGAAAGGAAGCACTAGTTATCTATACTTACAATCCCTACATAAGTCAGGCACCCGAACCTTGGCGGTTGATCAAACATAACATAAAGCGGTACCATTTTTCTTACTTCGTCCGAAAGCATCGAGACGATGAAGGAATGTGTAAGAATCTTGACTTCGACATAGTGCATGATTTGGGAGGCTCGGTAGTCAAAACAATTGAGGTGAATTTGGAAAAGAAGGACGAAGAAGAGAAACCATTTGCAAGAAGAGTAGAAGATACATCAGCTAACATTACGTATTGAGTATCAATACGTATCTTATACGTATTGAGCACCGACGGCACTCCAACTTTATTCATAATTTTATCATTTATTTAAACGGTACTAGGAAATATGTGTGGAAACATATTTTCGTTGGTGGACAAATAACCGACACGGATGGAGGCATCCTTACGCAACCATATATGTTCGACTCTCTGCAAGGGTATCACTGTTACACGTCTACACACAGAATGGAATGTTCACTTCTGATAACACAGTTCCGCGGGAACAAGTCCCAGCTGGAAAAGATTTTTTCAGTCATAGATAATTATTCGTGGATTGGAATGTTCATCATTTATCTTATTACCCTGATGTTCTTCAAATATTTTATGCGACTGTCTGTGCTCGTAGGAGTTATGAACCTTTGTCGTCTGACATGTAACTTTGGCCTTACAGTATTACCACCGAATGTACCACCGCGAATTTATCTAAACTGCCTACTTTTTTTTACGATAACCATGCGAGGCATTTTTACGGGCAACCTGGCTTCGCTATTGACTTACGAGGTTCCCGCTCGACAAATAAATTCGATACAGGACCTAATTGATTTTGGATACACGGTTTATGCCCGTTACACCGAAGCTGACTTGTTGAGCCACTTGGCCCTTAATGGTCGTTTCATTACATCAAGAGTTCACCAGATTTTCATTCCATACGTGGAGCGGGATCCCTTGGTCGCTTCGCTAACTTGGAGCGCAACAAATAAGGTCAATGGCTGGAAATCCAATTTACACGTGAGCTCTAATTGCATAAGCATGACGTACGTGAGTACGTTATTCGACTGCAAGTGGTACCTGCAAGAAAGGCTTCGGAAGTTCCTGGGAATCACAATTGCCGCCAAAACGATGGTAGATTTGACTACGCTGGTGCTTCAAAAATGATTGCTGGAAGCTGATTCTGAGGAAGAGCCGATGGACCCTAGGATCATGACATTATACAATTTGGGCTTCGCTTTTAACATTTGGGGGATTGGTTTCGGAATCAGTATTGTCATTTTTATTGTTGAAATACTACTTTATCGACTTCAGCACAGAATCACGACAACGCGGGTAATTTTTTTAAAATGACTTGGATATAATTAGGAATGCGGGAGTCAAACAGTACATGGAGACAAAAATGATTGAAAAAAAAGATGTAATTTGAAATACGAATATATATCTACGCTGTACCAAATATATGATCCACAAAACATGTTATATTAGTAATATTTAATAAAATACATTTCTCCAAATATAACGGCTACAGAATGTTGGTGTGTCACGATATATATGAACTTTCGAGCTCTAACTATCGAAAGTTCGAGATTTATATTGTGACAGTTTATTCGTGCCGTGATTGGTCGAGCGCGAAAAAGAGGCTATGGGCGCACGCAACGCATCCCTGTCATGACTCCGCCACTATGCACTTGGTGGGTCACGATATTTTATCAAAATATCGAAGATTCGAGATTTTAATGTTAGCCATTAATTCGTGCTGTGATTGTTCTTCGACGACCACGACGATGTCTGTCACGCTTTGATAGTTGACGAATTTCGTCGCATAAACTCCGATGGCCCTGAATCATATTTTGCCGCAATCCCGGCCGCGCGTGTAATTCCCTAGTTATTATTATATATTTTTTACACTTTTTTTTGCTCTACAACAATACCAAAACAATGGTATTGAAATATCGAAAAATACCCTGATTTTCCACCGTAAAAGACGAAACGCGCTTGTAGCTATTTTTCTTTATAATCAGAAAAAGACTGTCATATCGCCCCCTCCTTTTCACTGGATTCTCGCCAGGATACGAAATGTCCCGTAGATAACGATATATATCGCTATTTTCGATAGAAATCGCAATCGTGAAGGGTCTTCGTAAACAACCAGGACTGTCATTCGGCTGCATTGGATAGCAACGCAGTCCTCACATAAATAACCTAAAAACTCTGCACTCGTTAAATAGCCTTAAGTTGAATGGAGTAGAGAAACTAATCTAAAAAAGCGCGCGCATTCACATCTGTTTTACAGTGTGTAAATAACGGAGAAAATGTAATACTTGGGTCAATTGACCTAAAGTAAAATAGCCATCTCTAAATATCCATAAACCATAAACCGAAATAATAATTTATGTATCTACTGGTGTTGCCAAACGATCGTTGGCTGAAAAGGCGTCTAAAACGTCGCTATTTATGCTGATCATGCAGAATCAAACTTTCTTCAATTTGTTGTTCTTCTCTTATATTCTAACGGCAAAAATTTCATACGAATTGCAGTGAGATTTCTGCACGCGGCGATACTGGGGCGTAATAGAGTCAAAGATTATTAAATGTATGTAAAAAACAACTCCACTGTGGATAGACTATAAATCGCGGATGTCTCACCGGATGAGAAACGTTAAAAGTGAATACGTCATCAATGGCCTCGGAATCACACAACATTCTGTGGTTAAGAAGAAAATGATTTATCATTGGGAACAGAATTTCATTAGTTCGAAGTGAATTCGTTGATTATGAAATCTCCAAATCTTATTCGTCGATAAGATAGAAAGAGTTTTGTTCGGTTAATGAACATTTATTAACTTTAGAAAAATTAAGTTCGAGAAAAGGGCTGAAAAAATAATGTGGAGGGTATCCCGCGACAATATTCAATCGTTGCTGCAATCGGCACATTAGAGTTTTAGCTTATCAACAGATGCCAAGAAACCAAACTTACATATCGGTTAAGCAATTGAGTAGAAAAATTAAAATTGAATTAACGAGATATAGAAAAAAATCTACTGGACCATCTGCTCCGCGGAATTCTTCCATACCGGAGGAGTTATCGAAATTAGAAATAAAAAAAAATCAATATACAGGGATTTCCTGTGACAACATCTTAGCGAAGGTCGAAAGAAAAAATCATAACTCTCCGGGTATAAATTTAAATATTGCCCAAGTTTTTTGGGAAATGAAAAGAAAATCGAATAGCAGGTTACAGAAATCTGTCCATTGAACTTATGAGTCACTTGTTGAAAGTTTTGGATGACTCAGTTTTTGACTGAAGGACGAATTTACGCTCGGTGTTTTGAACTCTTTACCTGTTCCGATCCCGAATGTAATATAATGAGAAAAACCAATACTAACTCTTCGCGACACCTATGCGACGACATACCCAGTCGAACGAGTCGAATCTTGTTACCCTATTTATATTGAAATCGAATTTAAGTACCCGTGATCAATGGAAGAAAAATATCGTTCTTCTAATTGAAACTTTAGGATTGTAGAATAATCTTTTAAAGTTCTTTTCCTTGATAAATGATTTATCTTTCATTGAAATGGTATTAATAGTCACGTATAGCTGACTATTTCAAGGCCACCGATCAAATTCGCTTGTAAATATTCTTTCATCAAGTGCGATGGTGGTGTAATGGTCAGCATAGTTGCCTTCCAAGCAGTTGATCCGGGTTCGATTCCCGGCCATCGCACATTTCTTTTTGACTTTTTTTTTGTTGCTCATTAATATAACAAAAAAATGAACGGTTGAACCCAACAAAAAATGTTGTAAGTATTAATAAAAAGATCGAACATTGGCATATTATTACTTTTAGCGCTCGACGCGCGTACGCTTGCTGCGGGTACTTATTTCTTTTGACACTGGCGTCGAGATGCTACCACGTCTCTTGATGAACGTAAGTCCATAAGTTCACTGAACTTTTGGTAATTTGGTGACCAAAAAAAAGGCAAAAAATGAATTCCGATACCGGGAATCGAACCCGAGCCTCCTGGGTGAGAGCCAGGTATCCTAGCCACTAGACCATATCGGACCATATCACTGTTCAAATAACCTCCAAAATTTAAATACCTCTACCATCATCCATAAAAGAAAAAATCTGTAATTCCAACAAAATGCATTTTCATATAAAGAAATCATCATTTTTCTGAACTTTTCGAGACTTTCGATCGATATAAAATTATTTCTAAATCCAAATTCGTATTCTCGTAGTGCACTCGTGGGATATTCCGACTTTTGTTTTGTTATCCAGGAAATGAAGTCTCCATGAGAAATCATCGAGGCTATTGGCCCTCCCAGCATGACGTCATAGCGTCAGGTACAGTTGAGTCCAATAGAATGCAACGGGACGCGTGGAGATCCGGCAACGCCGCTTTCTGACGCGGTGAACCAGTGTTAGTTTCATGGTGTACCTTCGTACTCGGTTTGTCTTTGCCGCTTTGTCGAAGGTGTCCGAACGATTTATACAAAGACTGCGTGAATTTTTGCTCAAACGCATGAACCGACATTGTTAGTGAAATATCGTTTTTTCATTGCCGAGACAAACATTTATGTGAAAAATCAGCGATTATCGTGTTATGCGAGCGTTTGGAGTATCCCTTTGACACTAGTCGTACGGTGTCCCGACGACAGGGAGGGAAAAGGACAGTGTGTCATTTGCTCCAAGGTTTCAGCACAAATTATCTTTATTGTTCTTTTTTTTATCATTCGTTTCTCAGCTGAGAGCTAAACTAGTGGAGTGCGCGAAAGATTGAAGTAGAAAAATAACGTTTTCTTTTGTGTATTCTCCGGAAAAAATAAATATGTATTGTCTGTAGCACCGCCGTTATATCGAACATGGAGACGATACATCGCGATATTCTCCAGGAGTTGAAAAATAAAATAGTCGACGATCTCGACGTTAATAATATATTAAATCAATTGACTACCGAGAGGGTGCTACGCAATGAGGAAGTGCTGCAAATTCGACACGCCACGTCTAGAGAAGGAAGAGCCAAAATTCTATTGGATATATTGCCGAGGTAAGGAGTGTAAAATAACTATGAAACAATAAAGAAAATGCAATCACCCGCATTATTATATTGGTATGAACAATGTGTAACTATAATACGCGTCTTTGTCGTTTTTGTTTGTTTAGCTGTGGACCTCACGCTTTTAATATTTTTCACCAATCACTTCGACATCACTACTCCTGGCTTAGCAACGATATAGATCGTATTTTGAATCGCAGAAGAATCGATGTTATTGACGCGGGACTCAATAGTCCTGGATCGCCGAATTTGCCCCCACAATCACCGATGACGGTAAACAGGGAGGCGAAGGTAGGATGCATTTATTTTTGGAAACAATAAAACTAATCCCATTTATATTTTCGTCATTCCGTTAAACTTTTTTTTTACGAATAAAATTCTACGATGATAACAGATATCATATCTCTATTACATCAGCATTCACAGTTACATGTAATTCTGAAACACCGCAAATGAACCCGAGAACTGTTGCAAGATTTCTTTCATTCATCATCTTTGGTCGCTAAACTCGTAAAACTTGTAACTTCTATAATTTTTATTGTATCACTTTGTGTTTTAAAAATCGTCTTTCTACCGCTGTGGCGCCTTCATTCCACTCTCATAAAAATTAGAAACATTGGTTTTTGAAGTTTCACAAAACCGAATATTTCAAGTTTCCCACAGCCACATACGGTGTTAAAAAGTTGCAAAAATACGTGTGATGTCCCCGAATTCATTCGTAGACACTGGATATCAATGAATAGAAGTCTTTTTTTAATTGTTTATGCAATGATAATTAAAGAAGAACTCCTATAAAGGGCTAAAAATATTGGAAGCATTCGCAGGTATATAAACAACTTCGCTGTAATGAATTTATGTAAAAATTACCTCGTCAATGATTCATCTTTCAATTAGTCTGCATCACTCGTCGATATTTCGTGAAAATGATAAGATAAAGCCTTTCGCGATCGAAACTCCCGTCTTCCTTACCATTAGATTCATATCGTAAACTACCCGATAAAAAAAATTGATTGTATTAATGGAAAAATTGTGTTCTTTATAAAAAAAAAAATTATCGATCGTCACACGATTGCGGCAAAAATATCGTAACTATTAAAAGATATCGTAATTTATTATCAGCCTTCAAACATCGATAGAATTAAATACGATCAATATACACAAAAATAAAACTTTTTTTTGTTTCATAACTTTTCTTTCAATCGCCCAAGGAGCTAATCTAATGTTTCATTATCTCCAATGTACGATAAGTTTTTAATACGATTTCTAACGATTAATTGATCCACTTATGCATTCATTTGGGACTCGATATCGTAAGTTTTAGCAAAAAATCGATTTTTTTTTTAAATGCACTTTCGTAATCGACACTGTGGATATTTTTTCTTCACTCGATTCAAAGTTTGTAGAATCTCGTAGGTGTAAAAAAAAAATTGCTGAACACCCAAAAATTCGTATCTTTCAGATGGAGGAGATGAAGAGCGCATTGACGAAGCTCCAACCCGGTAGCTACTTGGTTGTTCACGGTATGAAAGGATTCGGTAAATCATGTCTAACCGCCAATACACTGAAGGATACATCGCTAGTTAGAAAATTGTTCACCGTACGTAACTAATTCCAGTAGCAACCCATGTGTGCCGTTATCTAACTCTCGTCATGCAAAAAAAAGGAAATCAAATGCACAATTCACTCCATTCGGCACCGTTTTTTTTTTTTTTATTTATTTTTCAGAATCAAGTTTACTGGATCAAATTTGGTTACGAAAGAACGATCGAGGATGAAATTTTGATACAGTTGAACTTCCTCTATCATCAGGTCAGAAATTCCGACAGTCTGAACTCACCGATGACTTCGGAACCCCTGAAAGTGCATCTAATACACTATTTGCGTCATTACTTCGCCAAATCGAATAATCGTAACGCTTTGCTAATCCTCGACGATGTATGGAACAAAGAAATCATTGACGCATTTGACTTTCATTGCAAAACATTGGTCATCACGACGGACATTGATTTTTTGGAAGGAAAACAACTTGAGATCATTGAGGTGCACATTTTTCTCTGCTGTTTTTTCTCTTTTTTTTTTTTGGATAAAACAAATCGTGTTAACGAAGCCTCATGTATCTATGTGCATAAAAATAGCTTGCGACGTGATAAAAACGTGATAAAAAACTTTTTTTTTAATACCGCGTCGAATCTCAGACGATGGCACGTTCGCTCGCAGTCAATCGCTATGTTAGGCTTCCGGTTGCACAAATCTCTAGTATTATCGCTTCTTCGATTTACTTATAATGTTGTGATTGTTTTTTTAATATCAGATGAAGAAGGGGTTTACCGAGAGCGAGAGTCTCGGTCTCTTTGCAAAATCATTGGAAACCACGGTAGACAAACTTCCGCGAGAGGCAAAAAAGATTCACGATGAATGCAACGGTATGCCGATTCTTATTGCGATGTTCGCTGCACATTTTAAAGAATTCAAAGACGAAATGACCACCACAACAGACAAATGGCAATATTATTTGCGATCCCTCCGAAACAAGGATTCATCGAATAGGTAAGTTAACTTTCTTTTTTTTCATCGATCTTTGTCGATATTTTAAATGAAAGCAAATAAGAAATCCGTACGAACGTTGGCTTGATTCCTGTTGAATCGAATTAAAAACAAATCTTTTGCAGATTGGTTATGAAGTTTCTTGAGAAACAAACCGTAATTTTCGACACGTGTATTGGTCAACTTGACGAAGAAATACGAGAAAAGTACGAAGCGTTGGCCATCTTCAGCGAAGACGTCAACATAATGCCGCAGGTATAAAAAACGAAAAAAAAATCCGAATTATTTCGCACATCAACTGAGCTGACATTTTTTAAAATAAAAATTAAAGAATTCAAAATAAAAATAATATTGTATTATATTATTATTATTTAAATTATCTTTGTTTTTTTTTTTAAATAATGCCTTTTTCGACCATTTCTAATACAAAAGATTTAATCTTTCAACAGACTCTGCAGATTCTGTGGGATATGGATTCGTCGACCGATCCGGATATTTCGCACAAAATCGCCGACGACATGTTGATTCTGTGTCACAAATCTCTCGCGGCAAAGCATTGGAATGTCGATCTGCAGAGTTACGTATACGGTGTTCACGATTTGCTTCTTTGTCATCTGCGGCGCAAGCTAACGCCGGAAAAATTGAGGGATATGCACAGATCGTTCGTCGAAAAGTATCGCAAGTACTGCAACGGAGACTTTTCGACAATGCCTCACGACAACTACAGCTATTCGTATATAGGACATCATCTTGAACAATCGGGTCTCCACGACGAGTTTCCCAAATTGTATCTAAACTTCGACTTTCTACGTGAAAAAATTTATCGCACGGGTCTAAGTGATCTGCTGATTGATCTGAAGAAGTATCGAAATTTGATAACCGAAAATACCGAGGAGGGCAAAGCGAAGGTCGAAGATTTGGAAACATTTTTGGAGGTCCAGGCGGGCGTTATCGCCGAGCATCGTCGGCGGAAATGTCTGGATCTCGTGCAAATCGGCATCAATTATTGGTCCACTGGTTACGTACATCAAAAATGTCGTGAGATCGCGGCTGCGCAATCGTCGAAACTCTACGTGACTCACAATCACGTATTCACGGCGATGCAGAGCAAAAGCGAAGAAGTTTCCACCGCCGTGAGTACGGCAGTTTTTACGGAAGATCCAGATAAAATTCTCATTGGAAATGAATCAGGAGAGACGATTCTCTGGGATTGCAAAACTCGACAACAAACCGTTTTTTCGGGACACGACAAAAAAACGGCTATTATAAAGATTATCGTCAACAATGACGAATGTTTTTTGACTCTTAGCGAAGATGGAAAAGTGAAATTATACGCGATGAAAAGTAACGAACAGAGCAATAGTTGGGGCCGCACTTCGCCGAGAATTCACAGCCCCCGCGAGAGACAACAGTTCTGGCGTGGATTTTTCAACGACACTACATCGAAAGACAACAGCATAATGACTTTTTCGATCGAAGAGGAAAAAATAACGGATATGGTGCTGAGCTACAATGAAAACGGAGATAAACGCTTGGCGATTTGCACTAAAGAAGGAACGGCACAGGTATGAAATGGCCATTTTAGTACATTTTGTTATTATCGATTTAGAGAATTCTGCTTCATGATTGATATATTTTTTTTTTTTAATAGGTTTGGACTCTCGACGGAAGGATAATTTTTACGCAAAATACGGGACGGTAGGTAAAATTTTATCGAAAACAAAAAAAGCATGCATTTCGATTTTTTTTACGTGCTATTGAGCAGTTTTTTTAAACCTCAGATAGATGACCCCTATTAATCGTGAATATGATTTATTTTAGATAATTACTGTGAAAAGTTTTGCAATGAAAATAATTTTTGGGTTTTCGTAACTTTGCAGAGATTCTTTTGGACGTGTGGCATTTACACGAAAGGAAGGAATGCTTCATCTCCTGAACACCGAAGGAGTTTTGATATTCTACGGCCTACAGAGCGACCAATCGTATTCCTATCTCGCCAAATACAATCCAAATTGGCCGTATCGTAACGTAATATTCTTTGGTGCGACACCGTACACCGAAAAATCCCTAATGATCATAGCTGACCGCGCTGCTTTGTACATACAATGGGAAGAAGGACGTGACGAAAAATCTCCAAATTTTGTCACACATGTCCACAATTTCGCGAAACAGGAACGCGGCAAAGTAGACGACGGGGATACGGCTTACACATGCGCGACTGTGACATACGATGGACAATATTTTATCACTGGCGATTCCAAAGAATCGATTAAAGTTTGGGACATCGACGCGGGCGATCAGCCGATAGCAACTTTCAAGGGTCGTGCCAATTCGTTGGATACTTATTGGATTAGCGACGGACATCATTTGGTACGTTTATTTACCAATAATTGCAGTTTTTTTTTTCTTTTTACAATTATTATCGAAAATAAAGATTAATTTTTTCAAATTTCATTTTTTAGTTCCGTTAATTGAACTTTTAGCGTAAATTTTAATCGCCAATGTTCTTACAGATATGCGGAAGCGAAGACAGAGTTATTCACCGATGGCCCCTGACCCTCGAGCAATTGCCCAAATCTGTTCGGTAAGCTTTTCTTTTTCTCAAACGTTTCAATACGAAGAACATATTTGCATCGGAAATTAAGTTTTGAACGCATTAGCTATTGAGTATAAATTGCTATACTTTAATCGCTTTTTTGTTCTTTTTTTCGATGCAGAAAGATTTTTTCCCCGAAACATAAAAACACGGAAAAAATATTTGTATCGGAAATTAAGTTTTAGCCCGCGAACGCTATTGGATATAACGTTTTACTATTCTAATGGCAATTTTTTTTTTTTTTTTTACGTAGAAAGCCTTTGTTCGACGCGGTACTGAAACCATGGGGACAATCAGATATCGTCGCGAAGGAAACTGCAAACGGTATCGTCATTCACAACGGCCAAGAGACGCCACTGCAGACGGAGCCATGGATCGGAAAAATCACACGCTTGAAGCTCAATTCCGATGGGAACAAAATAGTCTATGGTACCGATAAAGGTGCCATTGCTGTTCTCGATATAATCTCCGATGGAGTAATGAATTTCCTCGAGTGGCAAAGTGTGCCGCACAAACTCGGAGTGGCTGCGAATTTTGTCAGTTTCGTCAACATTAATGGAGCGAGCGTTGTAGTTTGTGGCGAAAGAAATAATCTACACGTAAGCATACGTTCATAATAATAATGCTGATGTAGTAGTATAAATAAATTAAATAAACTATTAAATAATTCATTGAAAAAATGAATCATTAAATAATTTATTCATGTAGTAAGTTAACGCGTTACAAAAAAAAATGTCATTATAAATTTGTTTTCCGATAAGAATAATATTGTTATTTAATACATTTTTTTGCTGCAGGTCTTGTTTTCCAAAATTTCATCAATTGTAGAGAACACAGGACCCGTTATGTCGGCTTTCTCGATCGACGACGTTAACGCGATTACCGTATCACGAGACGGCATTGTTAGTTTCTGGAGAGTAAATGACCACACCAATTGGCATTCGAAAGATGCATGGAAAACGTGTGCGGAAAATGAAATCTTGTGCCACAGCTGTTTGAGTCCAAACAAAAAATTGCTTAATCTGGTCAAAGGAACCGGTGAAATGATTGTATACGAGATATTAAAGGATGAATCCGTAACGCCGACTTGCATAGACGCGGATACCGTAATGAAATTTTTGTTCGATCGGAAGGTTAGCTGCTGTGAATTTTCACAGGATGACAAATATTTAGCGGTCGGACTGGAACACGGAGATATTTTGGTGAGTATCTAAAATTTTTTTATTATCATTTTTTCAATCATTTGAGTTTCGTGATAAACCCGGAAGGGATCGGAAATCGGAAGGATTATCGATGATTTTTATATTTATTTTTATTTGGAATAATAAAAAAAAAAATGTGAAAAAAAATTATGTCGAATAAACGCAACAAAGAAATTTCGGGATTTAGCATCGATTTATTGGAAACAAAGTTAGTTACTGTGATTGCATAAAAAAAAATACTGCCTCTATATTCTTTTTTTTTTTTAAGAGTGACGGCTCTTTCTTTGTTTGTAAAAAAAAAATCGCATGCGATTTGTTGTTCGGGCCGTTGTCCTGACTTTGTAAAAAAAATCGCCGATACATTTTTTTTATATGTTTTTTCAAATATTTTGCATTTAAGAAAAATCGAAATTTTCCTACGATTTTTAAGATTCGAATCTGACGATATTTTTACGTGATCAAAAAAACTGTTACTAATAAACGATCGCATGGAACCACTAATACGAGTTTTTTTAACCGGTAAAAAAAAGTCTATTTGCACGCAATTTCCGAAACCCCAACACGAAGGGTCATTACTATGGAAAAAAAAGTTAGTCTAACGTATCCCCTTAAGATGCTATAAAATTGCGATTTAAGGACACAGTTGTGATATACCGATTTGCCACAACGAGTCGATTTTATAAACATTAAATCGAATTAATCGCAATAACAAAAAAAACCGTAAATCGTGTCTAACCAATAAAAAAAATGATTCATAATTCGTTTAAACATAAACCCAACCTGCCGTTGAATAAAATTGAATTCTAAAAAAAATATATATATATGTATATTTCAGATTTTCGATGTATATGAACGTCGGCAAGTTTGTCGTCTTGAGCTTCACTGCAATGAGGTTCGTCAGCTCCACTGGGGGCCGATTTCGCTCGGGGCGCCGATACTTTTTTCGGTAAATTGCGACGAACTCGCCTGGTGGAACTTGGCACCGGTTTTGAGTCAAAAACAGGAGAATCGTCGAAGTCGCATGGGAATGTCGCGAAGTACTACGACAATTGGATCCGGTCCGCGATCAAGTGGAAGGTTCAGTGCGAGTCAATCATTGGATTTGCAAACGTCCGGTGGGCTCGCGCGGGAGTTAAAGCTCATGGGATCGAAATCGAGTGACGCAGATTCGCGATCAAAGCAAATGATCGACGATCGAGACAACGACACGCGCACCAGTCGTTCCGACTACTGGAAAAACAAAAGGGCCAAAGACGAGAACAGAGCAGCGCTATTGTCCGTTGTGCCGCTGCCTCCGAGTTGCAATTCCAAGATATGCGTCTCCGACGATTTTCGCAAATTTCTGTCGGTCGACGTTCACGGTTTCGTGAGTAACTTTGTTTGCTACAACGATATTTAATTATTTCTACGATATAATCGGCTCAAAAATTTTAACGAATCGAAAGAAAAACGTTACATGATTTTTTAATTATCTTGTAATCGAAAAGATAAAATCAAAATAATCGCAAAACACGCGCCTCGGCGCCGTTTGACGAGGAAAAAATCTATTGTGATATTTCAATAGCAAAAAGAAAAAGAAATGGTAAAGAAAGAGAAAAGATCTACTTAAGACGCAGAGAATGCGTTTTTTAACTCATTTCGAGAAAATGTGACTAAGTCAGTAAGGAAACAATTTTAGAGTCGAGAAATTGTTACCATTTGTGCTCAAAAAAAAATTTAGCGATTTTCACGAAATTGGGATGAAATTAATTGTGATTTTTTTTTTTTTTTTTTTTTTCGATTACGTAGTAAAATTTGTATTATCGCGAGATTCCAATGAGTTCTCGACTGTTCAACGAAAATAATATCTCGTAGTCGAAAATTTTGCAAATAAGAAAAGATGAAAATTGAGGAAAAAAAAAAATTAATGAAAATCTACTTAAAGAATAGGTAATGTCGTAAATGCATTTTAGATACGTATTAAATATTGACTGCAGAGCGATTTTCGAATCCAAGCATAGTAGCGTCATACTAAATTTCAAAATCTCGAGCCGAATTCAAACTCATGACACGTTATCATGACTTCGTTACCGTAAACCTCATTTTTTTTTTTTTTTTTATATTTCATCCAAATATTTTTTTTTCTGCACTCCTAACGCAAAAAAAAATCGATCGTATTTCAATGAGACTGATTATGTATTACCGATGGTTGTGTAATGATAAAAGACTCTCTCCGCTCACGTAAAAAAAAAAAAAAAATGCGCTTCTACGCAAAATCGCTCTGTATCTACTAAGTGCCTTAAATATTTATTAAGTAATAATTATCGATCAAAGAAAGTGAGAGACATTGTCTCCGATAGGATTAATGTAATGAGGAGGTGTCAATCCACTTCATTTAAATTTTTCGTCGAAAACCGAGCGTATCGTTCGACAATACGCGTTAACTATTTCTTCACTGCCAGTTTACACGTGAAACGTACGCGAATTTCCTACAGGTGCATTTATTATCGAGAAAACGGTGTCTCAGTAATCTTGCGATCGTAGATTGCGAGTGATTTCATTGAGAACACCGCGTGAATAACAGAACTACCATAAGAAGACAATAGTTAAATCGTAACAGGCTAATTTTTTTTTTTTTTTTTTTTTTTTTTTCATTTTTCTTCGATCTCATATCGTAATTTCTTTTTGAAATTCAATTTTTTTTCTACCTCGATAAACATACTGTAATTATTGAAGGTCTGAACGACATACATCTTAGATTTGTATTAAACGTTCAAACGCTCAAAAAACGTGTCATATGATTTTTTTTTTCGAACTAAAAAGGTGCTTTGTGCGAATGTTTCAAAAAAAGTTAAGAAGGAAAATGTGTAGAATCAACGCGATCGAACGGCAGGATAGAAGAATACATTTTCATAATGGAAACGACTCGAAAGTTTATCGCGACTTCTTTTATCTCGAATAAAAACAGTCGTTTAGCTCAACAAAACTATTTTGTAGATAGTGCAATTATCATGATATACATAATTATCTATTTTCAGTTTTATCGTTCCACGTAGTGTTTCTATTTTTTTTTTTTTTTTTTATTGGACACGAAGTGATCAGCAAGGTTGACATAACCGAAATTTAATTATATATTTGAAAAAAAAAAAAAAAAATTACAAAAAAAAGAAATTGACAATCCGTGTAAAATTTTACACGATAGTTTATAAATATTTTGTAACCGGCATAAAATTTCAATTCAACAAACGATCCATTAGAGGCATCGGATAAAAATCGATACATTGCGTTCGATTACCTCGAGAAAATAAATGACAGTGCTTACAAAGCGGTGCACCGATTCCATGCAAATGTGAATAAAATGAGAAAAATTAAAATTCTTCCATGTGATATATGAAAATGCAACGATCGGTGTATTTTTTGTCTACGGTGCAATATTGTCGATTGTTGAAAATGGTCTCGTTGCCCAAAACAACTGGCTTAGTGTAATAATACATCATAGTTAATTGATTGAACGAAAAAAAATAAAAAAAATTTACGTCGAGAACTATGAATACTGTGCAGAGCTCAATTTTTTTTACAGCTTTTAATATGTGATAAATATAAGAAAATATCTATATACTGTAAAACCTTTTGTATTTTAATATTCGTTAAAACTATTTAAATATGTATATCTGTAATAAAAAAAAAATTGTACATAATTGTGCATAAAAAAATGTCTGACTTTTGTATTATCCATACGATGTTTCGAGAATAATGTGAACGTACGGGATGCATATACATATATTGCAATGTTGAGCCTCGAAATAGAATTGTCGGCTGCGAGCATTGCGCAATAGGAAAAGTTGGCAAACGTTGAGTTATTTGGTTTTGAACTGAGGGGCCAATGTCAGCGGATAGACAAATAATTACATTTGTCAATGCGGATATCCGCGATGTAATGATCAACAACCATTAATAACACAATACAAAAACTCTGTTTTTACGATTACAATGAATATAAACGTTTGATAAACTCACCCTTTCTATCTGCATGACGCACTCGAAATTACTGCAACTGGTAGACACTATGCACTTTTTCACTATTATACTGTTCACTGCACAAACATTACGTCTTTTCGCTACGGACTTTTTTTTTGTTGATTTTAACCTCATGACATCGCGTTTAGCTACGGACTTTTTTCGTCGCCATGCGAACTAATGAATGCAACGGTATTTAGCCGTCTTAACCGATAAATTCGATAAAACGTTACTTTAATTTGTAATCAACATCGATTGACAATTATTTTGCTCAAATTTTTATCTTCGATTAATCTATTATTTACCGGATATCAATGGATAGTCGTCACGTCACGTCGATAGTCGTAGTGTCACGTTCAATTTTTCTGTCAGCTACGCGTCGTTGCAATTTCAATATATTTTCTCGTTTTTTCTCATGAGTGGACTATTTAATCGTATGTAGACAGAATTTGATTGATTGTATGCCTTAATTAACCATCAAACGTTATGTTTCGTTACAATTTGCATGCTTATTTTCATAATTTTCACCGGTACACAGGACGAGCGTTGTTAAACAAACTGCCATTTTGCCAAACTGCTTAGCAACAACCGTCGCGCGCCCCTCCGCGACTCGCAATAGTTGCAAAAAACCAAAAACTTTCAAGGACCCTCGAAAAAATGATTACTTTCTCTCAATTTGCATCGTTCCGTTCTTACGCCATTCTTTCATTTAGTTTTTTACGTTCATTCATCGAGAAATCCTGTCGCGGATGTAAATAAAACCGGAAAAACAACGGCCGGTATCTCGACGCCAAACGACCGTTACACGAATTTTCCTCGATATACCGCATGAGATATTTCAGTTTTTCTATTATTATCTCATTGTCGAATAAGTTTGATGGAATTTTTGAAATTCATCACCGATGCGTCTATTTTACCCGCGAGAGAGCAGTGCCAAGTTCGATACCCACGTGTTTATGTCCCGCGCGACGGGAGGGAACGACCTTCGCGAGGTAACTCACCACACTAACGGCTATACTGCACCACACGCGCAGCGAGCTCCCGCGCAAGTATACAAGCTGCGTGTATATACACGCATGGAGCTGCTAGAGCACGGCGCGGGAAACGGTTGGTCGTAGTGGTGGGGAAATTGTGACGTATTCCGAGAGTGGGGAAACTGCGCGCACGCGGATGTAAAGCGGAACCTCGTCACTCCGTGTAGTCGGTGTCGGTCGGTCAGATCGACGTACATTATCCGTGTACGTTCGAATAGATTAAATTTCATCGCTGTCACAGTTCGAGAGTCGATCGGTTATACCTCGTGCGTGTGTTTTTTTCCGTCTCGACCACGTGTATAATCACGCGACACATTTCCGCATTAATTATCGTACCGCGTCGAGGTGAAAGAAAATGTCGTTGGTGTACAGAAATTCGATGAAAGCCATTGGCAAGGTGGTGCCCGAGAAGCTTCAGCCTCTGTGGAATCATCCAGCAGGTCAGTCAAATCTGTTATTCAATAGTTCGTGTTTTTCACAATTTTTTTTTCGACCGTCGTACGTGTATTCAAAATTTTCGGAAGAGAGAAAACTTTTCGTGTGAAGCGCTGTTTAGTGAAACTTGGCAGAGTACAAGCGGGTCAAGGACGGGGACACGAGAAATACTATTAAATCTTCAAAAACTAACCGTGTATTCGGAGATTCAGTGTTATTCATGGTTATCGCGTGCTTCTTACTATCCTTGTTGGTTCGATAATCGATCATTGATTTTATTTTGTTGCGCGAGAGTTCGGGCGAAAAAAAATTCTCGTTTCGCACACAGAAAAAAACTTGTAGCAATTTTGAAATAATTATTTTTAAACGATCTTTTAGTTGAATTGAAAGTTTTATTTAACTACTTCCGGTATATATCCATTGTATTTTTACCCTGCATTGTTCCGTATTCTCCGCATTTGTGCGAACTGAATGAATAAAAAAAAAAATTCGCGAGATATTTTTGTTTTATGGTCTGTGCATTGTTATTATTTCTTTTAGGTCCGCAGACAATATTTTTCTGGGCACCTGCATTCAAATGGGTAAGTCCGATGCATTGTTTTTTCTTATTCTGTATATATCTCAGTGTATAAAAAAAACAGGTCACGTGATCGCGCCGAGCGTATTATCCTCGGTATTTCCGAGGAAGAATTTTCGTCGAGTTGTTACGCGACGTTGAGTCGCCGTTACCGTTATCTAACAACATCGATTTGTCGGAATCACTGCCTATCTTCTTCAGAATTTTTTCAACTCCATTTTATTCATTCGATTTCGCTTGTCTGTATATTTTTTTGCTCGCAATGATTTCTTCATAACCGCAGGGGTTGCCAAGACTTCGCAACGAACGTGATAACGCTCTCTCGGCGCGCATCAATTTATTTCTTAACCGCGATAGTTCCGCGTCTGATTACATACTCGATTTCGCGCGAGGCTTCCGCAACATCGGAGACTCAATCACGTGAACAGAAATTCTTGCGTCTCAATTTCAACAACGAACCAATAAATCTTTTCGGGGGCGGCAGGGGGGGCGGTGGCAAGTTCACGTTACGAATTCATTCATTTGTATTTAGTACTTCATTTGAAAAGATCGAAATAATCAAATTTTCATGAGTTACACAACAAATCGTCGCGAATTTGACGAAAAGAGAACGATGAATATACGTACACGGAGAATTGCATACGACAATGACCTGGAAAAGTTAATAACTCTTGTAACGGCGGTTGATGCATAACGACCTTCAATGAGAACGATTGACGGGACTTGATTAAGTTTCGTTCGTACTGTCTGCTGGACTATGATCGGTGGTCAGTTGCACTACAATGTTTTTTTATAATGACAAATTAACATTATAAAATAATTCGATAATTATGAAATTTTTTTTTTCATTGCCTGTTTTAATTATTGAAACTTATCGAACAGTAAAAATACAATTTTATTCTATTTTCGTATTTCGTCATTTTTATTTATCACTATACACGTAAAAGTGGAAAAAAATTGATTTTTTTATTTCATTTAAAAATTACGTAGGAATTTTTTAATTCGCGTTAATTCACGCGTCTATAGTCGCCGGTCAGTGACAATTCAGAGTTTGCAATTTCGAGTTCATTAACACAACGAAAACAGATTGGCGGATTAACTATGGAGCGGTAGTTCAGAACGCAGAATTAGAGGACAAAGGAAAAGTATTATCGGATCTGTTCACCATACCTTTGAATCAGAAATTAATTACGTTTTATCAACGGGATTTATCAATGATTTTCTCCCATAGGGAACACGCTATTTCCGCTGTTTCCGCTGAAATAAAAAAAATATTTAAATAAAAATTAGAATAAAAATGTTCACAATTCATTTTAATGAACTTCGTACTTATTAATTTAAAAAAATTAAAATAAAAAACGAGATTTATTGAATTTTTTTTTTATTTATAAAAATTAATTGGAACATTCAGAATTTTTTAACGCTTCTATAAAAAAGGCATTGAATGTCTTACAGTAGAAAAAAAATGTTTTTACAGCAGTTTTTTGTCGACAGGGACTCGTTTTGGCGGGAATAGGAGATCTTCAGCGACCAGCGAGTAAAATATCGATAAGTCAATCGTCAGCATTGGGATTAACAGGTCTAATATGGACGCGATATTCATTGGCGATAACGCCGAAAAATTGGAGTCTCTTCAGTGTGAATCTCTTCGTGGCATTCACCGCATTGTACCAAGTAGCGAGAGCCGTAAAGTGAGTTAAAATATTTGTTTCCCAACGTTCATCGTTCCGTAAATTCATTGTCCTCGTTGAGTTCGTTGCCGTGGAATACACATTTGTGTTTTTCAAATGGCGTGTCGATTATAATTAAAATATGTAGTCTGCTTGCGTGACGCGACGCGAGAAACAATATCGTCACGACACGCCCCGCGCTTCCTGTATCCCCGCCAACGCGATGTATGTACGACATTAGCGATGCCAGAAATTGACCTGTCGCCGCTTACCCTACCGTTTCGTCGGGTTATTCTTGGAATTAAAGTACAATGTGAAATTCGCCAAAACATCGCAATCCACGCGATCAGAATTCTTCAACATTTCTTTTTAATTGTTTCAGATACCAACGGGACATCGAAAAACAAGGAGCCGCGACGACGTCGACGATCGGAAAGGAACATTGACGACGATTACAAAATCCCGAAACATTCCTAGATAACGAATATATAAACCTCTATATATATATGTAATATAATGTATAAATATTCGTCAAGGATAAAAATCGCTGCCCGGGCACTCGACTCAACACTTTTCCAACACGGAGACAGTGTTTGTCTTGGAGTATAAAAAATTATTCGACGAGATTAGATTCGATTTATAAATTACGACGAGGCTATTCACCGTTTGGTCATTCGATTGCGTCTCGTCGAAACTAAAACAAAAAAATCAAATGTAATTAGCAAAAAAGAATTGCTACTGAAAAAACTGCAAGGGAACGTGTATGCGACGAGTCTACGGTACGCTGACGAGACTTTGACGTCTCAATTGTTAACGGTGAAAGTTTTTCAGTTGATTCGATTTCAATAGAAGTATCGATAGATTGTTAAGCGGATTTTCGGAATATTTCGAAAATCTATGAAAAATAGAAAAAAAGGATCGCGCGGAAGTAGCGATAATGTGCCAAACTGTGATAACGGGAAACGGTGCTGAGATCGAAGAATTTCCGCTAATTGTAGTGGTAAAAAAAATGGAAAAAACGTACAGACGAGTCTCGTAGAACGCTTCTCGACGCGCAACAAATATTTAGCTCAACTTTAACTAATTAGTTAATTCGTCGAGAGGGTTAAGACTTTTGGCGTTCGAACGAAAATTTATCCCGAAAAATTTGTACAAGAAGCGCAAAATGATTCGGAGTTATATCCGTTAGGAGGATTTTTTTATGTCTCCGAATCCTCGAAACACAAATTTCTACCTCTGAGCAACAAAGTTCAACACACTCTGTACCACCTATGTACATTATCACTGTTATATTATACGTATACGATGTACAATGTGGAATTTCGCCGCGAGTGGAGAAAAGAAAAATTTTACGCTCAAAGCGTTGTAATTATTGTATAAAAAAAAAGAAAAAAAGTTCTAATTGACTCTCATTGTATATCGTTCGCGGGACAATTGCGATAAATAAAAGACGCGGTAATTTTTCAGATTTTTTTTTATTTACCTTAGCATTGTTTCAACATTTCAAATATTCGTAAGTTATTCCCAAATTTGTAAAAAAAAAAATGGTGCGAATTTGAACGACACAAAGATTTGTGTAATATGAATATTTTTTTAATATAACGGATTGTTAAGCAACAAGAATATAGACGTGTTTACAAGGTACGCACATTTTTAGTTTATCTTTACCGAATTACGTGAATTTCCACTCATTTTGTTGTTATCATAATTATTTTCAAATTTTTATCGACTTTTTCTTGCTTTTCGCGTTATCGCTTTTATCGCCGATTCAAATTACGTAAAATTATTATTTTTTTGGTTTTTGCAAAATAATAACTGAGAAAAAGTTCGGAAATGTTTGAAATTATCGAGAAAGAACCTCCGCTGCTCGATTTTTTTCGCATCTTCCTGGAGTCCATTTTCGCAAAGTTCCAATTTATATGTCATCCGAGCAGTTAATTGATTTTTTTCTATAAAATACGAACGTATCGTGTGTTCGTAATATTGCATCAGTGAATTATATCGCCGGGAGGTATTGCAGCGCCGATTCGTTTCGCGAAAAAAAAAAGAAATAAGTATATCGCTGAATGTAGTTGTGAGAACGGCCGCAGGGCGTCGCTCGATGGTATCGGAACGGAGTCGGCGCAAAAGTTGCGCAACGTAAGAGAGTTCGAGCACACGAGACGCGTAGGTACGCAGTCCGTGGAGCTGGAGTCGTGAGTACAGACTGAATTTTTTTCTCGCTCCTCGTAAAAAAAGAATATATATACATACAAAAAAACTCGTCATACTTTTTATTTCGTCGTTGTTTCGGGTGACGTTTTTGACGCCGCTGGTAATTCGATAAATTTCTGGTAGCGCGTAAGCGAGAATAGCAAAAAGATAAAGAAAAGAAAAAACAGTAAATTCGGGTGACAGAGAGAGATCCGAAACGGATTATCGGTCTCTAAGTGCGTTGGCAATTAGGCTATTTTATTCGAGTGGGGGAAAGAACAAAATAGCCTATATAGCATACACGGAGAGTTATAATTCAAGAGAGAAGTAATCTGCGACAAAAGCATCGACGATGTTCTCCGGCCTGACGAATCAGATGTCCAATTGGATGGGCAAGAAGGGCGAGGACGGC
Organism: Cryptus viduatorius; assembly: GCA_964006125.1. Taxonomy (NCBI): domain Eukaryota; kingdom Metazoa; phylum Arthropoda; class Insecta; order Hymenoptera; family Ichneumonidae; genus Cryptus; species Cryptus viduatorius. Next base: position 7,309,669 of record OZ023220.1, read on the forward strand.
TCGGAATTGCCTCCGGAGGAAAAAGTCATGTCACCAGGTGCCGAGGGAGATCTCGATCTCGAGAAAAAGGATAACAGGTATTCCAAGGGCATGAAATATAAAAAAAATTAAAATTTTTTAAAAACATCGCGTTTTCGTCAAAATTAACGAAAAATAAAACGTATATACGAAAGTTACGAAAAAAAATTCCAATTATAACACTTGACGTAACCATTTTTCACGATTATCGATGTATCCTCGTTTTTTTTTTATTTCGCGATCGAGTCATTCAACGTTAGAAAATAGTGTGAGTGCCGAGAAAAGATTCGTATATCTATACATATATATATATATATCATTCAAGTAATCGATGAGGTTTCGAGTTTGTGAAAATGTGCGTCTTACACGTTTTCTCCTATCGATTCGTTAACGTTCGCGATTAGTTCAGCTCGTGAAATTCGTTGCGGACACTTTTTAGCTATCAGGTTACGTAGATATGCGTTTACGATCGAGAATATTATATCCATTTATGGATGAGGGAGAAAAAAAATGTCAAAGAATTATTCTTGGGTCGAGGAACATCTACGTCTCGAACTGTCATCGACCCGCTCGCTGCTATCTCTGCTCTTCCTCGTTCCTACTCTCTGTACGTACATTACCCAACGTACGTATATATATATATCAATAGTAACACCCTCGAGTTCATACCAGTGGGTTATAACGGTAGGCCAAGTCTTACGAGACCTCGTGACAAGAAGTAACTGATCAATAACTCTTTATGGATTTTCGAATGCTCTCTAATATTACCTCGACGTCCCCCGTGGAAAGATAAAACATCATTTTTTTCGCAAAAAAAGAAAAAAAAATTCCAATAAATGTCAAATAATTTCTATTCGTGGTGCATATTTTTCGGATGAATAAAATTACGTAAAAAATGATTAGATTTTTTTTTTTTTAATTCATATCGATCAATACTGTTTTTTTTTCTCGTAATTTTTTTCGTCTATTCTCGTAATCGCAAAATTACGATTTTTTTTTCGACATTTCCCGAATTTATTAATTTTTTTGAATTGTTGGTTATGTCAAATTATTTTTTTATTTACCTGCGACGTTTTTTTTAATCCGTACGAAGTGCAAAGAAAATGCAGATAGGCAATCATACAGTTACGCCGAGAGTTACGCAATTGACAATTGATATCTCGTGCTGTCGTCGAGTAGCTAACCTTTCTCTCGCGTGATGTTTGCTCAAACACCTCGGAATAAATTGGAAACCTTCAAAAGCCACACGAGCTCTCGAGTCCGTTTTGTTTGCACGATAAATGATTTTTCGTACGCAAACGAATGTTACGCACACTCCGGCGATTGTTGAGAAGCATAAGGGCGTTTTTTGCATCGCGTTTTAGAATTAAATCGATTGTTTTCAGCATCGGTACGCGAAAAATTAAAAACGAATCAAGAAGCAGAAATGACCAATGCGCTGGAAATGACTTTTGTCTGTAACGAAGGTGATTAGCCCCTATTTCGCGATCGTTTTTTTTTTTTTCTCTTTTTTTCGCTGCCGGGGGCAAAGCCTGGCGAGGCGCCGCAGACGAGAGCGGAACTGAGCTCCAGCTTACGGATCAATCGATACTCAGACACCGTTTTTTTTTTCTCATTTCATTCCACGTGCCCCGGAATATGCTTCTCCACCTCGTAGCTTCCGTTCTCGACGACGTCGTTTTCATTTTTTTCTTTTTTTTTTTTAACTTTCTACTAATTCAATTAACGTGGCGAATACTCCTGAGCAAACCTCGGAATCTGCTAACATCGTCTCGCGATCGTGAAATTTTATAGTCTACTTGATATTCATTTCAGTTGATAGCGCAGTCGCGAGTACACAAGTCGAATATTCTTCTATCGAATACTCGATTATACAAAACGCTGCATCTTTTTTTCTTTGGCAAACAAACGAAAATTCTTACGCGAGATATTGTTAAAAGTTGAAATCTCGTATTTGACTTTTTCTTTTTCGTAATATCGCTTATTATACTTTTTTTTTAATATCACGAAACTCTTATTAATATCTGAAAATAGAGACGTATCTTAACGTTTCCATAGGCGTTTCCGTGTTTCGAATTTTTTCCTAACCTCTTTATTTTTTATTCATCGCGTTCGAAAATTAATTAAAAATAAACTATAAACAATCGTATCTCGAAACTTTGTCGTTGAAATCGACTTTAAACGATAAAAAAAAAGATCGAATGGCTTGCAGACAAATTTCCATAAAAGATTCAGAGTTCGATCTGTATAACAGTTTTGAAAAACATTATCCCGAGAGGTTCACGAGACGATGCAATAAATATTTGCGGTCGCGACTGAGAAATTACGAATCCATATGTGTGTTTGCAATATATATATATCTATATATATGTTACATAAAAACCCTCGATATCGGGAAAGCAACATATAAATACACGTACTGGGTACAGATAGTCACATTCTATAACAGTCGAATCATACAGAGTCAACCAATCGATTTTTGCGCAATGATAGCTCCTCGCTTCGCAAAAATAAATTAAATTGACGAGTCTCGATGAATGGTTCGATTTATCCGGACGATAATAACTTTATCGGTTTCGATCAGACATCGATTCGAATAGCCAATTCTTTTTTTCTCTCTCTTTTGTTTATCGTTATTTTTTTTTTTTTTTCGATCCCATCAAATCGACAATGTATAATGGCATTCGGACCGAACGGCGGATTCTCGGAGATTCGCGAATGATCCATAAACCCCTCGAAAGCTCCCGCGGCGGTTCAGTTCGTTCAAAAAGGCTCTGTGGCCGCAGCGAGAAGCTATATTGGCATCTCATTATATCGACCCGCTGTAGAGAATGGGATATTGTATATATATATATATATGTATATACGTAGTCGGTACTCTGGGATTGTACGACACGAGAGTTTGGTGAGCAGCGCACCAGCGCAGATAACCCAACGAGCCGCTGGTCGCTATGCACCGTTGCACTCGTTTCTACTGGTCCACTTGTTTTTTCCACTACATAGAAACTCTCCGATACTTTTGTACGATGCGTAATTCAGAGTTTCTATTTCTTTTCATTAATGAAAAAAAAAAACGATTCAATTTCAGATTTGTTCGACGAACGTTAACGTTCTGTTTTCACTGTTCCTCGTTACTCTCGACCCTCCTATACAAGTTTTCCTTTTCCACAGGCATTTAATACTTTACACGAATAAATTTTCATCCCTTTCGCAGGAATGTTGATCCATTTTTTTTTCGATGAATAGGGCATTGAAAAAGTAAATTATCTCGCGAAGTTTTTGTTCGTAAGATAAAAATCATTTTTGAAAAAAAAAAATTGAAAAAATAATTCATAATTTTTTTTTGTTAATTATACATTTATCATTTTTCGAGTATTTATTTGTTTATTATTATTTACTTTATGTTACTGCGGGTAATTGAGAATAATTTTCTCAATGATTCGATGAAGCATTGTAGTGTCAATAACTTCGCTGAAATCGGAGCCCATCGAGTTTTCTGAAAGTGTCTTTTCTGCCGTATAGCAGATGTCGAGCGATGCGCCAAACAGTCGAAGTTAATTATATTAATTACGACGATTCCGAGTAGATAAAAAATGATCGAGAAATCAGAGTTGCTGCATCGATATCCCAACGAGTTTTTGAAACTCCTTGACGTTTTCCACCGTAAGACATTTCGCGATTATAAATCGTAACGCGGGCGTTCAGCGTAAACATAATTTCGCATTTTGTTTGATACCACAAATTCCCGGATAAACTTCGATATCGTTTTATCGTGTATGTGATTAATCCTCCACTTCGAGGAATTTCGAATCGCAACACAGTAATAATAAGCCGCTTTTACGAAACGAGAGCCGACTATATATGTCCGCAAAATAGGATTATTAAATATTAATAAGTGACGTCGAATGAATGGCGAGTCAGCGGTGGTTGACTCTAACAGTCGTACGTACGCGAGTCACGAAACGAGGATATATTTGATTACCCACACCTTACGTGTACGGAAACGCAAATTCTACGGCAAGTATATTTAAACCAATGAATAAATTATTATCTCCGCCAATGAGTACCGACGAAAAGTTTCCTCGTCAAAGGTAATCAAAGCTCATAGATTTAATAGAAAAAAAATTCAGTAATGCTATTTAAAATGTTCGTAATTGCTTTCTAATTTTTTTTTACCTTTTCGCTTCTTGAGAAATTTTTGCAAGTCACAAAAATGATTTGTTAGTTTATTTCTCTCAAAAAAAAAAAAAAACAAATCGAAATAATTTGAAAATTCGAAATTATACAAAATCGCGGAAGCGAAAGGGTTGAAAATTAGTTAATTGCATTTATCACAAATGCGTTGCATGTTGTTACATAAATTCGCTTCGTACCGAGAAAAAGTAATGAAATTGCATCAAAATCGGAAAAAAATTAGATTTGGATTTTTTTTTATTTTCTCTTTTTTTTTTCTTTCGAACGCAACAATATACTCGCGGAAGCTTTTTTACCGGTGTCACCGTTTACTTCGGGATTGAACCGCAACACGGACACAACACGGTTGCAGTATGCATGAAGCACTTTCTATGCGTAAACGATAAAAGGCTCCGGGAACCAAACCCTTCGGCTGAAAAGTGTCACAAACGACTCGAGCCGAACATCGACGCAACCAGAGAGAGTTGACGCTTATGTTAAATTGCAACCGCGTAAAAATCTCGACGATATTATCGCGCGTAGAAAAAAATAGAACGAACGATTTTTTTTTTCAACATTTTTTTCTCCCTGTATTTGCGAAGAAATACGCAGACATATACTATAATCAGAATAGCGTGCGTTTAGTCCGAACTATACGACGCTTCGCGTGAAAGTTATGATGTACCCGAAAAGTCGTAAAGTTCATTCGCACATCCTTTTTACTAACCTTTATTTTACACTCGTCGCGATTTATGCTTCTAACATATATTTTTCGTATGCTGAACGCGACTAGAGATTTTCATGACGCACTTCCGGTTCTCACGGACAATAAATTCTAATAAAAATGGGTGTGAATATATTTATGTCTATTCCTCTGCCGAAAAAACAGCAAATCTGCGGCTGTTTTCCTTCGAATATTGTTCTATTCTTTCTTCAATGGATTACAGCTCTCTGTTAACTCGAGAGTTGCTAACATTTTTTCACACGTTTTCAACCCTTTGCTGATCGTCGTAACATTGTTATAAAGGAGAACAACATAACAGGAATATAGAAACAGAATTAATGTTAAAAACTTCAAAAACATTTTCACGTAATTGACATAAAATTAATACAAAATTTAAACAAAACATGAAAAAAAATAATAAAAAAAAAAAAATTCCAATAAAATTTTCATTTTTTTTTTTAATTAAGTTCTTTCAAATTTCGGCAAAAATGTTTAGTTACTTTCCAAAAATATCCACAAAAATTGATGAATTGACAAAAAAATGTATACAATGATAACATCGTAAAAATTATAGAAATTATAAGCAATAGAAATTAATTTAAATCGGCAGAGCGTTTCGCCACAACATTACTCCACTCGAAACTTCTGGAATTCAACTTGAACCCGTGCGCGATGTACCACAGTTAAGTTCACCGCATCATTTGGATTATATCAGTCATACTGACAGAATAGAAAATCATTAGCAGCCGCGGTAAATGTTGGTAATTCGTTCGTCGAGATCTTCACAGCTTCAACCCGATTATAAATGCAAATGCACTGGTGCATCAAAGTGTTTCCATAATTTAACCTATTAAATCAGTAGTTGAAATTTCATTCGACCGCAAATCCGTGTATTATCGTAATTTATATCGCTGTCCATCCGACGTGAAACACATTAAATGAATCGCGAAAGATTCGATTTCCGTATTATTTTACTTCGATCTAAAATTCTATTCCGCGGTCGACCACTCCGATTTAGCTAATTCTGTGAATATCCCTTTAAAAAAAAATTATTTAATTATCCACCATATTTTTTAATAAAACTCTAATGAACGCTCGCGATGGACACTTTGATCGGAATTTCAAAATGTTTTTTTTATCCCTAACATCGTTATTTTTTATAATGAAAAAACTTTATTTTTCGTATAGCAACTGTTTATAAAGCGCGTACTCAACTATGATTTTTCATGGTACACAGGTGCGCGATGTATCGTCAGCACAAATTGTTAGGAAATATGTAGCAAAACCCTCAAAGCTTTCACGGCTTGTTTATAGAACATTATTAATTAACATCGTTATAGTTCGCGCGTGTGCATGGAAAGCTTTTGCGAAAAGCTGGTCTCCGCTCGGAAGCTAATACGTCGTCTGTTATAACGTTTACTATGAAATATTATACGCCGCCAAAGTGCATCACAGGACGTAGTGAATATTAGATAAACAGCACCGTAATTCACGCGCATACGAACGCCTTCCCTTCCGTTATTTCATTCCATATCCATCCAAATACATCGCATATCTATCAGTCTATCGCGGGCTTTAAACCATCACGCTGCACAATCGTCATTCGAATCGTATATATATAACATATATGTCTATTTCGTGTATATATTACATTAGCATAGCACTCGATAGCGTAATGTTGGCATAAAACGGATCGTGAATTAACAACAGGCGAAACGTTGGCGGATTTAATCCGTGGCTTTTAATCTTCTCCGTAACGAGAATCATCGACTGGTAAAACAGTGTCATCGGAGACACCATTACCGCGTCTATATAATTTTCTTATTCAACGTGTTTCATCGATGCAGTAAAGAGTTACGAAAAAAATATATATAAAAGGGACTTTTTTTTTTGACGACCGTGAAAATAAAATCGTAATGTACCGTAATCTTCGATCCTCGAAGCGGACGCACCCGTCGAAAGGTGGAAATTACACGTTCGTCTGTTTTGAAAAAATCGAAATTCGCTCGAATTGCACAATCGCCTCGAGGAAATCCTGCGAAATATGATATCTTTTTTCTTCGTCACTTCGAGGGCTTCTCCTTTATCGTCGTTATGCGATTGAGGGATCATCCGTGTGACAAAAATCGTCCCGAATATTGCCGCAAGTAGGAACCGTACCACTCCAATTGTGTGTTTTCAGTCCTACGAAAACGGGCAGCAAACTCGAGATGTTAGCCGGTGTTAAATCCCAAATGACTGGGTGGCTGAGCGGTGGTATACCGGGACTCGGACGTGGCGCTGCCGAGCCAACGGAGGGTGTCGATACCCAGATTACCGGTGAAACCAACGACGCACTTGCGTCGCGGGACAATATCCAAGCATCAGCGACCGATAACGTAAAAGACGATGACGCAAGCAGGTGGGTTGCAGGGTATGTGGGTTCTATACTACACGCTACTGTATAAACTTAAAAAAAAAATAATTGAAATTTTTTTTTTCCATTTTTTCATTAGTTTAGTCCGCGAAATTACTCGCGAGCGTAACAGATCCTCACTGACAGTATTTTTTTTTAATTCCCTTTGGCAGTGCGACTGGCGGCGCCGACAGCGGTCCCGCGAGCCTCGAGGGAACACCCACCGACGACAAAGACGGACAACAGGCATTTGGCGGCGGTAAGTTTCCTCAATCTCTCACAGGTATTATTCGTTACGTTTTTTCATCCCCTTCTACTACTTTTTCCTATACATTTATATATTCTTTTTTTTTTTGCTATCTTATCTTCTTCACTTTTTACACTACTCGTCTATAAAGTTTATTGTTCTCACCGAACCACCGTTAGGATATGAGTCGTTTTTTTTTTTTTTTCGTCTGTTTATTGTACGACGCTTTGGTACGTATTTCCTACGGGAAATCTTTATTAGGCACTCGGTACTACCAATACTCTTGAATAGCAGTAGATATCGTTCTGCGGCACTTGTAGAAAAATCAGAGAGTAACAGAAGGCATGAGATAAATTTCAACAGCGCTTTTTTTTTTTATATCAGTGGCAATAAAAATTGTTTATTCTCGTCGATCGCACGATAAAGTTTACCTTTTTTTTAACGGAAAATATGTATATATACATGTTTTTGTCGTTCAAATTGCTGAATAGCTTTGAGAATTTGTTTGAAATTTATAGCTCACGATGCCGTAAAGCGCCAACGAATACTAATTGAATGCTTTTTTTCTTCTATATAAATATAAAATTTCGATATTGCATCAGTGCGCTTTGGAATTATAGCGGCACTGTGATTCGTAGATTTAGATTTTCGCACAAATAATTATTTCGCTAAATACTTTACTGCGAACGACGATTTTTATTGTCGAAACGCGACGACAAACGAATTTTTAAGAGAAATTCGAAAATTTCAGATTACAAGGCGCATTTTTTTTATCGATAAAAAATTTTTGTGAAATGTGATAATTTGAAAAAATTACCGGATCCCAATATAAAAACGCGTGAAAGGAGTTTTTTTTTCATAGAATTTAAAAAAAAATTCTATTTAAAAAAGTGATACTTTTTCTGGAATTTTTAATATTTGGACCCGAAATTTTTTTTACGTGAGTGCGACTCTATTTTCAACAAACAAACGCGTGGGATTGGTGATACGATTTTTTTTCATCGATGAAAAAATAAGAAGACTTCAAATCGCTGAATAAAAATTTCAGCTTACTTTCAGTCTAAAAGTTAAGAAAAAAAGTATATATATAAAAGTTTATATATAGCGGCGGTAACTTTATATATATAGAGAGATATATAAATATATAAAAAATACTGCATTACTATGTTTCCAGAGTTGTGTTATTCGAACACAAGAATACAATTGAAACTCATTTATCTCGTTCATTGCTGAGGGGTCGTATTAAATTTGTACCGAGAAGAAACTATTTTGCATTTGCACAGAGGAGTTCGTAGCAGGAAGGCGCGTCGAGTCTCGCGCATTCGAGTGTTTTGTCCGACACACTTATGGAAATGTGCTGTGAGAGTTTCGCTCGCACCTCGAATCGGAAACTCGCAACCGTAGAAAAAAAAAGTTTTTCACTTTTTTTTTCCTCTCTTCGTTTCCTCTATCGGTTAAGTTTTCTTTCGCATTTCTCACAGAGGCTCTCTGAATCCTCTCCATCGTAAAACCCACCGGAGGGTTCGTCGACGAGCCGCTTATGCACCGTGGAAAACATTTTTTTCCGACCGTCACAACCGAGAATTCGTTTGATTAACGACCGTTTGAAGCACATTGTGCGTAAAATATCTTCATAATTTTTCTCTCCTATTTTTATTTTTTTTTTCTTGCGTACCACCGATGCAGTTTTCTTTCATTGCGGACGAAAATGAAATATCCACGATAAGAATAATGAAAGCGGAAAAATTTTCTGTACGTCTTCTATAATGAATCATTTCTATAAGTCTTCTCTTATTCAATTTTTCCCATTCTTTTTGGAGCTCTCCGTTCTCTTGTGCGCACTACAAATCACCGGTCTCTCTTTCGCTCGGATGTTATTATTGCGCGCGAACATCTTGAGGTTTCTTTCTTCGCGTATATAACGCTATAACGTATAACGGACACGTCTCACGCCGCCCCCGTTGTATCCGTCAAGGTGATTCTTACTCCCATCTTTCCCCGTCGACTTTTCTTCACAACCCGTGTTACCAGAAGAAAATCCGCGATTCTCTTTCTCCGCAGTCCTCTTCTATACTCCGGGGACTTTTGCACAACGACGATATTCAAACCCCACGGTTATTCGCATACGAAGGCGAATCCGAGAGTAGAGAAATACTCTTTGCCGCCGTCTTGAGAGACATTTTTTTCATTGCTCGACTCACTTCGAGTCTCGTGTGGTAACATCTGACGGATACTCGATTGAAAAATTACCTCGAGAAAGCTTGTCGTCTGTGAAGTACTCGGAATTCATATATTTCCCTCTCAATCGTTTCATTTTATTCTCGCGTTCTTGGTACAGAAATAAAGTAACATTGCTACTCAGTGAAGCTGATAAAAAAATAAAAATGACGCTATGGGCAGACTTTTTATTGCTATTATTTTATTCCGAGTAAATGGACATTTTGTAAATTATAAAAATTAGCAAAAATTGAGAAACACTTTGAGAAAACATTTTGTAAAAATGCGAAATGTCCCATTAAATCAGTTTTTTTTCTAATCTTACAGCAATTGTTTTTTTTTTCGATTTCGATACAATTTTTTTTTATTTTAATTTAATTGGAATTTTTCTCAATTTTTTTTTCAAATTTTTCTTCAATTTTCTTCGATTATTTTCGACACCTTCTATTTCTGTGTTCCTTTAGACCGCATTTCCTTTTTTGTGATTTTTTTTCTCGTATTTCCAACAGTCTATAGGCTTTTAAACGCCAAATTATTTTAGGCTGAGAATGGATCGTTGTAAACATTATCGTAACAGTATCCCCTATCGAAATTTGAGAAGCGCATAAGTTTGAACTGTCGTTGAACATCCGAAGGAACGATCAAACTATCCCGAGTGAGTTTGCGCATCGCTCGTACAAGTATAATCGTTCGGGGAGTCGTGGTATCGTCATTGTGCCAATTTCATATTTCCATATCGGCAAACTTTCGTGTTTCCGTTGTAGATTCGTATAACACACTGCAGCGATCTTCCTGCGTTGACTCGGGTCTCATTGTCACGACGAGTCAATTAATTCGCTTGCAACAAAAAAAAATCTCAATCACGATATCCATAGGCGGAAACGGTAAATTCCCTTCGCCTATAATAATTTATCAGATATCTGGTCCGTGACGGTTATGTCTTTATCGATTGGTTTCGACCTTTTCGAGACGATAAGGAAGGGAAAGCCTGGTAGAAAAATAGCTATTTTTGAAGGGTGGAACGGCTCTTCATCGACAGATCTTCGCGAAACATCTCGATATATATTTCTCATCGAAATCTCAGTTTTTATCTCCAAAATAACATACGCAACCGGAAAAAGGTTATCGAACGATGTATATGCAATCCAATTATTAAATAACAATAATTTTAAACTTTCGAACAATTAATTTACGATCGCAATTTTTTTTCTCTATACTTAATCTCTTTTTAGCTTACGAATTATTTTCGATCTAATCAAAAAAATTGTTCAATATTTATCGTTATTATTCTCGAACTACAAGTTATTCTACAGTTTTGTCAATTCCGTATGCAATTTTTTTTTCCATTACGAATTTTGCAATTATACGTCGTGGATGAATGCGTTTCATGATACACGGTAGCGATTTTTAAAAATCTTTGATCTTTGAAATGAGAACTGACGAAATTTATCTCGAAAAACATTCGCTTTGATTTCTAGAATTTTTCTTTTTTTTGCAACTCGGTCCGCGACCGGAGCTCTAGCGGGAGATTCAGTGAGTTTCGTCGCCTCCGTGCCGAGAGGCAAAAATCAAGAGCGAAGCCTCTCCGGGTCGGGCTTCTCTAATCGATGTTCGCGGGAACGCGACTCCAGGACATCTCCACTGGGACACGCGGGCAAAAATCGATATGTTCCGCCTTTCATCATCGTGGAGGGATGGGAAGAAAAAAAAAACCGAAAGTCACCAATCTTTAGCTTCAAATACTATTTATACGCAACTCCATGGAACAAAAAGCTTCCGCGGGGTTCTTCTCTTCTTCTCTTCTCTCGAGAGGTCGAAATATACGAAACTTGGAAGGGACTCGTATTAATCCTTCAACTCTTGGCGCTTCTGCTCTCTCGAGGAATAAAACTTCCGTCTTCGTGCGGCTGGTAAAAGCAGAGGCAACGTCGCGTACAGCTGTACCAAATTTTCTACGACGAATCAACGTCTCCTCTGTCCCCCTCGAGGCTACGAGGCGACTCTACGCAGACGCCGTCGGGAGAAAATTCGTGGAGTTAACTAATGCCTCGTCTTCCGGTGGGGTGGCCTTTCGAATTCCCCGTGGAGACGAATGGAAAAATCGATGTTATGCTCGCCATACCAATACTGGAGCTTTCGGAAAATCGGCAAAGGAAAAAAAGACGAAAACCCGACGAGAAACGGAGAAGGAGAAGAGCTTTAAGGAGATCGCGTAATGTTCGAACTGCGGAATGGTTTTGTTAACAAACGAATGAACGTATGAAGAAGAATAGGATAAACCCGATGCCAGAAATGAAAATGCGGGGGTGTAAAACGCTGCTATTGGATGATGCTGCGTAGTTCTACGAAACTTTGTCTCTCCTATCATCGAACGAGAGTACGAATCTCCGCAGTCGACGAGAGACCGTCCTCCGCGTCAGGAGTTTGTCTCTCACACACCCTCTCACGGATCAATACTATCACTTCTCTGTTCTCAGCTCTTACTTCATCCATATCTGTCTTTTTACTTTCCATCGATTTCGCTCCTAAGGAATTTCAACATCCTGCAAATTTTCTTCTCGGTGTCAAACACATTTTTTTTCGTACTTTTTCGACCTTTTTTTTTTCTTTTGTTTCTAATATCAGAATTTCTCGCTTCTCGTTAGTTTCCAGAGTTTCTACTTTTCTTTTTTATTATACGTATGTATTGAAACGCGGGACTCGAAAGCACGTTTCTCGATGGAGATAGCATTGGACAGACGTTCTCAGCACTGCTCCGAGTGCACCTGATCAGCGATACACATATATATATATATATTCTGTACATCGAGGACACCAAAAAGTCTAACGATTGCTCTCGAAGACACTTTACGACGTTTACCCTCACCGCGGGAAAGGAAACAGCTGAGAAACGTCACGAGATTGCGAAACGATTGTCTTTTCTTCGTGACTTTTCACCTCTCGCGTAACCTCGACGTTTTTTTTTATTCTTCTTCTTCTTCTTTTCTTGTTAAATACGAATCGCGACCTACCGATATTTTTGGCGAAATAGAGAGAGTAATCAGAGTTCGTTGCAATTTGGAGAGAAGTGACGAACAAAAAAACTATTGCGATGTTACTGCGAACGATGAGACACTCGACTTCGAGGTCTTTGGAGGCCTCTTCGCGGTCTACAAATCCTAAGCTGCCGTCGAAGAGGACTCGTCACTTTTTTCGAGGTGTTTTTCATTATTTTTTCGTATTTATCGCAGATATCTTTTTTTTTTTCGAGGCAATTTTTGTTTGTACAGGAATTTTGGGCTTTTTGATGAAACTATAAGAATTTTTATATTTATTTTATTTTATGTACGATGGAGTTGTCGAACACTTCGTTACGGTATAATATCGCGCACTGACCTAATTTGCTTTTTCGAGCGGTAAAATAAACTGAGAAAAGGAGTTTAGCTAAGAAGCAGCTGCGGCTATCCGCTTCTTCGGGTAATGAGTCGAAACGACTTCTGAGAAAATTGCGAAGAAAACGATGACGCGAATTGAGGGGCCAATTCGTCGTTGCAATACGCGGCTTCGTAAAATGGCTTTCGATTTCTGGGTCACGACGTGATAAAGCTTCGGTTATGTTTTTCTCTTTTTTTTCCACTTTGCTACTTGAACTTATTTATCGACCTGACTATCCATCTACTTATTCACCCTTTCGTGTGTTTTCTCCGAGTTTTCCATTATTATCTTTTTTTTTTAGTAAATTTGAAGAAAAAAAACGAAGGATAACTCTCGATAATGAAATTTGCAAATTATTTTTTTTCCACAGTATCGACGAAAGCGCTCGCCGGTGCGAAGAGTCTCGGCGGCTTTCTCTACAGCGCGGTTAACAAAGCAGGAAAAACTGTCGTCGAGGCGAGTGCAAAAATCAAGAAGACGGTTGAGGAAAACGTGAGTCTGAATTATCTGAAATTTCCTTCTTTTTCTTCCATAAGTTATTCCAATTTTCCATTATCTCCGCTCTGAAGAAAAATTCCGTCGATTCTTCTTGACGCCGAAGAATTTCTTTTTTATTTTTTTTTATTTATCGCACGATTCGTTCTCCGATGATGTGACACTCGTAGATATTAGTTTTACGGAGTGCGTGGAGAGTTATTCCAGTGCTCTCGCGACTCTTGAACTCGTCTTTCGAACCGACGGATTCGACACGAGAACCGCGAGTTCCACAGCACGCGTGGCAATTCGCACCATTCTTCAATCTCATAAAATTCAGAACTGTCAGATAGCTGTGGCATTTTCTTTCGTGCGAAGCAATGACTCGGTGGTACACGTCGATCGAATTATCTCGTAGTATTTTTTTTTCTCTCAATAGAAAAAAATATAACAATTTTATAGGGCGGAATTTAAAGAAAAGTCTAAATTCCAAAAATCCTTACCGACGAATTTCCACGTAATGCAAAGAAAAATTTTTTTGTTATGAGAATTTTCAAAGTGGTCGAAAAAATTGGGTAATTTTTTTGGGCCCTTTTTCGAGACTAATAATTATACCGAGCAGTTGATTAATTTGAAATGGAAATTACTTTTTCCATATTCACAGTACAAAAAAATCGTTTTTCTGCTTGAAGTTACTCGATGAATAGTCTCTCCTTTCTCTTTATTCGATCAAACAATTTTCGTGCTTTAATTTTCGATGAATTCGCACGCGATTCCTCGGCAATCCGGAGAATAGTGTTTTCCTTTGGAAAATCAGTGCTAACTGTAAATTCTACCGGTCGCGCGAAGCCCACCGCGTGTACCAATATCGCATTGCTAAAGGCTTCGCCTTTCAAAGGCCGAGACAAGAGGTCTTCTTCACGACTCAAAAGGGTGAATTCTCCAATTTCAAATGTTTACAAATGCGGGGAATTGCGAGTTTCGAACGTGTTATTTGGATTCGACTCCGCTTTATCGCGTTACTATTTGTTTGAATTTCCGAAATACCCACATCCGACGCATCGGACGTTTCATTATGGAAACTTTGTGTACATTCATTACGCTGCTTGCTACTTAAGTGCACGTCGTGACTCTTTAAGGTCGTGCGTCGCTGTGCACACGCAGCGTTAATCGCATACAATGCGGAAACTTCGACACGCCGACCGGCGGAATAGCGTTTACAACGTCGTAACAAGACGCGGCTACGGCGACATTATTTCACAATTACCGACACGATCAGAAATTTCAACGCGACACGCGCTTATTTCGTCGCTGTAATATTAGTTTACTAATGCATGGAAACAGTTTAGCAACACAAGTGCCCGCGGGCGCCGATTGGCAATGAAGGAAAATGAGGAATTTGCGGAGATCGGAGATATTCCATACGAATTTTAGTACACTTTTTTAAATAAAATAATAAATTTGTTTATTACGCCGTCGACTTCGGGCAATTTTTTTTCTATAAAGAAAAAAAGATCGATAAATTGGATTTTGTTCCAAATACAAAAAACAGGAAAAATTTCAATGACTTCGACAATTTTTCATATTCGGATCTGAGGATTTTTTCATATCATCGATACGCTATTATGAACAAACAATCGCATAGAATTACCAATCTGACGTTTTTTTTTTATAAGAAAAAAAAACTGCTCTATTGCCGAAAATTGATTGAAAAAAAAAGTATCTTCGTTGACGAAGAATCGTATTTCTCCATAATTCATCTTCGATGAAAGATGAATAAAAAAAAATTGTTTTTTAAGCTGTTATAAGTCCCTTGAGCGCTTTTTTTTTCTTTGATGTCACAAAAGGATAAATTTTGCGGCAACGAAGCTTCTTCAACGATGAAAAAACGTTTACAAAAAAATATAAAAAAAAGGCGCATCGCTTATGCCTCGTAATATACGCTGGAAAATAAGGTAATTCTTCTCGCTGTACGCTCGGTTCGTTCCGAAAAAAAGGAAGAAAGGATTATAAAAAGAAGGAAAATAGGGGAAAAAAAATTGCGCGCACACTACGAGAAGTGCAACACGACGACACGAAGCGTCAGTTATAACGACAGGAGGGTTGGTGCACACGTATATACGACGAATAGGGGCAGTTGGTATTGATCCAGACAGCGACGGGAGAGAGAGAGCGTCCCTCTCCACTCCTTTCGTAACACCGACACAGAGAAACTCGTATATCACTACCGCAGCCACCACCTCGTAGAGGAACACAAGAGAGCGAACGTGGAGACACAGAGGAAAATACAAACTATCCTCTTAACTCTTTGCCTCCAACAAACTGCCGTAATTCAATGATAATACATAATTTTCCCACCTTAATAAGTGATTAAACGGAAAAAAAAAAAAAAAAAAAAATCTCGTCTCCTCCGTCGAATCTCATGGCCGCAGTAATTATTCTCTTCGTAACTTTTTCGCACGAAAGTTTAGATAGAAAAACTTTCGCGCGATGTATATTGACAATTAGTTTTTTCCGATGGTTTCAATTTTTTTTTCACACAATAAAAAAAAAAATTACGAAAATATTTTTTTTTTCTTTTATAAATAATTATTGTAATAAATGAATTTTGTATTGAATCAGCGGTAGATCTGTCAGAATTCTATTATTGGTTTGAATTTAACTCCGATTTATTGTTTGATTTTTTTTTCGCGGTAACAATAAACAACTCGCGCACTTCGCGACTAATCGAATTCTGCGCTTCGCCGATTATCGCGTTTGTAGGCTTTTATATGTCAGCGGGTCGGAAAAAAATGAGAAAAAAAAAAAAAAAAAAGCATTGTTACCGGAAGCGCGACCACGCAGAATGGCGTATCTTTGCGAAAAAAAAAAATCTCGTCCAGCAGCGAGGCTACCCTCACGGTCACTGCCAGCCGCCACACAATAATCTCGGTGATTAATCGATCGGCAAAGCCTTGAACTTTAGGGCGACTCTCGTTCTCGACCATCGCGAGTGTGTCGCTATCGCCACTTGCAATTACCAGTCCACCGGATCTTTGACAGAGACGAGGAAAGAAAGAACGACTGTAATCCCATTGTCCATTGGATTTTTCTCTTTCATTCTCACTGCTACCGTTTCGCTTGTTCGTCGCGTACGTTGGATGTTAAATGGGGTCGTTGGGCAAAGGGAACAAAGCTTTTCAAGTCTCTCTGCGATCTTACAAAAAATATCCAGTTTCGTTGAAAGTTGTTCATCGGCACCTTTTTTCTTCTTTTTTTTTTAGTTCATTTTCAACAAAAATTGCTTACCGTTTCTTCGTCGCGAGATAAAAGAATTTTTTTTTTTGTAAAATAAATAACGTATGTGTAAAGCCGGAAGTATAACACCGCGAGAAGTATTTCCGAGCAAATAATACATTTTTCCGACCACATACATTTTTTAGAAATATTCCAACAATAGAAATGTTGAATTCTCTGAAGACATTAAAATACTGTTATATCTTTCGAAAGAGTCGTTGTAAAGCTGTGAAAAATTAACGTTGAACTCCTTGGAGACCGTAAAATGTAACTTCCAAGTTTTGAATAACAGTTTAATTACACATTTCAAAAGGAGGAGAGTTTCTCATCATCGTTCCTTCATAAAAAATGAAAATTTTAGGATCCTCCCTCTTCCCTTTGCGTCGACAAAGTACATAACTTACGGGAGTCCTTACGGTATCGTCAAGTCGGGTGCTAACGTTTCAACATTTTTTATAGACTTTTTCAACGAAAAACTCATTTCCACTGATATAAATCAGAATCACAAATGTCGAATTTCATATTAAAAAAAGTATAACATCGAATTATCGAAATAAAACAGAAAAATTTCGAATTTTCAATAAACACGAAAATTGTGCAAAAAATGGTCGTTGACTTTTCGGCGTATTTCGAGTCAATTTTTTTCGTTATTATTTTTATTTTTTTTTTTATTTTTTGGTGATATTTCGATATTTGATTGACTCGAGTCGATCGCAAGGATAACCTTAAAATCGTATCAAAGAACGACGATCGTCTATCAGAATTTCGAATTACGTCGAGGAAAATCACAGGCCGATCCGTGACTCGTTTCGTATCAATTAGTTTGGGCTTTGGGTGGCGCGCAACATCGACATAATTTCGCTTGTCGTTACGAGCGACAGCTCTATGTATATATACAGAGGTGTCCCGTCGTTCCGGCGGCGAGATAGAGAGAGAGATACGGTTGAGAGTCGAGAGAGAGAGAGAGAGAGAGATATCGGAGAGGCTCGACGGTGTCCCCGACATCAGTGCCGAGGTTTGCAATTACACGGCCTCCGGCGTGTCCGCGCTAATCGATCCGTCGTCTCGTACCTTGACCTTCGGCAGGTCCAGCTGATGACCTTTCGAACGATATAAAATTCTCCACTAAAATTTATTCCATCTGATATTCGCAAACAACGGAATAATCGATTATCATACTGAAAAAATAATATTCAATCGCTCGTTAAACATTTCGGCTTTTCCAATCTTCCGGAACAATTTGCCATTTAACTACGCAACAGCGTTAATTGCACATCACGGGACTCGTCGCCCACTCGGATATTTATCGATTTTTCTCGAAAACACGCGGAAAAAAATGTAAAAAAATACATAATAAACCTCGACACTCGCTATCGCGGTGACATTAAACGCTTTTCACAATATCGTTCTTTCATCGCGAAGCGAACTTGTCGCGGTGAATCATTGGCGCGCCGCGCATTTTCTACTTCTCTCCACCGATGTTTTATTCAATATATTGTGTGAAAAGCTTTTTTTTTCTCTATGTTGGATAATACGCGTCTCGCGAATCTCGTGCTACGCGCGTAGGAGAGGAGAGAACACGAAGGGCACTTTTGCGTCGAGTGATTTTCGCTTCTTTTTTTTTTTTCTTAACGCGATCGGTATCGCTTCACGCGACTAATTCGTTGGGATTTCTTCACGATATCGTTATTTCCATCCACAACGACAAATCTCAACGAACTATACGACTTCCGCGTTTATTTTTAGATTTTTTATTTATACATTTTTTTTTCGGGCTCAGGGGAAGCAAAGATTTCTCTTAGGAAATATGAAGTCGTTTACGTCAGACGTATCCCCTGGAGAGACGGCGAGGGAAAAAAGAGAAATGATTTTTTACGGAGTATACGGTTAAATGTATTGTCAGCACTTTGCGCGAAACACAAATTCACTTCTTCTCGATTTATCCTTTCGGGTTGAAACTTCCATACGACCGAAAAGTGCCTTCACTCGCATTCAACGAATGTTATATACATTTCGCTGGCCTCATGAAAATTCACGAAGCAAATTTGTACGCAGCACGAAGTGCGAAGCTGTGTACGCGAGAGAAAAATGAGATAAAACAAAAAACAGCGATGAATTTACTTTTCACGGAGTAAAATAAATGGAAAAATACGAAACCCCGAGACTGGGGGCAAAGTTATCGTTTTTCAATGAAAGGAAATTCAACTCACCTGCGTTCCGTTGCTCCGGCAGAAATTTTCCGGCCGATCAACCGCGTCAACTTCCGCCTCGAGTGCTTTTTCTGTTTACTTCCTTTTTCGCTTCTCGCGACATATCTCTCATCTCGTATTTTTCTCGATACACTGTCCATTCATCGATTTTCATTCTTGAAACGCATTCACGCAGCAATGCAAAAGGAAGAAAAGTTTACTATGCGATTGTAGGTATTTTTTTTCTTAAGTTTATCGATGGTATTCTCTGATTTTTCTAACACACGTTTGAGCGAACAATTGTTCAAAAATCGTGTGGAATTGGCATCCAAATGCTTATAGACAAAATTTCATCAATTATTTTTTTTTGCTGAATTTTTTTTCTGAAAAAAAAAAATAGTTTGGAAATTTGCGATTTCCGGATCTCAACTATTCTGACTTTCGATAAAAAAATTAACGTGATTTGAAAAATTCTTTAAAAAATTCTATTTCACTCAATTTTTCGAGAAAAGCGTTTCGATAATATATTATTTATTTTTCTTTAACGTCGGGCTAAAGATTGTTTCACATAAAATATTTACGAGACATATCTGCCTCGTGAGCATATAGCGTCGGGATAATATAATTTAAGTACAGCTGTTGACCCGATCTGATATTTTATACGGACTTCATGATTCGCGGATCCGGAGTTCTTCGCGTCGCCGATCGCTTAGGACTGTTGCCGAAGTATCGGAATTTTTTTGGCTTCGAAAATAAAACAAAATTAATACGATACGACATACGATGAAATATGCGATCGGTAACTGACAAAACTATTTTTTTGTCGTTGGTTTTCGCGGATTTAAAATTATTTAACGAACTGTTCGGCAAATCAAATTACGACATTGTTTGGTTGTTGTTTTTATCACCGTAAATATTTTTGATTGACGATACAGAGTGAGAGAAAGAGAAAATTTTAGTACTTTAAACGATCGACCGAGTTGTCGGTAATTGAACGAAAATTTACCTTCTCTCCTGTTTCCGGTTTTAAACGGATGGCATGCAGGTAGTTATAGAGGTACGTAACCGCACGGGTCTCACGCATTAGCGAGAGCACTCGGAAACCGAATTCAATTTATTTCGAAAACCACTGGATTTCGCCGGGCCACTGGATGTACCGTCGGCAACCGAAAAGTTATCGAACTGTTAAACTCCGACTAACGCACTTTCGCCGCGTACGCTATCCAAACCGCTTCTCTACAATGATTCTGTACCGAGGTACAGGACTTGTCGCACTAAACCACTTGTGAAACAGAACTACATTCCGAAATGTTAAAGTTACCGCGTACGTTAACCTATAAAACGGTAATCACCAATTTTTTAACCTCTCACCTCATTTTTTAAGAAGGGACTTCAAAAATTTCAGGTCAAAAAGCGCGTTATATTTCTTGTTATCAGTAAAAAAAAATCGTTTTTTTTTAAATATCATTTAAACAATATTTTTATGCAAAACATGCATTTCTTATACAATAATCGGTATTTGAATCGGAGGACGCAATATCAGAGTTGTTACCAACAAATGATAACGTAGAATTAGCGATACGATTTTTGTTCACCTATAAAAAAAGCAATCCGTTTTTTTTTTCCCGAAATCGCCGAATTTTCCCTTAAGAGGATGAGGTACAGACTCAGTCGGTAACAAATCGGCTTTCCTATTTTTTCGAAATTTATTGTTTTAACGACAAAAAGCAAATTAAGTTTTTGTAGTGATTAGATAGACGTATGAAAACCTAATTCGCTGTTGGACGTCAGAGCAATCGTTTCGGAGGAAATAGGGAAGGCGACTTGTTGCCATTGGAGCATCTCTCATTGCTGTACCACATTGCCTTAAAGATAAAATAACATAAATTTATAGATTTTGAAGATCGAAGAAAATAGGTAGAGGACGTATTTTTTTTCTTTTTAAAGCGCACATTTAACGCAACGTTTGTCAATTGAGAATACGAAAGATGCACTGGTTTGCCGATTAAAACCCAAAAATTCGATAAAATAAGAAAAAAAATTGAAAATTATGTTTCGAAAATCGATATAATGAGAAATTTGATGGAGATGAGAGTTCCACAGGACGAATTGGCTTGACGAGATTATTCGGTTTCCTTCCATGTCTGTTCCGGGTCCATTATCACGCGCAGGTGAACAATCAGGTAAAGTTTTAACAAAAATTATACGCACGCAAAGCTCATTTGGATTTCGCTCTTCTTTCTCTATGCCTAACGCTGCGACAAAATGTTTTTCTTAAAAAAAAAAAAAAAAAAAGCTTTACATTTTTCTATCTTTTAACCTTTGACTCCCTCTCTTTCTCTTTCTCTTTTTCTCTCGTAACTGTCTCGTGTTTATCAATTGGTGTTCGTCGTTCGTCACGATTTTGCCGTTAGTTTCTACGACGCGGCGGCGCATGGCATCGCTCGCAATTAATTAAATCCTTCCTATTATCATAATAAATGGACGAGGAAAACCCGTGGTGTTGGAAGCGGAAGGGTGAAGCTGGAATACGAAACAGGCACAGCGATAAATTTGCCTTAGCGCAGGAGGGGAGCGCGAAACTCGTTGACTCGTTTTGTGAAACACCTCAGGGCTGAGAAAATGTTTTACTCGTCAAAATTAAAATCCCCACCTCATCGTTAGTTCCGTCACCGTCGCGTGCGCCAACAATTAAATAGGGTGTCGTTGAAATTCTTGCAAATTACAGCTCAAGCACTTTGATTAATATCAACGAAAAGGTCGAGAATCGTAAAAAAAAAATTGTCTCATTGGAATTATCGGGCCATTTTTTTATTTCCTTCGGTGGGTAAAACGCGATATTCCAGTCATCGGAAATATAAAATTTTACTTCGAAAGATAAATTTGAAAAATTGTAAATAATTTCAAAGGGACTTAAGAACCTTTTGAGAATATCGAACATATTTCGCAACAGTTAATCAAGCAGTTCAGAAGTTAACTTTCCGTTTAACGAGAATTTTTATTTTTTTTTTACCATTGGGGTTATCGCATTTCACATCCAATAAATGCGGCGGCAGATATGAATTAATAATGAAATTCAAAGGGTACAAGTATCATCGATAAAGTATGAAATATTATTCGGTAATACGACGTTTTTGAACGGTAAAAAGTCGGTGAATTTTTTCTTTTCCTCTTTACTTTCTCGATAACTAAGCGTAATCGAGCGATAGCCAATTACCGTATTTTCTCACGCCACTCGTTCGGACTCTTTAGCAAATCGTCAGAGAGGTATATCCATCCCCGACTCGATTAATTTAATCCTATTAAAATGGAGTTCTGTCCGTCTACTCGTTATACACGAGATATAGAGATAGACTGCGTTAATTTATCTACAGGTATTCGATCGCTAAGCTCTCTTCGCTCTTCGGATGTAAACCCAATGAATTCTAAAAAACTGAAACAACCCGGAAAAATTCTGTTTCTCGTAACTCTCCGCCATTTTTTCATTCTTCGACGACTTTCATACATTTTTCTTTGTTTTTATTTTATCTCTTCAAACTTTATATTACAGTTTTTGAACGAAGAAAAATTCAATTAGTACCGCGTTCGCGGTGCTTTCAGCTGAGGGATTTTTTTTTTTTTTTCGTAGCTGCATCACCGTTTTTTTTCGCTCTTGTTCTCTTGGTGACTGTCAACTCTGCACAGTGCCCTGATAAAACGCCACAGCAAAAAAAAAAAAAAAACATAGTAGAAGCCGCGATAATAGAGAAGAGGATACTCTTGCGTAATGAAGGCAAAGCAGAGAGAATCTCGCATTTTTGTTACCGTTATATTCGCAGTCTCGACACAGAGTAATTTTGCGATAAAAGAAAAAAAGAAAAAAAAACGTTCGTTAACATTAATTTTGTATAATGTCCACAAATTTTAACAACCGTGCAGTGGGTATAAAAAAATGTTAAGTACCGAATACTGTTCCATATGGATCGCGAAATATTTATTCCTACATGCATTTATTTCCAAAATATTTTTTGCTCCCTTAATGGATGGTTTTTTAATTGACTTTTTCGTTTTTTTTTTTATTATCGGCGCAAACGACGTACATTATATTTCATAACCTTTGATGTTACTTTCATCCCTTATTTAGTATCAACAATGCGCTTCGCCTGCTGTTCATTTTCATCCCTTAAGGCGACTTATATTTTCACGTTTTGAAAAATCCAAAGCAAAAATATTTAAACAGTAATATTATACTTTTCGTATTCATATAATTTAAGAATTTTTTATGTATTTCGATTTTTCGTTAATCTTTCAATTTTTTAAAATGTTTTTTCGATGAAATTCAATTTTTCGTTAATCTTTCATTTTTTTACAATGCCTTCTCGATGTATTTCAATTTCTCGTTAATCTTTTTTCTTTTAACGTGCTTTTTCGATGTATTTCGATTTTTCGTTAAGCTTCCATTTTTTTTTTTTTTCGACCGAATTTACGCTTTTTTTGTTCTTTCGGACTCTGGAATGATTTGGTGTTTCTCGTCGGCAAGACAGTCCGAAGCTCACGAATCCTAATAATTCGCAAGCATTGTACGTCGGGCGGGAGGGATGAGTGACGAAACTCGCAAGCGCGTTGTTAAAGGGTGGGTGCGGTGGATATGCTGCCGCTTCTGGCTGCTACCACTAGCAGCAGTGAGCCATCGTTTCGACGTCATAGCCATTATGTAGGTCGGGACAAGCTGCGACCTACATTGGGCGGCTTACTCTTCTGCACAGTACGAGGCCGCGTGGCTTTACATGTGCGACGACGCCCCTCCATTTACGACGCTAGGGCGGTAGTTACATTGAGCACTGAGCTGGTAGCACTGGTAGCAAACGCGTTCGCTATTGTACACAGTAACATCGATTCTCGAATTCTCTCGACGAATCTTTCCGCTGTACCGATCTCCGCCTTTCTATCTATCCATCTCCGCCTCTTTTTTTATTCAACTACTACCCTATCCGTCTCCTTGAAATATCGAGAATGCGAACAGTGCCGAATTATCGAGGCGTCTATGAAGCTCTCATCCCCATTCGTGTATTAATCCTCTTTGATCGGAACGCTTAGCAAAGCCCGTAATTGCTGCAACTTCGATCATCGTCGTTCGCGCGAACTGCGTATTTCTACCATTGTTTCCCTCTCATCATCGGTCCAACGATACTGCGATTGTGGATCGAAAAAATAAATAATTATTCCTTCAAATTTTGAATACTCAAAAATTTCGTTTTTTATTTCAATTAAATTTAATCAAAATTTTCGATTGTTTTTTATTTGTATTTTTATTTGAATCAATAATAATTATTATTATCGTGTTGCAATACTTATATCCTTTAAAATTATTATATCGATGATCCTTTATTCTTCAAATTTCGTAAAAATTTTTTTTTTTAATTCGTTACATAGCGTTTTACTGGAGTATAACAACGTTGATTTTTCGACGTTTTTGTGATTTAAAATTGGTCCCAGTTGGAAGATGAGTTTTCTCTATGATTGTATGACCCACTTGCCGTTTCGGACTCAGTCTTTCGGAGGAGAATATCCCTCTATCATCATTATACTCATAGGTACCTCTTCGCTCCTTCTTGCTATTGGTCTCTTCTTCGATCCGTGGGAATTGCTTGTATAGTTTTCGCGAAAAACGATTTGGCTGGAAGAAGTCACTCGATGTGGCGCTAAAGCTATTCGGGTTAATCGTCGACTGAAATGCCTACGAACTCGTTGGTATATACGTTCGAATTGCTCGCGCGCCAGCAGCTCGGAAACGTTGGCTATAAGCCCGGAATCGAAGTGCTACTTTGCCGGGGTAAAGGGGTGGAGGGGATGATACTCATCCCCGAGGGTACCGGAGGGCGAGTTTCTCCTTCCCTTCTCGTCAAACTATCATCGATTTTTTTCAACACTAATGTCTATCAATTCACGAACGCAGCCGGAAATTATCGATTATTATCGATGTTTCTGTAACATTAGTTCCGCGTAGCGTAATCGAACGATTAACTCGAAAAAAAAAAAAAATGAAAACACGTCGAAAAGTTTGAGTAAAAAAGAGAAATGTACAAAGCGCGCGAAGGGTTAATCGCGTAAAATAGCCGTTACTTCACAGATCGCGATGTTTCGTCTTCTTTTTTACGTGGAAAAAACTTAACGGAAGAACAAAGAATGTTGCCGTAAGGTACACGGGGACTCGAGTAAAGCGGAGATTTCTATGACAACTCGTAAAAGCCTGTCGGGAATATCTCCTCCGGCTTGTGTCTCATATCCGTTCCCTTTTATTTCTCTTCCCATCTCTCTGCTTTTGCTTAATTGCTCGTGGCCTCAGTTACGGTGAGATCTCGTCGCGCGTGCTTCGCCAATTAAAATCTCAGTTGTAAGCCGAAGCTCTCTACTTGCGTCTCATGCCGACACTGTATCGCCGACATACATAAACACTTTTCTTCCCGTTACAAAAACACTATCATTCCTTTCTTTTTTCATCGCATTTCCCTGCAGATACTTCTGGAAGAGACTGTGCGAATGGTAAGTCTATCTCGACGATCTTTGTCGTCTCTTCAGACGGCTTCTCGAATTCTCGTTCCCTTCGGATCCTATTTACACACGCGCCACTCGAAACTTTGATCATTATACAATATCGTTCACGAGAGTCAAACGAGAACTCATTACCGGAAGTCCAATTGTTACGGCAATCATCCGAAACGATAGAAGTTTCAAAGATCATTGGGGTTCCATTCGTAGAATGAAACGATACAAAATTGACGCTCTATCCTAAAGTTTCTACGAATAAAAATCGATAATAAAGAAATCGATTTTTTTTAAATTTATTTATCTTTTTTTTGGATCATTTTGTGAGACAAAGAAAAATAATTTTCGAATCGCGAAACAATGGTGCGATGGAAGAACGATTTTTTCATTTATTTCGAGAAAAAAGGGGGAAAAAAAAGAGTCGAAAAATCTTAAATGCTCTACTACTCCACTTTCGACATCCTTTGCCCCCGTAGAGATTACGTCAGAGGCGCCGAGAGAAGGGTGCCTCTCTCTTTGGCAGCGAGTTCGTCGGATCGATAGCGTACTCCTTTCTCGCCCCCGCGACGGAGGTCATGTCCGTGCAACCCTCGTGCAACGCGCTGTCGCTGCAACCCCCCTATCTTTGCTCTCACATATACACACGCAAATACACACATAGCTTTCTCTACGAGGGTACAACAGTTCTCGGAGAAGAATTAAAGTCGATTCGAACATTTCAGTTCCGCTGCTGTGAAGTCTCATTCAATACCGTGACATATATTCGCAGGAATGGTTCAGTATTGTCCCCTAAAAAAAAAAAATGAAGAGAAAACTTTAAACCATTCAAACCCCCTTTCCCCATTCTACGCACAATAACCCAGTATAACGCTCCTCCAAGATATAAGATGCGCCAAGAATATCTCAAAGAACGTAGATACGGGGTGAAAAAAAAAAAAAAAGAACCTCACTGCAATTTTTTTTCCTTATCCCCCTTCGGTCTTAACTATAAATTATTAACTCGATAAATTTTACCACTCAAATATACACCGTATTTCACTTCTAACTCATTCCCGTTTTTTTATAAATTATTATCGAAACAATAAAAAAAAATACATCGCGGATTGAATACTGAGAGATCGAACAGCCATTTTTAATAAAAATAATAAGCAACTGTTCACATTAGAAATAAAAAAAAAAAAAATCTCGAAAAATTGAAAATCGAATGGAGCCGAAAGATCGATGTTTTCCAAGGGTTAACAATGTTTTAAGAGAATTTCCCTCGCGGACACTTTAAGCTGTATTTTGAGAAGCAGCTGCTCGCGTTCTCGTGTACCCAAAGTCACGTTCCCGACGTAATTCGACGAATGCCAAGCCGTCCCGTGAACGATATCGACAGACAAGATGAAAACGTTGACCTCGCGGCATAGGGGCTAACCGCGAGCGTTTATCCGCTGCGGAATCGTGGAAGAGGGTATATACGCTTGTTACGGAGTATACGGTTGAACCCTAAGCTATCGTTCGATGGCAATTTGACGTCGCAGGCCAAGGCATCCGTATATAGGATAACCCCTTGTCTCATTCTGTACGGGTAACGCGGTGAGAACGGTCGTCGGGAAATTGAGGCGGGCATTCAATGCCCGATTGAGTTTCCGTCTGACGACCTATGGTATACACCGGCCATCCTTGATAATAGCTTTAATGGAGTTCCAGAGTACCGTAGTTTGATCGTTCGAAGTTGTAGAGCGAGAACCGCTTTCAGCGTCGAACGACGTTGCGCTCAACCGTAAACAACGATTACGGCTCGTCAGCGATGTATTTATTCAAACCTCAATATCTCTGTGCCGAGCGCGGTAACCTCTCATTTCAAAGAGTAAGGGTCACACTTCAAAAATGATCGATGCCACGATTTCCTAACTTCATTATTTTCGGAGTTACGAACTTCCAAAACGATCCATCGAAATTCATCCCTCATGAAAGTAAAGAATATACGAGGTATCCAACTTTTACCAGAATATATATCTTTTTTTATATCTATAGAGATCTGTTACGTGATTCATTCAAACGTAAAAAAAATGAAAAAAAAAAAAAAAAAAATTGCTCACACTTCAAAAATGATCGATGCCGCGATTTCCTAACTTCACTATTTTCGGAGTTACGAACCTCTGAAAAGCTTCATCGAAATTCATCCCCTATGAAAATGAAGAATATACGAGATATCGAACTTTTCCAGAAAATATATCTTTTTTTATATCTATGAAGATCTTTTACGCGATTTATTCAAACGTAAAAAAATGATTTTTTTTTAATTCGATCAAATTTTTTATTTTTTTTTTTATGGAAATTTTTTATTTTTCGAATAATTTTAATCTATCGTGAATTTAACGCGACTCGACCTTTTTTTTTAGCCGATTTCGGTTCGTAGGTCTTTTCAAAAGGATTATCCACACAATTCGAGTAGTACGAATGCGTTTGTTCGGACGCTTCGGTATAAATTGGGAGTTAATCGTGTTGGTTGTCGTTATTTCGATTGGTGGACCGTACCGTAGCCATCCAGAGCGGCTTAGTAGTAATACGTTGGTAGGGTCACTAAAGTACTTCGTATACACGATAGTAATTTCCGTCGGCGATCGTGTGTGCACACACGTCCAAGTAAAACTGCCGTCGTATTCCGAACTCGTGTCCCGTACCACTCGGCCAGACGTGACAACAATACACTCCGTGCTTTTCCGGTGAGCACCGCGCATACAACCTTTATCCGTTAGATATATATCTCACGGTTGAGTGCCGGGATACGAGCATTTATAACGATACTTGCGTCGCGTGCAACTATCTCACTTATATCATCCTTTACTATTCTCGCTGTATTATATTTCTTTCTCGATAGTTTACCCTCGTAGAAAAGCCGAAGGTGGAGAATCTCCTTCGCACAATAGGACAATAATCCTCGAGATAAGAAGCCCTCGAGAAGGCCGGACAGTCAAAATACAAGGAAAAATAACTTCCGTATTCTTTGCGCGATACGACGTCGCAGAAAATCTATCGCGATAAAATTTTATGCGAAAAGACTCGAGTTTTTTTTTTCGTTTTTTTTTTTTTTTTTATTTCCTATTAATAATCAGAAGCGGAAACCGCAGAATGAAAATTTCGATACGTTCCCGTAACATTGCATTGCGATGGATTTATTTTATTTTTTCTGTAGGATAAAGAAATAACTTTGAAAAAATACAGTGTCGACTTCGACCCCATAAATTGCATAAGTTATCTTTTTCGCAAAATAAAATCTCTCGGATTTCCTTATCTGCCCTCATTCGACGCTGTTACGGCCTTGAGACACCCCCCGAGAGTACGCGAGGCTTACGGAGATCCTTGGCGTCGCGAAGCTTTGCGAAAATCAATGTCGCGTACACACCACCACCCCCCCCCCCCCCCTCCTCTCGAGCGCTGGAGCTCATCTATGCGATATACCATCGGCCATCAACTGCCCTTGCAACTGAATATGCTGCAGATAAATTTGGCATTTGACTCGTTGCAATTTTTTTAAACCCCTTTTCGAAGCGCCGTTCGCAGTGGGAGCGTTTCGTATCGACTCTCTCTCTGAACGGCACATAGCTCGCGGCTGCTTCCGCACAGCGGTGGTAACGCGGATGCGG
The DNA here is from genome assembly GCA_964006125.1 of Cryptus viduatorius. Lineage (NCBI taxonomy): Eukaryota > Metazoa > Arthropoda > Insecta > Hymenoptera > Ichneumonidae > Cryptus > Cryptus viduatorius. The sequence continues at coordinate 7,338,953 of OZ023220.1, forward strand.
ATTTTTCCGATTTTCAACGACCTACTGAAGCTACGAGCGGGTGGTAGAGTTGTACAGAATAATACAAACGGAAAAAGCTGCAGAGCTCCGGAGAGCGAGAGAACGATGAAATATTTCCGATATCGCAAATCAAATTCTACGCTATGCAACGTTAAATGTGTCGCGCACCGGGAAGCAAAAATGCAGAAAGTAACTTTCAGTTCTTCGAGGCGGAAAAAAAATTCTAATGAAAATGCACTCTTATCGTACGACATTAAATGAAACCTCTTCTTGAATAAATTTGTTTTCATTATGTACGCCCTTTTTTTTATCGATCTTTTTTTTTTTTTTTTTTTTCGAGTTAAAAAAATTGACTGAGAGAAAGAATATTGTAAAATAATGCGGACGTTGATAAAATAGTGGAAAATAACGAGTCGTTTGTAAGCCAAAAATGTAAAAAGTAATATCCGCATTGTGTTGCTAACTATCGATAGGGAAAAGCGCATTTAAATCAATTACTCGATCGGGTCGCCGTGTTGTCCGACACACGTTTTCATGAATATTAATGACCGAACCGACGGATCGATACACGTTTCTAATTCGGAGCTCGTTGACCTAATTATAACCTCGTCGTAACAATCTTCTACCTATCGACCTTCCGGGTAAAGGATAAGGGGAATAGTGCAGAAGAAAAATGGAATGAAACTAAGTAGACGACAGAAAAAAATGTTCATTCAAATTTATAACCGTATAACCTGCAGTTACTCTCTTTTCTATTTTTTTTTTTTATAATTATAGCGTAATAAAAAAAAAAATTCACGGACTTCAACATTTTACAATTTGAACTCCGAAATAAAAAAAAAATGTATGAGAAATTTTAATCACTCGGAAAATGAGGAAAAAAATTTCGGGTACTCCCATATTCCATTCTAAAAAAAAACGATATTAAAAAAAAATCGTTCTTTTTGCGTTTATAGTGATAGAAACATCTTAAAACATTTAAAAAATGAGACAATTGAATTATTCGTTCCAGAGAATCATTGCGGAACTGAATAAAGAACAGGAGGCTTTCATAGCCGGTAAGCAAAACGAAAAAGGCGAAGCCGTTGCTCCGTGGATTGGAGCGCCCAACGAGGATGCGCTTCGTGAGGAATGTTTAGCTCTTTCTACTGTGAGTAATGATGCACTTTTTTTTTTAATAAAAATTACCTCTGCAACGATTCAGCAAATAAAAAAATTAAACTTTGATCAACAAACTCTGAATTACGCTTTATCATCTCTCGAAGGATCGACGTAACTTCGTGAGAGCTCCACCACCCGGCGTCGAGTTCGCATGGGACTTCGAAGCCGTTCAGCCGATGGCACAAGCAACCCTTGCGCTCGACCCGAACCTGGAGACCATGAGGTTCGAGTTGGTACCCAAAGTGTAAGTAATGCAGAATAATTTGAAGAAAAAAAAATCCGAATTTCCGCCAATTTTTACGTGAATCGAAAAAAATAATCCTTTATTTTCGCGTAGGATAACCGAGGAGAACTTTTGGCGTAATTATTTCTACCGGGTATCCCTACTCCGTCAGAGTCACGAATTAAACGCAATGGCAAGTCAGGCGGAAAGCAATCCCAATGCGGCGCTAACATCAACCGGTAGCATCGATCACACTCAAGGTAAATATTATTTTTTTTTACGTAAAAATTTCGAAAAAAAAAAAAAAACTTCCCAATTTTTGGTATCTATTATCTATCGATGTCGTTTTTTTTATTGCATCAATATTGTCGTATTATTTAATTTATTAAACACGAACGTACGCTTTGTCGCACTGCACTGCTGCATATAAAGTCCCAACGGAGCAAATTACTGTATTTCGTTAATTGGACACGAAGTGAAAATCGATGCGAGAAATTATATCCTTATTACGCGGCCCATTGAGTAACAATTATCGCCTGTCGTTAACGTCATTTGCGTGCTTTTTCATGCATTTTATTGCACACCGAGTCAAAATTTCATCGATTTCGCTTTGCCAAAAAATTATTTAGACAAAGTTTTCGTTCTGTGCGGACGAAATAAAAAAAATTCTTAAAACATTAAAATTCGAAAGTACAAAAAAAATTATTCATGCATTATTCAGGCAAAAAAGCAATCTATGCGATTCTTATACGTTTCGTCAGAGTTTCTATGTTTTCCGAACCGTTTGTTTCTCAACTTTAAAAATATTTCTCGTGTTTAGAGAATTCGATAATTTTTTGTTTAAATTCCGTTTCATTCTTAACTTCACAAATATTTATCGTCGTAAGAAGTTTCAATAATTGTGTAAAAAAAAACGGCAACCAAAAAAAAAAACATATTAAACCTGTAAACAGGTGAATGAACTTCGTCGCTCGTCGGCGCGTGAAGTAATGACGGAGTAGCCATTGAACGTTAACTGATCGATGAGATTTGCGGTACGAAACAATAACAATGATGTTATATCTAACGATAAATTATAGACACAAAGATTGGCGTTTTTATTAGCTCCACAGAATTTTAAAAGACGTAGTGCACTGCAGTATGTTCGTCGTTGAAAATTAATTATTATCGTAGTTAGTTATCGTAAGAAAGTGGGCCTTCGCCCTCCATCACCGTAGTGTAGATTATTGTTATACATCTGCCGATGCGCACAGTTCGAGTTGAAACCGCCAAAACAACAACCGAAGTATCGAGAAATCCCGAGTCGACGACCGACTCGACGAGTCAGGAATTCGTTTCCGATAGCGTAAGAGCCACCGATACGGATATCAAGGAAGTCAGAGAGGGTATGAAAAGACTTGGAATGCAAAAAACCAAAGGTCAGTAACCGCAGAAACATTCCACAAAAAAAAATAATGAACACTTAAACAAAAAAAAATCAACAACGCTGGCGAGTGAATTACCGCGAAAAAATACGCAATAAATCGATCTTTTCGTAAAAAAGAAAAAAAAAAATTCTCTCGACTTTCAAAATTCAAAAAAATTTCATTACGAAACATAATTTCTCAGAATTTTAAAAAATCGATATATTGCGATGTTAATCGTCGTAACTCACTCGCCAAGTGGTACACATCGATGTATTCGCATCGAGAAACCGAAAATCCGAGCGGCCAATGGTGAGTATTGGAATAAAGCAATTGCACAATTTTCTTTAAATTGCTTATTAATCGACAGCATGGTAGAGGACCCCAGTTTTCCACTTGAAAATCATTATTTGTATGACGTAGAATAGAAAAAAAATATGAGATTGCGAAGTAGCCGTTGACTTTGCATACCGTCCCCGTAGCGAAAGAAAAGTAAAAAAAATCTTTTTACTGAGCCACGCGCTCAGCAACACCCACTGAATTCGAAAAAAAAACAATTTTCATTCTATTTTGTCTACAGCCTAAGAAGAGGAGAATCCCCCTATACCATTATCCAAAGCACACCTAACCAAATGACATTCGTTTATTAGCTCGATTCGATCATTCGGTTAAAAAAAAAAAAAGAAAAAAAAAAAAGTTCTCGTTGATATAAATATTTATCATTATTGTTTAACGATACGCGTGTAATACCGGACGGACTGTATACTTCCGGTTTTCCCTCTTGTATCGAGAGGCTCGTTGTTAGAAAAGAAAAAAAAAACAAAACATTATTTTATTTTATTCACGTAAAGATGAAAAAAATCACACGAACAACACGTCACACCGATCATAAACGCAGAGCTTTGTTTTCACGTTTTACTTTTGAAAAAAAAACCAAGAAACGGCTAAAAACGCAAGTATAATATATCGAAAAAAAAATATTACGACATCAACTATTAATATACGAGACACGCGATCAAGTCAGTCAGATTGAGAAACTTCTAAACTGCTGAAAGTTTAGTATTACTACCTTAGTCGAGCTCTCGGAATAAAAAAAAAGACACCTTTCGAGAGATTTAACACTATTTAGATTGAGCGTCTAATTGGGAATACGTAGAGAGAGAAAAAAGGGGAGAGAGCGATAAGGAATAATAGTGCGCGAGAGACATTGGGCGTTGGGGTGGTTTTCCATTGAGAATAATAAAGTGTAACCGAAGACAAGAATTAAATTCCAAACGAAACAAAATGAAAAAAGAAAAAAAAACCAAAAAAAAAGAATAACAAAATGAAAAAAGCGATATATTTGACTATACTGTCTGTCTGTCTGTTTGTCTGTCGTCTGTCTGTCCGTATGTCTACGTCAACTACTTATCTTCACTTTGTTCTCTCCGTGTTGTAAAAGTTGTAAGTAAAAAAAAAAACGCTGAACTATAATAATAACTAAACGAAAAAAAAAGAAAAATAAATAAGGCGGGAAAAGAGATAAAACTTACTAATAGGTACCTAATTAAATTTGTTGAATGACAATACGTGTTTTACCGGATATAAAATTAATTAAAAAGCGAAGAAGAGTCGAGAGTCGTGTGGGGAGGAGATGATTGTTCAAGTGCCCGAAGAGTGATTTACACGTTCCGATTTCTTTTTGCTCGACGCCCAACGGTCGAGTAAAAATTGTAAAATATATATAAAAAAAAAAAGAACGCGCGACGAAAAAAATAAAATATAGCAAAGCGGGAAGGGATTGCAATACACGATGTACGTAAAAATGTAGGAATTTGTAACGAGTTTAGAATGCACGCGATGATGGAAAAAAAACCATGAATGAGTTGAAAAGTATATATAAATAAATAGCAAAGAATAATGAAGATCGGGGAGCGAAAAGAAAAGAGGAGAATTTAATATCGTAAACTATCACGAGAAAAAAAAAACAAACGAGAATAACTTATAATAGTTGGGAAAAACATACGAAAGATAAAATCGCCATTTACTATCAAAAGCTCTCGACTGGGGTCCCACTACCGTTGTCAAAAAAAAAAGAACGCTTTCAAACATTCCTCTGGAGAACATATCTCTGTCGTATTCATGAAAAAAAAAATCATTTTTGTTCCTTATTATTTAATTTATCAGTTGTTTTTTACCCGTCCATCTTCCATTGACAAATGTGTGATGAAAATCCGAAAAAAAAAAAAAAAAACACACACACAGACACGTATTATTTTTTCTCATACAAAACACACATAACACACGAAAGCACACATCCAACTGGCCCTCTGCAAAATAGCTACAACGCTGCTTGTGAATCTCCGCAGAAGAAGAGTGGGAAGGGGAATTGGAAGCCGAGCTGAAGGATTTTGAAGTCGTGCCGGGAAAGAATTCAACTGTTGGGAGCGCCGATGCAACTGGAAAGGACGACTGGGAAGAGCAGATGGATGAGCTGCTCGGCGAAGATGAGGATCTCAAGTGAAGTCATTTAGCGATGTAAAAAATTCGAAAAAAAAAATCGAAACGTCGAAAATGCTTAATCAGTTGCTGAATCCGCGTCGATAATATTGTACGACATCGATGTGTTACTTTATCGACGAAAAAAAAAAGGACACGAAAAATTCCAACAATGTAAAAAAAAAGCTGTCGTACAATAATCGCGGATAAGTAATTGTCGCACTTAGCATTTAAGCGAATCGCACAAAAAAAGGATATCCAATTTTTTTTTTGTGTAAAATTGGTTTTCGCGCATTGTACAGGTTGAAAATTAATGTTGGATCGTCTAATGAGTGTTGAGAATGTCGTGTGCGAGTGGCAAGGAAGGATATTTAATTGGCTATTCTAGAAACGATTCGATTAACCGGATTAATTAAGTTGAAGTTAATCTCAGTTTCGGCTCCCAGCGGACCTCGTTTGGCGCTCCCGAAGCTCCTTCTTCCATCGTCAACTGACAAATTGTTTAATCAACGGACGGTCAGAGATCTTTCCAAAGACTTGTTATTTATTATTTTTTAAACACCAGTCGAGTGCCCCTTAAATTTGGTGCGCGAGAAACGAAAAAAAAAAAAGATCGACTTTGATGTTAATTACGTTAATAATTCATCTATTTCCAGCGTTCATCTAGAATTCAAACGCCAAAGACACATAAACACAACACAGTAATATTGTTTCGAAAATAACTGCGTTCACGTCCATTCCTATGTTTCCCTGGGATTCTAAGACATACACACATACGCGCACACACGCAGACATTGAATTAACTAATAAACGACACATTGACGCGGCGAGAGATCGATCTTGTCAGCGAATTATATTTCTCCTAACGTTAGCGAACGATACAACTAAAATGGCTCGTTACAAACTCATTAAAAAAAAATGCTCTCTTGTGATCTTCGTTTCAAATATAAATGAGAAATATGAATAATATATAAAGAAAAAAAAACACGTAGACGAGATGCTTTAAATGAAATCGCAATTGTCTCAACAGGGCCTAAGGATCAGCGTTTATTAGACGAATAAATCACGGTTAGCGTGTTAAAACTTGAGTTATTTGGCCTCTTTGCGAAATGAAGAATAAAAAAATAAAAAAAAAAAACGCATAGTGGAACTTGCGTTTGAATAACAAAGCGTACTAATGTAATTATCGTAAACGAAAAACGCGCGCGTTCGAATCGCGCTATCGATTGATTTTTACGGGCAATTTCTCATAGCGTTTCCTCATTCGAAATATCGTTGAATAAACAACAATACGACAGCCAAAAAAAAACGGATGAAAAAAAATCTATGAAAAAAAAAAGCGCGGCGTGCGAAATATTTAACGAAGAATAAAGGAAATTTCCAAGTACAACCGGATTGCCGGTATGGTGCTCGCGGAAATAATCGCTAATATCCTCCGATGCAATGCATTCACTCATAAGGTATGAGTATACACCTGGTACTTATATGTATATACACACGTATACATATACACATAAACATATATGTTGTTGAATCCATTGAAAGTATGATAATATATTATGACTATTAATGAGAATATAATGATGCAGCAGATTAAATTGAAAAAAAAAATAAAAATATTAAGAAAAAAAAATGAATAATATAATAATTGCGATAATGTATGATACATATACAAGTCGTGTACCTCGTGAGAAATAAAAAGAAACCGAGTACTCCTACATCGTTACTATTGTTCGTTGTTTTATTATCCTCAAAATCCTGATTATTTTAGATCCCATTCATTAAGATTATACGTGAAAACATCGAAATTACGTAAATGCATGACATTTAAGAACATATGTTTCTTCATGAGCCATCGAAATAAAAAGAGGTAGAGTTTTTGGCTCTCAGAGGACAACCACCTCAAGTATAGTATAGTATTATTAATTTCTTTTTTATCGAAACAATGAAACTTGCGACAAAGTCGACTGGGGGGGACGCGATCAGTTTGGCAACACAAAGCCAACATTGTGTCGCTAACTTCCCAATATTTACGATATAGTCGTCGTCAATTGAATTTTGTATTGTTGTCGATCAAATTTACCTTGCGACCTGTCAATTACTTCATGAACGCACGCTGATTTGTCTTTATGTAACCCTTTCGTTGTTTCATCTGTCAATCCGCAAGACTCGACAATTCCTCAAGTTGGCAATAGTTTGCAATATTGCCGCCACAGCGATCCCGTGCGGCAGCTACGGATGGGACTCTCAATTTGTGATTATGTTTTTGTACTCGCGTATTCCATTAATATCGTGATGCGAAAAATAATAGTAGAATTGTGAATTACAAACGAAAATAACGATAAAACATCGTCGGTCTGTCGTGATTTATCGACCAAGTTATGCCCCACGAGGCCCGTCGAATCTGTCAACCGTATTGAGAGGTGAGTACAATTTGAAATGTTTTAGCGCTGTCCTTGCGGCTTTTGCAATTGACAAATGCACTCCGCAATAATCCCATTTCCTTTATTCACGTTTCATCGTATTTTAACTATCATTTTGCAACGATGCTCGTTCATTTCGGTCAATCGTTGAATTTTGATTGATAACCGATGCGAAATAACGAATAACCTTGACGGTAGCAATTAATTCTTTCGCATAACCCTACTTTTTTCATTCACGATTTCCTCTGATTTTCGGCAAATTTACGTCGAGTTCGGAGACATCGTTTGTTTCTTAATAGTATTTATTTCGATTGTTATTATTTTTTTTTCCTTATTGTCAACGTGTTTAATTATTATTCCAATATTTACATTCAACGATTTCAGTACGCTTAACAATTGCTTTTGAACGCTGCGCCTTTGACTCAGTTTTTTTGTTCTTGAAACAAAATTTCTAATGTAGCGTCATTTATTAAATTATTGTAATGAATTCTTATTTTTTTTCCAGACTCCAAGCTATAAATAATGGAACAAGAAACTAATTTAGTCGTCTCCAAGGAGGATGATCCTCCCCAAGAAGTAACGGTAGAGGATATCTCTAAGAATCCTACCGAAAATCCACCAACTATGGAAAACACAGATTTCGCAAACGTCTGCAAAGAAGGCGAAGAAAAGGAGTCGATTGATTCTGTCGGTAAATTGATAGACAATATTCCTATTGAAAATCCTGTCGATACTTCTGAATCCAACAAAATTGCTACCGAAGAGTCAGAACTTCCGACAACATCTTTGAGTTCCGAAAAAATTGTAATTGCATCAGTAGACGCAGTGTCTGAAGCTTCGTGTACAAAAATAGATAATTTAAGTTTAGATGCAAAAAGATCTGAAACTTCCGCGGGGACCGAGGAACTCGCAATTGCCGTTGACGCTTCCGACGTTTCGAAAGAAATTGCCGATGATCCGAAAACTTCTGCAGAGCCAATCACAGACGATAAATTGGCGCAAGATGTCGTCGACGAGAAAACGGAGAAATCGGCGGATTCGGAACTCCGCAAAGACGTGGAGAGAGTAACGAATAAGTTACGGGACGAAGCAATTAACAACGAAACGGTGGAAGCGGATAAAGAAAAGAGCATAAAAGCGGATAAAGAAACGACTGAAGAGGCGGATAAAGGGATATCTGAAAAAACGGACAAAGTAACGACCGAAGAATTTGACAAATCGTCGAATAAAGAAGCGGGAAAAACAGCTGAAGAAGATTCTCTCCCGTCGCCGATCTCCGAAGAAACTTCGCGATCGACAAAAGAAATCCTCGTATCTCCCGAAACAATTTCAGATGCCGCCGACTCGTCGGATTCCATCGCAAAAAAATCCGCAGACGAATCAAAACCGGATGCCGATCCAACGAGTCCGGACGGTGAAGCAACGCGTAAAGAAACAAATATCGAAAAGCAGATGATAGAACCGGAAAACACGGAATTCGTCCAAATTACTCAGGATAAACAGGACGACACGCAGAACGAAGGACAACCGATGGAAGCCGAAGATCCTTTTGGCGATGGAAATCTCATAATCGACAACGCGGAATTAGATTCGCCCGTCGGTGACAACATTAATTTTCACAAATTGGGCGATCAAGCAGACAATCTTCAGGACGTCGTTAACGCTAAAGACACGAATTTTAAATCTCACAAAACGAAGGATTTCGTCGACGTTGCCGAAGAGAGTAATCCCGACGATGGATCGGAAACGAATAACGAAAATTCAGCAGTTCCGCCGGCGGATATTAACGCGGAAGAAACTTCGCAGAATAAAAACAAAACGGATGCTATCGATTCGGAATCCATAATAAAAACGGCGCTGGAGAAAAGCGGCATTAATCCGATGATAATCGAAAATGAGAACGAAACTTCGAAGAAAAAGAAGAATGACGACGAAGTCGACCCGATGGAGACGGACGACGCGCAGTCCACCGTTTTGCCGGGTCAAGACGACGAACTCTGCATTATTCCCGATAGCATGAAGGAAACAACAGCGACGAGCAGCAGCGCGCCATCGGAAAAAATTGACGAAACGAGCGGCGAAGCGGAGAAAGAAAAATCGTCGAGTCTACACGAGGAGGAAACGAGCCCCAAAAAAGATACAAACGTTTCGAATTCCGAGATGGAAGTTTGTCAAACCGTTGAGACGAATGTAAAGGAAAAAGAATCGGATATTAGCAAAGATTCTTCCACGGAAAAGTCGGCAACGGTAACAGATATTATAGACATTGACGAGGAGATGAAAAACTCGGAAATCGTTGAGATCGCAACGAAAGATATATGCAAACAATGTAACGAGCAAAAATCATCGAATATCTGCGTAAAAGTCGGAACAGAAACGTTCAATGTCTGTTCGGAATCCTGTAAAATCACATTTACGGAAGCGAATAACAAAGCGATGGATATACCGAGCGATGGTGTTAATTCGAAGCGTGAAAAACGTTGCGCCGGTTGTCTTCTAATCGTCGAGACCGGCGATGAGCGAAACTTATCTTGGGAAACAATGGAATTTTGTAACGAAGAATGTTTGGCGAAATTCCAAACTAAATATGGAAGTTATTGCAGAAATTGCAACGGCGCTGTGCAGCCGATTAGCTTGGGAAAGTATTGCGTTAGATTCGGTTACGATGTCCGACAATTTTGTTGTTCAACGTGTTTAGAGGATTTCAAAAAAGGGCTCAAAGTTTGTAGTTATTGCCAGAAGGACATTAGTTCCGGTACTGAAGGTTTCTTGGCACCCGTCGGCGACAAAGGACAGTTTAAAGATTTCTGCACGCAGTACTGTATGGAAAAGTATTCGCGAATGAATTCCACGGAACCGCCAAGTGTAGAGATCAAAGCGTGCAGCGTCTGCCAAGAGGTGAGGATTTCTTTTCGATACTTAGCGCAACCCGATTTTATTTTTTTTTTACATTCAATTGTTTTTTTTTTTACATTCGATCGTTTTTTTTACATTCAATCGTTTGCTCAATTGTCATTTTTTTTTTTTTTTTTTTTTTTTTTTTTTCAGGAAAAAGTTGTCCACTGCGAGGTTCAGATCGATCGAGCAAATCCCGTGGCAATATGTAGCGATCCGTGTTTCGCTGCTTTCAAATTCGTCAACAAAGTCGACCCCGAGCAATGCTCGACATGCAAGAAATTCTTTGAACTCGCGACGAAAAAGAGTTTCGTAGTGTTTTACGAATCGGAGGCCCATACGTTTTGCAACAAGACGTGTCTAAATATATTCATCATAACGAACCGTAAAATCGTACCTTGCAATTGGTGTAAAGTCAAGAAATACAATTTTGATATGATAAAAAAGGAGCTGAAAACTGGACAGTCGTTGATGATGTGCAGTTTAAACTGTCTGACGCTGTATCAGGTAAATTAAGTTAAAAAAAAAAAAAAGAAAACACGATTAAGGAAAATCCTGTGGTACAGTCGAGTTAACATAGTTTCAAGGTTCAAAAAACCATTCTTGTACGAAAAGTCGTGTAAACTAAAGTAAATTTGCATTACGAGTTTCTGCTTTATATAAAAAACAAAGTATAGCATTGAATTTACAGAAAAATAATTTTTACGGAGATTCGTAACTAAAATTTAGAATTTTTGTTGAATTTTGACAAATTGAAAATCATTTTTTAAACCAAATTCATTAACCGATTCATTAACCAAAAAAAATCGATTTACGACAATAATGAAACTTTTCTTCTAAATGCAAATTTAAGCAAATCGAATTCTTCGATTAACTTGTCAAAAATATTTACACAAAAATCAACAATTACTCGTCAAAGTCGAACGAATATTACGAATTATACTGCGTCAAAATTACATTAAATGTACCGATTAATGAATCGGCATAACGGCGTTATTTTTCTGTAAATTCTAAATTATACTTTTCAAATACATTTTTAAAACACGTGGACTTTTTCACAAGAATTTCTCATGAAAAGAATTTAGAAAAAAATGGTTAATTACTATTCCATTTGCTTAACTGTATCGCAAGAACCGCCTTAACACTGACAATACGATGCATAATAACGCGAACGTTTTTTTTTGTTTCTCTTACAGGTCTCCATAAACGCGGTATCGGCAAAGCGAATAAGTTGTGATTTTTGTAAAGACTATTTTCAGGCACAGTATCATTTGACAATGTCGGATGCGACAATACGAAATTTTTGTTCATACGATTGCGTTATGAAGTTTCAAGGAAAATACACGAAGTCCCCGATAACGATTCCCGCGGGTGACGATCCAGTGCCGACGGGAATGCCGAAGCGTACATATCCACCGGCCAAAGGATTGAATCAACCGATCCAGAAGCCCAACGAGATTCAGGCGAAGAAAACAATGCCAGTTATATCGTCAGTAACGAGTTTAGCATCGCTGACATCGAACGGACAAGTTACAGCGCAAGCCGCTCAAACGAGCGCTATAAATAGCGCGGCAACCGGACCGAGTGCCGCAACGACGCAATCGCAAACGCCGAAAGTAATCGTTAATCAACAAGTGATAACGCGGCCGCCGAGTCCGGTGAAAATTCACAATAAAATAACTCAATGCAAACCTCTGACGCACACTAAAGGCGTTTCGGTGCGTCCGCATCCGTGCGTCAAGTCCACGCAAACGGACGGCGACGCGAGAGTATTGATACCGATTCCGGTACCGATTTACGTACCGTTTCCGGTGCATATGTGGAGTATGCCGTATCCTGTGCCAATACCGTTTCCTCTACCTATTCCGGTTCCCATTTTTATTCCCACGACGAAAAACAGCGCGAAAAGTATATTCAAAGACATCAAAAGGATACAAGAAAAAATTCCCGCCGATCCGTTTGAAGCCGAATTACTGATGATGGCGGAGATGGTCGCCACGGAGAAGAAAACTAACGACGGCGATTCCGATTCAAGCGATGATAATGGGTAAAATATTTAGTTTACGTAAATTCGATAACAAAAAATGATTTTTGTTCATTGCAAAAAATTGTGAACCGGAGGAACTAATAGTTAATTGGAACGATGCATTTCTAAGAAAAAAAGAAAAACAAACAAATCGGTGGTACCAACTAATTATTTTAGTTTAGTTTTATTAATTCAGTTTTTGACTAAAAAAAATGACTTAAGAAAACTAAGAATCAATGGAAAAAACTGATACTTAATTAACACAATTAACTTTTATGAAAAAATTGTGCCCTTTATTTGTTCTTTCAATTAATTGATAATTCCACCAACTCGTTATTTCATTTGAGTGAAAAATGAAGCGGAAACATACGAGGATTTTTTTTTCGTTTGAACGATTAGTTCGATCTTTCAATTCGTAAAAAAAAGAAAATCGGTAAAAATTTCGATAGTCTAATGAAATTACGATACTTGAGATTTTTTTTTTGGTAATCATTGGAACTTTTTTCAGTCCGGAAGCAGCGGAACCGGTGGATTCCAGCAATGCTTTCGGTGACGATATGTTGCAAATGGCACTAAAGATGGCAACCGGCGAATTGGACGAACCGGCAGTAGATCTCGAGACGGCGTTGACGCCGAACACTATAACTGCAACTCCAGCGCCTTCGCAACCGGATTCGGCGATCGATGCCGATGGTATTTAACCAAATATTGTTAATTATTAAAATTTTGAATCCCAGTGATGTTTGGCGATATTTACGGAAAAAAAAAATTGCCGATTTTCAGTACAACCGGAGCGTCTGATAGCCGGTACGCGAGGAAAGAAACGAATGGTGCCTTACAAACCGCGATCGACGCCGAGTAAAAGGGGCCGACGAATTTCCGGGGTTCACGATGTACCGATTATGCCGCCCCCAGAGGCTCAGCAACAGCCGCGAATGATGGAACCGATCGAAAAGCCCGACGCTAATATGGCACTAAAATATACTTTCGGAGTCAACGCGTGGAGACAATGGGTAAACGAAAGTTTTTCTCAATTATTTTTCGATAAAAAAACAATCAAAGAAAATTTGATTTCCCATTAAAGATTTCAACAAAATCGGTAAATTATATCGGCAACAATAACCGATCGTTTTTCCATTAAGAATTTTCTTAATAAATCTCTAATTCGATTGCAGGTAGTCGCGAAAAACACAGAACTGGAGAAGCAAATAACACCGACGCGGAAGGTAAAACTCTTCAAAACGGATCTTCTTCAGCTAACAGCCGACGAACTAAATTACACGCTATGCCTATTCGTCAAAGAAGTCCGGAAACCGAACGGCGCGGAATACGCACCGGATACGATATACTATTTATGTTTAGGTAACTTTTGTCTCAAATCAGATCCTAAAGTCCCAAAAAAAAAGTATCGCCACTGTTTTTTGTCTTAACTAATAATTATCGATTAATCGCAGGAATCCAACAATACTTATTCGAGAACAACAGAATAGACAATATTTTTACCGACTCGTACTACGAAAAGTTTACCGACTGTTTGAACGACGTGGCGAAGAAATTTTCCGTTCTCTACAACGACGCGCGTGAGTTATACTTTTTTTTTTGAACGCTCAATCGTAAAGTTCATAATATTTTTAAACGTTTGTTTTTTTTTTTTTTTTCAGAATACATCGTGACGAGAGTCGAAGAAGAACATCTCTGGGAATGCAAACAACTCGGTGCGCATTCGCCGCACGTACTTTTAAGCACATTAATGTTCTTCAACACGAAACACTTCAATCTCGTGGTACGAATAATTTCGTTTTCTCGTTCTTCATCTTTCCATTGCTTTTTTTTTAGTCGATTTGTTTAATACTTAATAATTATCTTCTCAGACGGTTGAGGAACATATGCAACTGTCTTTTTCGCACATAATGAAACACTGGAAGAGAAATCCAGCGGCGCAAGCCGCAGCAGTCGCTGGCAAAGGTCCCGGAACGAGAAATGTACTGTTACGTTTTTATCCCCCGCAATCGGCTCTCGGTTCGTAAAAAAAATCTCAAAATAACATGAAATTTCTCATAATCTCCGCGAAATATTAACGTACAATTTACCGTTAATCCCACAGAAGCGAATTCGCGAAAGAAAAAAGTTTACGAACAACAAGAGAACGAGGAAAATCCGCTCCGATGTCCGGTCAAACTTTACGAGTTTTATTTGTCAAAATGGTAAGTGCTTTTCATAAAGTTATACATGAAAGTTATATATGAAAAAAAAAAAAAATTTTAACTTTTTTTTTCAGTCCTGAAAGCGTGAAAACGCGTAACGACGTTTTTTACTTATTACCGGAGAGAAGCTGCGTACCGGACAGTCCGGTTTGGTACTCGACGTCAGCTTTAGCTAAAGAACATCTCGTTAAAATGCTCTATCGTGTTAAAATGGTCAAAGAGATCAATGTCGCCCTGTTGACCAGTTAATTCCACAATTGATCCAATATTCTTCATTTATTATATTTTTTCTTCCTTAATAACCGTTCTTTATACTCCGACGTGTCGGCATCAGTCAAAAAGCCGTCGAAAAAGAAAAAAAAAGTGCGTTGAATGTTCTATTGCAAATGAATCGTATTTCGCGGGACCATGGAGTAAGTCTGAAAAAAAAAACAAATCCGTGCTACCGAGAGAGAATGAGAGAGAGAGAGAGAGAGAAATTTCAGTTCCAAAATATCTTATTGTAGGATTTTTACCTTATAATAAAAAAAAGCAGAAATCTTGTGTTCATTTATGAGGTAAACGTGTTTCAATCCATTTTCTCTTTTTTAGCTTTATATAAAACACTCGAATCGTAAGTTGCACTTTTTTTTCCGTCATTATCGAAAAAATAAAAATTGGGTCAAGAAAATCGTAAAAACGAAATTTCGCAAAAAGTAACATACATTTTTATTTGTAAATTTTTCTCACGTCGCGAAGACTGGAAACGATGTTATTTTTTTGTTTTTTCGAAACTAATACTCGAATAGCGTTGATAAAAACGATAGAAAATTCAAGCGGATTTCGTTGGGCGTACGAATCCGCGTTTGCGTTTCATCTTTCGTCGAGTTATCTCGAGATTGTGTAATTCCGTGTAAACCTCCGCAAATATCTGTTTCTGCTCTTCTTCCGGTATCGTTTCCCGGTAAATCTTCATTAGATCGTACTTTTCCCAGGGTTTCTGAGACTTTATGGACGCTCGTCGTCGGTTTTGCGGTACTAACATGAAGAGGTCTTTGATTCCCTTCAAATTTTGACGCTCCCACTTCTCCAGCCACGGAAGCGGCTTCATTACAACTTGAATATCGTTCACAGGGATTGGACTCCCCTCCGGCAACAATTCCATCTCCATATCGATGGGGAATGTGCTGTATTCCGGTAACGCGTCTCGCAAATAGAACAACTTGTCGTCCAAACGTTTTTCGAGTCTGAAAAAGAAAAATCGAAAATAAGTAAAAATTATGAAAGAGTTAGAATTTATTTTTCTTACCTGAGACAATCGATTCGCTGAATATTCGGATCGTACATTTCAAAAACTACTTCAACTCCCTGATTTTCGATAACGTTTCTCAGGATGAAAGACGCCCTTACGCCGCAGCCTCTCCTGTCTATGCATATTCCAACGAATCTGTTGGATTTTCCTGGTGCGTGAGGCTCTGAGTAGGTTACCGCCACTATGGATCCCACGTAAAACTCTGGTATATCGATGACCGCTCTCCTTGCCATCATGTCCATTCGCTCCAATCTTTCCCTGATTCTGTTTCTCATTTCGGGCTTTGGATCGGGTAAAAATTCGGGATACAAGAATCTGTACTCTGGCGGCACTAAATCTTCCGCTCGTTGCGATTTAAGATCCGCGATTTGTTCCTTGCGAGACTTTGTTCCCAAAACTTCCGAAGGTTCATCTTTCGACGCTGGACTTACCGTGGATAGTGTTCGCGTTTCCTTTCCCGCTGCGAATCAAAACATCGTTGAGGTTAGGTCCGCGGTAATAAAAGTACGAATCGATTCGATTTACTGCTTGACAACTCGAAAATGAATACGAAGGGACATCTGCTCGCGATAAAAAATAATTTCTATCACTGATATCATTGTTTCTGAGTATTTATAAGATAAATAATGATATCGGAGGAACGCAAATCTGCGAGGTTATGTATGGATCAAAGTATCGGAGGAAAGTTTGGGGGTTAATGCCAATGAGAGATATTGTCATATTTTAGACAATCGAATGAAACAATTAGTGTAACATACCGAGAGTTCTAAAAACGTGAAAACTCTTTTGAAACTCGCGACACAAGACTCTCCCAACGGCTGACATTTTTTTTGCTCTACTCAAGCACCGGACGATGCACGAATAGTGAGAGATGCGTGGGAAGGGCGCGCAGATATTGTGGTTATTTTTATTGAAAATTTACCATTGTGGAAATTTTCATGGAGCAGAAAAATGCCAACAAACTGTAATCGTGTTACCGTCACAAAACGAAACATTCACCTTTAGAATGAAGAATCACACCGAATGGCTGGAAATTCAGAATATAAAAACAAAACGATATAATGTCGAGTTGAGATTTTTGAAAACTTATTTTTGGATTGCCATTTAAATTATTCATTCGCGGGGGCTTGCCGTGCATATCTTACAACGTATATCGAAGAATGTGCCTTAAAAAAATGAATAACAAACCCGATTATTTTTTTCATCTTCGTTTTTATGAGATAATGTTTTATTTTTCTTCGACAAAGTTTAAGAAATTTCCCAGTTTTCGATTTACGATTGAATCGAATATCTCAGTTACGAAGTATGACAAACCCCCTCGGGATTGCGCGTACATTTAGCACGTACATATCGGGCTATTATGATTTATATACATATATATATATATATATCCACACATATATGACAAAGCGTGAATGCAAGGCATCCGTTATTCTTTATATGTATACCACGGGAATGGAGTTTGATCGGTAATCATCCAATTGCACGAATCATCCTCACGAAAAGCTAACTTGCACGACTAAACTGTGTCAATTCGTGGGACGATTGAGCGTGAAACATCGCGAGTCGCATACCGGCTTTTGTGCACAAATTGTCAAGGATTTATTATCTCACTAATCTCATTTCATTTCTATCCAATCAATAAAAAACGTTAACAACATTAATAATTGTCAACTGGTTGTTTCCAATTTCATCAAAAATAAAAACTTCGTTATTAAAAAAAAAATGCAATTCAGATTTATGCAGCGTTTCTGTATTTTTATAATCGGCCCAATAAAAGGCCAAAATGAATATGTATCGGCGATAGCTTCGAATAAAAACACAAATTTAATAGAAATCTCTACCGTCGATGGGACGAGGGATTGGCATTTAAACGATATTCGCATAGCACGCGCTACTTTTTATATCTATTTTCGTAATAATTACATCTTCGTCGTAGCGGTGTGACCTGATGAGTACCTTCTTCCTGTGAGCCCCTACTCTTCGTCGTTGACCCTATCGTGAAACCTCAACTCGCCTCGTCCTCCTGTGTGCGTATGTCGCCAATCGGCTTCCTGGTTGGGGCACATATTATTCGCTTGATTGAGGAACCGAACTGTGTGCCTCGTGCGCTAGCGAAGCCCCGAGGAGTCGCGTGTCATACGCAGTCTGACGATCGCGTTCGTCTACAATTTCCCCCTTCGACCCTCGCGCGCTGATTACAAATTATTTCTTCTTCTTCTCGTACTTTTCTTCTTTCCTTCACTCTTTCACTCTCTCTATCTCTAACCCCTTCTCTACCTTTTTCTTTCATAACTTAACTCTTTCTTCCGTTCTCATTTCTCTGTTTTTTTTATTATCATTTCGCATCGAAGCGGCTCTTCAGCTCGCACTCCGGCAGTTCTTCGCGGAATATTGTCAAAGAAAAAAAAAAGGAAAAAAAACATCGATTCCGATAAATGATCATTTTTCGTGGAATTTAACTCGAACCGTGCGGATTTGACGAGGTGAAGTGCTCAATTTTGGAGTAATTCCCGGAGTGCGAAATATCGATCTGTTCGTATTTTAAGAATAATGATAACGTCGTGACATCGGTGAGTGACCATTTTTTTTATAAAGGAATACACAGTGGAAAAAAAGGTGCGATGTCTCACGAGTTGCCCGGAGGGGTTGCGGCTCTTCGCAACACTATACCGGAAAGAAATCACTCGTAAGATCCATTTGGTACCAAAAATTAATAAATGAACGATAATTGTAGCCGAACGGTCAATGTCTATCAATTATTCATTAAATTAATTTTTCTTTCATTTTTTTTTAATAAATAATGAACTTCTATTTATAAACTTCTGATACGAAACAAAACTTGCAGCGTCGGTATGGAAGATATCGAAAAAATGACATCGGACGAAGAACCGGAAGCGGCGATTTGTCACGAATTCACACCGCTCGATAGGCTTCAAGCGGTAGAAATCGAAAATTGCATGCGAAAAAGAAAAAAAATTCCCGTATAATGAAAATTTTTAGAAAATTTTCAGCATTGAGAAAATTTGCTCGTAGGTAGTCGATTGGATGGGAGCAAATATGCTTATGCTGCTAACAGTCGCCGGAGTACTGGCGGGTCTTAGTTTTGGATTTCTTGGACGACTCGCCGATCTTTCTCCAGCGTCCATAATGCTCGTCAGCTTTCCCGGAGAAATACTCATGAGACTTTTAAAAATGTTTATTTTACCGCTCATTATCTCTTCCCTTATCACCGGTACGTCGATAATTTCGACAAAATGTCCTCAAAAAAATCGAAGTTTTTTTTTAACGTACTTTTTTACGAATTTTTTTTTTCATTTGATTTCACGATTTATCAATGACTATAGGAATGGCGCAATTGGACGTTAGATGTTCGGGACGAATGGGTTTTCGGGCGCTGATATATTACGTGGTAACAACGATTCTGGCGGCGATAGTCGGTATCGTAATGGTCCTATTAATCCATCCCGGTGATCCGAAAAACAAGAGTTTAGTTACCGTAAAATATACCGAAGAAATCAAAGTTTCGACTCTCGATGCTATACTCGATATAATTAGGTAAAAAAAAATCCCTAAAAAAAATTACGAAAAAAAAAAATTGATTTTAATGTAAAAAGGTCGTATCCGGAAAAAAACATGAATTTTGATGATTGCAGAAATATGATGCCAGAGAATTTGGTTCAGGCGTGTTTTCAGCAGGTGCAGACCGCTTACACGAAAAAACCTGTTGTCGTAATCGCGGGTACCAATATGAGTGATTTCGTTATGGAACACACGCTCGTCTACAAAGACGGCACCAACGTAATGGGAATGATTGTCTTTTGCATTACTTTCGGTCTCATTGTCGGACAGATTGGTCCGCGAGGAAAAGTTATGATTGACTTTTTCACTGTACTCAACGAAATCGTTATGAAACTCGTTAACATCATCATTATGTGGTAAGTGATTTTAATTGGAACGACCTATATCCTCGATGCTGACAGTACCTTAGATTTTGTACTAAAAAAAAATCACGCAATTTGATACGATTTACAAAAAAAATTAAAAATTTTTTTTTTTATTTTCTTGTATCGAAATCCGCGATTTAAAATTAACTGGATTAAATGAGATGGATTTTTTATTATTCTTTTTTAATTTCTTGAATATCGAGGATTTTCGATATTCAAGAAATTTTCGCGTTAAAAAAATTACTGGTGTTAACTTTTTTTTCCCCGCGAATGTTCTATGTGCTTACGAAATTATTTGGTAGCAAATGATTTTCTGGAAAAATGATATTGATTATTAAAAAAAACGAGGAAATTGTTGTATATTTTCAGGTATTCGCCTCTCGGCATAATGTGTCTTATAGCCGGTAAAATAATGTCGATAGTAAATCTCGCGGAGACGGCGAGAATGTTAGGGTTGTATATGGTAACGGTAGTCGCGGGACTTTTGATACACGCGGTAATAACTTTGCCTGCGATATTTGGACTATTGACTCGACAAAATCCCGCAGTTTTTTTCAAGGGGATGATGCAGGCGTGGATCACTGCACTGGCCACAGCTTCGAGGTGATATTTCCTCGATTTTTTTTTCGATATATATCGCGCAAATTGTCGCAACGATGAAATACGATATGCAGCAGAATTCGATGTTTTTAGCGCTGCAACATTGCCAATTACTTTTCGCTGTCTGGAGGTAAACAACAAAATTGATCCGCGAGTAACGAGATTCGTTGTCGCGATCGGCGCGACAGTCAATATGGACGGTACCGCGTTGTACGAAGCCGTGGCGGCTATTTTCATTGCACAGATGAATGGCATCTCGCTGGGATTCGGTGAAGTCATCACTGTTAGGTAGTCCACTGATAAAGAGCAGAAGAGAGAGAGAGAGGGGGGGGGGGGGGGGGCAAAATGGACACGTGAAAAAAACGGGACAATATCTCGAAGAATTGTTTTTTTTTTGGATTTGACTTCAAATTTGGAATAATATTTTGAAAATCTTAATTTTATACGAAGTTTTTAAAAACTTTATACGAATTTTTAAAAAAATTTATATAAAATTTTTTCAAATTTTATCCGAATTTTCTTTCAAATTTTGTACCAATTTTTTTTCAAATGTTATACAATTCTTTTTTTATTTTATACCAAATTTTTTTCAAAATTTTTCAAAAAATTCATCTCAGTTCCATGTGCCCATTTTGGACGGCCCTCCAGTATTTAAATTTCAGATGCTTGTCTATCAACTTTCGTTTTATTTTCGGTATGACAAGTTACGCTTCAATGTTTTTAGCAACTTTTCGTTGCTAATAAAGAAACGCACCTTTTTTTGTTGTTGAGACATCCTTGTTTTACTTTGGTTCGTAGTTACTAATGACGTTCGACAGTCAAAAAATCCACAACAATTTTTTTTTTACGGTTTTCGTTTTTTTCTCGTAGTTTAACGGCGACTCTCGCAAGTATCGGTGCGGCAAGTATTCCAAGTTCGGCATTGATAACGATGATTTTAGTGTTGACATCGTTGGGACTTCCGACTAATGATATTTCATTGCTTTTCACCGTCGATTGGCTGTTGTAAGTTAAATTACTTGTCGATAGACTTTAAAATGTTTTTTTTTTCATTATTTTTATCGTCTTTTGTTTTTGCAGAGATCGTCTGAGAACTTCTATCAACGTACTTGGCGACGGCTACGGCGCCGGAATAGTTTATCATCTCAGCAAAGCTGAGCTAAAAAAAATGGATATCGATAGAAAAATTGAGAATCTCGAGTTGGGAATGTTCCCGAGTTCAGCACCACTGGTTTTCAAATTCGAAGATTCTAACGAAATCGCCGTTACGAATTCGGATACAAAAATGTAAAAAAATTTATGAAAGACACGCGGCGCTTCAAAGGTCTCGTCGCAAAACTCGAAGTTTCACATTTAAACGATCAATGACTCTATTTATTAATTGTATAATATCGCGAATAATAAAATCATTTACACACGAACGACGGCGATACAGTGGTTTTTGTGTAATAATAAATAAAATTAGTTTATTAGGTCCCTTTAGACGCTTTGGCATATAAAGGACAACAATTCTGTGAACGCATCGTCTCGGCGCGAACGAAGCGATTGAATAATCGAATGTGTGTATTGCGTGAGTGTTGAAAAATGCCGATTTACGCGAAGACCTCAAGCTGGAGGCTCACGAAATGTGGTATTATCCCCCCGGATGCTTCACCGATTTTCCTCAGTACACGTGGACCATACCGTAGAGGAATCTGTTAAAATTTTATTAAGGATCCGTACGCTTCGAATTTCAGCATATTGAGTAGCGACTGCGATTCACAGTCCCGTGAATTGAGTTTAATGATTTCAAAAATTGTTTATACGTATTTTATACGCGAAAATCATGCGAAACAAATTATATTTGCATGAAAGAGTTATCACTTCATAGAAAAAAAATTTATGACAATAATTTATAAAAAATTAATTTAACGACATTAATTAAACTTTTCGCCATTTGCGAATCTAAAGAAAAAAAATATTAGTGAGTTCGTGAAAAATCTTTCAACAAATGGAATTTCCTATCGATTTTCAAAATAAAAGAATTACAAATATAATTTCAAAAAAAAGCGCTTAAACATTGTGACCATCAATATGTTTGCGTAAACAGAGATATTTTCCAGTAAATTCAATATTATACTTTTTTTTAAATAAAATAATAACTCTGTAATCCGAATGCACAGAAGTAAATCACTTAGTCTCTATAAATAATTTTTGAAACATTATTAGCCAATTGACTCGACTGCAACGCTAGAAAACTATCTTAATAATAATTTTGTTTTTCACGCAGTTTAAAAGGATACGTCCAGAATAATACGTATGTCTGTTTCCCCATCAAAATAACGTTTCATGTTAAGGAAATTTTTATGGTAATTTCTTTTCAGTGATATTTTCATAAAATTTTAACAATAGACAAAGGATACAAAAAGTCCACCGAAAAATCCGTTCGTCAGCAAACTGTACCTACTGATGAAATATTTTTTCCAGTGACCTCCGGCTTTTACCAACAGCATTACCTGCGACAGAAATCAAATTAAATTTTTTAACATTCCAATTTAGAAGTTTGCATTTTTTTTTTGTAGCGATAGCGTAGCGTTTTTTCGAAGTGTTTCTTTTTTTTTTTTCGTACCCATAATCCAATGACGGCGAAGATGTAGAAACCAAAACCATAGAGACCCGTCAAGCCGAGGAGTCCTGCCATTCCGCCAGAAAGTGCAGCCATTGATATTCTACAGTATTCTACGACGGCAGCATTATTTCTTACGGCACCTTCGCTGTAGGCGATTATTTCTAAAAACAAAGTGAAAAACAATTTTCCTTTTTTTTTTAACGCGAAGTCGCTGACCAATTGAGCGGACATAACCTAAAAACTTTTCTGTCATTTTCGAATACGTTTCGTCACAGTGCGCGAGAATATTGAATAAGATTAATCGATAGTCACCTCCCGTTTTGTCTTGTTTCGTGCGAACTTTTCCGGACATCGTTGGTTTTTATTATTATTGTAAAAATTTGAACGATATATTTAATTGATCGATTACGACGACCAGTGATTACAAACACTTTTCAAACGGAAAACACACGTACTTATACCGATTAGCCTATTTCCTCTAACTCTCCGCGATGTCGCTGTGCAGTGCAAACAGCTGATCACGTGCCGCAGTGCTCACGCTCCGCTGATAAATTGAAATTCGCTGTCGCTAGAGAAGAAATTTTTCTTTTCGTAGATTGTAATTTCAAAAAATCATAACACAAAGAAACATGTGAAGGTATTGCTATGAATATTAAAATGCCCGCTGGCAATAGAGTTATTATTTGTAATATAAGACGAATCATATAAAAATTAATAATTTGACAATGAAAATCTCATTTTTATCGCGGGTGCATTCGCGATGTCCAATAGCTAGAGATTTTCATGGTGGCGAAGACGAAGGTGAAGGTTCGATGATGCAAGCATTGAAAAAAAAATAAATAAAGGAACAAAGCACGTGGTTTGAAGATCGGGAAATATCGATCAAAAGTTAAGCATTAAAAGAACCACGTGTCTCGTATGTACGCGGAAATAATTGAAATCAGATGACATTAATAATCGCGGCGCTTATCTGAAGTTTCGGAAGAGAGAAAAAAAAAACACATCAAGTTTTGTTGTGTTTTCAATTACATAACGTTGTTACGCGTGGGCCAAGAGCCCATTGTCACGTTATTAGCGACGATGCGAAGTTGAAGCCCGGAGCTCAAATGGCTTTCAGCATTTAGATATATACAAAAGAGACCTGGGGAAACCGGCGTTGGCATTCTGTAATCCCGAAAACGAATAGCTATACCTAAACTATAAATATCTACATCGGTGGCGTTCGTTCGCGTCCGTCAACCTATATACGAAATTAGTGTTTATCGCTCGTAATTCAATCGTCATATCCCTTTTCGTGACTACCAATAATTTTCCAACAATTTCACTCGTTTGCATAATTCGTATCGCTTTCGCTCGACTAATTACCCAAACAACATAAACAATTATAAACATACATAAAAATAAATAGGGTTATGTATCATAAAATAATAGAAAAAAATATATATTCCAGTCATCGAAATATCGTTACATTTAAGTTTCTCTCGGATGCTGCGTCTCATAACCTACAAAATAGACATAAAAAAAAGGGATCTTTCGCTCGATCCTCGCGTCGATTAATAATTCTGTGCTAAAAATCCGAGGATGTTGGCACGAGTTTGCGATATCGTGCCGAATTTCCTCGGTGGCACGTCGACGATGTTGTTCTCGCATAGCCGAAGAGACTCTTTCGCGACTCTCGCGGTCGCGAGCGAATCACCCTGAGAGATAAAATCGCGCGCACCCGATGATTGTGGAGGTGGATTTCTTCGTCTCTTCAGGGCCAAGGGACGAGCGGTACCGTCTCTCCTATGATGAGTCGGTGCTTCGGTGGTGATTTAGCGTGAGCGCGTAAACTTCTTCGTCTTCGGCAGAAAGGGGGGGGGGGGGGGGGGGCTACAACACAAAATGCGACGAGTGCGACCAGGCGGCTGAGTATTAAAAATAGCCGAGAGCCACTTGGTCTGCGGCCTGCGCGGCACCGAAACTTCGAGCGCCACGGACCACCTCCGGCTTCGATAGAAATTTCGGCCGAGCTATTTCGGCCGGGTAGAGAGGCAACTCTTTCGGTTTGCCTGTCGTTCCGAATATCCCTCGACTCTGTCTCGCGTGTTTTTTCCGACTCTCTAAGACTCGATCCGCGATCGATCGAAAACGGAAGAAACAAAGAAAGAAAAGAAGACAAAAAAAACAACACGAAAATAACAACAACAACAACGCGAGTTAATTAAATTTACAACGACCCCCGCCGCGACTGTGAGCTCTCGCGGCAACGTTACGAAATATATTCGTTAAGCGATTTCCATTCGACACGCGCGTACCCGCGATTTTATTTCGCAAGATATAAGAATACGTGTGCGCGATCTCGACGACTCTCCTCGTTTCAACCGATTACCATCCCCTGAGTGCATGTGGATTACGACGATAACTATCGCATTCGGATTATTCAAATCCGAGGGATCGAGAGCGGTGAATTTTCATTTTTTCTCTCGAGATTCATTCATTTTACGAAATATTAAATGAAAATAATGAGTAATAATAAATAACGTATTGTTGATATTACTTTGACGATTCGCAAAAAAAGTAATAGAAAGTCTTATCGGTGCAATTTCATATTTTTTTTTTAAGTAATAAAACAATAATTTTCTGACTGCTTAAATTTCTATTTAGTATAATAATAAATTATTTTTTTCGATACAATTCGATTTTTTTTCGATTAAATTTTTTTTTTCGATTTTTTTATAAAATAAAATAATATATTTTTGTATTTTATTCATTTTCTTGACTTCAAATTTTTTTCATTCATTTTATTTCTGCTGTAAAATTATTAAATTTCTCTTAACTTAAAACTCTCTGTAAGTCTAAAGAAAAAAATAATTCCGAAAATTTGAAAAAACTGCCGTTTTCACAAAAAAATTAAAAAAAATTTAACAGTCTTCCACATTATTCCGATTTTGGAACACCAATTTATTTATGCATTTAAAAAAATCGCGCAAAAAAAAATAGCGTCTCCAAAGAATCGAATATTCTCGTATTTTCGTTCCGCGTCTGAGAATTATAGTCCGCGAACTCTATGGCATACATATATAGTATAAACATAAATATAGTATAACCATTGTGCATTGTTTCGTACGCCGGAAAACAGGAACAGCCGGTCTATCGTCGGTACAGCAGCGGTAACATCATCAGTCGCGTCGCGAACTGTGAAAAATAATATCCTTAAGGGTATCGAGGACGCTTGCGCGAGTACCTCGAAAGCCACCCCCTTGCGCCACCAGATAACGGCTCGAAACCCTCCCCCGCGTCGTGCGAAGAAGCTTCAGTCGAGAAACGAGACTAGACGCGGGTGGATTGCACGATTCGTCGGGAAAATCTCGCGACGAAACATGCAGATGCGCGAGTGTAGTACGTGACTGCAAGCTGCAGCATCCACAGCTCGCAGCCTCGCAGCAATAATCGAGCGTTTGCAGTTTGTGTGAAGTAAAGTGAGTGCGAGTGCGTTTGTGGGTGCGTGCGGCGGCGGGGAGCGCGTGACGAAGGAATAGATCACGCGAAAGCCCTGTCGGAAGGATGGCTGACGAAGCAAGCGAAGGAGGTTCGGAACAGGATGACGTATCCTTCCTTCG
Organism: Cryptus viduatorius; assembly: GCA_964006125.1. NCBI lineage: Eukaryota > Metazoa > Arthropoda > Insecta > Hymenoptera > Ichneumonidae > Cryptus > Cryptus viduatorius. The sequence continues at coordinate 7,365,814 of OZ023220.1, forward strand.
CACGGTGAGTCTAATTTCAATTCATAGGCAAACTCTGCGGTCGAGTCAACTGTACGATCCCCAACCACCCCTCTGCACTATTCTCCTACAGTTCGCACCACTATCCCCTCTATTATTGGGCTTGCATCGGCCTCGGCACATTGTATTGTTTTCGTTCGATCCTCAAACTCGATGTATTTTATTATTACGAGACGCGCGATTCTATTAGATGGCCGGCAATGCGAGTTGAGAGAATCAACGTTTTTGCCAATCGTTGTTAACAGAAAATACGGAAATCGTAAAAAAAAAAAATTTGTCGCATTTTCGTAATCACATCGGTAAAAAAATAAATTTATTTTATTTTTTAATATATTTATCGAAATTGTTGTTTTTCATCGCATCGTATTATTCGTATGAAATTCCATTATCGGATTTAAATTAAATGAAATCTCGAGTTTCGAGACATATATAATGAAAATCGAAAAATATCTTGAAAAATTGTTTAAATATTTGCAAAATTTGCAAAAAAATCGGGAATTTTATTTTTTATTGGAATTTTTTTGCCGGTCGAATTTTGCTTTCCCGATTATGTTTTTTTTTTTCTTTTTTGTTTTTTTTCGAAGTATTTGCGTACGTATTTACAAGGTGCGGTGTAAATGCAATCGGCAACAGGCTTACAGCGAAAGCTCACACGTTCGCATAAAACTCGGTATGGAAGCACTTTAAAGCTCTCCAGGTGACCCTGACCTCGTGTCTGATGCGCGTACCCGAGCGTATACTCGATCGCATACCTTCTTTACCGCATAGTCTTACTATAAACCGATCACTGCGAACCTTCGCACTTCCCTTGCATCCCATCCCGGCGCGTATAAACTTTATTTCTGGGTTTTGTTTTTTTTTTTTATTTTTTTATCCCCTTCGATCCAAAGCGAGAAGCGCGACACCCTCGTTTATGCCCGAGTCGCCGCGATGTATCGACCCTTATTAGAGAAATATATAAAAGCCAACGTGCCTCGGTACACTCGGTTAGCTGCGTTCCCTATGGTCATCATACGGATAAATCACTTTTTATAGATCACAAAGGAAAATTCTTCGTAACGCCAGCGAGAGAAAACAAACGCCGCTTTAACGATCGATTTTTCTTGTAAACAAATTTATTGTCCCAATAAAAACGATTTTTTTCTCGCGAAAATGAGTTTTTCTTATTTTTCAGTCAATTGAAAAGATTAGACAAATCGTAAAAATCCGATATAGAAACATGAAATAATGATGTTATGAGACGATATTTAATTTATTAAAAATATACGACAAAAAATACGAAGTCATTTTGTATCTATATAAAATCGGTTGTTACTGCGTTCGTAATTTTCCTGCTATTCGGCACTCCCTTCTGCGCGATTTCGCGCGCAATGAAAAATAATGACTTTCGGTAGTGGATAATTAATTACGAAGTTTTGAGAGGCGATCACATTCAACAGGGTTTCCCGATATATTTGGTTGCTCCGGATATATTTTCGTTCGAGCGATTTAAAAATAGTCGCATTCGGCCATTTCAATTGCCCGAGATGACAGCGTAATTACGAGTCCGAGAGATACACTCGTTTTTTTTTTTTTTTTTTTAATCTACAACATCTTCGATTTTTTATCCCCCTCATTTCTCTCCGTCGACGAAGGAACTTCCTACACGCGATACAAATAATTTATTTTCCATGGTATCGAAAGCTACCGATCGTTAATGTGGTCAATGAAATTGTTGATTTTTTTTCATCGTTGAAGTTAACACAACATTAAAATCTCAACATTTCTTTCGTTTCGGCTTTCTACACATTTTTTTCGCTCTTCTCGCGCTTTCAGCTCTCGCGATCTTAATGTACATTTCCTTATCCTTGTCGGACATTCCGCACCAAACTTTAGCCGCGGCTTTCGCAACTTCGGTGACTTTTTTGCTCGGTTTTTCGTAATACATCTTGAGATAAAATATTATAAATGGATTTGGCGAACGATGCAATTTCATCCGTTTTTTACGCTTTCTATCCGATTTTCCATCCGATTTTTTTCCACAACCGCAACCCTTTTTTTTCTCGTCGCTTTTCGATGATTCTTTCTTCTTCGGTTCGCATTTGTTCGACGAAAAAATACCTTCGGTTACCTCGTCGCACAACGGGTCATCCTCCTGCATTTTTTCCCTGTATAATCGTACAATCCAATGATTCACGTGCGGTATACAAATTTAATTATATCGATACACACTGTAGCGAGAGAAAAGAAAAAAACATTGCTGGCTTCTCGCCATTAGGTTTCACGACTCTCGAGGACATTCCCAACTGTTGATTTGTCGTCTATTTACGCGGTAATAGTCAACTCGGCGACTATAAATTTGTTAAATTTTCTCCAAAAATAGGTATTTTCTTGTCATCGTGAATTTGGGAGATTTAATGGACTTTTGTATATTTATGTTATATAAATAAATAAATTTTGATAAAATACGATAACATAATAATAATAACACACATCAACATTATAATAATATAATAATACATAATTAAATATATTATTTATATAAATTTGATTTTTAAATAAAAATAATATTCAGTTAAATGCATTCGACGCAATGATTTATATTTTTGGCGTTCGTAAACTTTTCTGATGCTGATTTTCGAACACAATTTTTTTTTTTCATCAGAAAAAAGTTCAATGATGTTACGGGCAAACGTCACGATAGCCAAAAGGTCAAATCGCTAAAAACGAAATGGAAATCACACGAATGACCAATTCATTCGGCAATTTATTTCGGTCTGTCGATGAGTGAAAGCTTCAATCATTGGCGAAATAAGTTTACCATCGATCGGAATGCTATCGCCTCCCGAAGGGGTCGTTGACACGCGAACGCGTTTCCTTCAACTTTTGCGTCACGAACTATCGAGACAAACTTTATGCACGCGAGAAGAATTTTTTTCATCGTAAATCAAAAAGAAAATAAAATCAGATGGAATTACCCCAATGCTCTGCGAATCGATAGTATTCTCGAACGTAAAAATATAATCGATTATTCTTAAAGTATAATGAAAAATTAAATTGTCCAATTTACCCGTTTGTGTCTTCCCGATCATTTTCGTAATAATCCATTTTTTTTCGTGGATAATTCTTAATTTTCTTCGTATTCCGATTTTACTTGAAAATTTTGCGTATCCCGAGACGAAGGAAAAATGAAGTTTGACACAAGCAACGATCAATGAAAAAACAATGGAATTACGATAAAACGAGTTTCGATATGTATATTTCTGAACGACGATGTTTCAGAACTATGAGTAACATATTTCGAGAACTAAACTTATCGTATTATTTATCCTTTTTTTGGAATTGCTATGAATAATGCAGTCTGTCGGGTTTTCCTGTGACTTGTAAGGGGTTAATACAGTAATAAATTATATCGCGTTTAAGTTTTTTTTTTTTTTCATTTCTCGTAATTTTAGGTTAAAGAATTTAATTTTTTTTATGGTACATATAAGGAAGAAATTTATTTAATAATGAAACTTAAAAAAAAAATTATCATCAATTATTAAATTTCGGACAATTTTTTTTTTTTTAACGATATTTCACTCATAGTTACTATATTGCGAGGGCTTTGCTGATGAATACGTAAGAAACAAGTGATACATACATAGTACCCGAGAATACATGGTACCAGACGTTGAAATGGGGAAAAGGTCGATCCAATTCCGGCTGAAGGTGATGAATGCCTAATCGAAATTCCCTTTCAGGATCTATTATCTGCATAGCTGAGGGTATTATAGGTATATGCGATAACATCGTGAGAGTTCCATTAATGGAACACGAACGTTTAGAATGGCTCTCCATCCTCAGCATTATCCCTGTGTTAGCGATTCGCGAACGGTGTATATATATATGTGCGGAGAACATAGAAAACCCTGCAACCCACTTTTCTCCTCGGTTGCTTCGCTCTCTGAATTCTCTGTGTGAATACGGGAGACACGTGGCTTTATACTCCCACAATGACACGTGGACTATACAATGTTTCTTCTCACTTCCATAACTTCGGTCGGAGATGGAAATATCAATTTTACGCGAACCCTGCAGAGAGATCTCTGCAAATCTTCCGATCGCTGGCTGAAATTTTTTTTTTTTTTTTAGTCAATTACTTAATTTTTTTTTTACTGAAAATCGATATATTTTTTATACTATTAGTTTGTCTTTTTATTTTTTTTATTTTTTTTTAATTCGTCAAATGTTAGTTATACGACTGATTAACTAAACGTATTAGCGCGGTGCGTCGCTTTCGTTTATGAGTAATTTTATAGAAGACTAAAAGTTTACGCGAGGGGATACAACGAGGTCGTGAAACTGCGTTCGTTTCATTACGCTTCTCGAACCGGGTCACGCAATCCAAGGGTAGCTGTCGGGGGTCGTTATTTGGGGTTTACGTTCTCTTTCGTTCTTCTCTTACGTTCTCAAAAAAAAGATTTAACAATGTCCTCACGTTTATTTAACGGTAAATCCGCAAAAATCTTTAAAAAATCAGAGAAAAACACGCGAGTTCTTCACAATTTACGATTAAAAAAAAATTATTTCTCGTATTTTTCGAAAAAAAAAAAAAATTAAAATTTTTTTTTTGTCATATTATTTGGTTCATTCAACTCTCTCGACGACGGATTCAAGTTCGGCGAATACGAAGATACATCGTCGACGTAAATTTATAGGTCACAGTTCGCGGTGGACCCGTATATTGAGACATTTGGCACATATTATGCCCTTTAAAGTCATCGGAACTGTGTCACTGTTTCGCTTTCATGATTTACGATGGTTCACAGTGGTACGAAATTCTCGGGGATAAGCTTCGAGTGAATGCAGAGGGTGGGTTTTGCGTCCTTGACACGGGTCAGAATATTCCGCGCTTCGATCCCTGACTCACGAAGATTATTAGTGGCGCGCCGCTACGATATACCGTCCTATGCAGTCGCGTTCTCAATCCCCTTTGATCGCTTTAAAAATTAACCTCTCGTCCATTCATCCGTAAATTTTCTTCCGTTCATTCGTTACTTATCAATAGAAAGACGAATTTGCGGCCGAATGTTCCATCGAAGGAATTCGAAGTTCATTTCCGAATCCGTAACAACATCGCCCGCGTATTCGTGTGAAATGAACTCTGATAGTCGCTAAATTGTCTCGGAATAGACGGCACTTCGCCGAGTCTACTGTGTTCACAAGCATTAGAATTTCCAACATCCGTTACAGAGCTCCACATCGCACGCTTTCGCGTCGTTCCATTGTCGCGTGTCGGTACCGTTAACGACGTCAACGCAGATCACCCCGAGATATCGCGTGCAACTTGGAATTTAAAGCCGCGGGATTGTTATGCTAATGTGTCCTTTCCTCTGCCATTACATATTCACAACGATGTTGTTGAATATTAATTGTATCTAAAGTTCTGTTGTTTAATGTATATATACATACAGTTATCGCACTGACTACAGGGAATCAACGAATCAGAATTCAATCTGCGATTTTCGATAGAAATTTTTTTTTTTTCACATCAATTATTAATTTTTCGTATACATTTTTGAACATTTTAATTTTCTACAGTGACAAATTATTTTTAAAAAATAAAAGAAAAGAAATTTAAAAAAAATGTTCAAAGAAATTCCGAAACAAGTGTTTCGTTGATAGGTTAGAAAAAAAATTAATTACAAATTTCCATATGGCTATTATACACGAAACGAGGCGACGCGATTTCCGCACGGAAAAAATAGGATAGGCGAAGGTTTAAGACGAGAACCTTGACATTTTGAAAAAAAAAAAAAAAAAATTCTTAAGAAAAAAAAAATTTGTTGCCCTTGAGAACGTCAGACTCTGGTGATAGAGGGTTTTTTTCTTTACGCGTTTATTGGCGATAGGGTGAAATTCATTCAGCTATGAATAATCGTATTGATTACCAAAGGTCAAGTTGTAGTTCACTATAGTAAAAAAAAAATAATAAAATAAATCTTTTGCGTCTTACAATAATGACTATTGATAGTTGTGACGATATTGATGCTTACGAATTAATGAAGCGAGTTAACGATCATATTCTCGTACCGGAAACGACGCGCACGATCTTCAACGAAAATCTGGGAGTGTGGCGTTTATTTCCCGAGCGGTATGCACGCACCTACATGAGTCTACATATCGCGAGCTCAGGCCAAATTGGTTTTGGCACACGAGGTCTCCACCCCGACGTACGCCGGACGTCGGTGCGTTTGGCCCGAATCATATTCTGCCCGCACTCACCTCTCCAACGAAACAGCGCGAACAGCGTCATTGTAAAACTTAATGTTTCGAAATGTAACCGCCCTCGCCGAGATTTTTTTTTTGGCCTCTTCGGACCTTCGATCGCGAGCTTAAGTTTCGTTGATCGATCCTATGTATAGTGCAATCCTATTTCCTAATGAATCCGATGAAATTTCACGCCCAGAGCATTGCCAATAAAATGCGTCTATTATTAAACAATTTTTTTTTTTTCATTGGTTATTGTAGGAGGATATGGTGTGTTTGTCCTGCACAGCAACCGGAGAAAGAGTATGTCTAGCAGCCGAAGGATTTGGTAATCGTCACTGCTTTCTCGAAAACATAGCCGACAAGGTAAGTCAAGTTACTTATTGATTGAAACGACTCGAAAATAAAAGCGACCGGAAGCTGGAGATTTTTTTTTCTCCGCGCCGATTTAGCTACCGGAAGTTATAATTTTTTTCTTAACCCCATTTTGCCATCGAAAGTAACGATTTTTCTTCGCGTTTTTAATTGGCGAAAGTTAAAATTTTTTATTCGTAACTCCAATTTACCACCGGAAGTAACCATTTTTTTCTCTACGCCGACTTGCCACCGGAAGTAACCATTTTTTTTTCTCAACTCTGATTCGCCAGCGAAAGTAACGATTTTTTTTCGTCAGCTAAAAATGTATGAAAACTTCGCGATGCGCGATGCCAAAACTATTCTTCCAACTGTTTTTACTTGTTTTTCACAACCAACAAATCGAAAAAGCAGTCTTTTTCATTACTGATTGATTATTGGAAAATACGTTTTTCCATTCGCAGAACATCCCTCCGGACCTTTCGCAATGCGTTTTCGTCATAGAACAGGCGCTATCGGTGAGAGCGTTGCAGGAGTTGGTGACGGCCGCAGGTTCGGAGACGGTAATGTATACATATTGAACTATCATCGACGCGAAAAAAAAAAATTATATAACCACATCGACTACAGAGAGAAATATACATATAGTATAGACCTTCGTGAACGTTTGTCACGATGATGAAATGCCGAAGAGGACAATAGATAAAGTTTCATTTAAGCATATAGGAGTCGGCCATAAATCGTTGTTTCCTGTTGTGTCGGATGAACGTTTAACGTGATTAAAATATACTTGCTGTTTATCATCCCCCACCCCCCCAATGACCCAATTTATCCAGCATTAGCCGAGCCTTGCGGTCGATGCACTTAGAAAAAAATAACCGATAGTATAGTATCAAAAATAATTGAATAAACAATTTAGAAGTAAATGAAAAAAAAAAATAAAAAGAAAAAAAACGAAAAAAAAATAGACGATTTCGTATTTGAAGGGAGGCGAGACCTCTTCTAAATGCATCTTCTTAATGTTTCCTCTTTGTCCAGACCGTTGCATGTGTCTGTGTCATCGTGAATAAGTCGACAGGACGAATACGAATGTGCAAACTTCCACCCCACACCCCCAGCAGCCTTTCACCCCACCAATGCCGCACCCTTTGACCCCTTATTCGATGTACCGGAAATTCTTTTTGCGGCCCGCATATACACTTGTCATATTGTTCGTTAACCATTTAATCCTCTGTATCATCAAAATTTATATGTCCATCTTCCGTTATTAATTCGGTTTAAAATTTTATCGTTTTGTTCTTTTTTTTTCATTTGCAGCAGCAAGAAACCTTAGTAAGTACTATCTTACGCATGATTATCGAATTCCTTGATTGTTCCCGCTTTCGTATTTACTTGCCGTATTGTCTGCGTGTTAATGCGATCGCTGGTTGACCCCTCGAAATTTTTCGCGACGATAATTCGATGTTTTATCAAACAAAAAAAATTGATTATCTTTTTTTTTTTCTAAAAAATTGATTGATTAATTATTATAAAAAAAATGTAAGGAGATCGGAAAACCGTTTCGGCAAATTTGCCAACAATTCCGTAAAAATTCTATCGCGATACGGAGTTGGAAAATAATAAAAATTTTGAAGGGTTAAACATCGATATATTTCAAATTGGTGTTAACAGCACGTAGTCCCTTGTGTATTCGTACCGTAGTACTAACAAATGTGTTAAAAAATCGTAGCATTTTTGCAAAATTAAAGAAACTACCGAAGACGTATAAAAATTGAAAAAAAAAAAAAAACGCTTTTTACGCTTTCGTGAATCTGATTTCATCGATAAATATTAATCGGTTGTTATTATGGCCTTCTCTTATCAGTAAACTAATGGAAATTGCACTTTTATCAATAGAAAGCTTAAGAGGGTACAGACACTTTCGTGATATCGAACTCGTAATTCAACTATTAAAAAAATTGAAATCGACAGATGATAATCAAAGGTATGAACCCCCTTAAGCGCGAACAGGTAATGGGATCGATTTATCAAAATATCGCCAGTAATTTTCTCCGAATCTCATCGAAAGATCAGTGACTGTAATGCATCAATAAAAATTTTATATTCTTTATAATATATTTTGTTATTATTTTTCTTTTTTTTATTAATTCATCGATGTATTTTGAGCGAAAATTCTGATTTGAGATGAATTGTAGGGCAAAGGCACGGGATCGGGTCACAGAACTTTATTGTACGGAAACGCCATTCTTCTCAGGCATCTCAACAGCGATATGGTAAATACCTTAAAAAAAATCGACAACGAATAATTTTTTTTTCGGCTCCCAGTAATTGATATCTGCGATCGTTTTTTTAGTATCTCGCGTGTTTATCGACAAGTTCTTCGAACGACAAATTGGCGTTCGATGTCGGTCTGCAACAGCATTCTCAAGGTAAAGATTTTTTTTTTTCATGAACAATCAGTTTTATTCATTTCGAGAGTTTCGAAAGCAAAAGAGAATTTAAACAATTGATTTTAATTAATTTTTTCTTAACATTTTTTTTACAAGTAACGCGATGTAATTTTTTGTTTAAAGGGGAGGCGTGTTGGTGGACTGTCCATCCGGCCTCCAAACAGAGATCCGAAGGTGAAAAAGTACGAGTCGGCGATGACCTCATTCTTGTCTCCGTCGCGACGGAACGATATTTGGTAAACTCCGTTTTTTGCAATCGAACAATTAATAAAAAAAAATGTTTTTAAATAATTATCGCGTTTTTATAATCAATAATAAAAATTAAATTGTCATTTCGTCGAATTTATAGCACACGGCGAAGGAGAACGATCTATCGGTTGTGAATGCCTCGTTTCACGTAACACACTGGTCGGTTCAACCCTACGGAACCGGCATAAGTCGTATGAAGTATGTCGGCTACGTTTTCGGTGGTGACGTATTGAGATTTTTTCACGGCGGCGACGAGTGTCTCACTGTACCACCGTCATGGAGTACAGCGCCGGAACAAAAGTGAGTTTATCATACATTATTAACGGCTCCGAAACCGTTGGGATTTCACCGGTGATTGATTAATTTATAACGAGAACACGACGAATCGCGACGGTGAGGTCTACCGGGACGTATATCGACGGAGAATGACGCGAGTAATAATTCAAACATCAAAAGTGGTGCAGGTACAAGTTAACATAGAAAAACGAAATTTCTTCGAAAAAAAAAAAAAAAAAAAAAAACATCACGTAAAAATAAAATTGTTGTAATAATGGAGAAAAAAAATTAATGGACGAAAATTACATTCGAACCTCAAATATTACTTTTCACTACAGATTACAACTTTAATTTGCATAATATTTTAAGAAAATCATTGATTAATTAATCAATGCTAAAAGAATCCTTTATTTTTCGTTATTTTTTCATCGAACTTGACGAGGAATTTTTTTTTACCGAAAAAGTATCATTAATCGTTTTACGGAAAAATTGACAAAAAAAATGCGTACTCGGGGAAAAAAGACGCGGGATTTTTTTTTCTTTATTAGCACTTCGATACGTATAATCGATCGAATGGGCTTTTCGGTACGATTGTTATTTCCGGTAAAAAAAAATCTCGGTTAATTGAGACTTTGCTGTATTTGTGATAAAAAAAATCGGCATGAATGGGACGCTAAAACGATTGGAGGTTCAACTGGTTATTGAAAATATGATTGATGTGTATTCAATTTCAATTTTCAGTATGGTAGTCTACGAGGGTGGAAGCGTGATGAGTCAGGCGAGATCTCTGTGGCGATTGGAACTCGCGAGAACAAAGTGGGCGGGAGGATTCATAAATTGGCTTCACCCCATGCGAATCAGACACTTGACTACCGGTCGTTATCTTGGCGTCAAGGAAAATAACGAACTCTACCTGGTCGATAGGTAAATTATCTTTTTTTTTCTATCCTTTATAAACGTCGAAGTACGTGACAATCAGAAATTGCGTCTATATATACAGTTTTACAGTTTTGTTTTATTAAAAAAAAAATTGAATTTTCATCGACAGAAACGAAGCAACTACCGAGATTTCGACCTTCTGGCTTCGTCAGGAGAAGAACGATATAAAAACTTCAAAAAACGATCAAAAAATAGAGGATAAGGATCTCGAAGTAATTGGCAAACCTATAATCAAATATGGCGACACGACCGTCATAATGCAGCACTGCAATTCGTCTCTATGGGTTTCTTATAAGGTTATCTACTTTTTCCAGTAAACAAAAAAAAACGGTTTTAGACATTTTTCCTAACAATGAGAATTTATTGTACAGTCATATGAGACGAAAAAAAAAGGTGTCGGCAAAGTTGAGGAAAAACAGGCGGTTCTCCACGAAGAAGGAAAAATGGACGACGGTCTCGATTTTTCGCGTTCCCAAGAGGAAGAGTCTCGTACCGCTCGAGTAATCAGAAAATGCAGTAGTCTTTTCACTCAATTCATCACGTAGGTATCGTCTGGAAACTCTCGATGTTGTAGACGAAAAAAAAAAACATAAATATCCGAAAAAAAATTGCACCAATGAACGTAACGAACGAAATAACCGAATGTTTTTAGAGGCCTAGAAACGCTGCAGATCGACAAGAGGGCATCGATGTTCTTTCAAAACGTTAATCTCAATGAAATGGTGATGTGTCTCGAGGATCTGATTAACTACTTTGCCCAACCGGAGGACGAAATGGGTGAGAATTGCTTTCAAAATTAAAAAAAAAAATCCGATCGATAGATTTTATTTTTATTATAATAAAAAATTATATTTCAGAACACGAAGAAAAGCAAAATAAATTTCGGGCTCTTAGAAATCGTCAAGATTTGTTTCAAGAGGAAGGAATACTAAATTTAATATTGGAAGCCATCGACAAGATCAACGTAATCACTTCGCAGGGTTTTCTCGTCGCGTTGTCCGGCGACGAGAGCGGTCAGGCGTGGGATCAAATATCTGGCTATCTGTATCAACTTCTCGCAGCTATTATCAAAGGAAATCACACCAACTGTGCGCAATTCGCCAACAGCAATCGACTCAATTGGCTATTCAGCAGATTGGGGTCTCAAGCGTCAAGCGAGGGAACCGGAATGTTGGACGTACTGCATTGTGTCCTCATCGACTCACCGGAAGCCTTAAACATGATGAGGGTACGTAGTAAAAAAAAATAAAAAAAAAAAATTCACAAAATTATTTTTGTGAATTTTTTTTTTATTGTTTTTTTTTACCATGAAAAGAATTACGACAATAAGAATGAACAATCGATTAATAGGATTAATAGTTCGTTAATACGAGACGGAAAAAAAAATCGAAAAAAAAATGAGACAAATAATATATATTTTTTACGCTGGAAAAAAATTACGAGTTGTAACAATAAATAATCAATTGATAGAACTATTATTTAGTTAGCATAAGTTATTAAAAAAAGTAGGTTTCCCGACCTATTTTTTTTAGTGCAAAAAACGGCCTAAAGGTACTTCGATCGATAATAATAAAGGATATGTGTAATTTTTTTAAATTTCAGGACGAACATATAAAAGTAATAATATCGCTTCTCGAAAAACACGGACGCGATCCAAAAGTTTTGGATGTCTTGTGTTCGCTTTGTGTCGGTAACGGCGTTGCCGTGCGATCGTCGCAAAACAACATTTGCGATTTCTTACTGCCGGGAAAGAATCTTTTGCTACAAACGCAATTGGTCGATCACGTTGCCAGCGTGCGGCCAAACATATTCGTAGGACGTGTCGAGGGTTCGGCGGTTTATCAAAAATGGTACTTCGAAGTTACGGTCGATCACATAGAAAAAACTACTCACATGATGCCGCATCTTAGAATCGGCTGGGCGAATACATCGGGGTGAGTTATTCGACTCAAAAGCGGAAATTACTTCATTTAATGTCCCATTTTTTTTGTGCAAAAATTTTTTTACTAATTTGTACCAAATTTCCTTCCGTCGGTAATGGAGATTTTTATCGAAATTTTTTTTTGTTGAATTTTTGTTTTTTCTTTTGAGAACATTTTTCTTATAAATTTTTACTTGAAACGCAGATACGTGCCATATCCAGGTGGTGGTGAAAAATGGGGTGGCAATGGCGTTGGTGACGATCTCTACTCCTTCGGTTTCGACGGCTCTTATCTTTGGACCGGTGGAAGAAAAACTCAAGTGATGCACGACGCAACCGAACCTTACATACGAAAAGGCGACGTTATTGGATGCGCTCTCGATCTGACGGTACCGATAATAACTTTCGCCTTCAACGGTTCACACATATCAGGTACGATATTAGCACATTAATGCTTTTTTCAAAATTCCATTCGTTTTCATTTTTTCTTTTACGAGATTTTTTAGATTTCATTCTTCAATATCCGTTTTGACTTCCTATGATTTTTGAGCTCTGCGTACCGTTAAAAATATCCCGTAAACCTGTAAACCGGTAAACGTTGACGAAGAGAAGAAAAACTAAGTAATTGTGTTGCTTTCGCAGGATCTTTCCGAAATTTCAATTTGGACGGAATGTTTTTCCCGGTGATAAGCTGTTCTTCGAAGTTATCTTGCCGTTTTCTTCTTGGCGGTGATCACGGAAGGCTAAAGTTCCAACCGCCCGAAGAATTTTCGCCTCTGGTGGAGAGTCTTCTTCCGCAACAGATACTCTCATTGGATCCCTGTTTTTACTTTGGCAATATGAATAAAGTGGTACTCGCCGGTCCGTGGTCAGTGGAGGACGATACGGCGTTCGTTCCGGCGCCGGTAGACACATCAATGGTAAATTTGCCCGCAAATGTCGAGAAGAAACTCGATAATCTCGCGCAGAACATTCACGAAATGTGGGCGATGAACAAAATCGAAGCGGGATGGATATACGGACCGCAACGCGACGATTTGAGAAAAATCCATCCGTGTATCGTGCAATTCGAAAGACTTCCGGAAGCGGAAAAGCGGTACGACACCCAATTGGCGGTACAAACGCTGAAGACAATTGTAGCACTCGGTTATTACATCACTACCGCCACACCGCCCTCTCGAATAAAAACGCTCAGACTTCCCAATGAGCCGTTTCTGCAAAGCAGCGGCTATAAACCGGCGCCTCTCGATCTCAGCGCCATCACTTTGACCATTAAAATGGAAGAACTCGTTGATCAATTGGCTGAAAATACGCACAATCTTTGGGCCAAAGAAAGGATCAGCCAGGGATGGACTTACGGACTCAACGAAGATTCGGAAATGCGGAGAAGTCCTCATCTCGTTCCCTATGCTAAAGTCGACGAGGCTATTAAAAAAGCGAACAGAGATACCGCCAGTGAAACTGTTAGAACTCTACTGGTTTACGGATTTATGCTCGACTCGCCAACTGGAGAACAACATGAGGGTAAATTTTCTTTCTATTTTTATGGTACCGACGGTTTTTTACTTCTGTACTTTTCGCGACGCTGCTGCACGCTTTTCATAAAGAAAAGTGGATAATTATGTGTCGTTAGACAGTCGTTAAAACGGTACACGAGATATTTACTTTACGTATTTCATAGCTTTGTTATTGGAGGCGAGCAGACTGCGGCAACTGTACTTCCGAACGTACAGAGTGGAAAAACATTACGCTGTGAGCGGCGGAAAGTGGTACTTTGAATTTGAAGTACTAACGGCCGGTCCTATGAGAGTCGGATGGGCGAAGGCCGACTGTATGCCCGGAAGTATGTTGGGAAGTGACGAGAACACGTGGGCATTCGACGGATACAATGTAAGTAATTCGAATTTACTAATCCGATTGCAATTGAGAATTGTGACGTCAATGGTTTTGACGTAAAGCGACCCGAATTCATACCTTTTTTCTGCTGTTCAAGTTAATTGGGGCAAAACTCAAAAACAGTGATATGAGCACTAAAACAAAACAAAAAATTCTAAAAATTAAAAATAGTATTTAATTGAAATTTCGAAGTATAAAGATGTCTTGAAATCTATCAGAACTTATGGATAATTAATTTTCATGAATTGATTTTTTTTTACGCGCCGAATTTGGAATGTGTGGATTTTTTTGCGATTCTATAAAAAATTATACTTTTTCTAATAACTTTGAAATTTTTTTGATTCGACGGCTGATTTCTACTGGGTGGAGATATTTTACTTCTTTAAGGGGTTTTCGGAAAACTGAGGCCAAAAAACGTGTTTTATTCTTTTTTAGTTGTAAAAAATCATTTTATAAATTTCATGCGATTGATTGTATTTATACCGATTTCCTGATGACATAAAAAAAAATCGAAATTCGATCGAAAATCGAATACATTAGCGTGTCGGAAAAGTTCAATTTTTTAAAGTATTTATTTTTAAGAAATGAACACTACTTCTACAATCTTTAATTTTTCGGATCTCGCGAAAAATTTTATACAATTAGATCGCCGTTACCAATCAAAAATCGCATGGGATTAGTGATTCAATTTTTTTTTTATCGATAAAAAAAATAATAAACGCTTTTTTGCCTGAATCGCCATAACGACCGTTTGAAACGATCAAAAATGATTTTGATTATTTTTTTCTTGATCTTTAGGGTTAAGCTATGAATTCGGATCAATTATAAAACCAAAAAATGTGTATCAATGTTACTTATCCATTTGGAATAATTCATTAATGAGGATAAATAGCGTGCAGAGGTTCCCAGCGCAAGAAACCTTAATATTCGACGCGATGCGTCGAGTGTAACGAGTAAAAAAAAAATTTTATATTTTTTTTAATCATCAAAGTGCTCGAAATATTAAATCGCAATGAAATATAATCAGGTGACCAAAGTACACGGTGGTACCAGCGAGTCTTTTGGTCATAAGTATCAAGTGGGCGACATAGTTGGCTGTTTCATTGACGTCGCGGACGGAACGATCAGTAAGAGCCCCTATTTCCCAATAGACGATAGCGGTCCAATATTCATTTTTATATTTCATCCATTTTTTTTTTTTTTTTCGTCTTAAATTTTACAGATTTTTTTTTAGTTATTATTTGTCTCTGTCTCGCTATATGTTAATTATATGTTGATTTGAGTTTTCTTTTGCATCCTCTCCTCGAAGAATGAAAAATAAGTTTCATTCAGGAATGTCGCTTAATATTGAACTCGAAGGTCACCTGGAACATCGGACTATCGATTCTTCGGAAGGTTCAGCAATCATTTTTATTTCACTCTCGTGACGATGCTTCATTTTTCTCGTCGTATCGAACGGTTTTTCTTTTTATTTAATTTCTTTTCGATGTTTCGTTCACAAAACACAAATAAGCAAAAAGGGTTCACGCCACCGCTCGCAAGAGGCACCGAGCTGACGGTGACCAATGATTCACGAACGCACTAACCTCGTGCCAACAAGAATTTTTGAATTGTTGAAATCTTTACTTTTAAGGAGGAAAAAGTATACTCCAGCACAGCCGAAACATTCGGCAAACAATGGCAGGTTGGAGACGTTGTCGGGGTTTTCCTGGACCTTATTGACCGAACAATTAGTAAGACGCGAATCTTTAAGCGAAACACCGCTTCGGCTGCCATTTTTTCCAAGCTATAATCTGATTGTTGAGATAGATTACTGGATATCAGATTGACGAGGATAATTTTTTCTTCCAATTATTTATGTATTTATTATTAATTTCCATTCTTTTTTTTTATTCTTTATAATTTTGTATCATTACGAAAGCGAATAATTGATTTTACATTAGCGAATATTAATGATTGAGGATATAGAATTTTTAGAATTTTACACGATTTGTGCTATTAAGGGGGTATAATTAAACTAAAAAAAAATCCGTAGCTCCACACTTTACAAAAATTTGGTCGATTCTTTCACCCGAAAATTTTTTCACCCGAAATAATTGAAAATTTTTCAACACTTACAAATGTACCGAAAAACATTTTCAAACTTTTTTTTTTACGTTCGTTTATGTTATTTTATGCTGATTTTTATGTTAATTTACCCCCTTGAACGGTGACGAAATTTGCATCAGCGATGTAACTAATAACTTTGATGTTTCGTAAAAAACTATCGAGATGACATAACGAATTTATCAGAGTGATGAATTTTTATTGCTATTCGCACTCTTATAATAACGAATTGCAATGTGTCAGCTTTACATTCGTGTCGCAAGCGCTATAAATAAATAAATTGCAACGATCGTGTTGGCAATCGTGTTTTTCCACCGCTTACGGAAAAATGATAAAAAAATCAAATAAAAAGCATTGAAAAAAAAATGCATTTGTCTTCGTGGATCTATCGGTGTGATTTGATAGACGAAATCACATATTTATTGTCTTTGGTATCCAGTATTCTACTCGGTATTAAACTGTTCGTAAAAAAACAGTGCTATCACAACATATAGTTTTACTAATCACACTAAAATCCAAGGGTGGCCCCTATTTTACCTCCACAAAAAATGTGTTTACTTTCGACGTAAATTTACTCAACTAAAAAAAAATATTTTTCTCACGTTTCTCACTTTTACAACTAATACTATACTAACAAAGTGTGTTCATCGTGTTTGTTACGCAAAAAAAAAAAGTGTCGGCTGACATTGTCATTCCCTTCCTTAGTCCATTTATTACATTTTCGACCCCTCAGACTTTGTTCTGCACCCATATATCTTGCATGCGGAAACTATTGTTCGTCATTATACTTCAGCAAACGAATATTGAGATTCTTTTTCAATATTCTTTAATTGACATTACAAATAACAAAAAAGAAAAAACAAATTAATAAAGCATTCGCGCCGATTAGTGCCTGCAATTTGCTTTACGTTTCATAATCTCGATCGCCTGATTTTACTTTTCCTGTAATTGTAATAATACGCTTACGCTATTGTCTTTGGTCTCATGTTTAATGTGAAGAGAACGAATTTCCAATTTTTATTTTCGGCAACAAATTTTCACGATTATAACAAAACAATAAAAATAATAATATTTAAAAAAATATAATGGCAATATTAAAAATATTAATATCATTATTAGTATTATTATTATATATTATTAATTATTAATTCTATATTATTAATAATAATAATAATTATTATTATTCAAAATTATTTTTCATACTTTGCAAGCAAATCGTATAATGGAATCTCAAACAGACAAAAGTTGGAAATTCGTTGAAAATTTTGTTCCATTCGTTTTTATTTCATGTTCTTGCGCGCAGATTTAAACAAATTTGAAATTGGCGTGTAGGTTTTTCGCTGAACGGTGAACTTCTCATGGACGCTCTCGGCGGCGAAACTTCGTTCGCCGACGTTCAGGGTGAATCTTTCGTTCCGGCATTTACCCTCGGAGTCGGACAAAAGGCTAAATTGACCTTTGGTCAGGACGTCAATACATTGCAGTATTTTACAACTTGCGGACTTCAGGAAGGTTACGAACCGTTCTGCGTGTAAGAATCGAAGTTTAATCGTAAAATTCGTTTTAACAAAATGGCAATAGTGTCATTCAGATTGTTTTTTTATATATAAATTGTTTATTTTTCGCAGAAACATGAATCGTCACGTGACTTTTTGGTACACGAAAGATCAGCCGATGTTTGAGAATACCGACGATATGGCGGACACGAGAATCGATGTCGCAAGAATCCCCGCGGGTTCCGACACTCCTCCGTGTCTCAAAATATCCCACAACACATTCGAGACAATGGAAAAAGCAAATTGGGAATTTTTGCGATTATCTCTACCGGTGATATGTCTGTCGAATTTTGTTTCGGAGAACGAAAAAATGCGCCGATGGCAGGAAATAAAAATGCGCCAAAACAGACTTATGGCTGAACAAATCGAAGCGAATTTACATACCGCTCCGTCACCGCAGATGGAACAGATCACAAAAGCCGGGTTCAGCATGAGCGATATAAAGGGTAATAAAATCAATAATACCAATTAAAAAAATTTAACGTAATTTTTTTTTTCTTCGTAAAAAAAAATTTTTTTTCTCGGAATTTTTTTTTTAATTTGTTTTGAAAATTGCAGGTTTACAGAGAAATTATTCAGAAGACGCGGTGGAAGATGCGGAGATGCTGAAGGAATCGCCGTTGCCGATGCAGAGAAACCGACCCTCGAGGCCCCCGCGGAAAAATTCGCTCTACGGCTCGAACGCCGGTGCTCTCGATCACGCGACTAGTGAAGCCGAAATGAATGGTTACGGCGAAATGAACGGCGATCTCAAAGACGACAAGAAGAAACGCGGTAGATCTCCCTTCCGGTGAGTTAGTAATGAATCTTACTGATGCTTATCGTTAAAAGCTTTCAGCAGCCAACCGATCACCGATCGATAATAACTACTAGAATTCTATTTTGTTAGCAATCTTAGCAAAGAGACGGAGGACGTACCGTAAGTTGTTTGTTAATGAAAATCTCTTCGCAAAAACATTATATAAATGCATACAATTTTTTTCAATATTTTCATCAAAAGTTCGCGTACAACGAATCGTTTATCCCGAAAAAACGGCTTAACTTTTTTTCGCGTATATATCGGCGATTGGCATTTTCGTAATTAATTTTTTTTCTCTTTCAACACAGAAATTCAACTCTGTGTATTTTTTTAGAATTCTGTTTGTTGGTTTATTTTTTTTATTATTCGAACATCAAGTGTCAGTCATCGCGTACGTAAAATCATAAGTAATAAACTTTGCCGTCTGAAAACTTCGCAAAGAGCATTTCATTCATACATTTGCGATAATCAATGAAAAAAAATGATTACTAATTATCGATTCTTCGTTTTTCAACAAATTACAGATTCTTTTCGCGGAAAGCGAAGTCACCGGATACGAAAGCCAAAACGCCAGAGCCGCAGATGCGCTCAGATATGTCCGACAACGATAAATCGCTCGGAAGACTATCATCGAGACCCCCGCAAGTTCGCGTATCGACGGTACGCCAAATCTTTAATTTTTTTTTCTTCGATAAAAAAAAACTTAATGATTAAATCCCCCAATTTTTTTCATTTTTTTTTGCAGACCGATCTAAAAGTAATACCACCGCAGATACCCGAGAGAAATGCGCCAAAGGCAATGTCCGTTAATCTAACGGGTACCGGAGTCGAGGCAATTGGCAACGAAATTTTCGATCCCGATTGCCTGAAGCTTATGAACGAATATTTTTACGGTGTAAGAGTATTTCCGGGACAAGATCCGACTCACGTTTACGTTGGTTGGGTAACATCTCAGTATCATCAGCACACGAAGGACTTCAATCCTTCGCGCGTTCGCAAAGCTTCCGTCGTCATCGTCGACGACTACGATCGTCCCGTTGAGCAGTAAGTCCCAAAAAAATCCCTTACGTTTTGCTGAAAAAAAATTACAAAACCCCAAAAAATTTACAAAAAACTTAAAGTACAAAAAAGAATAAAAAATATTTTTAAAAATTAGAAAAAAAAATTACGATAACATAATTTTCTTAAAAATATATCGATTATTTTTATAATTTTTTTTTTTTTTTCATTTTTCATCGAAAGGGTTGATAGACAAAGTTGCTATATGGTTCGAGCCGACGAGCTTTACAACGAAGTAACCGCGGATGCGTCGGGTAAAGGCGCGTCGCAGGGGATGTTCGTCGGTTGTTTCGTTGATACAGCGACCGGTTGGGTGTCGTTCACCTGCGAAGGGAAAGAAACGAGTCACAAATTCAAAATGGAACCGGACACGAAACTTTTCCCAGCGATATTCGTCGAAGCGACGAGCAAAGAAATTCTGCAGATCGAACTCGGAAGGACATCGACTACTTTGCCGCTCTCGGCGGCGGTACTTCAAAATTCTGAACGTCACGTTATACCCCAATTCCCTCCGAGACTAAAGGTTCAATGCTTGAAACCTCATCAATGGGCTCGAGTACCCAATCAATCGCTTCAAGTTCACGCGCTTAAACTATCCGATATTCGCGGCTGGTCAATGCTGTGCGAAGATGCTATATCGATGCTCGCACTTCACATCCCCGAAGAGGACAGATGCATCGACATTTTAGAGCTCATTGAAATGGACAAACTGTTAAGGTAACTTCCGTTTTTTTTTTCGTGAATACCGGATGTCTATCAGAAGACGTATTCGATAGAATTTCTTCTGTTTTTCTGATTTTTTTTTTTCGTGAATACCTGATATTTATCGGAATACATATTCCATAGCATTTTTACTGTTTTTTTTTTTTTTTGAACTTTCAATGACAATATTTTTAGAGTGTTTCAAAATGTTGAAAAATCGTATTGAAAAAATTGTTTTTGAATGTATGTGTGCATTGGTTACGAGTAATTAAAAGTATAACTTGAGAAGATTTCAAGTTACGAAGCTGAGTTATTGAGAATATTTACAATTTTCAAACTGCAGTTGAGAGCATTACTAATTAAAAAAAAAAAATTTCTTTAATTGAAAAAAAAAAATGGAAATTGCATTTTTTTGTGGCGCCCATTTTTCATTGCCTCGAGTTATATAAAAAAATAAAAATCGAATTGCACATCAATCCATTTTTTTTTTTTCATCGTCATCGGCAAAGTTTTTAATCTGAAGAAACCGAAAGTTAGGTAATTGATATCCGCGTGAATGGATCTGTAAACGGCGATTAAAAATTGACAAAGTGTTATATATAAATATAATTTCCACTGTTTTCGCGAATTTCTTTGAGACTCCGCGACGCGACGATTATTCATATCAGATTTATCGTTGCAGTTTTCACGCCCACACGTTGACACTCTACGCAGCTCTGTGTTATCAGTCAAACTATCGGGCGGCACACGCTCTCTGTCTTCATGTCGATCAGAAGCAATTGCTTTACGCTATACGTGCCGAATACATGTCCGGACCTCTGCGACAAGGTTTTTACGATCTTCTCATCGCTCTACATCTCGAATCTCACGCTACGACGATGGAAGTTTGTACCAACGAATATATTATTCCTTTGGGTAAAATTTTCTCAATACGTAAACAAAAAAATGCTCTCTTTTCCTCGTAACTCACGTATTTATCAATTATTAAATGATTTTTAGGCCAAGAATTGCGAGATTTATATGAAGACGTAGAGATGCGTCACAGTCTGCGATATTTGGAAACGGAATCAGTTCGTCCGCAGATGAAAATGACGGACATAAAGTAAGTCGTTTGGCTATTTCATCTTTTTTTTTTCTTTTTTTTACGATCCAAAGTAGAAGTGAACCCCCAAAACTAATCAGTCGGCATCAAGTGATCTTTCTTCCAGTGAGAATCAAAACATCGAAAACATCCGGAGTCTCTACAGTCCTTATTTTCCATTGGATATCGTTCGCGACTACGTGATGATGGCGCTGAACGAAGCGGTCGAAGTCAATCAAGTGCACAATCGCGATCCGATCGGAGGAAGCAACGAAAATCTGTTTCTGTATGTTCTTCGATATAGAAAAAAAGATAAATTTTTTTTATCTATAACTCTGCCGATGCTCTGCATTATCAACAGCTTTGAGCCGATGAATTAAAAAAAAAAATTCGCAACGCTGATAAAAGAGGTTCGAAAAAATTCATTGTTTTTGTCTAAATATATATATCATTTGATTTTCCAGGCCGCTTATCAAGCTTGTAGATCGATTACTTTTAGTCGGAATGCTAAGGAACGAAGATATATTCAAGTTACTTATCATGATAAATCCCGAGACGTGGGATCCGACTTTCGATAAAGGTAATTTTTTCGAAATTTTTTCTAAATTTTCTAAAATTAAATATTATTATTATTAATATTAAAATTTAAAAATCGTAATTTTCATTAATTAAAAAAAAATTAATTGATCATTCATTATTATTATTTTTTATATTCATTTTTTTTCTGATTTATGATCGAATTTTTAACAGAGGGAAAAGACGAGCACAAGAAAGGTTTGCTTCACATGAAAATGGCTGAAGGTGCAAAGCTACAAATGTGTTATTTGCTTCATCATCTGAACGATATACAGCTGCGCCATCGGGTGGAATCTATAATAGCCTTCAGTCACGATTTCGTCGGTGATCTTCAAGCCGATCAGTTGCGTCGTTACATTGAGATCAAACAATCGGATTTGCCATCAGCGGTGGCGGCAAAGAAGACTCGAGAATTTCGTTGCCCTCCGCGCGAGCAGATGAACGCGATATTGAGTTTCAAGAACTTAGAAGACGACGATCCCGACAATATACCATGCGGCGAGGATCTCATTACGAAAATGAACGAATTTCACGGCGATCTGATGTCCTATGTATCTCTACACGCACTTCAAGAAGCCGCCGAAGCAGCGAACGAAGTCGTTGAGATCGAAAAACCCGGAGCAATGAAGCGTTTGTTTAATTTTATCAACGCGGTTAAGGAGTTTGAAGAGGAATCGAAACCGGAACCCGAACCCGAAAAGAAAAAAACACCGGAAGGTAAATTTTTTTTTTCACTACTTCATAACTGAGATTCGAATTTGCATTGCTTTTTTTTTAGAAAAAAATGAAAATAAAAAAAAAAGTTTTTTTTCGAAAATTTTCATTTTTTTCCGCCACTTTTCGGTGATATTTTGTTTTTCTGATTTTTTAATTTTTCAATTTTTTCTTTACAGAGGTATTTCGGAAAGTTCTGATATCGACAATAGTCCGATGGGCCGAAGAGAGTCAAATCGAAACACCTAAATTGGTTCGCGAGATGTTTAGTCTTTTGGTGCGTCAGTACGACACAGTTGGCGAGTTGATAAGAGCTCTCGAGAAGACATACGTTACGAACAGTAAGACAAAAGAGGACGTCGCACAGATGTGGGTCGGTTTAAGCCAAATTCGGGCGTTGCTGCCGGTGCAAATGTCTCAAGAGGAAGAAGAACTCGTGCGCGAGAGACTGTGGAAATTGGTGAACAATCACACGTTTTTCCAGCATCCGGATTTGATAAGAGTTTTGAGAATTCACGAGAACGTTATGGCAATTATGATGAATACGTTGGGACGTCGAGCACAAGCGCAATCAGACGCTCAAGCGCAGCCGCAAGTGTCGGAAACGGGTGAAGCGTCGTCCAAGGAAAAGGACACATCGCACGAAATGGTCGTTGCGTGTTGCCGATTTTTGTGTTATTTCTGCCGTACATCGCGACAAAATCAGAAAGCGATGTTCGATCACTTTGATTTTCTTCTGGAGAACAGCAATATTTTACTCTCGAGACCTTCGCTGAGAGGATCGACGCCACTCGACGTTGCGTACTCCTCGTTAATGGAAAATACGGAACTCGCACTCGCGCTGAGAGAACATTATCTCGAAAAAATTGCCGTTTATCTATCCCGTTGCGGATTGCAATCGAATTCCGAACTCGTGGAAAAAGGATATCCGGATCTTGGATGGGATCCCGTTGAAGGCGAACGATATCTCGACTTTCTGCGGTTCTGCGTTTGGGTCAATGGTCAGTCGACGATTTTAGATAACTGCATTTAGTTTTTAGGATAAATAAACATAAAGTAAAATAATCTTATAAAATCGTAAAAAAAACTCACAAATCGTTTTCTTAAATCGCGTTATCAACTATTCATCGTTATTCATCAGGTGAAAGCGTCGAGGAGAACGCAAATTTGGTTATTCGATTGCTAATCAGAAGACCTGAGTGTCTCGGACCGGCGCTCCGAGGTGAAGGCGAAGGGCTTTTGCGCGCGATAATGGACGCCAACACGATGTCGGAACGCATCGCCGATCGTCGTAAAGTAAGTCCTCCGAAAATGGATGTAAGTAGGAAAATCATCGATCGCAAAATCCGCGAATTTGCTTAAATTTCGTACAAATAGCTCTCGTGAGTAAAAACAGAACGTAAATATGATTTTTAAAATAATTTTTCGAGTTTTTTTTTATTATACACGTACGATTTTTTTGTTTTCCCTATGAAGCACGCGATCCGTTTATCAATTTTTCCTTTTTTTCGTTGTTTTTGTTTTAGTCGTCTGTGACTACTTTACTTTTGTAAGTCGATCGTCAATCGAACGCATGGTGCACGACGTGATAGACATTCATTCGTTGTAATTGAAAATAGAAATTTTGAATCATTTTATGCATCACGAAAAAAAAAGTTATGGAGTTCGAATTACGAATCAATTGTTTGCATTGCCAATCGGAGTAATCGTCATTCTTGTTTTCCCCCTCAAAACGAATGTCATAGTCGAGTCTGATACGTCCATCCTATGCATGTTAGAAACATCGCACTAATAGTTCATCAATTCAGCTATTTAAACAGGTACACGACGAGATTGATGGAAATAACGTCGTGGAAGACTTCGAACATCCGCTGCCAGAATCTGACGACGATGAAGATTACATCGATACCGGCGCAGCGAAACTTAATTTTTACTGCACTTTGGTCGATCTTTTGGGTCGATGTGCTCCGGATTCCTCGGTCATCGAACAAGGTAATTTTTTTTTATTATCTTTAAGTATCTTCGCAGTCTTTTTTTTAACGTGAAATTTGTAACTCGAATTAATTTTATCGTTCCGAAGCCGAAATATTGTAACTTAATTAAAATTAATAATTAAATTAATTGAATTACATTACTTAATTATTAATATTGAATGAATTACATTATTGAAAGGTATTTTTTAATTTTGTGAATTAAAACTTAATATTGATATGATTTACGCGTAACCTATGGACGAAGCATGTGGCGATGAAACGATTGAAAGCGCCACGTTGAAACAGCATTTGCGAAGTAAATACAAAAAAAGACGTACGCTAGAGAAGCATAATACGGATACATGAAAATCATTTAAGGATCATTTGCCATCTAATTTTAAGGATGTAGTCTCGAGAAGATATTGTACGATAGCGTAAATGTTAAATATTCGCGTAGAACGGGCCGATGTAGCAGAAAGTTTATGATCACCGGCAGCATAAAAATAATTAATAGAAGAAATTTCTAGACGGCAAATAGTATATTTCTTGTAATTTTTATTATTTCTTTTTTTTAATATTTTTAATTTCTTTAAATTGATATTTTTATTAATAAATTATTAATAATTATTCATTTATTATTAATATCACATCGATATTAGATGCTTTATACATTTTTTTATGTTATCCCGAAAAAAATTATCGATCTTTGAGAAATCTATGTTTGCGTGTACTTTTGATTTGCATCGTCGCGGTTGTAATTCTATTTACCGCTTTGAGTGGTATTTCCTTATGCCATTCGCGTACTTATGAAGGGGTTAATTTTTTTAGGAAAGAATGAATCTCTCAGGGCGCGCGCTATTCTACGATCACTGGTGCCGTTGGACGATCTTCAAGGTGTTTTATCTCTACGCTTCACCCTTCTGAATCCGGCCGCTGGTCAGGAAAGACCGAAGAGTGATACTCCTTCCGGTCTGATACCGGGACACAAGCAGAGTATTGTGCTTTTCCTCGAACGTGTTTACGGCATTGAAACGCAAGAATTGTTCTTCAAACTGCTGGAAGAAGCTTTTCTACCGGATTTGCGAGCGGCCACTATGCTTGACAGGGTATGAATATGAAAAAAAAAAAAACCCTCCGAAGTCGATAGATGAAAGTTGAGAAATTGCCGAATTAATTTTTTTTTTATTTGTATTTAGAACGACGGATACGAATCCGATATGGCGTTAGCAATGAATAGATACATCGGCGTCAGTATACTTCCGCTGCTAATTCAACACTCGAAATTCTACAACGAAGCGGACAATTACGCGAGTCTCTTAGACGCGACTCTCCACACGGTCTATCGTCTGAGTAAAAATCGAATGTTGACAAAAGGACAGCGTGAAGCTGTTTCCGACTTTCTCGTCGCTCTCACCAGGTTACGTTATTAATTAATAATTATTAATTATTATATGTTAATTATATATTTTTTTATTTTGTCAATTTTTATATTTTAATTCTATAAATATAAATTAATTAAGTAAATAGCAATTCTGATTATCGACAAAAAAAATTGCAAAATTTTTTTTTTACTAATTGAAGAAATGAACGCGCGGTTTTTTTTAAATTATATGCATAGAGTTAACGTTTTGTTTTTCACTTTTACAGCCAAATGCAGCCGAACATGTTACTGAAACTTTTGCGAAAATTAACGGTCGATGTTTCCAAACTTTCGGAGTACACGACTGTCGCATTGAGGGTAAAATTGTTACGAAGAAATAATTTTTTTTTTTTGGTTTTTCGTTGATTGCATTATTATTAATTAATTTCCTCAGCTATTGACATTGCATTACGAGCGTTGCGCGAAATACTACGGATCGACGGGAGGCCAAGGAGCTTACGGCGCCTCAAGCGACGAGGAAAAACGCTTAACTATGGTACTCTTCAGCAATATCTTCGAGTCTCTGTCTAAAATGGATTACGATCCCGAGCTTTTCGGCAAAGCTTTGCCCTGTTTAACGGCAATCGGTTGCGCTTTGCCGCCGGATTACTCGCTATCGAAGAATTACGACGACGAGTGGTACGGCGGCAAGTCGGCGAGCACTCAGTCGCCGGACGGTCCCTATAATCCTGTGCCGATTAATACATCGAGGTAATTAAATAAAAAAAAACATTATAGCAAATTATCGAAAAAAAAATGACCGTCCGAATTAATACATATGTTTTTCAGCGTCGTCCTCAACACCGATTTGAATCAAATAGTTCAAAAGTTTTCGGAACATTATCACGACGCGTGGGCAAGTAGAAAATTGGAAAATGGGTGGCAATACGGCGAGCAGTGGTCCGATACGAACAAAACGCATCCGCGGCTCAAACCTTATAATACGCTGGATGACTACGAGAGGGAAAGATACAAGGAACCCGTTAGAGAAAGTCTCAAAGCTCTGTTGGCCATCGGATGGAGCGTAGAACACGCGGAACCCGACGCGCCGGCGACGAATCGCAGTTCGTTAAGAAGATCTTCCAAAAGTCAGGTGAATAATTGTTGTCAATTAAAAAATTATTTTTTTATTGGTCGTATAAAATAGAAAATGATTTTTTAATCAATGAAAATTATATAAGAAAACGATTTTTCATTAAAAAAAAATGCTTTAAGAAAACGATTTTTTATTTAAAAAAAATTATTTACGAAACTAATTTAAGAGAATAGCATATATATTTTTTAAAGAAATCATTTGGTTCGAAAGCACCATATTAAATCGTAATTTATTTTTAGGGCGATTCTACAACTCCGTTCAACTACAATCCCCATCCGGTCGACATGACGAATTTGACTCTAAGCAGAGAAATGCAAAATATGGCCGAAAGATTGGCCGACAACGCGCACGATATATGGGCGAAGAAGAAGAAAGAAGAGGTTAACGTAAATGGCGAGTATCCCACCGCGACGATTCTAAAACAAAAATCATTTAATAAGTCATTAAAAAACTATTAACGATCGTTGATGCTTCACAGGTGGTGGAATACACCCCCAGTTGGTACCCTACGATCTCCTGACCGACAAGGAAAAGCGGAAAGATCGCGAACGTTCCCAAGAATTCTTGAAATATCTTCAATTCGGTGGTTACAAATTTCACAAACCTAATCGTGGCGGAGCGGAAGCGGAAGTGGCCGGTACCGGTGCCGCGATCGAGTTGCGTTTCGCGTATTCGCTTTTAGAAAAATTAATTGCATATCTCGACAAAGCGACGATTAACATGAAACTCCTAAAACCATCGGATACATACAGTCGCCGAAATAGTTTCAAGACGTCGACGCGCGACATTAAATTCTTCAGCAAAGTCGTACTTCCGCTTATGGAAAAGTACTTCAGTACACATAGAAATTATTTCATAACCGTCGCAACGGCGACGAACAACGTTGGCGCCGCTTCACTGAAGGAGAAAGAAATGGTTGCTGCACTTTTCTGCAAACTTGCGAGTCTCTTGCGTTCAAGACTCGCGGCTTTCGGTGCGGATGTTAAGATAACAGTCCGTTGCTTGCAAGTGCTCGTCAAGGGTATCGACGCTAAATCATTGGTGAAGAATTGTCCCGAATTCATCAGAACATCGATGCTTACGTTTTTCAACAACACCGCCGACGATCTCGGGCACACGATACTTAATTTACAAGAAGGAAAGTACAGTCATCTCAGAGGTACACATCTCAAGACGTCGACATCGTTGTCCTACATAAACAGCGTTGTACTTCCGGTTTTGACGGCAATGTTCGATCATCTTGCAACCTGCGAATACGGAAACGATTTGTTGCGTGAGTTTTTCAATCCCGATACGCAAATAATTTCCATAATCAGAGTGTCCAACGACCCAAAAATTCAT
Organism: Cryptus viduatorius; assembly: GCA_964006125.1. Taxonomy (NCBI): domain Eukaryota; kingdom Metazoa; phylum Arthropoda; class Insecta; order Hymenoptera; family Ichneumonidae; genus Cryptus; species Cryptus viduatorius. The sequence continues at coordinate 7,394,571 of OZ023220.1, forward strand.
GAAAATTCCTAAATGTGAAAAAGTTACATGCGATCAGAAAAAAAGTCCCGAAATATCATAAAAATTTGCAAAGTAACTTGAAATCCCTAATTTCATAATCACGCGATCGGTAATTCGTTTGCTGATAGCTGAAATTTAATCAGAATAAATTGTGACAATACTATTGTCTCCTTAATATACGAGATAAATTTCAATCGATAGCTTAACGCATTCCAAAATTGCAGAAATTGTCAAATTTATCGATGTTCGTGAAATTCAATTCTTGCAGTCCTCTGATTTTATCAAAAATTTATTCATACTATTAGCCTGATAGTTCGCAATTTCAACCATCAAATTTATACTTATTTTTCGCAATATTATAATCATACGAAGTCTCATAAAATGTAAATGGTTTTACCGATCTTTCATGAAATTCGTATCGTTTTACTGGCTTTTCATGAAATTCCAAAGGTTTTACCGATTTTTCATGAAATTCGATATTTCGTCCGTTTGTTGCAGTCGACGAGATTCAGGTAGCATCGTACAAGATGTTGGCCTCCCTGTACTGTCTCGGCGTTGACGCAACTCTGACGCACGACAGGAAGTACCTGAAGACTGAGATAGAGAGAAACAAACCAAATTTGGGCTCATGTTTGGGCGCTTTTTCAAGCTGTTTTCCCGTCGCGTTTCTGGAACCTCACCTCAACAAGCACAATCAATTTTCACTGCTAAACAGAATAGCCGATCACTCGCTGGAAGCTCAGGACATAATGACGAGAATGGAATCCAGTATGCCAACTTTGGAAGCGATTCTTACGGAAGTCGATCAATTCGTCGAGTCGGAAAAGACTTACAACGACGCACCGCACGTCGTCGATGTTATTTTGCCACTTCTTTGCTCCTACCTGCCCTTCTGGTGGGCACAAGGACCCGACAACGTAACACCGACCGAGGGAACCTACGTCAGCATGGTGACGAGCGATCACATGAATCAATTGCTCAAAAATGTTTTAAAATTGATAAAAAAGAATATCGGCAACGAAAATGCACCGTGGATGACGCGAATAGCCGCTTATACCCAACAAATCATTATAAATTCATCCGAAGAACTATTGAAAGACCCATTCTTGCCGCTTGCTGAAAGAGTGAAAAAACGTACGGACAACATGTTCCACAAGGAAGAATCATTGCGCGGTTTTATAAAATCGAGTACCGATGATACATCTCAAGTCGAAGCGCAAATACAAGAGGATTGGCAACTTCTCGTTCGTGATATTTATTCGTTTTATCCGTTGCTCATCAAGTACGTTGATCTCCAACGCAATCATTGGCTCAGAAACAATATACCGGAAGCCGAGGATTTGTACAACAATGTCGCGGCTATTTTCAACACGTGGTCCAAGTCGCAGTATTTTCTACGAGAGGAACAGAACTTCATATCGGCGAACGAGATCGATAATATGATTTTGATTATGCCAACTGCTACCAGAAGAACCGTCACTGTCACAGATGGATCTGCACCGGCGGGCGGAGGAAAGGTTCGTTTCGTTTTTTTAACTTAAAGTAAAAACCTAAAGACTCATAAACACTAAAGATTTGCTATGTTATACCGTCGAGCAGCTTTTTTATTGTAGAGATTTATTACCAATCATAAAATAAAACAATTAATGAATCGAAATCAGAGAATCAGGGAATCAGAGAATCAGAATCAAAGAATCAAAGAATCAAAGAATCAAAGAATCAAAGAATCAGAATCAGAATCAGAGAATCAGAAAATCAAAAAAGCAAACAATCAGACAATCATTTATCACGAATCATGAAATAAAACTACCAATCAATCAGAGAATCAGAGAACCAAACAAATCATTTTTTTCGTGATTAATTTTGTTAAAGCGCTCCAACGGATATCGAAGATTTAATTGTCATTTGAAAACTTGCAGAAGAAGAAAAAACATCGAGACAAGAAGAGGGACAAGGATAAGGAGGTTCAGGCTTCTTTGATGGTTGCATGCCTCAAGAGATTATTACCAGTCGGCCTGAATTTGTTTGCCGGACGCGAACAAGAACTCGTTCAACACTGCAAGGATCGTTTCTTAAAGAAATTCGCCGAGTCGGATATCGCCGAATTTGCGAAAACACAATTAACGCTACCGGACAAAATTGATCCCGCTGACGAGATGTCTTGGCAACACTATCTGTACTCGAAATTGGGTCAGAAAAAGGACGCCATGGAACCTGTAAAGGCGCAACAGCTTGAGGACGTTGTCGCGAGGATTACGGATATGGCGAAAGTTTTGTACGGCTTGCATATGGTAAGAGTGTATTTATTTTTTTTCGCGGAAGATATGCGATATATCCCAAAGGAATCATTTCATTATTATTTCACGTCGTAATGATGTTTTGTTCATTTTTTTTTAATTTAATTTTTCGTTTAATTCGTTTCATTTTCGTTTAATTATCGACCGAAGAAAATCTGATTATTTTGTATTTATAATTTTTTGCTCACAAGGATTCTCGATTATTTATTTTTTGTCGAGTAGATAGATCATCCACAGCAGCAGAGCAAGAATATTTACCGTTCCGTCGTGTCTATTCAACGGAAGCGAGCAGTTATCGCTTGTTTCCGTCAGCCACACCTACATTCCTTACCCAGGTAGCTTGTTTCGTTTGCTTATTTTGCCATTATTTGCGGTTATAATTTTTTAAATTCATAACAAAAGTATAAAGTTTAATAAACCTATTTATTTCGTAACAAAATGTTGAGTTTCGAGTATTGTTTTTAATCTAATCGTATCGTTTGTGAGTTCGATACGCGTTTAATTTGCTTATTTTGCCATTTCCCGTTATAATTTTTTTTATTCATAACAACAGTATAAAGTTGGATAAACCTATTGTTTCGTAACAAAATTTTGAGTTTGGAATATCGTTTTTAATTTGATGGTATGGACTGTAAGTTCGATACGTTCCTTTTTCCTTCGTAATTTACAATAACGATTATCGTCCCTTTTATTTTTGTTTGTTTTTATGCGTTCATTAACAAAATTTATCGTGTGCGCATGCCGCTAACAGGCAACAAAGCCATTGCCATCTCGGGATGGTTGGAAGCGAGTTTTGTGCGCAGCTAGAAAAAGAGCAGCCATCGCGTGTCTGCGTAGCGAACCGCTCTACAAATTGAGAAGGTATAACTAAATCAGCCGATCGAATTTTCATTAACAAAAAAAAAAAATTTTAATTGAAAAAACTAAAAAATAAAATTTTATAACATTTTTTTTTTAATGACGAAATGCTAAATCAATGTCATTTTAGGCACAGAGCGATCAACATCTTTGCGAGAACGTATTACGAGCTTTGGCTGCAAGACGAGAATGTCGGACAGGAAATAATGATCGAAGATCTGACGGTAATTATTATTTTATGATTTTTAAAAAAGTTTCTTTCACTCCTTTCGTTATGTTTGCGAATTTTAATCATTCAAAATTCGATTTTTTTTAGCAATCATTCGAAGACGCCGAATTGACGAAAATGGACAAAGCGGAAGACGAAAGCAAACCGGATCCATTGACGCAACTTGTGACAACATTTTGCCGGGGAGCGATGACAGAGCGTTCCGGTGCTCTTCAAGAAGATGTCCTTTTTATGAGTTACGCGCAAATAATATCAAAGTCGTGCGGCGAGGAGGAAGAAGAAGGCGAAGAAGAAGAAGGCGGCGGTGGAGGCGAAGAAGAAGGCGGTGCTTCGATCCATGTAAGTTTTTATATAATTAAAAAAAAACTTTTACATTCAAATAGAAATGTTGTAAAACTAATATAACGATTGTTAAAAAAAATCGCGTTACCTTTTGCGCGATATATCGTGTGAATTAACAGTTTCTGTACGACGCACGTATTAATGCACGTCCCTTTCTTTCTATCTTTCTATCTTACTAATCGGCCCGCAGCCGATCCATAAAATAATATTGGTAAGAAGACTGAGTAGAGAGTTAGCAACATTTCGTTATCATGTGATCTATCGGGGTATTTCGACTCGTTTGTATCATTGATAAAACAGTTTAAAAAAAATCGTCACGGAATAAATTCCGAAAAAAACATTTTGCAATACATCGCTTTTCTCAGAGAATTTTTTTCTAAAAATTGTTTAAATTCGTCATCGTTTGTGCACAGAAATTTCCATGTAAAAACGATTAAAATCAGACGATAGTCTTTACTTTTACATTGTGTAACTTTAAAAAATACGTTCTGATTTTAATCATTATACGTTTTTCCGCTAATATAACAAATAAAAAATGCACCGCCGATCAGATAATTAGTTGGCTGATACAAGAATCATATCGTGATTCACGCTTTGATTTTCCATAATAATAACCTTTATTAACCCAATGTGCTTTTTTATGCCAAACTAAAACGTAAAGCGACCGATGCACAAACTTATGGTAAGAATATTTTTGAAAAAGTTATAAAAAAAAAAAAATTCTCGATAAAAATTCCGAATCAGTGAGAAACGCAATTATTAAAAATTACGGTTCATCAAAGAAACTTTTCGAATTTTATGAATTTTCTTTATTAAAAACAATGCTTCGTAACTAATTTTCGTAATTAAATTCGCAAGCTAATTTTATAAATTTCGATCATTTTCTGGTGTAATTTATCAATTATTTAATCGATTCAATGGATGTTTCTCCCCGAAACATCACGTCCACTATCTTATGACGAGATTTTTTAATTTTTTACGATAGGAACAAGAAATGGAGAAGCAAAAGCTTCTATTTCATCAGGCGAGATTGGCAAATCGGGGAGTAGCGGAAATGGTTCTTCTTCACATATCTGCCTGTAAAGGGGTACCAAGCGAAATGGTGATGAAGACGCTGGAACTCGGTATTTCTATACTACGCGGAGGAAACATCGAAATTCAACGGGGAATGTTGAATCATCTGAAGGAAAAGAAAGACGTTGGTTTCTTCACGTCCATTGCTGGCCTCATGAATTCTTGCAGTGTTCTCGATCTCGACGCCTTCGAGAGAAACACGAAAGCCGAAGGTCTCGGCGTTGGATCCGAAGGAGCGGCGGGAGAAAAAAATATGCACGACGCGGAATTTACCTGCGCGCTGTTTCGGTTCATACAACTAACTTGCGAAGGTCACAATCTCGGTACGTGTAAAAAAATGTTATACTTTCCGATTTTTTTTGTCGACATATATAGACGTATAGAAAAAAAAAATTTTATTCGAAAAATACAAAAATCATTTATTCATAATTAACTGATGGATATTTTTAAAAATTCAAATAAAATTGTTATAAAAATTTAAAAATGATCTCAGGTTTTGTAAATTTTGTAAAAACGTTTCGTGATTGTTAAAAAAATGATTTTAAAATAAAAATGACTCCGATATGTGGAATGATTTTTAAGAATATCGTAGAATGAAAATCGATAAAAAATGGTTAATAATTCTTACGAAACTGATAACACTGCCGCTGATTGGGTTTTTTCTTTCGATTTTCAGATTGGCAAAATTATCTGAGAACTCAGGCCGGCAACACGACAACGGTAAACGTGGTAATTTGCACCGTCGATTACCTTTTGCGTCTTCAAGAATCGATAATGGATTTCTATTGGCACTACTCGAGCAAAGAACTCATCGATCCGGCGGGAAAAGCCAATTTCTTCAAAGCGATCGGTGTTGCGAGTCAAGTTTTCAACACCCTCACCGAAGTTATTCAGGGCCCCTGCGCGCAGAATCAACAGGCGTTGGCGCACTCGAGATTGTGGGATGCCGTCGGAGGATTTTTGTTTCTCTTCTCCCATATGCAGGATAAATTATCGAAACACTCGAGTCAAGTCGATTTATTGAAAGAATTACTGAATCTTCAAAAAGATATGATTACTATGATGCTATCTATGCTCGAAGGTAATAAAAAAAAAAATTCTTTAGGAAAGTTTCGGTACAAATGAAAAAAAAAAAATAATTTTTTCGTTCTATAAATCAGGAAACGTCGTCAACGGAACGATCGGAAAACAGATGGTCGACACCCTCGTAGAATCGGCAAGCAACGTGGAGCTCATCTTAAAGTATTTCGATATGTTCCTGAAACTCAAAGATCTCGTATCCTCGGCGAGTTTTCTCGAAGTCGATTTAAACAGCGACGGTTGGGTCTATCCTAAGGATTTCAAAGAGAAGATGGAACAGGCGAAAAGCTACACAATGTACGAAAATTTCGTTTTTATTTTTTCGCATCTCACTGCTTCCGAAAAAAAAAACCAAAATTGTCGATTCATAATTTTAATTAAATTTTTTGAATTTTTTTGTTTATCGCGATGTTTAGCGAGGAAATGGAGTTTCTATTGGCATGTTGCGAGACGAATCACGACGGAAAGATCGATTACGTAGCCTTCATGGACCGTTTCCACGAACCGGCAAAGGAAATCGGCTTTAATCTCGCGGTGCTGCTAACGAATCTTTCGGAACACATGCCGAACGAGCCGCGTTTGGCACGTTTTCTCGAGACGGCCGGCTCGGTGCTTAATTATTTCGAGCCGTTCCTCGGAAGGATCGAAATTCTCGGTGGCAACAAAAAGATCGAACGCGTATATTTTGAGATAAAAGAATCGAACATCGAACAATGGGAGAAGCCGCAGATCAAGGAATCGAAAAGAACGTATTTCTACAATACCGTCGTCGAGGCCGGAGAAAAAGAGAAATTGGAAACTTTCATTAATTTCTGCGAAGACGCGATTTTTGAGATGCAACACGCGAGCGCCCTGATGGCTGTTGAGGAAAGTGGTGGTATCGGAAAAGCGCGAGAATCTTCCTACACTTACATGACGGAGGACGACGAGGAGAGAAATAAGGATCCCATCCGAAGAGGAATACAAGCGTCGAAAGACGGCGTTTATTTCTTTTTCTCGATGTTTTCACCGACTAATATAAAAAATAAGATCGGTGAAATGCAACAGATGACGATACCGGAATTATTCATTGGTTTCTTCAAAATGATATTCTACGCTTTTTACTATTCGGGTTTCGGTGTTGGGTGCGTTATAAATTACTTCATGAGACTACTGCTGACGCTTATGAGAGGTCCGAATTTGGAAGAACCGATCGTCGAAGTGAAGGAAGAAGAAGAAAAGCCTACGAGACACTTACCGGCTTTACCACCGACGCCGGACGAATCAAATTTACAAGTAAATTAAATATATTTTACTGATTGTGTAAAAGAATCGTTATAAGTTTCTCGACTTATCTCAACCGGTTTTCGTGACTACAGAAATTTTATGAAAAATTAAATTAAAATGAAATTTTGATTTTTGGTCATCAAGGGTATTTTTTTTGTGTGACAAAAAAGATTATTAAAAATTTCATGCTATCGATTGCGCGTATCGGTGTCCCGAAAATAAATAAAAAATAAGATAACATTTTTTGTCACTTATAAAAACGAAAAAAAAAAAAACTTTTTTTGCCAGAACTCGTCGAATTCCCCTTAAGTGGTTCTATAAAACTAAATTTTCGGGTGGACGTAGCAAAATTACGCATTGCCGACAGCGGGTTAACTATTATCAGACTTCTCAAATTTTCAGAAAAAAAATTTCGTTTTTCTTTCTATTACATCGATTTTTTTTATTTTAAGGTTCAAGCGTTCGGAATGGATATAACGAAGGAAGAAGGAGGTCAGATTAAGATTGCTGCTCACGAATCAGCTGCTTCAACACCGCAGTCAAGTATGGAAGAGACTGGCGAAAGTACACCGGAAGAAGGTACTGCCGAAGAGGTCGCGAGAGGCGACGGAGTTTCCGGTGAAACGGAACCCGTTACATTGGCCGATCTTCTTGGGTAAGTGATTCACTCGAAAAAAAATTTTTTTTCACACGATGTGACAAAAAAAATTTAATGATAAAGAATTATTTTTAATCATAAAAAAAATGATAAGAAACATTATCAATCATTAAAAAAAAATCATAAAAAAAAATTTTTTTTTGCTATCGTTCAATTGAAACTATTCGAATTTAATTACAGAGGCGAACAAGCGAGAGCCCAAGCTGCAGCATCGGCGGAAGCAGCCGCTGCTCAGCAGGCAGCAATGGCTGCAGTTGAAGCGGAAGCAAAACAGGAAATAATCGCCGAACCCTCTTCGGGCTCCAGTATCGATCTTTCGCAATACACTCACCGCATTGTTTCCTTCCTCGCGCGTAACTTTTACAATCTTAAATACGTTGCTCTCGTTCTCGCTTTTTGCATAAACTTCATGCTGCTCTTCTACAAGGTACGACCGTTTTTTATCTCATCGCTCGATCTTTTTTTTTTTATTACGTCTACTTGACGAGTCGGAAATCGAATCGAAACTTCAATTTTTTTTCTCAAATACGATAGGAAACAATAAAACAAATTTTTTTTTTACTGAAAGTTACGAATATTTTCTTTTTGTTACGAGAAAAAATTTGAATAGTATTTAAAAAAATCAGATGCCGACTATTTTCGAACGATCAGGTAGACGTATCCCCGTAATATTGAAGAAAAGAACTAATGATTTTAATTTTGTATTTTACAGGTAACATCGTTGGTAGAGAATAGTGACGATGAGAGCGGTGAGTCGATAGCCGATCTGTTGACCGAAATGTCCGGCGAAGGAGCATCGGGTTCGGGTTCGGGATTAGGTGGTAGTGGTATAGAAATAGGAAGCGGTGGAGAAGGCGATGGTTCCGAGGAGGAAGATGATCCACCGGAATTCGTCGAAGTATCGGAAGATTTTTATTACATGGCACACGTTATGAGAGTTATGGCGGCTCTTCATTCTCTCGTATCTTTAGCGATGCTTGTCGCGTATTATCATCTTAAGGTAAAAATCGTTATCGTCTTTTTTGTTATTTTTCCGTTTAATCAGAGAGTCGAGTTTTACAAATTGTTTCCCATTCGATTTTAAGGTGCCGCTGGCGATTTTCAAACGCGAAAAGGAAATAGCGCGACGCGTAGAATTCGACGGACTTTACATCTGCGAAACCCCCGAAGAAGACGACATAAAGGCGCATTGGGACAAAATGGTGATATCGGCAAAAACTTTTCCTGTTAACTATTGGGATAAATTCGTAAAGAAAAAAGTGCGACAAAAGTACAGCGAAGCATACGACTTCGATAACATAAGTAATCTCCTCGGTATGGAAAAAACTTCGTTCAGCCAACAGGAAGAAGAAGGCTCCGGTCTTTTACATTTGTAAGTCGAAAATCTCTGGAAAATTAAATCTCCGATTTCTAAATTCAAATTTCGCGAAGCAAAATTAAATCTAAAAAAAAAATTCTGTTTTTTAGCATTATGAATATCGACTGGAGGTACCAAGTCTGGAAAGCCGGTGTTACGATTACCGACAATGTAAGTTGAAATACATTCCCTCGAAAATAATTACCAAAAACCAAAGAAATACCAAAAAAAAAAAAATAGTAATTTTATTCCACCGATACTGGAATTTATAATGCATAAATTGGTAAATTACATTTAATATACAAACAAATTAACGTTAATTAATGAATTTAGAGTACTTTTATAATGAAATTGAAGTTTTTTTAGTGAAAACAAAGTGTCTCTATGGGTTTTAATATATCGTATATTAAGTTTTTCTCGTAATTGTACATTAAATTCAATGTACCAATTTACGCATAAAAACTTCCAATACCAGTGGATTAAATTTCGAAATATACGAATATTGGAAATTCTATAACAATAATGAAATTATAGTTATTATTATTTTTTTGGTTTTTTCGATATTGCGAATTTCGAATGAACCGGAAATGTTTTTTTTTTTCAGTCCTTTCTGTACAGTTTGTGGTATTTCACCTTCTCGGTTATGGGAAATTACAACAATTTCTTCTTTGCCGCTCATCTTCTCGACGTGGCGGTTGGTTTCAAGACGCTGCGAACCATATTGCAGTCGGTAACGCACAATGGAAAGCAACTCGTACTCACGGTGATGCTGCTGACGATTATTGTGTACATATACACCGTCGTGGCGTTCAACTTCTTTCGGAAATTTTATATCCAGGAGGAGGACGACGAAGTCGATAAAAAGTGTCACGATATGGCAACGGTAAGATTTTTTTTTTTAAATCTTCTGAAAAACGCGATCTATTTTTTTTTTTTTGGAGAACAAAAAAATCGTATCACAAATTCCATACGTTTTTTTTTGTTGGCAATAGCATTTTCATAATGTGAAAAAAATTTTAGATCCAAATATCAGAAACTTCGAAAATAGAAAACATTTAATAAAAAAAATCATTTCTTCTATACGTTGTTACGGAGCTCAAATTTTTTTCATAACATTGGAACATTATTACGAATATTTAACCGCGAGGGATTTTTTATATGATTTTTTTAATTGATAAAAAAAAATGTTGCACCGAAATTACCAGACTGCCGCCTCCTTCCCTTTTCTTCATTATTATGCAATTAATCAATATTTATCGTTCCACAGTGTTTCATCTTCCATCTCTACAAAGGTGTGAGAGCCGGTGGTGGAATTGGAGACGAAATCGGCGAACCCGACGGCGACGATTACGAAATTTATCGAATAATGTTCGATATAACGTTTTTCTTCTTCGTTATCGTTATTCTTCTCGCCATTATTCAAGGTAACGGAAAAAAACCAAATTTCGATAAGAATACATGACGAATTAAAAAAAAAAGAAGATATAATTGTAATACCGTAATTATTACAGGTTTGATTATCGACGCTTTCGGAGAGCTTCGTGATCAGTTGGAGAGCGTGAAAACGGATATGGAAAGTAAATGTTTCATATGCGGATTGGGAAAAGAAACTTTAGATACAGTGCCTCACGGTTTCGATACGCACGTTCAGCAAGAACACAATCTTGCGAATTACATGTGAGTTTTACAAAAAATAACGGCGAAACGACTCAAAAAAAGAAAAATTAAACTTCGACGAAAAAATAAAATTTAATAATTTACACGCGTTTTTCTTTTTTTTTTTTTGTTCTCAGGTTCTTCCTTATGCATCTAATCAACAAACCGGACACGGAATACACGGGACAAGAGACATACGTATGGAATATGTATCAACAGCGAAGATGGGACTTCTTCCCAGTGGGCGATTGCTTCCGAAAACAGAACGAAGCGGTTGAAACTTAATTTTTTTTTTCGTTCGTTCAATAAACGAGATGAAAATCGAAAAAATTACACAAAAAAAGTAATAAATAAAGCAAAAAACAAGTAATTGCTTCCCTTAGAGGTCGGCGATTCGTACCGATCGACTCAGAATTCACGACGAAAAAAAAAAATCAACATTCGTCTATCGCATTAAAATCAACTTTTTAAACCTCTAGATTTTTTATCATGTTATACAGCAGAATACCTCGAGGTGTGAACACTCGTATTGTAGGAAAAAATAAAAAAAATAAACGATTTCCTTCGGCAATCAAACCATAAAGATAATAAATATATACGATTGATTAATTATAATTTTGCAGTCCCGCAAATCGAATCGATTAACGATCGTATAGATAATTATATAGGTAGAGCAAATTTCCTCGTAGATGGTAACGCGATTTTTTTTTCATTAAAAAAAAAGAAAAAAAAAAAGATCGCGTTACAAATATTTTCAATCGCTGATTGAACGAGATGCGTCTTTTTTCTATCCTCGTTGTGAACAACAAACAAAAATTTACCTATTTTTCCAACTTTATAACGGTGAATCACTTACGAAAACGAAAAAAAAAAAAAAAAAAAACAAAGAAAATAAATCGATCGATAATCGATTAGGGGTTCTTCGTCGCTGGCAGTGTGTGAAAAATCGTAGGGAATTATATTGAAAAATGAAAAACAACCGAAGACAACACGAATTTCTTCCAACTATAAATAGAATCTTATTGTAATATTGTTCGTAAAAGTTGAATGCACAAATTTATCTACAGCGTGTATCTCCGAGAAAAAAAACGAAATTTAACAAATAAGGAGATACGGAGAGAAAAATTATTGTCAGTGTTATGACGATGAAAAAAAATTGTTTTTATCCGATCGATAGCCAAATTGTGGATATTTTATCGATTATAATACTACGATTCGTGTGATTCTCCGTATCTCTTGTGTCTGACTGTTGGAGAGATGCACTTTGTACAAAGCGTTGAGATAATATTGCGGTGGTTGCGAAATAAATACCTTGGGATTAGCAAGTGTATGAACGACGGCGAAATAAATTATGTATAATACATAAATAAATTAATATATTATTATAACTATTATTATTATTATCATTATAAGTTAAAATATATCGAAAGTTTATATGAGACGCGAACCTTCCGCTTCCATTGTAAAATTGTTTGATCACTAATAATCGTCGACTGAGTTTACCATAATATATCATCTCAGAAATGTCAATATATTGTAAATAAAACTCTTCGGCAGGAATACCCCATACGTGAGTCTCCGCATTTTTCAAATTAATTTCCCAAGTAATAGATTAAAAAAAGTCGCAAAACGAAATTGATTAATCGAACGATTGTCCATGTCGTCAAGAAGTACGTCGACCTGACGGTTCGAAATTCGAGTCAAATTCAGATTTTTAAAAATCAAAAACTGTTAATGACAATACAATGAAATTTACAGAAAAAATTACTTTTTTTTTGTTTACAATTTATGAAAAAAAGAAAATTAAAATTTTTCGGCAATTAAAAGACAAAACTACCCCCGTAAATGCATTCCGCGTTAAATGCAATGTCGTTTCCTGTGTCCAACTTTTCTAAAAAAATTTCAATCTAAAATTACGATAAGTTTTTTTCTCTAAATAACAATCGATCAATCGATTTGTTTTTCATGTGTTGTTACGAAAAAAATTACCGAATTCGCTCTTAAAGAATATTGCTATTGCGCGTTTATTTATTAAAATCGATAAAATCCAAATTGTTTTCGTAATATGAGTCACGAATAAGTGGAAAAGGGTTAAAACGATTTTTCGAGTTCGTCGAGACGAGACGATCGACGGGGGCTAACCGTGGTACTCGAAGTGGTTGAAGTGTCTGGCGAACGGGGTGTTCGCGTCGTTTTATCGTGACAAGAGTAGCGAGGGTGGCGTGGGGATGAGGAGTAAAGGGGAGGGGGGGAGGGGGGGAGGGGGGGGGGGAGAAAAAACGAACGGGGTCGCGCAAGCGCGTGGTAGTTCCGGCGGTACGTCTGGGTGAAAATGCACCCTTGCATGGGAGTGTCAGCGGGCGGTCGCTTTTTCAATCAAAACTCTAATATGCAACCGAGAAATGGTTTATGTGACAAAATCGAGAATTACATATCAGAACTGAGTCAATGGTGAGTGATTGTGATAAGTTCGGCAGTGTCGTTTGGCTATACGAAGTCTTTGTATATTCGGCATGCATCCGGCGTTCAGAGGGGTGGTTCCCGGGGGCCAAAGTGGCGGTTGTTTACTGCGCGGTTTTACGACACCCTTATCGCACCGCAACGCGTACAGGAATAAATGTGTCGCTTGAAAAATAATTATTTTTGCTGTATTTTTTTTCTTCGTATTTTATCGATGCCGGCACTGTTGTCGGAAGAGATTCGGCGAGATTTCGAAACGGGGAAAATTTTGATAAGAATCATTTTCCGACCGGGTCTATCTCCGTAAAAAAAATATTGTCCATTTTTCTTACCACGATAGATCGATGTGATAAAACTTTAAAAGTAAAAACACAATACAATTTTTCAATTTTTTTGGTACCATAATGTGTATTTTTCAATGGAAAATTGATGTTTTCTGTGGTAAAAATGACTATAATCAATTGTTTTTTTGTGATAATAGGTCGGTATGGAGGACTATAATACTCGGCCAATTTTTGTCGATAGTCCTTTACTTGATGACGTATTTGAATCATCATATAAACACAGAATCCAAACTCGGTCTACCGACAGGTAAAAACCATCGGAATTCTCTAATTTTACACCTGAAAACTTGACGTTAATTCGATGTTTTGCATTTTTTCTCGAACAGGTCAAAATTTGCCACACTACGCGATGATGTGCCTCGTCTACACGACATGGATGTCATGCAGAGGAGCCGGAAACGGTCTTTTGTCGGTTATAAAAGCACGGGGATGGCGATATCTTCTACTTGCCTTGATAGACGTCGAGGCGAACACGTTGATCACGTCTTCGCATCAATTCACCAGTTTGGCCAGTATACAGGTTCGCGATACGCAATAGTGTTTCGAATATATATAAATAGTATCACGAAGATCGGGTAAATCAACGAAATCATATATAATTTCTATGCACACAAATTAATTATCCACCCGAAAGATTCGTTAAATTTAACTGAATTTCGAATTCACGAAAACCTCGAAAATAATTAATAATCGCGTTTTCATCCACCGACCGATTAACCGTATTGTATTTATCCGTTAAAAATATTCGTACTCACGAAAGAACTCGACGAATTCGTCAGTTGTTTTCATTCGGAAGTTATTATATTCTATGCCACTCGAGTTTTCTTGCGAATGTAAATTAACGACTGTCCACAAAGAGTTATTACACACAGATAAAAAAAAACCGTTTATGAAACCACCGGTCCCCGGCGTCCCACTCCGATTCGATCACTGCTTTTATACGAACTCATATCACAAGAATCGCGAATAAATTATAAACGCACGGAACATCGGAGTTTCCACCCAAAAGACAAAGACACCGTATAGACTAATGTTTGACAAATACATTTTTAATAGTTTACACGAAAACGGAGCCTCGGAGCTACGTAGCCGGCGGCACATCAACACGCTATTGTACTCGCGCACTGACTGGTTCGTTGCCGTGCGCCGGGCATCGCGCGCCATCTTACCTATCCCCTCCCCGTGCGATATAATAATAAGGAATACAAACAAAACGACTGAATAAATGTTTTCTTTGTTTTTCATTTTTTTATTTTTAGTTATTGGATTGCGTTGCCATACCAGTGGCTCTGGCACTTTCTTGTCTGGTGCTCGGCGTGCGATATCGTATGGTTCACATAGTCGGAATATCTGTCTGTCTCATGGGAGTCGGTTGTCTCGTATGGGCCGGTATCGACGACAATAAGGATCTAAGCGCGAATGGCAAGTTTGAATGATAAAAAATTGGCATTTGTCGACGTACAGTTTATTTACTTTTTCATGTGTGTTTTTTGTTTCTAATAATTAAAAAAATTATTTCTTATTATTATTCATTTATTTAAAAATTTATTTCTTATTTCATTATATATTTTTTATTTCTTCAGGCAAAAATCAGTTGGTCGGCGATATGCTGTGTCTCGGGGGCGCAGTTCTCTTCAGCGTTATTACTGTGCTTCAGGAACTCGCTGTAAAAACAGTCGATATTATAGAATATCTCGGAATGATTGGTTTTTTCGGAACTATACTCAGCTGTATTCAAATGTAAGTTGCATCCATTTTTTTTTCTAAAATTTATTTTATTAAATTTTTTGGTAGTTTGACATTTTTTTTATTCTACGTTTATCTGATTTAAGGTCCGTTCTCGAACGTCTGCAAATCGAATCGGCGACGTGGAGTAATGCCGCACCGGTCATAATCTCCGCCGTTATTTTCTTCTGCATAACGCAGTTCGTGTTTTTTTCGCTTGTGCCGGTGATACTCTTCGAATCCGGCGCCACTGCTCTTCAATTGGCGCTGTTGACCGCCGATTTTTTCAACGTTTTGATCGGAATGCTAACGCATCAATACAGAGTAAGCAAAATCCATAATAAAAAAGAAAATTAAATACATTTTTTTAGATGCAAGGAAACTAACGATGTTATTTTTATTAAATATTAGTTTCACACGCTGTACTTCCTCTCGTATACATTGACGATGACTGGAATATTCATTTACGCGATTAAAAGAACGCCTATGTCGTCGAATTCGAGACGGCAACACATCGAAGCACCTGTTCCAGATTATAGGTAATGCTTTATCAACTCTTGGATACTTAAAAAAAAAATTAGATCGAATAATTTTTTAATAATTTTTTATAAAAAATGTTTTCAACATTTTTTTTTGCGAATGTGATTCGGCCGATAATGAAAATGATACTTTGATACTGAGACATTTCATTGCAGTCCGAATCGCCATTGGTAACTACTATTAATTTTTATTTTTTTTATAAACGAGAAATTAGCAGTCGAACGTAACAATAATAATAATTATCCTCATTTAAAAATTCCATTTCACGCTGATCATTATTCGATTGGACGATCGATAAAAGTGACGTGATTTTGAGAAGAATGTCTCATCCCGACGGTGGGGAAGTCGAGATGGCAACGAGTTCCGGTATGTCGGCGGTCAGCGGAACTCTCGACATAAAAGCATCGACGCTCGGCAGTGAGCGCGAAACAATGGAAGCAACGAGTTTACCGCTGAGTGTTAGTTCCGACACGGCCTTCACGTCTTTCTACGGTAGCCAAGCGAACTTGTAGATAGCTTAGGTACACAAATTATTATCTCCGAAAAAAAAAAAAAAATCGAAAACATTCAGGTTCTTATAATAATTCGTTTATCACATCGTATAATTGAACTTCCACGATTAATGCCGATAAATGATTCAATTTTCGGTCACAGTATGCCGCTCTCAATCGCTAATAAAAACAAAAAAAAAACGAACAAAAACCGTTAAATTTAAGAAAAAGAAGAAAAAAATAAAAAACAATTATGAGTTATGTGATACAACGGAAGTTCGCCGAGGGCGCCAACGATTCCGCATGTTAATATAAACTTAATGAAATAATAGAACGACTGCCTAGAGATATAAGTGTAGAGTTTCATTGATAAGTAATTTTTTTTTTTTTATATAATTACGAAATAGATGAAGTTTATCAACCATCGGGTGCACGTATGACGGTTTAAAACAAGAGAAGGCGCGGGAAAGAAAACAATGTATATCAACAATAAGTAATGTACGATTAATAACGATAATGATTTTCTATGTAAGCTCGTGAAACGATATACATAATAATATTGTAGGCAATGTAATCTAAGATAAATAATGGCACAGTGTGTGTCGTCCGTTCAAATTTTTCCAATTTCTAAAAAAAAAAAAGATAAAAAAAAATTCGTTCAATTTTTCTTTATATTACACGACTACGCGTTTGCACGTGGGCCGTCGAATAATTGTATGGAATAATGTGCCAAATTTTTTCAAGTTGTTTTATTCAATATTCGATCGAAAGTGTGATTGAAACGTGTGCGCCGTATAATAATGTGTTATAGTTGGGAATTATACCTCCGTATAATTGTTCTTTTGCAGAGCTTATATTTTTGTATTATTTATTACTTGCGTGATATATGTTTTATCGTTGAAGATCGATACGGTGATTTTTAAAGGCGTATATGATACATAAGGGCATTCGAACACTCTGGTGTTTTTAATTTAATGGCATTTTGATGAAATTTGTTTGTCTAGCGGTAGTAAAAACATCGTCACGAATTCATTTGTGCACTAGTATATATGATTATTTTAATCGAGTTTATACTAATACTTTTTGAATAAATTAGACAAATGGATAACTTAATTGAGCAACGTACGTTCATTATAATTCCTTTCGTAAATTTAATATTTTTTTTACTCACGAAGGGGCATCGCTATGCTGAAGAAAAATGAAGGTCAATCCTTAAATACCACGATTGCGGTAAATAGCGATCTTTCTTGAACTAAAACAGTTGGTAATTTTTCGGTCAATTGACGCTCACGAGAAATAACCGACGCGGCGCATCTCTATTTTGATCGGCAATATAACGAAACCGCCTTCAACCTTATTTTACATTTGATGCGAGCTCGCAACTGGACAAATATATCGAAACGCACACGAAGCAAAACTTCAGCGCGTCCGCTAGTGCGACGTTCTGCTCCAACCCCGAGTGGGGCCCCAAGCAACACAATCTTCGCAGTGCCGCCAGCGCAATGGCAGGGTCCATTGAGATACCGCTTCGTGACACGGACGAGGTGAGTTTTTTCGTATTAATAAAAAAGTAAACAATCTACAAAAGTGTTTGCTAACAATAAACAATTCAATACAACCGTTCGCCAATTGTATAAATTCGGGATGCAAAAAATTCACGATTTGTTATTCAACACATGAACCTAACCTCAATAACCGTGCCACTGCAGCGTTTACTCTCGTCTTGAATATTGTGTTTTTCGTCTCCACAACAATCGTGAATCAGTGAAAGACGGTGTTTTTGCAGCAACATATTCCCAACGAAACCCACGATACACAGTTCGAATTAATATTTTATTTCACGGTTTCGGTGTTCAGACTTATTGTTTTGTTTTTTTTTAACGAACGCAAAACTGTCGTTTACCGTTCTGTTTTTCACGCGTTTTCATTCGCACTTTTTGAACGATTAAAAAAGAACAAATATACATCAACGATTTTGTGTTACTAAAAAATGTAATGGAAACTTTTTCGCATGGTGGCAGGTGATAGAATTGTACTTGGATCAGTTACCTGAGGGCGATGAAGTCCTCGGAATTTTGCGTCAAGAAAATGCACAACTCAACATATGGGTCAATCTGGCGGTGAGTGAAATTTTTGTAAAAAAAAAAAAGAAAATTTTAACTCATTAATACATGTTTTATTCAATTACCACCTAACGAGATGTTAATTATCCATTTCGTTTGTTCGTTTCTACAGCTCGAGTATTATAAACAACACAAAATCGAGGATTTCATCAAAATCCTTGAATCGTCGAGAAGTGATGCCAATGTCGAGTATCGTGACTATGAAAAGGATCAGATGCGAGCGTTGGACATGCTGGCCGCTTATTATGTTCAGGAGGCGAACAGAGAAAAAAATAAGGACAAGAAACGGGATCTCTTTACCAAAGCTACGCTTCTCTATACAACAGCCGACAAAATCATTATGTATGATCAGGTGAGTCGCAAAAAAAAAAAAAAAAATTTCAAGTAAATTATTTTTCATAAAAAAAAACAAAACAAAGCCGAAATAAAGAAAAAACTTCCACCGAAATTCGTGAAAATTCGATTAATAACGTTTTTTTCTTTAATTTTCGTGAAGAATCATTTACTCGGTCGCGCGTACTTCTGCCTCCTGGAGGGCGATAAGATGGAACAAGCGGACGCGCAGTTCAACTTCGTTCTCAATCAATCGCCGAACAATATTCCCTCATTGCTCGGCAAAGCGTGCATAGCGTTCAACAAAAAGGACTACAGAGGCGCTCTCGCGTTTTACAAAAAGGCGTTGCGAACAAATCCCAATTGTCCGGCCGCCGTACGTTTGGGAATGGGACACTGTTTCATGAAACTCAATAATCAGGATAAAGCGCGATTGGCGTTCGAAAGAGCACTCCAATTGGACGGTCAGTGCGTGGGGGCGCTCGTCGGGCTTTCGATACTAAAATTAAATCTGCAACAACCCGATAGCATCAAAACCGGAGTTCAGATGTTGTCGAAGGCGTATACAATCGATTCGACGAATCCTATGGTTCTCAATCATTTGGCGAATCATTTTTTCTTCAAGAAAGATTACAACAAAGTGCAGCATCTCGCGCTTCACGCTTTTCACAACACGGAAAACGAAGCTATGCGAGCGGAGAGTTGTTACCAACTCGCGAGAGCTTTTCACGTACAAGTAAGTGATGCAAAAATCAATAAAATCGTATTTAAGAAATTAAAAGACTCATTTTTAATGACAAATTCTTTTAAGTTCTTGAAAGTTTCGTAACACTGACAATTGATTGAAAACGTTAATTTTTCGATTGCAGGAAGACTACGATCAGGCGTTTCAGTACTATTACCAAGCAACACAATTCGCACCTGCAGCATTCGTTCTTCCGCACTTCGGACTCGGGCAGATGTACGTTTATCGCGGTGATTCAGAAAACGTGAGTAAACTTTTTTTTTATAATTGCCATTAAAGGATTTATTAACGAATTGGTTTTTTTTAAGCGGTAAAAATTTGTAAAAATGATTTATTATACACTTACTATCAAATTACAAGTATATTTTTCCGGATTTTCCTGAAAAAAAAAAAAAATACTACCGGAACAAAAATTCGATCAAAAAAAAAAACCGATCATAATCTTGACAAATTATAAATTAACGTTTCCTTTTTAATATTTCGCTGATCATAGGCTGCCCAGTGTTTCGAAAAAGTATTGAAAGCACAGCCCGGAAATTACGAAACTATGAAGATACTCGGTTCCCTTTACGCGAATTCGAGTTCCCAGTCAAAAAGGGACATCGCTAAGAATCATTTGCGCAAAGTAACGGAACAATTTGCGGACGACGTAGAGGCGTGGATCGAATTAGCGCAGATTCTTGAACAGAGCGATCTTGTCGCGGCGCTGAGCGCTTATGGTACAGCGACGAGAATTCTAAAGGAAAAAGTACGCGCCGACATACCGCCTGAGATATTAAACAACGTCGGGGCTTTGCACTATCGGTAAGTGGGTCTCAACTTTTTTTTAATTTCGAATAATTACTTAACAGAGTATCAAAAATCCCGAAAACTAATGAAATTTTTCAAAACTCACGAAATATAAAAAAATTGTCAAAGATATTTAAAAATTCAGAATTAAAATTGAAAAAAGAATCGTAAAAATATCGTTTTTTTCGCAGATTGGGGAATTTGGAAGAGGCGCGAAAAAATTTGGAAGAATCCCTCGAGCGTTCGAAGAACGACGCGTTGCAAGATCCGGATTATTACAATTCGATAGCCGTAACGACGACTTACAATTTGGGTCGTCTTAACGAAGCTCTGTGCGTTTTCGACAGAGCGGGAACTTTGTACAAAAACATTGTGAAAGAGCATCCGAATTACACAGACTGTTATCTCCGTTTGGGTTGTATGGCAAGAGATCGCGGACAGATCTACGAAGCTTCCGATTGGTTCAAAGAGGCGCTCCGTATCAACAACGAGCATCCCGACGCGTGGTCTCTGCTCGGTAATCTTCATCTCGCAAAGATGGAATGGGGTCCCGGGCAGAAAAAATTCGAGAGGATATTAAAGAACCCGACGAGCAGTACGGACGCTTATTCTCTAATAGCTCTCGGAAACATATGGCTGCAAACGTTGCATCAAAGCGGCAAAGATAAGGACCGCGAGAAGCGCCATCAGGACAGAGCATTGGCGATGTATAAACAAGTGCTTCGCAACGATCCAAAAAACATTTGGGCGGCGAATGGAATCGGCGCGGTTCTCGCGCACAAAGGTTGCTTCAACGAGTCCCGCGATATATTCGCTCAGGTGCGCGAAGCAACAGCAGAATTCTGCGATGTTTGGCTGAACATAGCGCACATATACGTCGAGCAAAAACAATTCGTCAGCGCGATACAGATGTACGAAAATTGTTTGAGAAAATTTTACAAATATCATCACGTAGAGGTCCTTCAGTATCTCGCGAGAGCGTATTTCAAGGCGGGAAAATTAAAAGACGCAAAAATGACGCTACTGAAAGCACGAAGAGTCGCGCCGCAGGATACGGTGCTTTTGTATAATATTGCGCTTGTGTTGCAACGATTGGCGACGCAAATTCTCAAAGATGAAAAATCAACTTTGACGACAGTGCTACAAGCTGTACACGAATTGGGATTGTCGCACAAGTATTTCCAGTATTTGTCGACTCACGGAGAGAGAATGGAACAATTGGCGGAAACCGAGGCGAGAAGATGTCAGGATCTGTTATCACAAGCGCAGTATCACGTCGCGAGAGCACGAAGATTGGACGAAGAGGAGAAAATGCTGCGAAGAAAACAGGAGGAGGAAAGGCAAGCGTTCAAAATGCGGCAAACCGAAGAACAACGAAAATTGTTGGAAATAAGGCGTCAGAAAGAAGAAGCGATGCTGCAGAAGCGTCAAGAATATGTGGAGAAGACGAAGAACGTTTTGGTGTTTGGAGAGATGCCAATGGAAAAGGGAGGAAAGAAGGGAAAGAAATCGCGAACGGAACAGTATGTTAGCGACAGCGGAGGATCAGGAAATGACGAAGGAAGACGGGAAGAAGCGCCGAGAGAAAAGAAACGAAAGCGAAAGGCCAGCGGCGAAGGAAAGGAGAGAAAAAGCAAAGGAAGGGTCCGGAGGAAGAATGACGATAGCGGAGGTAATTTATTTATAACTATAATATCGATGTTTCAATGAAAAATCCGTAAAATGTTTTTGTATACTAACAGTCGAATACTTTACAGGTTCCGAGAGCGATCGTCCGCGAGCCAAACGCGGAAGGAAACTCGGAAGCGGCAAAAAGGACAAAGGCTCACGGAAAAGTATCTCTGAACCTTCGAAGAGCAACGCGCGATTTATTTCGAAGGAAACGATATCGACGAGCGAATCTGAAAGCGATAGCGGCAAAAAGGCAACGAGCGGGTAAGAAATATGCCGAAAATAACAAAAGAAAAAATGCTCATACCATCGTAAAGAGAGTATCGTTACAGTTTCATCTAAACGTGAGATTTCGAGCGAATTTTGAATACTTCGCAATGGGATAAAAAAAAATAAAAATAAACGGATGATCCGTTAAACAAATTTTTATTTAACTAATTTGTTAATAACTTTTTGGGATGATTATTATACAAAATTAATGTTCTTTGTGCCTTCTGAATGATTGATTTTTTTTAGATTTTTATCCCATTGGGAAGTCTTACACATTTTCTCTGAATCTTACGTTTGGTTGGGAATGTAATTATAGACTTTTCTTAAAATGTCGTAATTTTGAATACACATTTTTTTTTTACAATTTCGTAGCGATGACGCGGGAAGCGGAAAAGTATCACGCAGCAAGAAGAGAATTATGTCGGATTCCGAGGGTTCGCGCGGCTCTCGATCGCGTTCGCGATCCAAGTCGAGGAGTCGCTCGAGGGGCTCGTCGCGTTCGCGTTCGGGTTCGCGTTCCCGTAGCGTTTCGAAGTCGCGCAGCAGGTCGGCTTCGAGGTCGAGATCGAGATCGGGATCGCGATCCCGCAGCGGCTCTCGAAAGAGCCGCTCGAGGTCGAGATCCGGCAGTGGGTCGAGAAAGAGCGGCTCGAGGTCGAGATCGCGATCTCGCAGCGGATCGCGAAAGAGCGGTTCGCGCTCGAGATCGAGATCGGCCAGTGGATCCAGAAAGAGCGGCTCGCGATCGAGATCTCCGAGCAAATCTCGATCCGGTTCGGAGGGACGCCGATCGCGATCGAGATCGCGATCTAAGAGCGGTTCTCGCAGCAGAAGTGGATCACGGAGTGGTTCGGCACGGTAAAAAAACACTTTTTCTTTTATTTATAATTTTTTTTAATAAAAATTTATTTTAAATTTGGTTTTTAAATTATTCTAAATAAATTCGAAATTTTTTTTTTATTTTTATAACAGG
Source organism: Cryptus viduatorius (assembly GCA_964006125.1). Classification (NCBI taxonomy): domain Eukaryota; kingdom Metazoa; phylum Arthropoda; class Insecta; order Hymenoptera; family Ichneumonidae; genus Cryptus; species Cryptus viduatorius. Next base: position 7,417,852 of record OZ023220.1, read on the forward strand.
ATGCAAATTTCGGAGAAAAAATTTATGTGAAACTAATGTTTTTTTTTTTATAATTTACAGTTCAGCGTCTCCGGTATCACGAAAATCGGTATCTGGAAGTGACGTCGGTTCTCGTCATTCGAGTTCCGATAGAGAAGGAAAAAACAGCGATTGAACAGAAGATCGAGTTGATCGGTTATCACACGTCTGATTCATTCGGAAAAAGAAGAAAAAAAAAAAACGTACGAGCGATAGAGAGAAAGCGGCGCAGTCTCTCGACATTTCAGCTAATATTGTAAGAGACGACAAAGTGTGAGCAGCAAAAATCCATGCGATTTTGTTATCACGAACGCCTGACTTTCAAAAGAGAAATATAACTTTTTATACAAATTGCCTTTGACGCGTGAAACGACAAAAAAAAAAAAAAAAACAAAAGACGTCATTAAGATCGATAGGAATAGAAATGATCTTAGATTTTTTTCCCGCGAAACGCGGCTATTCGTGCAGTTAATATTTTATTAGACTCAACAGATTCGTGTTTCCAAAATATATTTAATTCTTTTCAATTTTTTTTTTTTGTAGATTTTCGATGTTAATCTTAAATAGTATGATGAGAATTGAATAGAGGAAACGTATAAAAGAAAAAAAACAACTATCGTTAAAGCGTATATTCAGCCGCAATTTTTCACACTATGAAAAATACACTTAATTCATGAATTTTGTTCACTGAAACCGCTCCTGTATCATACGCCCGACTAAAAAAAAACTCTAAGATCCTTCTTCGCTATTAATCATATCTCACTAATATTTTAAATTCGACGAAAACATTGTCAATAATGATTTTATCAATCGTATCGGCCATTTGTTTCCTAAGATCGTCGAATGTCATTTAACATGTTGGATTAAACACAGTATGCATATATTATGATTATTATATATCTTAAAAAAAAAAAGTAATCGTCAACTTGCATTCGAAAGTGTAAATATTGAATCGAAGATATTGGCGTTATGTAAAATGAAGTGTAGTATGTCTCGATGTGATTGATACGAGAAAAATACATTGATCGACATGTACGAGCAAAAAAAAACTGTTCTGTCTTAAAAAAAAAAATCGCCCAATGATTCTGCTTTTTCGATTTTTTATTCTTTGAAAAAAAAAAAATCGTCTTATTAATACATTAAAAATAGAAAAATCCCCGTTGACGTTTTCGAAGCAAAAAAAAATTAAGTTAATAAATCCGATCGTTGTCGACACTCTCGGGATGGACAAAACTGCGGAACATCGATAAGTGAAAAAAAATAACGTTGAAAAGCTTTTATCGATGTGGAAACAACGAATTTATCGTTTCAATTTAATTCGCGCGGAGAATTGAAATTTCAGAGGACTTCGAGGGTCGCGTATCTCCGATTCTCGGGGGCATCGGGTCATAAATAGCGTCAAAAAAATTATTTGATTACAGACGGAAGGTGTGCGTTGGCATGTCATCAACGTTGAACGCCCCTCTCGGCGAAAGGTCGTTAATTATAAAGGTATCTTTGACGTATGTTTGTTAGTTTCGACAAGTCGTCGTTCCGAGTCTTTCGCTAACAAATGAATGATGTCTCACGAAGCTCGCGGTTAGCGACTATTGATTTTCCACATACCGAAAGGAAAATATATTATTGAAACGTCGTCGAGGTGAATGACATTCGTCGTACGGTAGTCAACGACACGTCAGAGACATACCTCGTGACATATGCTTCGCTTCGACTTCGTGTCTTCGGCAACGAAAAAAAAAAAAAAAACAGAAGAAAATGAGTTAAGAAATGAAATAACAGGAGAATGGAAGTCTGAGAATGTCGTCTAGCAAAATAGGACTCGAGGATCGATTAGACGTGAAAAAGAAAAATGTTCGCCCATCGAGATTACGACTTTTGTCGAAAAAAAAACCGCGAGTTTGGCTAAAAAAAAAAAAAGAAAAAATTATTATTAGTTATTTTGCTTATTGAAGACATTACAAAACTAAACGCCTTAACATACTGCAAATTTGATTAAAGAAAAAGAGGAAAAAAATTAACCCGCAAAATAGGAGAAAATTTTTGTCCGATTACCGCAACATTTTTATAGTCGTTTGTTTTGTCATAAATCAGTACCGTATTTCATTTTAATAATTGAATTATTCGAAATAAAAAAAAAATTAATATCTACAGCTGACGTAACATATTTGATAAGTTTGAAATTTCCAAAAATCAAGAATAACATGGTTATCTCCGACAATAGGTACTCCGATGATAAAAAAGAACTCAAATGAAAATAGCAGAGAGATCATGTGACTCTTGATAAGGGGGTTGATATTGATAGATTTATTTACATGTGACCCGAAGCCGCGATGTAAAATTGATTTAACGTCTCTTCGGGGTATGAAAGGCTCGGGTTGCCGTGCTTGAGGGTTCCGTATAGTTACACTCGGGAGATCTCAAAGTTCAATTGGTCGGACGCCGTAAGCCTGGATAGAGAAAGGGGCGACATGCATAGATAATGTACCGCAGCTTCAATTTGGCGCTTGCATTTCCCACGAGTGTGTTACGTGTATAACACCGAAAACTTGGATATTATACTCGTCAAGTGAGACACGAGACGGTAAATGAATAGCTTCTCGAAGTCTCGGAAATGATGCTTCGTGCAAATAGTGCATTAAAGTCTGAAAGCTCGCGAGTCGCTTGGATTGAACTCCGTTTCATCCAACGCGTCAAATTCACACGTACAACGAGGCTTCGTTACAATCAAAAGTCGTTGCGGAGATTTCCCGAGACAGGGAAACGCGAAAGAAAAGAAAAGCAGCATCGACGTCAAGACGGTGAGAACGCCAACGAGAAGAGAGCCTTCGGAGCTCTGCAATGTTTACCCGTTCTCCTCGCGAACGGTGGAGTGTGGATTTATTCTCACTTTCTTTCGCCCCGTGCTGTCGTTTCCCCCTACCTTTTCGTCTCTTTGATCGTCTTTTCGTACCGTTCTTTATTACACTCGCATGCGAATTTTTTGCCCGCGTTCTTCGCATCTCCGCGAGCGTCTGGACGTCCGTCGCTTTTACGAGATTCACGAGAGAAAATCGATTTGCCGAATATTCAAGTGTTCATTTTTTTTGTTTATGCAGAGAGAAAGCTTCGTTTCCGTAAAAAAAAACATTGTTTTTGAGATTTTTTTTTGTCGATATACTGAAAAATATCTGACTCGAGAAATGGACCATTGTCTCCGCAAAAAAAGGGTTTCAAAACAAAAGATAACTCGGCGAATAAATGTCCGAGTCGCAACGAACGAGGATGATACGCTCGAAAAATGTATTAATCTCTGACATTTTTATACGCGTTCGGGCCGAACGAAATGTCTCGAAATTTGCAGCAAACTACGACGAAATCATAGGTAACTTACCGACAAATCTTTCCGAGAATTGCAAGAGAATAAAGCGCGTCGCGGATTTTCATAATGAATCAAAATATCGAATAACCGCTCCATATCTGTGTTTAGTTAGTAGCTGCTTTGAAATTCCGAAGGTAAAATTATTTATCGTACTCTCGGGAATCTACGCGACTCACACTAATATTTCATCCCGCGACGGGCGTAGTTGTTTGAGGCGGGCGGCGGGAGGGGGGGGGGGGGGGGGGGGGGGGAAGAGTTTTTATGAAAAATTGATATTATCGCTGTCGGGTCAGAGGGCTGAATCGGGTCGCTATTACTCGATACTTAACATTATTTACGATCAGCCGGAAGGTGGACGTTGTACAGATTATCTTTATAAGAAGCTATTCTTTGATTTATAGTTATCGAAAAAATAAATAAAGAATTTTTTCGACCTCGTAGACCTTGTGATTCGTGACAAATTTCGAGCCGAATTTTTATTCGGTGCCAAGAAATTTCTGTGTCGCGTTAAAGCTTTGCCGCTATTTGATATTCGACGCTATTATATCGCGCTGGCGCTCCATTTTCTTCGAGAAATAATCTCTCGAACGTCAAAGACACTCAATTACGAAGGGGCACCAAAAGGTCTTCGACGTTAAATTTACGCTGACGTTCTGACGGATATCTCGAGAACGTGATTGATGTATCGGTACAGCAAACCCGCGGTTAACGCACTCGAGGCAAACTGACGCATTGCGACTTTGGTGGTGATGCACGCGAAATCGCGTGCGGCAGATCGAGTATCGTGAAAGCGTCGAATGGGAATGTAATGATAGTCGAAATTCTTTCGTTGGATAAAGTTAACCTAATGGATGCATTGTTAACGTGAAAAATCGACGATTACACGATGTTTTCCCTTTAAAGAAAGGTTTATATCATTTATATGTATAAAACATATATATATACTCTATGTATAAAAAAAAAATAAAAAAAAAAATTATATTAATAAATTATATATTAAAATACAATTATTATTATATTTTTTATTTGCTAATTATTAAATTATAGAATTATTTATCTATATGAATATTTATATGTATAATTTTTTTTATATATATACATTTTGTACATAAATTACATACGCTGATTTCCGTATATAAATCATTTGAGAACCGCACATAATTTTTCCACCTGCTTAGCTTCTCACGAATTGCGACTAACACTATAGCGTCGATTGATACGCTTCACGTTTTGTTTAAACTGTATATTTATATAGCAACTTCTACGGTCGACTCGCCGAGCCGACACGACCGGAAGTTACGGGCGACTACACTAAAGCGCACCGTTATACATATAGAAGCGAAGCATTAACTCCGAACTTTTCGGAAAGACGGACAACTCACCTCGAAGGAGGTAACGTATACTCTTCGCTTTGTAACTTTTCATACTATATCTCACTCTCGTTAAAGGATGCGAGAGTTTGTCTCATGAATTTTGGAATCAGACTTTTCCATTCTTGGAATTTCTTCCGCCAAGCGAAACGATTCTTCGAGACGGACTGTTGCATGAGGGAAACTCGACTTTGAGGGAAAATTATTATCTTCCGCATGAAGTAATATCGAAGGATTTTACGATTCGAATGAATTCGAAGTTTGGCTGCGATAAAGTAAATTTATCGTTTTTATGTTTTTTTCTTTTTATTTTTTCGACGAAACTGTTAGCCAAAATACGACTTTTTTTACTATCGGCGGAAAGTTTTGTGTCCAATATCGGAAATAAGTTTGCGTACTGTAAACACGTGCAATTGGAATTTTGGTTCAAAGTCAAACGGCCAAATAGTCTTTTTTTTTGTTTCGTTTTCGAAACAAACAAAGTTCCTTCTGAACTTTGGTCAGTGTTTTAATTGAGAAGTCACGTGCGTTCGGTTAAAAGTCAGTAAATACAGTTCCGTTAACTATTAAAAAGCAGGAAGGTCGATTTTCCCTCGAAACGTTTTGGAGTTTTGCCGTTCGCAATTTTTCAGCGGAAAAAGAAGATTTTTCCGATTAGCAATTTTTTTTAGTATAAACGATTCTCCGGATTTTTGATGCATTAATAAAATTAATTTTTCGCATACGACGATCTGTTTCGCGGGAATAAAATTTTTTTTTTTTTCACGGAATAATCTTTACATTGTTTTGAAACGTCGAGACGTCATACAGTGGAACGTCAATTATCCGAATGACCATTTGGTTGATCCAAATTATTATTAAAGAATTCAAAGGAAGAGAGTCTTCGGATTATTCTCTTCCACGACTTGTCTATTCTGTCGATGTGTCGCATTGCGCGGACGCACAACCCCTCTCCGAAACGAGGGTTGTTCAGTCTGCTATCAGCCGCGTGTTGAGACGGTTCTCTCTCCGCATCCCACTAATATACGCGATCTTACGCTCTATTGTAGATAGCAATCGTATCCGTACGTTTTATTTTTATTAATTTCGATCTGTCGTAACAGTTGCGGAATACGATGTAAAAAAAAATAAAAAATAAAAAAAACGTATCTGTGGGGATGAGAAGAAGAATGACGACTGCTTCTCGCGGGTAAGTCTATTTATTAATCCATGTTTGCGTTCGCGCCGACGTCAGCTTGTCTTTAAATAGTGCCTATGGACACGTGTGACAGTGACATAAGGATGTAATGTTCACCGCAACAGTCCGAAAATATATAATTATCTCAAAAAAGAAAAGCGGTTAATTGGAATTTTCTAAATGTATTTCTTGTTAACCGATTGAAAGGCAACGAGCTTCGCGATCGAAATTACTACGCGGAAATTGTTCTCCGTCAATTAAGATATCCGGTTACCGTCGAACTTCCCGGAACGCCGTATTTACGGTTATATCGGAGTCGCATCCGCTGTGCAATTAATCGGTCGCGAGTGATATAGGTATCGCAGTTTCTACTTCATTTCCTCATTGTTTTCGAGGGATTGCGTCTCAATTTGCTAAGCAATAGATCGCGCAATTGAACCGTATCTCGTTTAATTTTCGATTTCGTAAGATAAACAAATGGATTTGGCTTTTCGTTGGCGAAAAATCGCGGAAATAAACATTTTCTGGTAATTTGTAATAACAATTTTTTTATTGCTAGAAACAATGATAACTTGAAAAAAATTAATGAAATGAACATATGAAAGTTTTGAAGATCGAGAATACGTAATAATAAGACGAAACAGCTGATACCGCGACGGGGACTGTATATTCGGTGCACTGAGAACTGTTTCTCCATTGTTTTGTCTTCGAATAATCCGCACGACAATTCGGCTGCTGAATCCGGAATACTGTTTAGAATTCCTCGGTGTTCAGGATACAGTTACAGTGGTAACCGCGAGTTTCCCCGGTCACCATACCGGATGCTGCGACATAAACTCGACATGCAGTCGGTGCATTTCCACGGATAACTTGTGTCCGAACTTTAAACGTTGCGTGTGCCGAATTCACGAGGAATTAACTCCGTATATTCACGGAGCATCCTAAGTCTACAACGATATGAATTATTGAACGGTACTCGTGTCAGAAACTATATGTATTTTGTGTACCAAAGTTTGAAGGGTAGAGAGGGGCGGAGCGAAACTTTGAATTGCTCCATCGTTATGCAAATTCACCCCAAAATTCGTGTACTTTTTACACGTTTACCATACAAGAACAACAATAATTTGCATCGTTGCCAAAAATTTTTTTCTTGTACTTTAAGCAGTAAAAACAAATTGCTATGTCATCTGTTTGCTTAATGCTGCTTTCGGGAAATAAAAATTAAAAAAAAAAACGGGTTTCATTCTTATGGAAATTTTTATTTTTTTTATATAATTTTTCCATTTTTATGGAAAAAAAAAAATTATCAAAAATCGTCAGTGATTGCTACCAGTTTCGAGATCTCGTAAAAATATTTCAACGTACGAACGATAAAAACATTTGGAACGAATTCCATTTTTTCTGTCTGTTCAAAAAAAATGATACGCTTTCTACAATTTTTATATTTGTATCGCGGGATTTTTTTTTATCGAATTACTATCACGATTTTTCGAATTCGAAAAAAAAAAAAAAGTAAATAATACACGTTTTTTTGTTTGCGTGATAAAGAAGTTCAACTTTCGTGACGTATTCCTACTATAACCGTTACGTATTATCTTCGGGAATAACTGCAGGTATGAGTGGTCGAGTCGGAGACACGATATAGGGGACTGCTGAACAATGGTTAACCATTGTTCCGAAGCATTATCGCGTCTTCGAGCTTCGAGAAGCGTGATACTTGACGAACGAATAGCCGCGCATACATGTACACCCGTATCTTCTCGTCGAATGATGAAAACCCGTTGGATAGGAGATTGTTTGCGAATAGACGGTCGAGATAACGACAGTTATCACTGACACAACATTCTCCCAAAAGCACGGTATAGCGCGCGTATGAAAACAATCTCTTCCGGCGAATTAACTATTCAGTGGATAGGCTAACGCGTTATTTTGGCGTTATACTATTATAAGATTGCACACTGGTCGCGATTATTCATTTAACACGAACATTTGTTAAATATCATCTATTGGAACTCGAGAAACGACGAAATTCGACTCGTCAGCAGCAACTTTTTTTTTTTCGGCAATAAATTGAATTTTAAACATATCGACATTTTTGAGTTCGCAATTAATTTCTTTCGTAAAATACAACAAATTTTATTTATAATTATATCTCGCGTTTCGCGATAGCGTTTTTTTAATCTAATAAATGAAATTTCAAAATAATAAACTTTATAAATAGAAAATCATAAAATAATTAATTATATGTATTATATAATCCATAATGAATTTCTTTCTATAATATGGAGAGTAATGAGAATTGCTTTTTTCCTGACGCACTTAATTCGAAGAAATCACAATCCATGTGATCCGCGGAGGCGTTACGTCAATTTGTGTCGCTCGGGATATAAATTTCGAGTAAATTTAATAACGATAATTAAAATTTTATTATGGTTTCTATAAAAGAGTTGAAGGCAGCGGAAACAATGATGTTCCCACGCATCAAACCTTTGATGACGGAAAAATCGATAATATCTGAGAATCGGAATATACTACGCACTTCGCGCTGACGCGACGCTCGGCCTGTCTGACTAACAATGGGCTTTACTACTGGAAACCGAAGCGTTTAGTTGATATAGCCGCGCAACGATTCCAGTGGCAAGAAAGATCAATCGACTTTCATTTCCGTTTAATCCGTGCGTAAGATGAGTCTCAGGATGAAATACTCCGGATGAGATTTAAGTTACACGATAGGTTAGGAGGGATATGCGTTTCTAAATCCGAACTCACGCCGACAGCAGACGTGTACACCTGAGTACCGAAGCTTCAACTATACGCGCCATCATTCGGATCTTACCAAATCTGATTACATCCTCCCTTTGGTGTATTTCCCATGGCCTTCATCCACCTTTGGCTAGAAACATCTATATATAGAACCTTAAGCTGCGATTGTACCTCACAAAGCCTCACAAAAAATACATCGAAGAAAATATTTTCCGAATGTTGGGTTTTCGTAACTCCTTTTTTCGTTGATAACCAATTTATTATCTTTTTATTTTTTCCCTTAAAAAAAAATATCGACTTAATTAAAAAAAAAATTTTCGACGTCGGTTATTTCGGAAAAATATGAATTTTTTTTTTCTCATTCGCGTGTTTATTTTTGTAGCGTTGATTTCGTTGAAATCCGGAAAAGGAAGATTTTCACGACAACTTCCATTTAAAAACGATTACCAGTGTTTTTATTGTTAATTTTAGCGTTGCAACGATGTTGCGAGACACAATACGTCGCCTTGATTCACGATTGTGTGTTGAATGAGAAGAGAATTTGCTGCTTAATTTTATTGTCGCCGAAGTCCCCGAAGATAAACGCAGGATAAGGGATAAAAGCTGCGCGATGTTGAAGCCATCGCTCTTCGGGGACGAAGCTTCGAGAAACGCGGTTAACTATATATTATCGGGACTATGGTAACATAGCGGTAACTTAACGTTCTGCGTCTATAAACTCGAGCTGATCGCTATCCTACCACCGACAAAATATAGGTTCCCTCTTATCCCGACCGAAATCTGCAGCCAACGGCTCCTTCCTAATGCACACGATAAGTCTTAACGAACCGGAAACAGCCCTCACCCCGCCCTCTCCTCGCCACCCGCCAATTCATGATTCGTTCCTTCTGCAACCTTCAGCCTTATGAAAGACATTCGACTCAATAACTTCACATAGTTCCGACGTTCCTTAAACTTCGAGGTTTACTTCTATCGATAAAGTTTCGATATACTCAAAGTTTTTGATGTTTACTCTAATACTTCCGACTAACCGCAAAACGTTGACCTTGAAAACTCGTCGTTTTAACGACGCAACTTTACTCTTCGAGTTCCGGAAAACTTCTTTCGAAAGAAAAATGAAAAAAACTCATTTGTCGACGAACTTTATGCGGCTGCAAACATCTGAACGATTATCGCGTAGATTTTTGAGCTTTTGAATACATTTTACAATGTTGTGTTCTATTATATTGTGTAATATAATATTTATTTTGAATAAACGCCATTTTCTTTGAAGTCATTGACTATCGCAGAGATTCGCTGCTACTTACGAAGAAATGGTAAACATTGGTAATTGGCGTTGCGAACCGCGAAGTAAAAAAATTCATTTAATAATTAATAGATACGCGAGTTATTGTATTCTCGTTTGTACTTTACATTTTTTCTCACCGATAGATAAGTGAAACGATAAAAAACGAAAAGATAATGAGAGATTTTTTTTTCCCCTCGAGGGACCTATTATTTCGACGCCTTTCTCGTAACTCCTCCGAGCAACACGCGCTCCGCTCTTCTATGTAACCCTCGTATTCAATGTGCTTATCGAAAGGCGTGGACACTTCTTTTTTTTCCTTTTTTTTCGCAGTGTTTCGTTTTATACGTAAAGAGCGGACGCGACCCTTGAGACTCGCAGCTCACCCGACCTCCATATAAATTCTGCCAATTTTCTTAAAGTCTCGTCTCGGAGAATCCTTCTGACTACGCGGACCCGATTACGTTCTTATATACCTCTTCAACTTAATGATGCGATCCTTAATGCACATAGCCATTAAAACAATCATTTCGTATTCTCGGCGAAGATCCTTTGGCACTTTTCCTTTTTTTTATCGACTTTTAAGAAAAGTATTCGTATTCGCGGAATTTGAATTTACAACTTGGAACCTCCTTTATTTTTTACGCGGAAAATGCAACATATATACATATATATATACACTTTTTTTTTATTATGGTTTGAAATTCCAGACAAACTCGCGTTTTTTTTTTATATTCAAAATCTTTGTGGTGGAAAAACTCAATTTCGTGAAGTATGCGACCCTCGCACTTTGATGTGTCGTTCCGTAAATTGCAGGTAACCCTTGTCGACCGCATACATCGGTCGCTGACACTCTAACGGGGTGGCAGAGGTCGAGATGACCTACGTACAAGCATCAGTGCTTGAAATAGATTGAGACAGTCGATGCGTACCCTACGCGAAACCGTCTAAGGAAGGCTGAGGGAGGGACGGGGGAGGGGGAGGGGGTGGAGGGCGCGAGATAGAAAAAAGGAAAGAAGAAAGAGCGCGTGGTTGCGTGGCTAGGAAACTCGTCTCGATTTATCAAGTTTCTATGGAGACGACCTCGGATCTAACGCCCCCCCCCCCCCCCTCCCTCCCAAAGGTCTTCGGAGCCAACGAGTTAGTATGGCACTTGACGTTAGTCCACCCGTCGTATTCTTCGATGTTTGAAAAACAGCAAGAAAGTCCCGGAAAACTTCGCGACCCTTCGCAGCCGACCGCGACTGTTCGAATTATTAACGCTTCCGGTGTATCTCCCCCACTATAGATGAATGTCTTTGACTCGATCCGAATTCTTCTATCTCATCTTTCGACGAACGGAAATGGAAGTCTATCGATTCAGTTTTGTCGTATAGCAGAAGAATAAAAAAACGCGAAAAAAAAAATTCTGAAATTAGGAATATCGTTGAATCGGTAAATTTGAAAAATAAATAAATTTAAAATCGAATGTTCGAATAAAATTTTCAATAATAAGATCGCTATTTTGAATTTTTTAAAAACTTTGAAACGATTGAATTTTTTTTTTATTACGGAATAAATTTTGTGTTTTTTTTTGTGTTAAAGCGATTTTCGGGGATTATGGAGATATATAGTCGTTAGCACGACGTTGGATATGAAAATCGTAATGCAACCGTCTACACGATTATCGACGGAGCGCCGGCATCTGCTTAAAATGCAAAGGCAGGAAGATAGGGGGTGTCACGTTGTGTCTCGTATAATAATGGTTGCACTCGTTCTCGCGGGTCTGTGGCATTAACGCGTTGAAACCCTGAAACGCTCGCGAGAAGTGACTTTCTCCATTTCTCTTAGCATCTCATCGGCGCGCGTTATAAGAAGTATGGGGCGTGTGCAGCCGTAGCAACCCACGTATTTCGCGACAACGATTACCGTTGAAACTCAGTCGGAGAGGTGTGCGGTAAGATGAAGAAAGTTGTGACATTTTCACTCGTCCACGTTAGCCCTCTGTTTAACTTAAATTATTAAACTTGGAAAAACAACTGGAAAACACGATCCGCATGAATTTTTCTTTCGAGAAAAATATGATGGAAATAATGTTTCGATGTTTTGTTCCACGGAGACTAATAATAAAAATAACAACAAAGTTTAGTTTAGTGGATAGGCGATGTCGATATTATACACACGGAGGGAAAAAACGAATAGAAAATCGATCGGTCGTGCGAACTGAAATATTGATGCAGATGTATCGCGGGCATAGAAAGTGACGTGCCCTCGAAGGGCGGAGAGGGGGTCATCGATACTTCGTCGACGTGTACGAGTAACGTGGGTTGCATCTCCTACGTAACACACACGTGTGCGATGTGTTAACCGAGAAACCAATGCGTTATCGATGCGAATAAAAAAAAATGAAAATACGTATATCAATACAAATAAATAAATATATGTATACAAATACAATTATACTTATTTACAGAATCACTCGGGAAAGTTATTGTCATCGATCGCGAAAGGGTCAAACCCTTCGTAAAACATACGTGGGGCGCTTTAAAACCAATAAAACTCTGTCGAAGCAAAATCATTATTTCGCACACCGGAATTTACAAAACCGGAACCAAATTGCACGATGTAAAAAAAAAAAAACAGTGAACCGTAACGTATACAAGCCGACGAAAGTTTTGCTCTCGAAAATTCATCGAAAAACCATTCGTTTAATTCGGGTTGCAGAGACGATCGAAAACAAGAATTCCGAAACTCTCATAAAGGGTTAATAATAATTTGAACGTTTTCGTGTTATTGTGTATCTTTTCCAGTTACCGAATGAAAACAAAATAACTGGTTAATTCGTCGAAATAGCTCGTTGATTACCGGGTAAATGAGAAATCATATACGGTGATTTGCGGCTTTGATGAAGTGCACTCGCGGTCTTTGTTCGCCCGCAGCGGCGATGTAAAATACGAGAAAAAAAACGAGGATATGATTATTAAAAAAGATGTGTAATTTGCCGTTAAATTTTGTATCGTCATATTTCCCGACTCGTTGCATTTCATATTTCGTGTTTTTCGCCATTTTGCAATATAAATTAATGCGCAATTTGTGATTATTTATGATTACGCGATAGTGTCGAAAAAAACAATGCGGACGGAAAAAGATACGTGTAACGTCGTCGAAGTGTGAAGTAAACTGGTCAATGCATTGAGTGGCGGAATTGCGAAATTGTGTTACTCGACAAATCTTCGGAGAATTCCTTTTACACCCGAACGATGCTACGATATACTAGAAAGCGATGAAGAGAGAGAGAGAGAGAGAGAGAGAGAGAGAGAGAGAGAGATGGAAAAGCCCAGTAGTTTTGCGTTCTACTGGGATTCCAATTCAATTCAGTTTCACTCGTTTCACGAATCCCAGCCACGTAAAGAATTTTACGTTGTTGGTAGAGCTTTTGTGAAAAATCGATGGAATAGCTGTCTTTTTAGATCCACACACTTTTCCAATAGTCGTCAGATGTCTTTCGAGTACCGTCTCGAGAGATTCGACAACGGATCCATCTAGTAACGATGGCTGTACTATCTACTGTACGATAGGTATATATATATATATATACAGTTTACCAGCGCGCGATATATGGAGTACATGCGTTAGAAACGAAACGTAGAACTTTTTTTTTTACACAGTTACCAACGAATTAATCGAGAAAACATCATATTTTCAGTAAAATCCATTTTTTTTTACGTTTTTTTTTAATGATTTTTTTTTTCTATATTTTTTTTTACTTCTCTTACGAGTAAAAAAAAAAAAACTTGTATATTATATACTTGCAGTATCTTTCAAATAGTTAATCTATTTCGCAAGCTTTTCAAATTAAAGAATTGTGCAATCGCCTCGAAGTGCTCTGGGAGCGTCTTGTCTACACTGTAATGCTGAGTCTACTGCTCTTTTCTGTCCTCTACCGTCTCGAGAGCTTTTCTTAGACGTGCAAATAGCAGTAATTGCGGACGAGCAAATTGCGAACAATGCTTCGCAATCGTTTCCGACGTATAACCTTTTGAAGGGCAGAACTCAGAGGAAGTTTAAAATTCAATGACACTTCACAGTACTCTCGGGCTATGAAAAATAAAAACTTGTGACACAAGACATCCCAAAAAAAAAAATTTTAAGTTTGTAAGCATAAAAATAAAATAATCGAAGTAATATTTAACATAGCTCTACAAAATATATTTTTAATAACATTCTAAAGATCAAAAACAAAAATTAAAATATTTTTTAAAAATTGTGTAAAAATTACGAAAATTATTGCGAAAGACGAAAAAAAATTGTTTCGGAAAAACGATCGCTCCGTAACGCTCACTGGTAATCCGCATATTTTTACCGAATTATTATTTTTTATGCCGAAATGTGTAAAAAATAAAAAAAAAAAACAGTTTCCTTACAGGTACTCTATTTTCGGCGCGCGAAAATTTTTGCGCTAAAAACTATACGAGAAATTATTTATGCTTTGGCTGTTAGATGGGGTGGGAAATTATGATGATATGATATATGAAAATATGATATTTTTATTTGGGTGTTTCAAGATCGCATTGTATTGTGCCACGAGGCGTCGGAAAATCGTGTTACCAAAACGGTCACCTGACGAGTAATCGTCGGGGGCGTTGGAAACTATGTTTTTCCTCCGTTTAGTCAATTTCCCGAGTTCCCTTGAACAATGAACAACCTGACAAAGCTTAACTCCAATGCAATTATGCACTTTGAACAGCCGCATTAGCATTCGTGCGTCTATCCCGGAAATTAGTATAATGGAAAGCCACCGACTACTCCTTCTGCGCACTAATCTAATTAATGTCCGAGTCACGGGAAAATTCTGTCAAAAGACAAGAATTGATTTTTCTTCTGCTTGTTAAGGTTTCGCATTTTAGATTATCACAGAAAACGATACGACGAGACAACTGATTGGAAAAACTCAATTTTTTCATTGCAAAATTCGAAAGAGAGGCGCAACTTTTTTTTTAATGAGTGCGAAAAGAAAGATAACTTACAGGGAACGATGTATTCTGAAGTGGAGATAAATCTTTTTTTTTTAATTCGAACTGATGGGAATATCCACCGTATTTTGGTATTCTCTTCTCTCGAACTGCGGAGATCCCTAAACCACTCTCCGGGTTCTCTAGAATCACCGAAATCACTTTGGCCTGCCGACCCTCATCTCGCGACCGCGGTCGACTATACAAGGACGCGAGGGCACGTTTTACGTCTCTCGTGTCCGTCCAATTAAATCGACCGAGTGTCACAAGAATGATTCTCGCCACAATCTCATTTCACCCTTATCTCTACCGAGGATAGGTAGATGTATAAAAAAAAATCGTCGGTCGTGAAAGATATTATTGTGATACGCGGTGATAGATACGGATTAAGGTAACTTCAGTTGTCGAATCTAAAGTGACGGGAAAACTGAATTGATTTTTTTTTCACTCAAAAGAAACGAAAGGGTTGTTTGTGAATGTTGAAAGGAGTTAAACACAATAAGCCAAATTTTCAGAATACGTAATATCTTCGTTAAAAAAACAGACTTTACTTAATTATTGTCTATTTTTTTCGTATTTTTATATAAATTATCATTTATAAAAAAAAAGAAAATGTGTGTATACTTCGTTTATTTAATGTATATACAACGACGATAGCAAAATATTTGAAGTCGATTAATTTTTTCCCATGTCGACGATTTCGCAAAGAATCGACTTTGAAATAATGTCATTAATTAATTTTCTTACGAAAGTGGGGAATTTTTTTTACGAATAAAATTGGAATGACGATGATTACACGTCGACTGCGAGCTGTCTTCGGACAAATTAAAAAGATTTCGCGGACTCAAAAAAAAAAAAAAATACGAAACGGACGAAACGAATGAAGAGGTTCAGCTAACCGCGAATAGTCGTGGGGTTTTAGCGCGGCTGATATTTTCAACGATTTTCGTCTCTTTAGCTTCTTTTGGAAATTCGGTAGCGTCCTCTTGGCACCTTTTGGCCTTTCCCCCTATTCATCCCCCGTTTATTCGCGTTCGTTCGTTCGAATTCGACTGGCCGAATGTTCATGCAAGCTGTTGATTTTCCCAGCCACTATTTTCGTCGAGAGTTCGTCCGTAGCGCACATTTTCCATTGGGTTGGGATACATGCACACCGGGAGTCTCGTATGTGTATATACCTGACTTTGGCACCTCCCGCGGAAACCTCCCTCGCGCGATTGTACTACTCCCGTCGGACGGAACCGGTGCCGAACCGCGCGCGCCAGAGACCCGAATGCAATTCACGCTGTTTCAGAGAGCTCTGTGTATATACCTACGCGATAATAAAACTCTCGTATGAACGTTCCCCACGGGGTACATTGGGATTCTAAAGTTTCGAAATTTCGCTGATACGGAAGTAAAAACGAAAAAAAAAAAAAAATGTCCAACTGCAGGTTTTCGCAATAAACTCGACTCGATTTCAGTAAAGTTAGGTTTTTTTGTTGGGATATAAATTAACAATCTTCTTTTAATCTAATTAACATTTTCCTCTCGGATTACGCTAGAAAAAATAGTTTTTTGCGAAGCCATAGTCCGGACATTAAAATGGAAGACGCATTCGCGATGTATTATCGAACATTCGTGTCGATTCTCTCGAAATACTGTTAATAAATTGATTTCTCAATTGTTTCAATTTTATTTTATTATTATATTTCTATTTCGTAATAACTTCTCGACAATGTTAATAATATATATATGTATACATATTTTTTATTCAAGAATACGATGATATTTCTCGACACAAAATGCGTCTTTATAAAAAAAAAATCGGAGTTCCTATTTCGTCGCGTAATGTGTTTCATTGCTTTGGTAATTAGATCTGTAAGATAATCTTGGAGTCTCGTAATTTCGCAATGCTTTATGCACCTACAAGTCTTACTGCGTTTTAACAAAAGTCGAGTTGCAGATTTGACGTCGCAATATAGGGGTGTTATCCACCGTTCTATAGCTGCACATCGTTTACGGTAGAACTCCTTAACGACGAGAGTATATCCTCTGCTGGTGAAGTTCGTCTCAAGAATCGGTCGGGTCCCGAACCAATCTCATTTCGTTTTTCCTCCGTTTTCGGGCCTCTCGAGCGAGAACGTGCGATGAAAATGTATGAAAGCTTTTCTCAACCCCTTAGTTCAGTGACGACGCTCAGCATCTCGGCATTTGCCGCACCTTACCTTTTCGGTCCGAACTCGAGACTCAAAGGTTCGGACGGACGTCCTCGCAATTTCTATGCCAAAGGCATCGCTTCAATCTGCCTTATTCGCCAGGATTCTTCGTTTCTTGATTTCGGATAATACGCTCCGCACCTATTTTCCGTCTTTTCAATGTCGATTAATAATTTCGCTGGCGCTCGGCGAATAAAAACTTCGTCAAGAATAATAATCGCTATATTTCGTTACAAAAAATCGAAAAATCATTACGCCGTGAAATTAAGTCGTTTTTTCATCGATCTCGTTATTAAAATCATAATAATAATAAATCGGAATAATTAATCATCATAATTGCTTATAATTTAATAACCAGATAATTTTATACCATTCCATAGGAAAAACGAGAATATAGAAAAAAATTTAATTTCGGCGTATGTAAAAAAAAAAAAATGTCCGCGATCTTTGGGATCGCGAAGTCTACGAAGAGTTTCTTGGAGATATTTGACTCCCGGGCACAATATTTTTTTTTTTTTCGTAATACGTGACGCTTCTTGACGAATTATTTTCTCGCGTTCGTCCTATTCGTAGGTATACTATGTGAAGATTGAATAGAATTTCGCCTGTATCATAGAGCGGGAGACTTTCGTACACGTAACATTCGGAATAACATCAGTCTATCTGTCGATTAGAGTCATAAGTACACTTTTTTCTCGTATGGATTGCGTGTAGGGCATTAAAAAAAACCAACGAAGAAAGACATACAGAAAAAAGGTTGTGGAACGAAGACGGAGAACATATAATCAATACAATAGGTAGAGTATGGCCGCGGCTTCGGGTGATAAACCTCGAGCTGTTCGCGATCGAACTTTGACCTTTAAAAACTTCGAGGATTTCTCCGACTCGATGCCAAACTCGAGCCGCTGAGTCGAGTGCTCGTATGCATCGAAGAAGAAACCAATAAATCTATCGCGATATAATCCGATGCATCATCGATAGTTTATTGTTTCGTATTCTGCGAAGTAAAACTTCGATCGTAGAAATCATCGATAAAAATTCCATCACTTCTGTAGCTTCGATCCCGATACGAAAAACGGAGCTTTCGATACTCTTATACTCGTAAAAAAATGTATTCACTTAAAAAAAAAATCATTTATACGAACAAATTTTCGCTATGGAAACCGATTTGAGGTTAAGAAGTTCGATCGAAAGAGATGCGGAAGATTGTTCGCATTCGGTTAAATCGTTGCTTTCACTCGTTTGAGTGACACAAATGCTTGAAATTGAGTTTCTAGACGATAGACAACACTGAGATAGTTGCCCTGTACCCGTGTAACTGCAACGTCTCGAGTTATTAACTGTCATTCGTCATAACTGCGACGTTTAATTATCTCTAAAACGTCGAGCAAATGTAGAAAATGCAGAGATAAAATCGCCGGCTTGTAGGTCGGTTGTGTTCATTCGGTATATCGCAAAGCTCGGTTTTGTAATTCACCAGACAGCACGAGATCCTTTGAGAAGGATTTCGTCTCAGGATGAATAGGGGCTCTTTTAACCTTCAGGGAAATTAGTACGGGTCCAATGAAAGCACGTAACGATAAATGTGTACACCGACGACCCGGGATACACGTGACCTCCTGTAATATGAGACTGAAAACCACGAAGCGGAGCAATACCGACAACTGTGGCAACTGCAATGCTACTTATTATGCGGGACACACATCGAGAATACTACTTCTGTCTCTATTCGTGCCGTAAGTCCGTGGAAATGAAAACCGCAAGTACCGTGAACCATTTTAGACATTGTATAGCGAGTGATATATGAAGGATCATCCCGATACAATTTCATAAACAATGTTATAACACTGTTTATCACATTTCGCTTATGATTGCGATTGCACTCGGTGTTTTTCCCATTTTCATCGATAAATTTCTATAATTCATCTATCGTATCGCATCTAACGAATTGTTATCCGAAAACACGAAAAAAGCGATAAAGCAGCCGAAGTAATGATTTTTCGGCTTTTTTTTTTTTTTATAAACGGGTCTCGCGATGTCCTGAGAGCAGACATTATCAGAGGATCTTTGTGAGAAATCATTTGTTGATCAGAAAAAATTAGATGGCAAATTCGAATTGTGTAATTCTCAGTATTCTACACTTTCGAAAGCTTTTTCGATGCACTGAACAAGAATGTCGAACTTTTTCATGGATTTTCAATAAATTTAATTCCACACTGTTATTTAACGTTAATTTACTTTTGGTTGAAATTTGAGTCCGATATTGAAAATACTGCGGTCTATAGAGTGCCAATAAAAATTTTACCGTTTGAGTGGCCCGACGTGGCATCATCTCAAAAACAATTATTTCGCGAAAATAAATAACGAATCGAATTACAAAATTAATGGGAAAAATTGAAGAAAAAATTGTCAATTTATTCGTCATTCAAAGAAAATTATTTTTCGTGTTCCTGCCGTTACATTCGATGAGATCGATCGCATATACCCCAAGTGCCTCTCGCACTTGACCCGATCTCGTCATATATGCGTGTTTAGTATTTTTTCTTTATCTTTTTTGTCAATAAAAGAGAAGTGCTTTGCTTTTAGCGACATCGCCGAGCCATTTTCCCGATTGCTTCGACGCCATTATACGTCGTCATACCGCGTTATGGAAATTGTTGATCATTACTGAAAAACTTGAAGCCTTTCACTCTCAATCTCGTTCGTATTTTTTTTTTATTATCGGTTCACCCGATTTTTACGCTTGCAGAGCGGCGTCTACTATCGAAGTCATATATCGATATATATTTCGATATCTCCGCCTTTATCGTACCGCGTACTTAGCTCCGCAGACGGTTGGTAGACGATGAACCTTCGGCTACTTTTTTTCGTTATTACGCTGTTTTTTTGTCGGTCTAACTTTTTGACGATAACTCGATAGGGATGAAGATCGCTGTCGGAAAATCTTAGATAAAATGGGATTTCGCCGACGATCCGTCCTTTTATCACCGGTCCTCGTCTTTTCTTCTCTCCGTGCGTTGCTTTTTTTTTTTTTTATAGTTTTCGGATAACAACGATCACATCCGGTGTCGTGCGAGAAAGTACCGATCGATCGGATTTATCGCCGGTGAGCGCGACTTCCATCTTATTTTTATCGACATACTTCCACCCCCTCACCCCCGCGACATCTCAACACAGCTGCGTGTGATATCGCATGTGTTTTTTTTTACTCAAATATTACGAGAATCTTGATCGACGCCTATAAAGGACCGAGCCAACGGTCAATGGCACTCGAGAATATGCACTATAAAGAGCTCTCCACCCTTTGCTCGAATCAAGATTTCCCGAGTGGTTTTCCTCCGCTTTCGAAATAATGTGCGTAAGGAATTCGTCGTTAAATCGTACGAATTTGATATCGCTGTTGAAATCTTATAGCAATTCGATTTCTCGCGATAGATAAAACGGAAAAACATAAGACATAATAATTCCATTCTGTGGCTTGAATATCAAGTGAATAGGAGAGTAAACAGCTGAAATCGACGGTATTTTATTGAAAGTATCCGAATCGTGGCGTATGGTGAACTCGCGAGCAAAACCGCGACTCAATTTCAAGAACGATTTCAACCGTCGAGGAACGAGATTTTTCATAGAGTAAGTATAATCGAATTCGGTTGATGGAATTTATACAACTGGCGGATTTGCGATCGAGTCTCGCAAAGTGCTCCGGCGAGGGAGAGAGTGAGAGATCCCTGGGAAGTAGGTAACGCCGATTACTTCAGCTGCACAATTTCTTTCGGTAGCCCCCGGGAACGCGCGTAGCTTTCTCTCTCGCGGAACGTCGAGGAGCACGAGATTCGAGGGTTGATCCAAATCGGGACCCCATCGAGTTAAACGCCTCGCAATATCTATGCAAAACAGAATTAAAAGAAATCCGTCGACGGATTTCACCGACGCTCCGCGAGACCCGCGAGATACTCTCTCGCCTCACCAAATACCCGGGGATAAAGCAAATGGATCGGGTTAATTCTTGGATTATACAATTTTCTCAAAATGTATATATTTATTTGCGGTATTTACTCGATCTTTCGTATCTTTTTGCTATAATTAACCGAGTGTAGCAGTGAGGAGATAACGACGTTATTCAGGGACATGAAGTCGAAAATTTAAAAATTAAAAATGGCGATTATGTCGACTCGAAGCTTTCGGCATTTGGAGCCTTTAATTGATAAGCTATTTGCCGAGCCGTCGTAGCAAAGGAAGAAACGTGTTGCTTACGATCTGTCGGATCAATTTTATTACGAAGAAATATAAAAAAAATGAATATGTTATATTAAACGACTGCGCAGTTGCGCAGCGATAAATAAAGAGAAGAGTTCGAGAAAGTTTGTTTATTTCTGGTTAACACATTGATACTGTACTTATTTTTGCTTTGAACGCTCAATTATGAAAATTATATCCCATTATGGATATTTCTTTTTATTTTTTATGACTTTTGAGTTGTGAGGTTATGTACTTTCTATGGTCTCTCAGTGTGTCTCGTTGCCACATATCGTCAATTATCCATCTTATTCTTGAATCCGTTTTCAATGGGACTTTGACGGTTGCAATAAGTCATTTCAATGTGATTCAGAGGAAATTGAGTCCTTTGCGACTGTAGTATGGAGGAGAGAAAGCCTTATCGTTGCCGCGATGGTTCGTGTTTTGGCGAGGCGTCCCTATGGCGACGAGACAAGCGAACGGAGTTCGAGTGGCACGATGCCACGAACACGAAATGCGTTCAAACGCGCGTACACTCAATGCCAGAAAAGTTTCTCGCCGCAAACTACCAACACTCTGTTTTAACACCCCGTCATTATAAAAGAATATTATTCACACGCGCTGAATTAAAAAAAATCAAAAGAACAGAGGAAAAAAAATAGACTTTTCAAACATTTTAACTCCGTTTTTAAAATTCTATCTGAATTTTAAAAAATTTATAAAATTTTTCAAATTTTAACATAAGTTTATGAATATTTCGAAAAATTTGACTTCCCATTTTCTCTATTATTTCGGAATCTATATCTCCGAACTTCGTCGTATTTGAAAGTTATTTCAATTTTGTTTATATAAACAAAACCATTTTTTTTGTTTTGTTCTCAAAGAATGTTTCAAAGAATTACTCTATAAATAGATTTATGGGAATAAAAAAAAAAAACGATATTTTTTTTTTTCATTTCTCCCTTCGCTGCCGCTATTACCGGAGTATAGCAATACATTGCGAAGCTTTTCCTTCCGCAATAATGCATAAGATTTTTTTACAATGAAGTCGACAGAAGTATCTATATGTTTCCGACACAACCGACAATTCCTATCAGGAGAAACGTTTTCGTTGGAAAAGCTGCGGCGAGTCAGCGAGAGTGCATCGGGGTGAATCTTTGCGGTTTACTCGAATTCCGGTTTCCGCTTTATTCTCCTGTGCGCGCTTCGTTGAGGCATTCGAAGTCCGAAGAGAGAGAGAGAGAGAGAGCGAGAGAGAGAGAGAAAGAGGACCTTTCAGAATTATGTAATTTCACGGTACGTCGAAAAGTGCCAACAACACCGCGAAACGGCAACAGCAGCTCTTTTATGCGATCTCTTTTTGACACAAATTTCTCTTGCAAACGTTCTTTTATTTATACTGTTTTTGTTGTCACACTCTTGGCAACTGAACGCACAGAAATATCCTATACACGTGTCTGTCCATTAGTTTAGTTGGATTACCATAAATTACATATAACTCCGAAGTAACAAAAATCCTCCGTAATGAAAAGCTGTAGCGGATCACTACGGTATTAAAAACAACCCGGTCATCACTGAAGCAGGATTAGCAGTTTCACGATAAAGAAAAAAAATTATAATTGAAAAAAAAATTCGCAACTTACAAGTGATTAATTTGCAACCAATTTAAAAAAATGTTAAATTTAAAATAAAAAAAAATTAATCTAATTAATTAATAATTAATAATAATTATTATTATCAATACTAATAATAATAATATATATTATTTTTATTTATTTTAAATACTCATTAAGGATTTCTCAGCATATATCCGACGCGGGCGGGTTGATGAAACAGAAACGGGAGCGCGTGGGTTTAAATAAAAACAATACCAATCATTTCGCAACAAAGACGTACTCAGCTTTATTGCGTCGAGGGATCTCCTTCAAAAAAGATTGTATTCAAACGTAGCTTCGAGTTTCCTGTTGTTGTTTTTTTTCTACCTGACTGAAGTTACACTTTGCCGAAGCATTTATTATTAGGATATCGGAGCGCGGAGCCTTATGACGCAGTTTTTTTTTCATCAACATCTATTCATCAAATTACATCCGAGAGGACACACAAAGATTTACCGCGGCACGTTTCAATGCGTAGGAGGATGAAACGATCGAAGGCTTTGTTGTGTATGCGAAAGTGTGTTTTTTACAGATTGAACGTTCGTCTCGGCAGCTCGAGGAGATAAGGGAGGGTGGGAGGGTCGTTGAAAAATAATTTGAAAATTTTCACGAGAATTCACGTTACAGGATGCAAAGAATACTCACTGTGCGACCCCTCCTGTTTATCCACTGATCTACAGGTTTAACCGCGAAATAAAAGAAGGATCAGCGTACATAGGGAAATTTGAGTACCATATATGCGATATATAGTGGTATACGATGTATAGGAGGTATTAAGCTTTACCTGTGGTAACCTATAAGTCGAGATAGAAAGTGATAAGATTGTTCGTACATCCCGCGGATTTATAATGTTTTTTTCCAAGTGTTCTTCGTATTATATTGATATAAATGCGATTCCGGTGACACCTTGGGGTGAGGAAGAGGGGGGAGGGGTTTGAAGGAAACGAGTCACGTGACTCTTGAAGACAGATAGCTTTTCCGGTGAATAATGATCGAGATACGCGAGAGCGTCGGCTCTTTTGAAAAACTCTTTTAGCATCCGAATCCTCAATCCTCACTGTAAATCCCGAGAAGACTGTCGCTTGACATGTATATAATTGACCAGTAATTGCCGACGACCCTAATAATTCACCGTTCGAATTCTAATCCTCTCAAATGACTTAGTGACAATGGTAACACGCGGTACGTAACTTAAAGAAACTCAATTAATTGACGTTGCTGACTAATCTCGTAGTCAGAGAAAAATCTGTATATCGCGACGGCAATTTTTTCAATTTTTTTTTTTTTTAGCCTCTTTATTGCCATATTTTGTTATAATTAGAACTGTGCAAAAGTTACGAACTGCGAAACTCGGCCTGAAAGGCGCTATTAATAGGAGAAAAAATGAGCGCTACAAGGTAGTAAATTGCGCGGACGGATTATAAGCGGCAATTCGCCAGAGTCGCCATTGCCTGAAGACGTGAAAAAAAAAAAAAGAAATCATGCCGCGTCGTGATTTATCCCAATAGGGATAGATTGTGGGTATAAATGTGCGAGGGAAGCAACGAGTTAACGCTGCAAAGACCTTTTTCTCTTCGCCTCGGACGTTGAGAAAAAAAAATGCGTATCCCACCCTCCGTTCTTCGCTATCGAACCCCTCACCAGGGAAAACTCACGTTCTCGAAGCTGCCACCGACGGTAATTGAGACCCGTAATTAACAAGAGCTCAGAAGGTTGCTGAGGTATACGCCCCCCGATATAACGTTTCATCTATACCGATTCCACCCCTATTCGCGTGACAGGCCTCGAAAGCTCCGGTACTTCCGGGATGCTTAACGATTTTTTTTCTCTCGCACCCAATAAACCCGCGAGATAAAAAGGACAAGTGGCTGCTTCCGCTACTGTGCCACTCAATTTTCTTCAACTTGATGAAGAATAATGAAAAAAAAAAAAAAAATTACCCTGACGAAGATGGAAGGTCAACTGAAGTCGTCTTCGTTTTAGTTTTCGCGAAATACATGTGGCATGTGAAATGATTCATTGTTGGGAAAATTTTATATTGGAATATTAATCGTAAGCGATTATCCGAACGATGATTGATCAATTAAGGGTGGAAGGCGAGAAACTTATTTTTCAACTCGCAGTCTCGACGTTACGAAAAAACGCGAGCAAAAAAGACGCGGAGCTGAGACCCTCAGTAAACAATATGAAAATGAAGCCTCCGAAAGGAAAGCTTCTCGACTCGATACTCGACATTGATACGCTGGAATCCTTGGAAGCTAATGGCAGTTCCTTCAACTTGCCACACCGACATGTACGTTTGTAATAATTTTTTTTTTCTATGACGTCAGAGAAAAATTACGCTAAACAGGTTATACGCGGTAACGACGCTTCAGTTTTTTTTTTCTTTCAGAAATTATTATCGACGTGTCGAAATCAAATAAAAACGACAATTTCATTATTGTTAAATGATATTTGGAAACGAATTTGCTGAATCCGCCGAAAGCAATTTAAGATTCATCGACGTTTTTTTTTTTTTTTTACGTTTGCATAAAAATTTTCGGAAATGTCGATGTAACGCGCTGAAATTTATTATACAAATAGCGGAAATCGAAGGAAAAAAAAGTGCAAAACGAAACCTCGAACATTGCTTTCTTATTATCTTTAACCTTTAGCGAAGTTTCCGCTACGAAGAAGTCGAGATTGATCACCATATTTCTTTGTAGAAGAAGCTTTTTGTACAGTGGAAAATAACGAGGAAGCAATGTGCGAGATTCCTGCTTTGCAATATATATAGGTATATATATATTTTTTTTTCTTACTCGATCGAGTCTCTTGCGAATTGCTCGAAATTTTTTTCAAAACTATACGCGTCGCAACGTCGACGAGAACGGCTGATCCCATCGCCTTTTCGTATGGAAATCAAATCACGTACTCCTGTACCCGTACAGTTTATATTCTACGTACCGACCCCGTATCGTTTCCGCTTTATTCGGCACGTGCCGATCCCGACATTCGTTGGACAACACCCGACATATTCGAAAACGTTTTTCCAAAGAAAAATTGTACGATCTTCGACAGTGCAAATTTTTACCCATCGTTTTTTTTCGTCGCTCTTCCAAAATTCCATCGAATATTTTACCGATTATCCATATTCGCAAAACGTTATTTCATATCGTAACCTCCAAATTTTTCGCGGAAAAGCATTATTAAAGTACCGTTGAAATGTTCACGTTTCTCCGGATTATACTAACGAAGTTTCGTACGATCGTAACAAAAGCTGAATATTATAGAATAAAAATGCATTTAAGAACAACGAAAGTTATTCATATTACCATTATCGGGTATACGAAACGAGTTTATCGCTACTTTGCATGCGATGAAATAGGTTGAATTTTTATAATTACAGCACATAGTTTAAATAGCTCAGGCAATGCTCTGAATAAAGCGCAGAGCTCGAACTGCACAGCATGCGTGTGCGACTATATCCGACTGATAAGAATTTTTTTTTCCAACAATGAAAATATAATTTTCAACGATTTACACAATAAAGTCATGAAAAAAAAAATCGTGCCGCACTAAAAAAAAAAAGACGAAAAAAAAAAATAGATCGCGCGTATTTTTTTCTCAAATCTTTCTCTTAAATTCATTTTTTGTATAAAAAAAATGATAAAGTAATCCGTATGTGTCGTATTTATAAATTTCACTGCGCACCAAAATTTTCCGGGTTAAACTACGCAAACACCCTTCGGCACTCGATGTGACGCACGAGTTTAGAATTTAGCAACGACAAACTTTGGAAACTCCGCTAACATTTATCGAGATCTCTGCTCCGACTCGACAGCACCTCTCTCGGCCTATTCATTCGTTCTGTTTTCCCGTGGATGAATCTTGACTCCAAAGCCGAAGGAGCCAATTTCGCTCGAACGAGCGGATTTCGAGAAGTTTCGATATTATTTTCCCGAGACGAATTGAATACCCGGCGCGACATTGCACACGTGCAGAAGCCGTCGGAGAGAAGAGAACTGTATATCTGATTCACCATATCGTTCTCGGAGGCTATTGATAAAGTTTCGAGTTTCACACGTGTTGCCGCTGATCGCGTACTATCAACTTTGAAGGATTACCGCCTACGCCGGCGGAGCCTTTCATGAGAGCAAAAATTAAAAAAAAAAGTCTTTGTGAAGAAAATAAGAGAAAAGCGTATGAAAAGAATTGTATATTTTATTGCTATCGAGGACAATAAGGAAGCGCCACTCTTATTCGCTATTTTGGTGCACGTGTTCTACGTAAAAACTTTTTTTCATCTATTTTTCATTTGAAACGTGTGGGGACTTCGACTTCGTCATTATTCCGTGATATACATTTTCGGGTCTTTATTTTTATTTCGTCGTTCAGTTATAATTTACGATAACGCGATATAAATTGTACCTTTATCGATTTAATCTCTTTCTCCCTTCGTGAAGAAGTCTTCGTGCTTTTCGTGTATTCGTTTAATTTCGTTGTCGTTTATTATTACGATTTTTATTCAATGCCATAGAAAACACGTATACAAAGGTGTGAGCGGCGTGATTTGAAAACTCGCTTAGGGAAATGATTAATTAAAACACGCGAGATCGATAAACTCCAAGAAGACGACGCTAATGAAATATTTCCCGAACTCTTAACGATCGGACTATTTATCTTCGAGACTTTTTGTCGGTTTTCTACGAATGCATTTATCGTTCGTGTGTATCTGAGACTCGTAGTAAATAAATGCTGTAATTTATTACTCCGAATCGTCGCTGTTCGACTGTCAAAGGACAAAAAATCGTCTCCAATTCTGTAGAATTCTTTGACGGTCTCTTGGGATTAACTGAAATCCGTCAGACACATCGATCCTTGTCGCGCGTTTAATTAATCAGCAGCAACGAGCGGAAATTTTAGAAGGTATATAACGTTGAAATAAAGATTGAGAAACATTTTTATTTTCATAGAAATAAACATTTTTTAAATAATTAATTTAAAAAAATAATTAATCTACTGATAACGAGTCGAATGTCTCTTTTCCGTACCAAATTCCACCGAGAAATATCGTCAATCACAATTCTCGAAATCGAATTAAATCGATTTTTGATTAATTTTTGTTTTCGTGTTTTTTTCGATCGTATAAAATGTGTAAATCGAAACTGCGAAATTTAACCCGAAAATTTATTCGAAAAACATCGATTTTCGATATTTTTAAACGGAGTCGATATTGTCTCGATGTATTATCAAGAATAACTAAGAAATCTATTGTCATGAACTCAATTATAAATACACATATGATACTCCGCGGAGTGTCGGAACCTCTCTATGCACCGTCGGTATCCGGCGTTGACGCTGCAGCAGTAACGGACTCGTTATTCAAGCAAAAGTTGACGTAGTTGATGCGAAACTGTGCTGTTGCTGGTCATCGGCACCGATCGACCCCGAGGTTATGCAAACTTTGTGCAAAATATTGATTTTCTCGTCAGGGGTTCCTCGACACGAGTCGAGAAATACATACATAATTTATCACAATAATCTGTAAAGTACGATTCGTTACTTTTACGATGATCGCTCGGTGCGGACGAAAATCTGATACGAGTTAAAGTAAACATCGGATCGTGATGAATTATATTAAACATCAAATGAAACGCGGCGTTTCTGTATACACAGAACATATATAGCTTTTCATTTCGGATTGTTATCTCCTTTATAATTCTCCTGTACCCGCGGAGACGGCCTCTCGCTGGTGTATGCAAACTTATACTGTAATACCGGCGCTGAGGAGTATCCCGCGGATCACATTTCTCTGCGGTGAAACTCCAGTGATGTGTTGAAAACGCGAGGGTGGCTATCCGTGCGCCGAAGCTCCCGATTCCGAGCTCAGCGTCCGTTCGCTCGGAGCGCTCAGTAACATCGGAACCGTGAATGGGGTTGCTACGTCCTCGACGCAATTCAAACTGTTTTCGCTGCTACCCCGCGCTATTCAACCCCATTTACCGACGCGAAGGCTTCGAACCCGAGTTCAACCTATACACCCACCGAGTTCAACTTATCTAACGGTTGATGTTAATCGATTATCATTTTTTTTTTACACTTAACCGCTCCGCATTAAAGCCGTAATACCTATGTGCGACATTCGATGTAACGACGACGTTGTTTTGCTTGACACTTCCCCGACACGTGACGAAGTTCATAGCGGTGCATAATCTCGGGGTTAGTGGACTTCACGAGGTTTATCGTTGGTTTGTTTGGTTTTTTTTTTTTTTTTTTTTTTTCGATATCGGTAATGAATATGGATGATAGAAGGAGGCATGCGGACACCGCATGATATTGCGATACGGTGAGTTGTTTTTTCTTCCGTCCAATTAGCTCAGCCGCAAAAAAAAATTGTTGGAAGTTTATAAGAATATGAGACGAATAATTTTTTCAAAATTTTATTCGATGAATATTCGGAAAATGTACATCGACGGATTTTTATGTAACAATGGAAATTAAAGGCTATGTACAACTTCGGCATAGAGAAAACTTTATTGTGATGAAATTTTTGTTTTTCGGCATTTTACTAAAAACATGTCGACAATATGCTGAAATATCAAAAGATTTTTTGTTTTCGTTGAAAAACAACATTCCGGAATTTCGTTGAAAACAACATTCCGGTACCAGTAAATGCATAAAAGCTTCCGGTATCAGTACGTTATATTTGTTTTTTTACAGCGCGTATGTGTATCTGCGCGAAAATGGAAACCTCAACATCTCAAGAACGCTTTCAGCTATCAATCCAATATTTATCGCGTATATTACAGATTCAATACTCATTAAATATTAGTTAATAAAAATATTAATTAATATCATAAATCATCAATTTTAATTAATTAATATCATTTTTGTAAATATTAGTTAATACGTGTAAAAAATATTATTTCATATTCCTTACATTTTTTTATTTAGTTTTATTTGGAGAAAAATAGTTAATGAGTTATCATCCTTTGCATTTTTTGCTCGTATTGATGATTCGATTGACTATCAAAAACGGATGCAAATAATTTTATTTTATAATTCATATAAAAAAATATGAATGTAATAACTATAATAATGTGCCATTATTGAAAATAAATGAATAATTTATTATTATTATTTTATTATTAATTATGTGTCATAACTAAATAAGAAATATTTTCTTTTTTGGTGCAAAAGGTTAATACGATTGTGAAAATGGAGGAGACGAATGTAAAAGATCCATTGCGTTAATTGATAGAGCAAAGTACCGGTAATTAATGGAATTGTAATGGCTGTAGCGCGTGCAGAAATTCATTGCGACAACAAAGTGGACGAAACTTCGAGGGGAGGAAAAGACGAGTAACGCGATATAACGCGGTACTTCGCTACTTACAGTACCCGACGGTGCGCACTTAAGCGATAATTGAATGCATCGAAATTCGGAATTACGCGGGACAGTAGTGTATATATATATAGAAAGTAACACATTTTCTCAGAACCTCAAATAATCGCAGAGAAAAGGAATTTCTTGGAACAAAAGTCTTCCAGTAGCGGCGTTTAAATTTTTCTGGATTTGTTGAGCGTTCAGCGCTGATGCTATAGACCTCCGCGACCTTCCAGTTTCAGGAAACAAAAAAACCCTTCGTATAGCAGAAATTACGGAAAATGATTCACGGAAATGCAACTCGAGAGCAGCTCATAGCTATCTCCTTCATTTGATACACGAGACAATGGCAAAATACGTGGGTTCACAATTCCATTTCTTTTCTTTTTGCGATTACATGACGAGAACTTAAAGATTGCCTTTCGTATTTTTGAAGAGTATCGTATAGCGTCGTAAACAGTGTAAAACTTTTGTTTTAATTATTTAATAGTTAAAACCATTTTTAAGAGGATTTTCGGCAATGTCGGTTCAAAAATCGGGTTTTTTCTTTTTCTCGACAAAAAAAAAAAAATCTCGAAAAAACCGTTCGATAGTCCGTTTTTATCGATTTTTTTAATTAGCTTTGAAATTCAACAGTGAAATTCAATCTTAATCACGACGGAGTCGGGTGAATGAAGAAAAAAAAGGAAAACTGACAAGTTGAACTATTAAGATTTTTTTTTGTTACGATGTCTGAGGAGCGATGGTGAAATGCGCGTATTTCAATATGTCGCATACGACGGAATTCTACTTAAGAAAAAATGCATTCCTACGTCATACCCCTCTCATCCGCCGAGATTTAAAAAGATATTCATTTACAGTGAAGTGCGCGACAGCAGTTGATATCACTTTCGCAGCATCGTATATATTACATCGAGTCACTTATCTTGGCTTCTCTCGAAGTTTCGAGGTCTTTCCGTACCAACGATAGTGCCTTACATACGCGCTTCAGCCGTATACGGCGGGGATGCAATTTATTTCGAAGTTAATACAAAACCCGGAGACACCAGAAGCGGCATATGGAAGTCTACTAGAAATTTTCATCGTTCTCATATCCGCGACGCACGCTAAATTTTGGCTCTGGAATTCACGTTTTACGGATATTGCAATAACATCGCGAACTTCACCTTTGATACTTTCAACTAATCAAAAATCCCTATCGTATTATTATAATTTCCAAAGGCTTTCATCGTACAGACAAAATAACATCAGTCTACGGCTTCGAAATATTTTCATTCAAATTTTTTCAAAATAAACGATCAAAAAAAATAATAATAATAAAAAAAGTTAGAATCAGACGTTTTTTTAATGGATAAATATTTGATATAAAATTATAAATAATAATAATTATTATTGATTATTATTTTTTATTATTTATATACGATAGAAAGTACCCTTGTGACTCTAATGTCTCCTCTTTAATATTTTAAATATTTTATATGACATTAACGGGAATTCGCAGTGTGGGTTTGTTTAATCAGCGACGCGTCTATCGATTTATCGATTCGATTGTACGCGTGAGTTAGCAACTGAGGTTCATCTCGCTCGGGTAATCCAATAAAGTCTTTTTTCTTATTTAAGCGTTATAACGAAGGACAATGATGAGATCGGATCGGTATTTATTTCACCCACTATTGAACTTTCGATTCATCTCGTTCGCTGCCTCTCGTTTGATACGCGACTTACACGCCGTACTTTTCGAAAAAAATTTCTCATTAATAATTTCCATCTTCATTCCTTCACTTTTGCATCTAAATTTAAAAAAAAAAATTTATTTTTTCTTTCGAAGTCTACAACTTTTCTCTACTGTATATTTTCTCCCGTAACGCAACGGAATCTCCGAATATCAATCTCAAACTTAAAAAAAAAAAAAAAATTCGGTTCGAATCCCAATCAGTTCGTTGCCAATTAAAATAAATAGGTTCGATGGAACAATACGTTGTATTACTACCGCGCGAGTGCACGCAACTCGTTATCGATAATTCGGTTGATTTACCGCAACTATCGTAAAAAGTTGTAATAAAAGATAATTACTGCGAGACGATAGAAAAAAAAAAAAATCGAGCGATGAGTCTATCGCCCTTAAAGTCAATAAAGTTCGAAGTCGGTGGGTGGGCCGGTCGGGCATCGCGAAGACATTACGAAATAGCTATTGCCGTGAAAATTATTTTTAAATTGGTCGTGATAACGATATCATCGTCGTACCAGTTTCGAACATAATTTCGCCTCTGCCGCTGTGGCACAAAGGGTCAAAGTGGAGATAGAATAGAAAGCCCGTCGAGGAGAGAATCCACAGTGGTTTGAGGCAAAGTCGGCCCTTCAAACTTTTCTCGTCTTGGATTCTTCTTAGAATTGGCCACAGGCATACGTGGTAGAGTATCGCGAACTAACTGGGGCGCGGCGGAGCTCGTTACGTTGCGGTCAGGTAGGTAATATCCGGGCATTTTCTACTTCTCGCGTGCGGCTCAGACGTTCTACTCTGGGATATAGCGATGAGGGCCCCCTCCCCTCCCCCCTTGCCGTTTGCGATGGTATATAACCCAAGTCAGCCGGGTTAACGGCGTGCAAACTTGCAAAGTCTACGTTGCCCTCGATGAAGAATCGATTCCCGGGGCCGTTGGTCGCTACTTACTCAGTCGCGTACTCCGTTACGATATATTATATATGGGTCGAAACATATCGTACGTACCAACCCCCCAAAGTAACTCGAGAGTTTATCGCATAACGAGAGTTCAAACCACAGGATCGATTTATATAACAGCTCGAATTTCCATCGAAATCGATTTAATTAGTTTTTCTCTGCAGCGAAATATAATTTGAGAAATTTCTAAATTTTCTTTTTTTCGGCGTGTTTAAGTAAAAAAAAAAATCGTGAATTTCATGCCAACTTGTTTTTTAAGGTTATTCGTCGGTTTTGGGCTCCAATCTCGTAATATCGTACGGATTTTTATTGACCGCTAATTGGACAATACTATGAGCACTTTTACGATTAAGGGCGCGTAAAAAAAAATGTGTTTTGTTCGTAGACAGGGAGAATTTTTTTTTTATTATTCAATTAATGAAATATCTGTTTTATTTTATTATTAAAAAAAAAAACAATTTCTTTTAAAACGAAACTTTTTTGGGCCAAAATTCGTAACGTCCATCAGTTCATCAAATTATTCGATGAACAAAGCAGATTTTGGAAAAAAAAAATTTCGTGTGTAATATCGAACGTAATCAGTTATTTGGGATGCTGAGGATTAATTTCAGCGAAGGTATATTGGTTAATTCTTTATAGGACTCCGAGAACGGAATTTTCCGCTCCATCTACAACACTGATAATTTTTCGATCAGTCTTTGGCGAAAGCGTTATCACGTGACGTAAATAGAATACATATAGGGCGGCAGCTCTCTATTTCTTAGGCAGATTAGCATAAGAAATAGTTGTTACATGGGAATACGAATTCCCAGTGTTGTTTCGCGACAATCGTTTTCCCGAAACAGTTTTCTCGACTTTCGAGAAAATTTGCGCCGCAAATAAAAATGAGAATATCGTATCCAATCGTTTTTTTAATAACCCAAAAATCAACGAAATTCAATGAATTATCAAATGGAAATAAAACTTTTTAATTCATTACCAATTTAATTTTTGTTCCTTTTAATTTTACAGAAATGGCTTTTTCTTCGAATGTCGAAATGCCCGCGTAGAAATATCAATTTAGCGTTTCCAGCAAAAATTCTTTGAATTTCCGTCGTCGCCGAGTTAAAAAAAATTGCAGTATATGGGGATTAAGTAATTCGCATTGCTTCAGTTCGACGTGCAATTAAATTACTGTCTAATGATACAACTCACATATCTCCACAAATCTGTTCGCAGAATTCTACGACAAATCGGTATTCGTTCGGAATTCGTGAAATTCCATTGTTGACTTCAATAGTACGGTTCCCAGCATCACCTGCGTGCGCTCGCTATGGAGGCATATAAAGTTTATGCCTATTGCATTGCCTGTGATCCACTCAGAAGCTCGTTACAGAGTGACTTTATGCCAACTAATTGGAATCATTTGCATCGGCGTACATCGATGTTTACGAAACTAAACGTTTAACTATGCGATTGACAACACACCGTCTATAATACCCTTAATTTCTGCAAAACCAAAGTGCTCGTTATAACCAAAGAGGCATTGGCATGTCGCAGATTGGGTTGAAAAATAAACTCGACGATGTACAACATCTCCGAGAGCAGTGTCAACATTGCAATTTCCAATTTCGCGCAGCAGCCCCACAGTTGCTTTCGTCGAGTCTCCGCGATTTTCATTCTGCAGAATACGACGAGGTGAAAAGATCACACGGAACTCTTGACTTCAACGAGAATTGCGTTGCCTCTGTCGTATACTCGTATATTCGCAACGAGAAATACGGTCGCTGTTTATTCGACGCTGTAAGCCGAGAAAACCCATCAGACGGACCGCAATCACAGCGAACAAATTTCTCATGATTTGCTACGATGATTTGAATTTATGACCTCCGAACTTTCTGTACACGCGTATCAAACGTTTTCGATGCATTGGAAATTTTTTGAATTTTTTTTTTTTTTTTTTTTCGATTTTGAAATACGCTTACGAAGTCTTATTTGCGAGTGATCTTTTTTTTTTCGAAGACATCGAACTATTTTAAGATTCGCATTCTGATTTAGATTTTTTTTTCGTAGTTTCTATTTACTCGAAGTTGAAAGTAGTTAGTAGTAAGGAAGGGTCGTGAATAAACGATACACATACTTCAGTACCCTTGCTGCCGGAAACGGCAATGTATGGTGAAAGGCCACCTTTGTCGCGAACATTTCTCGATTCAGCAGTTTCTCCGTACGCGTACTTCTTAGCCACAAAGCCGTTCGTCGCTTTAGTGGCGTATTCAATGGATTTCAATGCGTTTACCAAGCATCCTGTTTAATTCCATTCGCTGCGTTTCATTCGCGATAAAGCTAAAATTTACGCCACTCCAGAACCGTTTAGTGATGCGTTTGGCGACAGTATTCATTTCTCTTTGCTTCGAACAATCCGAAGATAGTTCGTTAAAAAATTAAGTGCCAATTACGCCGACGTTGCCTCCGTAATTTCTGGATTGCGTTATGAATTAAAAAAGATAATGAAATCCCATCTCATCGCGAGATTAAAGAAGTACACTTGGCGTTTCCGAAACGGAGTTAATGTTTTATTTTTTTATTTGAAAAACTGAGATCAAAAAACGAATTTAAAAAAAAAATTGGAAAATAAAAAAAACATGTCCGCCGAAACTCTTACGGCGGTCATATCTTTTTTATTTTTCGATGTATTTTCAAATTTTTTTTTTTCGACAATTCCAATACGTGTAATTTTTTTTCAGTACAATTAAAAAAAATGTCGTCCATTCGTTTTTGAGAAAAATTAATAAAAAAATTTTCTCGGATTTAGAAGCGCCGAGTAGATGTACACTTTTAATTTTTTCCCTTTTCATATTCAATGAAATTTTGAACTTCAGAAAGGAGTTTCGGACGGTAACTTTTTACTTTTTATTCCCATTTTAAATTTATTCGGAGCTTAAATGAATTTCGGAGCTGTTATGAAATAACAGGCGGAAAATCATATTTACTCTTATAGACATCGTAACACGTAACACGATAGTTAATCTCGAAATCTACAATGATATGCAATGGTTTATCGTTAAAGTTTAGTATTCATCACCATTTTTTTCGCATATGTACATTGATATGTGTCATGAAATGTTTCGCGCGAATTGCAGCATCGTACGCACCTCACTGAGTTGAAACAATGAAAATATTTTCCATTCATTAGAAACAATTGATACGCCACAATCGCATGTTGACTTTCTATGTAAACTTCAAAATCCGCGGTATTAGCTTCCTTCTCTCTGCTCTATGCTTCTATCGTTCTTTCCCCTCCATTCGTATTGAAAAAAAAGAAAGAGATTTGCCGATAAAATAGGACAATTCGACGAGTAAACCAAACGAAATGAATAAAAGAATGCAAATAAAAAAACGTCGGGTCAATCTTGATGAATTTGTCAAACGAACATTGCTTTGCCAACTATGATTGTTATTGGATTTTTTTCTATGCCATGGGGAACGGTGAAAAAAAAATTCATCAACACTGAGGAAAAACAATAATCAATATTCCATGACGATTTTTTCTGTTCTCTACACAAATGATTTTTTTTTTTAACGAAATCTGATCGAAGCCGACTAACCTATTTCCTCGTTACATCGAACGAAACGATCGTTCATTCGCGAGAAGGTCGATTTTCGATTCTATGGAATACCGGTATTCACGCGATTTCGGTGTCGGATGATTTTCTTCTTCAAACAGCCTTCGAATTCCTCGAGTTATTCGCGATAGAATGAGAAAACAAAGAGACCTATATCCATACGGTTCAGTGATCGAAAATTGACCTTTGACCCACCGGGACGCGCGTTCGAGTGTAGAAGAGCCCCTGCGCAGTCTTGTATACCCGATTTGACGATCGTTCTTTTCGACTTATATATATATATATATATTTCTTTATTCCACCCACAAACCCGTCGATCCAGCCACTGCAACTTATTGGGTGGGCGCTTCACACGCGAGAAAACACAAATATTCGCGTATAGCACCTAACAAAGGGGATTTGGGGATTAGTTTTATAAAATATGCCAACGGCGCTGCGACGCCGAAGGGGGCTTAACTTCCATGATGAAATTTCGACGGTATATTCGACGTTCGCGAAATCCTTCGAACGATTTGTTTTTTTCCTGCGGTAACGCTGACTATAGAACTTCACAGTCTTACAGCTTATCCAGCTGAAAATTTGATTTTCGATGTTTGTTTAATGAAAATTCGATCGAGTCTCTGGCTTGTGGCTTTATCACGC
This sequence comes from Cryptus viduatorius, assembly GCA_964006125.1. Classification (NCBI taxonomy): domain Eukaryota; kingdom Metazoa; phylum Arthropoda; class Insecta; order Hymenoptera; family Ichneumonidae; genus Cryptus; species Cryptus viduatorius. The sequence continues at coordinate 7,455,196 of OZ023220.1, forward strand.
GTAATTTTTGTCCCGACGGGTGATAATAGGACATTAAAAAAAAAAATTTTAAATTGTCAGGCTGTTTGTCGGGGAAAGATATCGACTATGTGATTTTTAAAGAGCGCAATTTTACCGGAATGTGGGGAAAAAATAATTCTTTAAAAATACGCAGCGGAAATTTGAAACTGAACAGCGGTTTTCGTTTCTTTTCATATGCAAAAAAAACATCGAATCATTTATTCCACGCCATCGTTTGTTCATACAAACTCATATTTTGACCGCGAAAAAAAATTCAGTAATATGATAAATTGTTGTCGAATATTTTTTTTTTTTCAAAAAAATTACACATTTCCTGTGATTTTTTATATTTGTACCTGAGATTTTTTTACGTGGTCAGTACACTATTACGAGCGAACAATCGTACGAGATCAGTGATCCAATTTTTTTTTGTGTATAAAAGAAAATATTGATTGCAAAGCCCACGTGGTTACTTCGAACTGAAGGACGGCGCCGATTTGCGAAAAAAAAATTGTTCCATCGGTTTTTCAATCTGTAACCATTGCGAATTCAAATGCACCGGACAGCTTTCTCGCCATCGTTTACGCTACGTTCGCGGCAACAGTACTATCGAATCACTCGAGTGTTTCTCGCACGTCGTTGTCTGGAAATTTCACCTTCAAATTAAGCATTTTCCGTCATAAACATTCACGTCAGTTGGGGGTAGAAACGCGAATACTCTGTAGCCGAGAACGCCTGCGTTCATAGTCTCGTTTGTTTAATTGAGTGACGAGCGAAACGTTGCGTTTGAAAAGCCAACGCAATGTATATAATTTAATCGGCGTGGCGAACTGTACATCAGCCTTTCGCACCGTCTATGCATTAGTGATACCGACAGTCATATATTGTTTGCGTTGAAATCAACTGTATTTGATTTCGCGAAGGTCAGATGCAATTAAATTATTCAACTCATAAACGGAAATAATTATAACGAAATTTTGTTTTGTCGAGAAATTACCGTGCGGTACTTCAATTGGCTCAACATAAATTTATTAATGCGTTTATGATAATACTGCATCTGTATCTAAAGGTATCGAAATAATATTAATGATTGATGATAATATAATCATTTAATTTCTTCGAAATTGAAACTGATAATATCAATATGCAATTTTAGTTGTGGGGAAACTAAAAAAGAAAAAAAAAGAACATCGCTGTTAATACTTGTAAAATAAAAATTCGTTTTATCACCTCGAAACCGAAATATAAATACGCAAAATTGAAAGTTTAGATGTATCATAGATTTTTGTAGGTTATCCCGATAAATTTACCGTATTAATTGAAATGAACGAAAATTGATTTTTATTTCGAAAAAAAATGGGGCGTGTAACATTTTTTCATCATTGTTTCGAGACTATATACGATATCACTTTTCGCGGCGATGAACACGAAACCTGTGTAAAGGTGTAATTACATTTTTTCGCTCGATATGAATGACAAATGGAAAAAAAAAGGAAAATCGGTGTCTCATAATTGTCGAACACGAGTCTCGTTTATCAGCGATACGGTTCTGGCGCGTGACGCGAACTTTCGTTGTTCACCGAAGCTGTTTTATCCATCCTGCTCACTCGATTCTTCGGGGAAATAAATCCGCGATACTTTCTACCGAGTCGGCGCGCGCGAAGGGGCGAGATGATTTATTGATAGGTCCGAGAGGATTCTCCGGCAACGGTTACGTTTAGACACGAGCCGCTCGCGGGAAGAAACGATTCTTCGTGCTCTTTTTTCTCTTACTTTTTTTTTTATCATACGTTGATACGTTTTTCAACAAAAGACACAAGAGGAAGAAAAGTAATAACTTAACTGCGCGAGAAGGCGACAGGCAGATCTTCTATATATATACATTTACTTCGTTGGAACGGAGACAGAATTCTATCTCTCTAGAAAAGCGAGCGAAATCATTGTTGGTCTCGAGGGGTGTGTCAGTTATGCGAGAAGAGCGCGAAAGCTGCTGGGCAAAGCGAACTTAGATAGACAGCTCGTGCGGAAACAAGATCCGAAAATCCGAGTCTCTACTTTTTATTTATTTTATATCTTGTTCCAACTGTCCTTTCCCTTTCATATTTTTCATTTTATTTCTCTGTCACAACTCAAACGATCGTACAATACGTTATCGAAATTTCTCGTTTCCGGATTTCGAAATCGCGTAAAAATGAAAATAATAAAAAGTACACATTCCAAACAAAAATTCCATTACAACGTTGTAAAATTTTTTTTTTTTCTTGTGAAATTTGATATACCGGAAGTTTTTACGCACAATCCGGTATATAAAATTTAATGCATAATTATGGTGAAAAATCTATGTACGGTATATTAAAAGCCGCAGAGATAGTGTACTTTTAATAATTTACTTTCATTTTACTGCAAATGACTGTAACTCCAATAATTCACTATAATTCCACTGTAAAAGTACATTTTTCATCAGTGCAATTTGTCTGGCAATTTTTTTTTTTTGAAGAGTTATTAACAACGAGGATAGCGTTGGTTTTTATACGCGGCTTTGAATATTCTGCGGGAAAATTCGGAGCTTTTGTTTATTTCAGAGGTTCGATGTTACCGCATCGACGTTTCCGGGTTTCACACCCGAAAGCCGGTCGTTCACATAAAAACGGCAGTTGTCGATATCGCACAAAGAGATCGTATCGTATTGGCAAATAGTCGAGGGTACATATCAAAGCTCATCGATACAGCTGCAAGCAATTTTTTTACACTGTATTTCCAGTGATTCAAACGATTGTGCGAAACATTTCGTATTTTTTTTTTTCGTGCGTTAAATCGGTTCGTTTAATAAATATTTCGCTGAAAATTCGGGAGAATAATTAAATACGAGTTATTTACCTTGCGAGTTGCTCGGTGTTGAGGACATAAAAAAATAAAAAAAGATCAACGAAAATGGTGTATCGTATCTGTTCATCTCGCGTGCGTTCATAAAAGTGTCTTTTCAATGTCGGCTTAGGGTTGAAGAAATTCCGTGATGTTGGTACGAAGCACGTCGACCCGGCGTACCAGGGCGTCGCGGAACGCCAGTGGTTCGCCGCAGGGCCACATAGGAAGTGGTGTGACGACCTCGTCACCGGTGTCAAGAGGTCGGAGGGCTTCCGTGGCTACGGATAAGGCGGTTTCCTTGGGTCAAACATCGATTGACAGCCTTATGGACAGACAGCGTTCACCCCGCGGCAGTATGGTGCCGAACATAGCTCTTGACAACGACGATGTAACACCGGACGAGGTTTGTCATCATCAAAATTATTAATTATTATCAAAAGGGAGCTTCGGTGATTAATTGTCTTCAGGCAAAAGGAAGTCTTTTAATCGTTTTATAAGTGAAAAGGGCATCGTAACACGATATCCCGCGCGATCGTTTATTGGTGACAGTGTTACGATCATTTAATATAATCAAACAACCAAAAAAATTGAGATACAAGCAATTAAAATGATATAAAAACGGTCATTTCTCTGTAATTGCCGAATTCTGAGCGCAAACGCGAAATAGGCATTCAGAAAATTAGTTTGAATTAATTTCTCATCCAACCAATCAACCATCGATTTTTCAACTTTCAATCGATCTTTTTAAGCAGTTTTCGGGATAATACCAATTTTGGTATTTAAATCCGATCGAAATTTTTGGTGTCAATGTTCATTAAATGATATCATAGAGAAGCTATCAATTTTTGTTTGGGTTTGTGTTTCTTTTCATTAATAGCCAGTAGGTCGAAGGTTCCTACCAGATCCGGAGTTGTGTACTTCGACCAGAGGAGGTCTAATGCCGGGTGTCAATCGAAGCCCCCGAAACTCTCTGGTGCCCGAAGATTATTGCCGCAGTCCCAGAGGTTCCTTAGTACCACCCGAATCGAATTACAATCGAAGTCCGAGAAGTAGTTTGGTTCCCGGTGGACTTACACATTCCAGGAATTCGTTGATACCAGTTGAAAATGGTAGTTCACGAAATTCGACGCACTCGTTATTGCCAGAAGGAGCGAGAAGTCCTCGAGGAAGTATGGCGAACATAGAATTTGATCGAAGTCCAAGAGGTTCGATATGCCCCGACGTTAGCCGATCGCCTCGTGGTAGCATTGCTCCAACGGATCCGGACAGAAGTCCACGCGGTTCAATATGTCCGGAGATGTCGAGATCTCCAAGAGGAAGTATCGCCCCAATCGAAATGGACCGGACGCCCCGAGGTTCCGTAATTCTCGAGTATCACAATCAAAGCCCAAGGGGATCGATAATGCCGGAACCCAACAGATCACCAAGAGGATCCATAGCACCGGATCCAAACAGATCGCCGCGCGGATCGATATGTCCCGATGGCAACAGAAGCCCGAGAGGATCTATTGCGGCTCATGATATCAACAGATCTCCAAGAGGTTCGGTCGGACAACCTGATTTCGATAGAACCCCAAGAGGTTCTATCGGTGGTCAAGGCGATGCGGAACCAACGACGAAGAATAGAAGCCCTCGTGGAAGCATTGGGCCTGAAATTGATAGGAGTCCTAGAGGAAGCCTTGGTGGACAGGAGAGAAGAACCAGAGCGCTTACACCACAAGATCCCAGGAGGGCATCCGCGGATCAAGGTAAGATCTACGAGTATCTTGTTAAGATACTCTTTCATGATCCGAGGCAATCTGAATTTGCAGTTCTGTTCATTTTTAACACTCGACTGAAAAAGAGGAATGCTATCTGTTGGAGACTCCAGTAAGGTTATGCTTTTCGTGATCAAAATTGGACCAATCTGATTGAAAAACAAGTAAAATTATCCCGAGAGTTCGTTGATCTGCTCTAACGAGAATAGGAGCTAAAATTGCAGAAATGGTAATGCAGACGAATGATCGGAGTGCTATCTGTTAGAGATTTCAGTAAAGTTATGCTTTTCGTGATCAAAATCGGATCAATCTGATTGAAAAACGTAAAATTACCCCGAGAGTTCGTTGATCCGCTCAAACAAGAATAGGAGCTGAAATTGCGGAAACGGTAGTGCAGACGAAAGAGATGAGCGCTATCTGTTGGAAATTGCTGTAAATTTATGCTTTTCACGATTAATTGAACCAATCAGATTGAAAACCAAATGAAATTACCCTAAGGGTTCGTTGATCCGCTGAACCGAGAATAGGAGCTAAAATTGCGGAAATGGTTGTGCAGATAATTATTAAGATATCAACTGTATATCCCGCGGTGGCGGAGTGAATAAATTGAGGGTGAAAAAAAACGATGAAAGATATATCCCGAGTGCGTGGAAAGTGAGACTTTTAGCATATTCCCTCGTGTAATGGTGTCGTAATGTCGAAATGTTGCTCGTTAGACCATATCTTTAGCGTCAGCCCTCGGGGAGGGTGATGGAACCGCGGTCGTCAAAGAAAGGGGAGGTTCTTGCCGATGCCACCCATTTGTACCGTGGGGGATGGTACTTTTCTGCGATGTTATAACTATAGGGTCGTTGCGATAACTCTCGAATGACGGATAAACGTGTCCGATAACGGAGCACGTCGGGGATACTAAAATCATTGATAATATATAACCCACCACTGGATTATTTAATGAGGACACGTTGGAAATTGAACTAAAGTACACTTGCGGACAACGTGGATAACAGGGGATTTGAAGAGGAAAAAAAAAACAAGTAGTTCGTCCACACAGTTTTCATCCCTTCAACGGAAGTAGGCTAATGGATAACGAATATGATACTAATAATAAAAGTGATTAATTAATGATTAACCAATGAAAGTAGTCTTCCTTTTGAAACAAAAAAAAAGTCGGCTAATGAACATCAAATATTTGAGAATAATTTTCCTGTACAAAAAAAAAGTTTTTGCTTACTTAACCCTCCGGATATGCAGTTTGGACGTTTTTATTGTACAAAATGTGTTGGAAAAAAATTCAGGTACGACGAGCAATCGAAATACCTCATCGTATCGACAGCGAGAAGGCACAACGGGAAGTGGACGTTCCACGGGAAATTTTGGACCGCAAACGAATCTCGGTTACGGAACTAACGCTTGGGCCGACTCTCGAAGGGCCAGCAGTTCCGTCTCACAGGTAAATATTGCGTTACAAACTTTACTTACGAATGTGACATGAATTACGTCACAATTTGCTTGAGAATTCAATGCAAGCTTCACTCCCTATGCTCGACACGTGTCTGATGAACAGGTCTCCTCATTCGCACCCGGAAAATGATTAGAACTTCGCGAATCAGTAGAAAACTTTTATGATATGTATGTCTATAGAATTTTAGCTCAATACCAACTTCAATAATGTTGTTTTGAAGTGACAAATTTGTTTTTTTTCTTTTTTTTTTTTTTGAGATTTTATAAAATTATGCACGATAAGTGCATTTTTAGACATTGCATAAAAATTAATTTATACAACTGGTATTTTACGGATCAGAATTGATGCCACTAAAAAATGGAAAAAAAAATTGCGTCGAATTGATGCAATTTATTTTTTTTTTTATAAGTTCCACAGAGCAGAGCACTATAAATTGTAAATATGTCGAAAGCGTCAACGAAAAAAGCCGATGGATATGCATAGCCAGGTATTCATCTACATACTGCATAATGAAAGAACAACCTGAACCAACAAATTTTCGTGTAATAGAGCGGCGAAAAAGCTCTTCGCTGCGACACTAAAGACTCACTAGTCTTTCCGAGTTGAGATGCAATTAAAATTTTACGTGCAGCAGTTGCCTCTTCAAGTTCCGCCAAAACGTGAGAAATCCGCAGACAGTTTCTTTGCCGATGATATTAAAATTGCTTTTGGCGAATTAGAAGGAAAATTCTCGTAATTTGGGAATTTTTTTTTTTTTGCGTTAGTTCGCTCGGGAATTTATTAATAGTTTTAGTAATTTTTTTATTTTCGATAATATCCGATATAGTAAAATTATTTTTTAAATATGTAACACGAAAAATCGTAAATATTAAGGTTTTAGTCTATATGCGCGATATGAAAAATTCTATATCCCATCACCGTTGCGGCATTGACGATAAGATGGGTGTTCCTCACTTACGGACGAACGTTTTTTAAGAGCAACACTCAAGCCTCAGTTTGCTTTGGAGCTCAAAACTTCTCGCATACTTTGTCCCCTTTGTGCCCAACGGAGATACATCTCAAAAGAAAAACTTTCTCTGTACTTTCGTATTCACTCAGCATGCCATTGCGAGACTCTACACGGGCTATTCGAGGAAAAATTCAACACACGATCTTTGAAGTCCGGTTTTCAATTTTGCCTCCCGATAATACTAATAATAATAATAATAGTAATGCTCTCAGAAATAAAATATATTCCGTATGAATAAATTTATGAATATTTTACAAATCGTAAAAAAGTACGTTGATAATATTTAATCTTTAAAATCAATTATTTTTTTACATTTTATTCCGCACAAAAAAAAAAACAGTTTATACTAATAATAATAATAGCAATGGTCTCAAAAATAAAATATATTCGAGATGAATAATTTTATGACATTTTTTTTAATTATAAAAAAGTGTTTCGATAAAATTCGTAATTAAAATAAATTAATTTTTCATCATTATATTCTGCACAAAACAAGTGACGAAATGCGTGTGTTTTTTTTAAATATCGAAGTTTGTATTTTATTGATTAAATAATGTATTTTTCTGCGCACCTATCTAAACTGACTGCAATATTAATTCACCTTTGGACTGACCGCACTCTATCAGCTCGAATGACAAGATTTAGTAAAAAAAAAAAAAAAACAAAAAATCTCGTGAATATTTATCAGGTATGGAGAAGCCGAATATTATACAAAGTATCGTGTAGTTGAAAGAACAGTTCGTGAGAAGGAATGTGAATTTGTCGGGTAGGAAAAGCAGTTATCGGATCGGACGCGCTATGGCCGGAAGGGGAATGACGGAGAATTATCGAACGGACAACCCGCCAATGAGACACCCCGACTCCTGCTTCAGTTTTCAGGGGACGAGTCGCGGAGGCTTTGCGGGGGTGTCGTTAATTCGATGGAGAAAGGTTCATCCGGTTCCGGTCCACTGGGTGTCGCGACTTATGGTACATTGGTGTTTCAACTCAAAGACGCCCACCGCGAGGCCAGCGGTACTTGTGATTTTGTTTTTCGCGCTATGAGGGTCGTCAGCAAAACAATGGTCGTTACCGTTTGTCTCGCTTGTCTGTCTACCGTACCGATTCTTATGCTCATCATGGGTAAGTTTTTGCAAATTACGTCATTAAAATTATATTTGAAAAATTTGAAAAAAAAAAAAAATTTGGTTATTTTTTGATAAAATTTTTTAACTTCACATAACACTTCGTCACTTTTTTTGTTAATATGTTTTTAAACTTTACACGTTAAAAATCGATTTTTTTTTGGTTTCGTCTTTATTTTATTGAAAATTGTTTATATATTGCGTAACAAAAATTGATAAAAAAAAAAATCATATTTTTTTGTTCTCGTCAATGTTTTGTCAAATTTTCCGTTTGGGTAGTCAAATAAAATTTCGCGTGACATTTATTAGCCTAAAGAAAAGAACAAAAATATCCATACCAATTATTTTTTCTCGTGATTCGATCACCGGAAGGGTTTCATTGAAAAGCACGTGTCAGCGAAATTGTAGTTGAAATATTAACCGTCAACAACAAACGAGTGGTCGTTTGTTAAACTCCGCGAACGGTGTTATTAGCGCTCGAGAAAATTCCCAGTTATAGACGATCGCATGTCTGGCAATCCTTAGTCAAAGACATTGAAACACAAGCTGTTATCATTTCGCGAAATGAAACTCCGGCACTGCGAACGTATTTGACGAAACAAGTTAATTTACAAAGAATAAATTTACGACCGGATGTCCGAAAAGTCGAATTGGTGGTTTATTCGCGATACGAAATTGTTTTCGAAGGGCTTATCAAGGGGTAGAAACAGAGAAATATATATATATATTTGCTCATTTATCATCGCCGCGTTCGAAGAAACTAAGAGAGACGATGTCGATCGCATCGTAAAACAACTGCTATTGTACATAACATGGAAATTGTTCCATATACCGGAGACCGGTCCGTTTTTCAATGTTTGCTCCATTCCATTGTTTACCGTTTACGAACGTCGAATAACTATTTGCTCGCGTCAAACAAGCGGAGAAAAGCCGAATTTATTGGGAAATCGTCAGCGTTCGTTTGCACGTGAATTTTGGAATTCACGTGATCGGTGAACCGATAAATCAATGTACAAACATGAGAACAAAGTGCATTAAACGAAACACTACGGTTCCATCTGATTCTCGGTATCGTCGACGCGAAAATCGAGTTCATCAATTTATTCGCGAATTTTTTATTTTTTATTTTTGCTATTGGATGAGTCGCAAAATTTCGTTGGTTCTGACGCCCTTATTGTGTGTTCCATTTGATTGGCAATAAACGCGAATAATTTTGAAATAAATTCCGTGTTAATAATTGATTACCGATTGGCAAGATGCCAATCGCTGATTCTCATTGCCAATCATCTTTACATGAATCGTTACGTGAATTAGCTGTTTTTTTTTGTTCCCGTTGAGATAATTTTATTGCGAATTATCGACGCCCACTTGAAAAATGCAATTTCATTCCTATAGAAGCTCTCGTGTAAATTGGAATATAACATAACACGCCCACTGAAAAATTCTCGCATTTCTTTCCCGAGTGAAAAAAAAATTGAAAAAAATCAAAGTCGATGGAATAGAAAATCCGATTATCAACAAATTCTTCAAATTAATTCTTCAATTTTTATTAAAACGCGACAAATTTTACAATCTCAGTAAACCGTTTCACCACTGTGCGCCAAAAAATCGATCGATTTTTCGTAATTTTTATTTCATCACTAATTTCTCTGGTCGTATTGTTTATTTTCCATAAGTTATAAAAATTAATAAGTATTAATTGATGAAATTGATTATTATTATTCATTTTTTTTAAATTGATTTCTTAATTTTTTTATAATTTTTGATGTTGCATACGAATTTTTTTTTTTTTTCTAATTTTCAAGTGGGATTTATGTGTTCGAAATATCTGTGTGTTAAGGTTTGCAGTTTATAAGGGAATGTCCCAAAGAGCCAAATATACCGTTGTACATGGTAGTCGGTGGGGCGTTGGGGAGCTTCAGGATGTTTTGGGCTCTATATTCACAAATACGTTCCCGCAGACTGGAAGTATTGAGCGTTCCGAACACGAGACCTCACGTTTCGCCGATGCAATTGGTCTCCATAGCCCTCTCATTGTTTCTATCGATTTGGTTCGTTTTAGGTGAGACGCGATAAACCAGACGTATGTTAACTTCAATTCTCTCCTATTAATACGAATCTACCGCTGTCTCACGTACGCCAATTTCAACTGATAATTCTCCATTTCACTCGTGTCAATCCCATCCTATCCTCGAACTGTCTGCTCCATCCGTTCCTAATCCCGTTACACCGCCCCCTCGCGGTTTGTCATTCCCGTCCGTTCCTCGTAAATTTAAATTCCCCGTTTAGCTAATCGACGCATTTTCTCGTATTATATCGAATTCTCGATTATTCCTTAGGAAACTATTGGATTTGGAGTATAAAATGGCCGGATTATGCGCCAAAAATGTTCGATCCCGATCACTGGTGCGACAAAACACTTTACATATTTTCCGTCGTACACATCGGCGTTGTTTACGCTGTTCTCGCTGCGTGCATCATCACGGCTATCTGTCTTGCGATCTGTAGATTTTTCGCGTGTCCGTGGTTCGAGAGGTGAGTAATATTTCATTTTTATGTTTATTAAATTATGAAAAATATTATTAAAAAAAAAAAATCGTCACAAAACAAAAAAATTTCATCGTTCCTGATCCGTTTTTTCGTATCAAATAACAACGCGGATGGAAAAATACATCGAATATTTTAGTTTTCAATGAAATATCGCAACAATGTCTGTGAAAAACATGGAAAAATCGTAACAAAGGACGCCATTTTTTTTGTTTTTTCGTAATAATTCAATGCGAAAAAAAAAATGTTTTAAATCATATATTTTCGCGATTAACACGAGTCCGATAACAAGTAAAAAAAAAATTCTACGCGTTTGTTAATCCGAACGAACCCTATTATTTCCACACAGTAGAAAAAATTTGGAATCCATTTGTCAATTAAAAAATGCTCGTGTATCTCGTGTAGTGCACTCGTTTGTGTAAATTCTCCGCGCGGCGACTGTGACTGGTTAGCTAAAATGCATTCGGCGCGAAAAGCTTCAACAGGGGTTTTTTTCATGGCGAAAAGCACTTTGCTTTTCGTGAATGAGTTGAAAGGGTGGTCCATTCACGTTTATAACGCATAGTATGCCGCAAGCAACCCCTCTGTGTCTCGCAGACGTTCTTTGTTTAGCGAAAACATCTTTCGCGAGAAATTTTTTATTTTTTTCACTTTACGGACGACGCATGCGCACTGCGCATTGGCGCGTCACTGTTTATTCGTCGCAAGCTTACAGTTATAAATCTTTCTATTCAAAGCCCCGGTACTTTTCTTTTATACCCACACGGTCGGCTCGTATTACAATATTTACGGACGTATGCCAGCGGCCAAAAAATGAGAAAACGAAATTCAGGAAATTCATGAAAGCTTTCCGTGAGATACCGGAAAAAGTGTCTCGAAATGTGGGTCACTTCGGGTCGTTTCGTACGTATCGCGTGTGAACATAATACTTCATGTTCTTTTTTACTGTTCATACTAATAAATTTATCACGAAAGACAAACTTTTTTTTTGTTTTTTTTGTTTTTTTTTTTTTTTTTCGACAAAATCGTTAATGGGTTTTTCGCCCGTCGATATATCGAGCCAAATACGCGACCTCCGTTCTCTCGTGACAGACTCATTTAGGTAGTCATTTAGGATAACAACCCGGGAGAGGCGTCGCTCAATCCATTTCACGAGGCCACAGAGGCGGCCCTGCGGAGTGCGACGATCCGCTGTCCAACCACCGCGTGATTGCCTTTAGAATGTTTAGTCTACGGATCGCGTGGCACTATGTGCTCTTCACTGACGTGTAGACCCCGTTCAGGGCTGCTGCTTCTCGCGCAATTACCGAACGGCTCGAACCGCTATCAATTCTCTACGAACAACTAACGCTTCTTTGGCAACTGGCAAAGGAATTTATTACGCGAGAAAACAAAAATACGCGTTTTTAAAAAAATAAAATTGAGAAGAATAAACACGAAGTCGATGAGTAGTCGTTTATCGATATTTATTTTTTTTTTTATTGAAACCTATTGCCCATTATACGGTATTTTCGTGAAACGGCGACACATTTTTCTCCTCAGTCAATATTTGATATTCGTGTCCCGCGAAATCCGCGCGGGACACGAAAAAAAAAATCATTCTGCCGAATATTTGTTTCCGCAAAGTCGTTAGTATTTTCGTTTTAATCGAAATAGACGAGTTGCGAAGAATCTGTTCGATGGTTTGATTGATTGAAAAATGAGTTTGTTATTCGATCGAATTTTACAAAATTGTTAGTCCGTTTGATTTTCCCGCATAGCGATTTTTTTTATTTATTTTAGCATCCGGAAAATTAAACGTTACGGTGTAGTGGAGAAAATAGGGGATTACATCCCGCCGAACATTTTTCTTTCTCGTCTGTTATACAGATACAAATAACCACGGAGATCCGTTCGCTTGCGGGAAGGTGTGGGTGAGAGAAAAGCGGCTGCTGTCGCAAGGGGTCGCGAGAGAATATCACTCGACGGCAAAGTCCTGGAGGAGTTGAACGAGGATGACGAGGAAGAGGCCGAGAAATCCGCGGACGCGGTCGCCGGAGTACGGGAAGTTCGTTGGGTCGACCATGTCGTACACGAAGTCAAGTTTAGCAGCAAAATGCAGTTTCGAGTGCCGGATATAATTGAATTGTAACTGACGCGAAGACTCGAAGAAGTTTCGACAAATTTTTTGCATCAAACTCCCTATTCGGGTTAAAAAATACCTCCAACGACGAAAAAAGAAAAAAGAACGCTGATGTCGCAAGAAATTTTTTTTATTTCTTGCAAATTGCAAATATGGAGGAAATGCGAGGACCGGCATCATAAGACTCCGTTCGAGGTAAGGAAAAAAAAATGTTACGTTTTTCGACTGAATCCATTTCGCATAGATCGCGCGCATTGGATTAACTTTTTTTTTCATGCTGATTACGACGATTGTTAGTCGATTTTTAGAGACATACGATAAATAATGAGTGTATAAATAGAGTTGGAAGTAATGCGGGTCATATAAAAAAAATTATCTCATCGTTGGAATAAAAACGAAAAAATCATTAATCCGAACGATTAGTCGGCGAATTAGTTGAATAAAAATCTAAAAAACTTTTATCGGCATTTTTTTTTCTCGAAAACGCAGGCCGCGTTGTTTTTATCTTAAAACGAAAATTCAGGTAGAAAAAGTGTATAATTAGTAGCGACCAACATATTGGTTTCCATCGGGTTATACGTTGGACAATATATTCACGACTGTTGCGTGGAGACAGACGCGATTGCGAATAAAACTTTCGTACGATAAATCGTTTGTTTTTGTCGGGCGACAGGAGGAATAAAAATGTTTCGTTATATCGCGATAGCTTCGGTAGTAACCACTCCTCTTTTTCGATATAAACTTTCTATGAAAAAATGCGAAATATCATTATCCACATAGCGATATCCAAGCGCTGCCGTCCTTCTCGCACGTGACACACTCGATCGCTATTTATTATTCTTGAATTAAGAATACAATTATTATATCGTAATCGCAATTACAATATTTGAATAACGCGCGATGTTTCCTACGAAAAAAAAAAAAAAATCGTAATATAAAATAAATAAAAAAATATTAATAAAAAAATAAAATGAAGAATCAGACGGAAGGAAGGAAGGACGGTAAAGAATCAGTAGCGAGTATCTCAAGTCTAATTTTATCGATAAGTTAGTGTTTAGATAACGTATGCGAGGGGACGATGGACGTTCGAGAGGCATAGATAATAAACTCCTTTGAGAAATCGGCTATAGGTCATTCTTATTACAGATGTATAATAGATAATCGTCCAACTGGGTAGCGTCCGTGAGAAAAAGAAACGTGTGAAATGAAGTAAGAGAGTCAATTAAAAAAATATAAAAATAAAACGTATGGAATAAACGTCCCAATTTTACGTGCGTCGTATTCATTAATGTGTCATCGTCGCTACGTAAATGTCAACGCGTAGAAAAAATTTTAAAAATAAAAATTTCGGGAATAAATTTTACGTGTCCGCGTATACGTGTGTGTGTGGGTAGCATGTTATGTTTATCCGACGCGTAAGGAGGACCTGACCAAGTCGTCTACAATAGTTAAGTAGACTTAGCGTTCGAAAAAAAAAAAAAAAATAGCCTCCATCTTTAATTCAGCGCGCTTAGCAAAGATAACTCGGGAGAATATATATATATATATATATATATATAACACAACCAAACGTCGAGTAGTAATTTTAATTTTGTGCTCGCGGCCGCGCAAAGGTTCGAAAACGGGTCCATGAATGTCGTGTAAAGGAAACAGAAAAATAAAAAATTAGATAGTCGAGGCGGATGTCCCCATCGTGGGATATATCGATTCGACGTTGAAAAAAAAAAAGGATTTCAAATTTAACAGATAAAAAAAAATTAAATAGGGCCACAATAAGGGCTTCGACGATAAAAAATTTTAAACAGATTATTCTTAGGAGAAATTTTTTAAAAATTACCGAAGCTACGAAATAAAAAAAAATCAGGTTGCTATATATCCTATTTGCCCACGTCGTCTAAAATTTAATATCTGACGACAGGAGTCAGAATCACGAAAATTGCATTTTTTTAATTTTTATTTTAATTATCGCATAGAATATTTCGCATTGACATATTGGTCAATAGACGATATTTTTTTCGTTCGCCGGTCGATCCTAATGTCGATGTTACCATAGACGATAACATTGTAAATTTAAACATAAATATTCCTCGATGGAGATTATTCGTAGGATTAAACGCTGTAGAAAATGTATATCATCGAGAATAAGAGACATTTCTTTTCTAATCTTAAAAAAAAAAAAAAAAAAAAAAAAAAAACACGTGTCTTGAAAGTTTCTTTCAATTTCACGCGGGACACGATATGATATTTCTCCTTATGGAATCGAGCGGTTGGGACACAGGTTATCTCTACGGCATCGGTTCGAGAGATTGATAATAGAACGACGACGAGAGTGGACCACAAAAGGGAGGAGGAATATCCGGTTTCGCTCCGTTTGTTCTCCGGTGTGACGAGAAAATCGTTTCGCCTGCCTTTATCCGCGAGAGAAACCGCGGATTTACTTTGATGAGAAAAGCTCTCGGCAAAAGTGAATGACGCGCGGTTTTCGCCCGACAGTATTGTCGTAGGGATAAGCGCGCGTTATACCGTAATAACTCGAACCCGAACATTTTCCTCATCTCCGATCGCCGTTACAATATCGATATCCGAAGAGAGACTATCAATAATCGGGGAAACACAAGTTCCGCTTGAAGTAATGTTCGCGAGAACATTTTTAATCCAGCGAACTACGATATTTTTGTATTACGAAGTATTATATTTTTTATTATAGCGAAGCTTTGCCATGATCGGTCGGATAACTATATAATACGTGTTACTCTTATCCATCGTAGTTTCTAAAAATTACGTCATTGGCGTCCAATTCTCGCACGTGCCGTAAAATTACGAAATTTCGATACATTTTTTTTTTCCGAAAATGAAATATACTCTTGAAAATCTGCAGCGAGACAACGTAATCGATATCACAGTTAGAGGTTTATAAAAAAAAAGTGCAAGAATTCGGCTTGCAAATCGGAATATATATTACTATTGTTAATTTTCTATTGATCTATTAATATGTATAATTTTTCGGCGTCGTAAGGGAGAATTGGATGAATACTATTCTTCTCAAGCCGAATAGACGATAAAATTGCGTTTCTCTCGGTAATGAGCAGAAAAAATGCCTAATTAGATTGTCTATACGATACAGATAATAATATGAAAAATCGGTAACAAAAAGCCTCTCTGGTCCGGGAGGTAGCTGGACGAACGAAACATAACCCTAAATCAACGGTGCGGTGGTCAACTGACTGCCACTTTAATTAAAAAAAAAAACCCGGAAATTAAAAAAAAAAAGGAAAACGCACATTACATCGTATTCCGTGCTTGAAACGTTGTACAATTTCGCAACGAGGTGCTATTTATCGAAATAAAAAAAAAATTCGAAAAATATATTGTATACATTTTTTGTTTCATAATTCGAAAGATTCGTGCGTCCACCCGCGTCCGTCGAGACTATCGGCTTACGATTCAAATCGTTGAAAAAAAAAAATTCTTTATAGTACTGTTAAACATTATCGTTGAATTCCATGATGTAATATAGAGACTTTAATTATTTTTGTACAAAAAAAAAGAGAGTGATGAAGAGATAAATGAAAATCGTACTGTTGTCCAATCTATCCGGAGGACCGAAGGGAAAATTGCGTTTTTTATTAAA
Organism: Cryptus viduatorius; assembly: GCA_964006125.1. Taxonomy (NCBI): domain Eukaryota; kingdom Metazoa; phylum Arthropoda; class Insecta; order Hymenoptera; family Ichneumonidae; genus Cryptus; species Cryptus viduatorius. The sequence continues at coordinate 7,471,713 of OZ023220.1, forward strand.
GTTTATGATAGTGTTATGCGTTGTAATTGATTTTCTTCGAAGAATTATCTGTTAAATTCGTGTTTAAAGGGTAAGTGAGTGTCTAGCGGTCTTTTTGCTGAGGCCGCGTTTAATCTAAGCTAAAAAAAAATAATTATCGCTAAGTCCCTCGAAGTATCGTTGGGGCTTTGGTGGAAAAGCGCGGTAGGCGCGATTTGTGGTCCGGGGCTTTAAAGTAGAATTTTCACCGACGACGAAGGATTATCGAGATACTCTTCAACGTCCAGTCGAATTAAAAGAAAAAATCTCATAGACACGCGACAGGACGAATAAAAAAAAGAAATATATATATATACTTCCACGTATCCTAAGCGCAAACTCGCAGCTAACATTCTTATGGTCCAATGGCGCAGGGTCACCCGTACTTGTTTTCCGTTTTAACTTGGGAAACGCGTACACAACGGTAGTAGGATTCATTCATTATTTCGCGACAACAATAAATAAATACTATATATATATATATATATTTACGAACACACATTCACGAGATAAGGGTCCAATCACACCTTTTAATCCGCTAAAAAAAAAATAGTTTGTACTAAATATGAATATAACATACCAATAGAATAAAAAAAAAAACATACACGCGCGTTTATGCAAAAATTAAGCCGTAACGCACACTAGCGATCGTAACTTACGTTTTTTGCAAATGGAGATCACATCAATATCCGAACGATATATCAGTAAAAGGAATAAAATCGAACCATATCACACACTCTTGAAACCACAAAGTCAGACATTCATTTTCTAAGGGTTTTTTGTAATCGTGGATCACATATCAAAACGATGCAGTTATTTTCGATCGAATACCAAAAAAAAAAAAAATTTAAACACGACAAAAAAATTACGCATTACGATAGAAAAGAGTATAAATAAGTACCTTGAAACTTTGACTAGCGAAACTATGTCGTATTTCAATGATAATATATATATATATATTTAAGAAAAATGTACTATATATCCGGAGACAAAAAAGCTCATCAATTAATTTGTGTAAAATTTACCGTTTTAATTAACGGTTTTGCAGCTCAAAAAAGAAGAAAAAAAAAACAGAAAAAAAATAACTGAGCCAAATTGTAATGTCATCGAAAAACGATATTTGTCGAAATGTCCAAATACACACATTACGTAAATGATCGTTAAGATTCCTTTACTTATGTATCATATTAAATTTAATCGAAACTTTAGACGTTGACAATTAAAAAAAAAAGTGTGTATGAGTTTCTGTGCGAAAGAGATGCGTCGACGATTAGTATGCGAATGTAATTAATTAGGATTAAGAATTTATTGAAACGGCGAAAAAAAGAATAATAAAATAAAAAAATACGCAACAAATTGACGGTAAAACACAAAAAATAATTGACACGAAATTGATATAGTTTTACGTACACCTATTCTGTGGTAAATGACTGTGAGGGATACGGTAATCGAATATTGTGACCTATTTGTATCGCAATTGCGAGCCGAACATCGATGAATATACATATGTGTATTATATGGTATACATTTATCATATACATATTATATGCCTACCAATAAACATTTTTCTTCGATGATATCGTTATTTGTTTATTTACAATCCTTTCATTTCCAGCAAAAAGGCCTCTAAAAAGCGTTGCGATGCTTTAAAAAAAAAATCGCAATCGCAATCCTGCATTCATCATCATTGTGATTGAATGCGAATAAATGAAGAAAACATTACCTCAAAAAAAATGTATTTCAACATATCGAAATTTCGTCGCTATACGCCGCCATTATTTTTTTGTTCACCTCAAGCCAAAGGATTTCGATCGCATCATCGCGTCATCCAGTGTATCGCAATTTCAACATTACAAAGGGTGAAATCAAAATAATTTTACATAATAAAAAAAAAACTCACTGAAAGCGGAGTTTAATAAAGAAATTGTGTAAAAAAAAAAATTCACACAATAACTATCTGCATATTGTAGTCGTGTGATTTCCAAACTCAATAACTTGAAATCTCCCGATTATCTATAATACGCGAAGAATTATTTGAAATTTCGATCGCTGTTCATTTATTTGAAATTATCTTTTATTCGTCTCTCGTCAACGCCAATAAAAAAAATATATTTTCGTCGATTCTGAATTGGAAACAGTGGTTGGGATATCTATATTAGTTTCTAACTCCGACAACAACGGTCACCTATAAAAGTATCGTCATTGATCTATTGAATCGTCAGACAATGAACGCATTGAAGTCCAACCTAATCGCGTCGATGCAGCCAACGCCACCGTATTGAATTCAGTTCAATGGCGAACATTGATCGATCCACGAAGATAGGAGTAAACATCGTCGTATTCAGAGTACCAATTACTGTTTTCCCGCAGTTTCGACACAATATATACATATATATATACATATATATAAATCACAATTCATCGAAAATCGTTCAGTGAATATAATCAAATTTTTGTTTAAATCGTAAGGCGCGATAACTTTTTCTCAAGTATCCAGTATCGTCGATTGTGTAAAAAAAAGTGATAACACGCACTCGAGTCGTCGATATATTGTCGTAAATGAAGATTAAGGGGAGTATATTATTACGAAATTTTAACTAAAAACGCTTTCCGCACGAAAAATAATCCGAAACACGACTTTTTGGTGATTTTTATCGACGCAAATTGTTTTTAATTGTCGATACCATACGCCGAAGCGATATCATCGGAATCTCTTCCATACGGAGATATTTTCTATTCTCGATTACGATAAAGAAATTCACGAAAGAATTGAAATCTTTTATATAGATAAACTTCGATTGTCGCGTTTATCTCGGAAAGTTTTCTAATGCTAAAATCTGTAGATTCATCGACGATTCGTACGAAGCTTAACGGAGAAATCATGACTCTGTTGTCGGTGGGGTTCTGTCGCGAGAAAAATATGAAATTCGATCTAAATGCAAATGATCCTTAGACCGGAGTGGGGAGTACCGTGAAAACCTCTTTCATGAAAACTTATTTAACCTCCGTTTGGAAAAGTTTTTTTCTTCGCTGAAAGCTCATCTACGACTACAGCACAATATACATAAACACATATGTATATATATAAACATCTATGTATATGTAGAGAACAGGCTATGTGAAAAAATTGCCGTTCCGTGCGTAAAGCCCGCCGTATCCCAGTGGATAAGGACGTTGGTATTTTTTCCGTTTTGTAAGCTCCGGTCACGAAAAAAAAAATGCTTGAAGGACCCATCCAGAGCACTTCGTACATTGAATTTGAAGGAAAGGTTCGAAAAATTATTTTTTTTATCGGACATTTCGATTGAAATGAGTATGAAGTAATTTTTTTTGTCCCTAACTACTTATCGCACATTCGGTTGGCTCTTAATTCGCGCTGCTTTAACCGAATTACAATTTCTTTTGACCATTCGCATGATTAAAGAAGTAAAAAAGAGACGAAAAGAAGGCGCTTATTATGACGTGGCAGGTTTTTGGATTACATTTACTTTGAGTTCTCGAAGGGTCGGCCCCGGAGTCGGGACGTCGGGCCTCCGATTTCTTTCTCGTAATTCGAGTAGTCGCGCGCGTCGGCATTAGACGACATTTGGCGAAGACTTTTTGTGTGCGAGTGCCTCAGCACTAACAGAGCCGTAATTCGAGTGAGAGAAACGTGTGTCACGCGACACGACAGCGCGGCCGGTTGTATGTCACGCAGACGTTAGGAATTGAGGTGGAAAGGGTTCAGTAGGTACTGCCGACGACAAGACCGCACGGAAACGGCAACGAAAGAGGACTTAATTGTTGCCTCTAGTGGCTCGTGTTGTGACAGGGATTGAAATTCTATACCCTCACATGCACGACAACTAACTTTACGCGCTCCTGTGGGAATTTTTTTTTTTCGATCCCATTGCGTTATACGATAACGAAAAAACGAGCGAACGATCAATATAAAATTTCATCGATAAGTACAAAATTTTTCTTTTTTCTATTAAATTCTAACATTTTCACGATATTTTGAAATGAAAAAAAAATCGACTACCATAACTGGCAACAAATCTAATTTAATAAGATGAAATATATCGTATTAAAATATAATATACATTGAAAAAAAAAATATTATCGCTCCTGTGGGCATTTTTTTTACTGTCGATCTTATTGCGTTTTACAATATCGAATGGTGAATCTAAAATTTCGTCGATAATTAAAAGATTTTTTTTAAATTAAATTCTAAAATTTTCACGATGTTTTCAAATAAAAAAAAATCACTCTCATCAGAATCGTAGTTTAATAAGATAAAATATATCGTATTAAAATATAAAAAAAATAAAAAAAAAAGTTAATCTTATAAACAAGATATTGATTCTATAATCAGTTTTTTTAAATGATATTTGTATATTAATAATAGCGACAATGTAATAAACTATTATATGCAAAAAAATTATAAAACGAAAAAAAATTGCATACAATATTTCGATCGATTGCGTGGACTGAATTATTTTTGGGTATTAATATCCTTCCGACTTCTCCTACACGACTGTGTCGTGTGCTATTAATATTAAATATCATAGTAGGAATAGATTTTATCGGAGTAAAGTTAAGTGTCACTTAAGCCAATGGCGTAATTATTGTAGTAGCGCGGTGGATATTAGAGGCCGAACACTCGCGTGAATTCGATCCGAAGATCGGAGAGAGATGCTATCGCAACGGTGTCACGTTACTCCACATTCTGCTCCGGATCTCTCGGTATATATAGTCAAACGCGGTAGACGCTCCCGCGTCAATAGAAGCGGAAACGTTTCACACAGTCTCAGAGTTTATTGGCTCGGGACCAGCCACTTTGTGGAGTACTCGAGTTCCCCAGCGTAGTAGCGAAGTGTTAAAGTGTACGTAGCGACCCGCTGAGGGGGTCACCCAGCTGAGCATTACCCAGAACCCACCACGTGGAGGTCGTCTGCATTCGTGTCCTGTGCCCCTAAAAGGGGCGTTGTTTTTTCAATTATAATAAATGTCGTAATGTCTTTAAATTGAAGTTTCGTAAATTCTAATATTAGTTTAAGAAAATGATAGCTTTACCATTATAGTTATGATATTTAATTGATAGTTAATTTTTGGATGATAGTTAATTTTTTTTTCATATCTTCGATCGCTGTATGCGATTTGCAAAATCGTCTTTTTAGACGTTTCACGATGTTTACGGGACAAAGATTTTTTTTTTCAATTGATTTGGATAAAATTCAAAATGATTTAATCCGTTACAACCGACGATTAAATTGTGCCCCCGATACATGCGGAGGCTGCGCTGTAGTTTGGTAAGCAGCGCACCGTATGGAATAATATGAATGCGATTTATCGCAGAATCTCGCATCTGCCGAAGTGCCTGTTGGCTATACAGAGACGTGCCGTCATAACGCGGAGGACATAAGGAGAGATTGTAGCTTTTCGATTAATAATAAAGGGTGCGTTAAACTCACGTCAACTCGAATTACGGTACTTTACGCAGTGTGCCACTATAGAGCGGTTGGGATCGTTGTAATCCTATGCTTACATCTTCGCCCCGGGTGAACGGATAAATACGTCAGACACAATGTTTGCTATCTCGCTACGAATAGATCCGAATATATTACGGATACATATAGATATTTATATATATATGTATTATAACAAAGTTATTAAAAGACCGCAAATATTGACGCGCGTCATATTAATTAAATTTATCTCCAAATTCCGAACCAAAAAAAAAAATTCGAAAATTTCCTTATATTTGACAATTTTTGTTTTTATCTTTTTTATTTTTCCGATTTTTGAAAATGTATAATTCGAATTTTTAGAAAACTATAGTAACTGTATATAAGAGGGTTAACAGTTCTTAAACTTCGAAAAAAATAGTTTTTTAAATTTTTTCCGAATTTTCATCACGTTTTAAATTTTTTTTTGCGACTCAAGCAGATCCGCTGCGTTGAAAAAATGCGAATAAAAAACTTAGAAGGCTGTCGCGATGGCCGCTGAAGAAAACGTTGGAATTCATGTAAGATAGTAGTTGTAATTCGTTGGTAACAATGGAGTGTTGCGGTCTTAAGCCAAACCCCACTGAGCCACGAACGCGGCGCATAAGTCCGCTTCTACAGGCAATCCGGTTTGGTTACTTCACACGTGGTATAGTTATGAGAGAATTCCATTGCCGATGGGCGTGTCGGACGCAAATCGTCTATCGATGCATGCGCCAGCGGATTGGAATAGAAAAAAAGGGTTGAAAGGGACACGCAACTATTCATATGTCACGCGAGAATATACACGACAGACAGACAACTCATAATGCAAGAGCCTTGAAATGCATTATCGTAAATTTATCTAATCTTATCTAAGTAATGAAAAAACAACTATTGCATCACGTGATTTTGTAAAGAAAAACAAAAATCGTCTATTCATATTATAACCGTTGGGCTTCAAACAGAGAGATAAATAATTGATTACTCCGCTTGAATGTGTTATGTTTGCCCATTTGTTGCTTAAACCGGTTAGTACAGGTATTCCCGATATTGCCAATTGAACTGTTCAATCGGAACGGCGAACTCGATTCTCAAGAGGGCGATGAAAGGGTCTATTGGGAATCGACCACTCGGTAGCTTACCTCGATAGCTCTCGCGTTCTCCTCTCGCATCGTCGCGAATTCTCTCCTCGATTGAACGTCGGCGTTCTACGGCACTCGCATCGCGGCAATAACGCTCAATTAGCGACTAATACATAGACCAACGCCGGGGGGTACACAACATTGCTGAATCGCAAATTCGCAGCCATCAGAACGAAGTCACGACAAATCCATGTAAAACTAAGATTACACAATCGTATCTAATTTTATCTCTGCCCGTCGGAGACGGTGACACAGTTCGGAACGCTATGTAAGGAAAATCGATATGTTAACAGTTTCGAAGAGAAATTTCACCGCTCTATCAAAGGTTCGCTATTCGAAGGAAGAAACATACAATAAAAATATTCTAACAGAATTGTTTTTTGGAAAATCAAATGCCATTTTAGATCGATTTAAGACGAAATGAAAGTAAGAAAATGATTTGAGAATTTTTTTTTTTTTTTATAGAATTTCCAATTTTTTCAAATCGAATTTTTATTTATATTCAATAATATCGATAGAAAATCTAATTTTTTTATTAACATTTTATAAACCGATGTGGAGATTTTTTTTATTTGGTCAGAACGCCATTGCGAACGTACAATCGTATAGAAATTAGAAATGCAATTTTTTTTAACATATAAAAAAAGTGTTGCCTCTTTTTGGGCAGAAAATTTCACCCTTAAAATAAATTTCGATCTATTTAACGTATCCTGAGGTAAGATAAGGTATTTAAAGATCAATGACTATCATATCATACAGTTGCAGATTTGCAGCATTGCAACCGGTAATTCAAAACTGAACTCATAGTTGCATCGATTTCTTCGGAAAAAAGTGATTTTTCCAAAATTAATTAACTTCGGATTAGCGCCAAAGTGCTGCAAACCGTCGGGTCTAAGAATTGCGTCGTATCTAACTGACCAAACGCCGCCGATTTCTCGTCGAGTAGCGGACACCACCCTCGACAAGACTGATCCCTCGGGTATATCGATTGATGTGGTTTGCGGTCTCTTAAGGGTGGTTCTGGGTCGAGAGACTGCGACTGAGGCGTCTGTGCGACCTTCGAGGAAAAAGGTTCGGTGGGTTGTGTTAAAGAGATATAAAAAAAATGCATTGCCTATCGGGACATCAGAAAATACATCGCTAATCATTACCTTCGCATCGCAAAACAAGTCAATGATTTAATTATTTTCGCATCGTTCGCTAATTCGATATCGAGAAAACATCATTTCTAAACGTAACATCGCAAAAGAATAGTATCGCGAAAAACCCCTGCAGGACAACCAATTAATGTGCCTAAAATAGAAGCCAATCGATGTTTCATGATTCGACCGATGCGTCGAGTATTACTTGATCTTCCGGCATTTCAAGGTCCTCAATGATGAGCTTAACGATGAAAATTAATTGATCTTTCGTCTCCAAAGTTTCGGCTGTTATCGCCGCGAAGCCACGCATATTCCTCCCCCACTTTGTCAATATTCCGCGCGGATTTAATTCGGGTCTTCCGTCGGTCATCGTATTAATACGCAGAAACCGTACGAGTTTCATGGCCATTGGGAAATAAACTCGTATCTATATATTGCTCGACGAATCTGTATCGCTGTACTCTCGAATCATCTGTTTTAACTTCTCCGGTATACGTATTTGAAATCCTATCAAACTGAACTCCCGGAGCATGCAAACGCAGTCCAACGCTTTCGGAGCGGAGATGAGAGGATTCGCGACGAGAGCGGGTGTTTCCCCGTATTTATTGTGACCAATTGTAAAGCCCCTTACAGAGGTTTGCTGGTAGGGCTATCGTAATAATTGTGCCAAATGCTGAATGGAGTGACGGCGATAGTTCTGGCGACGGGGTTCCGGGTTTACCGCGTAAAGGGGACACAATGAACGAAGCCTATGCTGCCATAGTACGGCCCTATGTGCGGCACGTGCGTAGAATCGTGCGGTCGCGAGAGAGAATTCGTACTTCGCAAACATCGCGTCCGCGTTGATGCTTCCTCGTCGCTCGCGCAATGGAGGAGATCGGACAACGACAACGAGAGTTCGCACACTGTTCAACGCTCGATATTTGAAGAACGCACGCTGTGGCACTCGATGAAAGAGTGGGTTCGCCTCTGTGTGCATTATGAGCGTTAAACCACCGCTCGTGCGTGTTACAAATGCGTGTATACAAAATCGATATTAGAATCGGTTGCGTACTATTTGCGTTGCGGTTTACCGACATCCTTGACGATTGAGAGGCTTTCATAGATAACGCAGAAAATCGGGATTTTCAGCTATAGCTGTTAGGCTACCGAGATATCAATTATTTGATGATAGCAAACACCCGCACGTGTTACTACTGGAAATAAATATTTGCGGGATCGCGTCGGGATTAATTGATTATGAAAATTCGAAAAATTGATTTTTAAAAAAATGTCTCGTATCGTAAAAAAAATAAATTTCAAAATTTTTTATTTCGTTTTTATCACGTATTTTATATTTCAATAAAAAAATTATTTTCGATTTTTATAATTAAAATCAAATAAATATATGTTTATCGATGTTTTTTCTTTACCAGAGGGTTTTTTTTTTTTTTTCTACATGTTTACAGTGCAATCGATGTAATCAATAGCGAAGTACACGAACGATCGATCGTAACAAATAGCACAACGATTAAAAGCCCTTAAAGCCGGAATACACCAATAATCTCCATTTGTGGTTTTCTGGATTTAACCAACCAATTAATTTCAACCTGACTACGTACGATACCAAAATGGGATTAACGATGGATAAACGAACCCAGTAATTCAGTATCGAGTGCCCATTAGTAGTGTCGGCGATGCGTCTAATTTTCTGCATGCCTCCATTAAACTAATAACGATTCATTAAATACAGTAGCGATTTAAATTTATGGTAAATTATGTAAAATTTCCGAAAAAAAATAAAAATTTCGATTATCGGCTGAATCCATTGATCGAACGAATTGTAATGCGATTGCATTCTGCTGCAAAAACGCGACAAACGATCGTCGACCGATCGAAGAAAAAGTCCACTGTCCACGAGGATACATCTGTTACTTGTTTGGAATTCGAAATCAACTGAAAATAACGAGCTTAGTTTGAGAGTCACGTGTAAGTACGGAACATCGTTGACCCGTGTTAGATACAACGGTACATCATCAATAAGAATTGACCACGCGCCGTTGAGCCTCTCACACGGCGCACACGCGAATGGTTTCTCTATCCACCAACAATAACACACAGTCGCACAAAGAATTTTCTTTCCGACAGTTCGACATGTGTGTCTTGTAAGCGTGCGATGGTATACAAGGATCGAGACGGGGGGGAGGGGGTTGTTCGGTCACTCGTGCGGATTCATCGAAACGTAAGAGATCGAGAAAAAAGGAAGAAAGAAGAAACGAATAGTGCGAAGGATCCTACTTCTCGTCTACCAACCAACCTTCTCATCGGAGTAACGGGGATGGAAAATAAAAGACGATAATACACTTCTTCTTCGTGGAGATGATAAAAGAAATGAAAAAAAAAAAAAAAAAAAACGGTGGTTGGCAAACACCGGGTGAGAGGACGATGACAGGCATTCCTGGTTTTCTACCCCCAGAAGAAAAAGAATAAGAAGAAGAAGGAAGAGGCAGAGGGCTACTCGTCGTATTGCGAGATTGGCGAGCGCGCTAAGCCGAGCTGACTTCCTCCTCTACTCTCTCGAAGAGCCCGAGAGAGGAGTTCTCGTTATTGGGAATCGATGTCTCGGAAAATTGCCAGGTTACTTATCCCATAAGAGACTTCGACCTTTACGTGTCAACCCCCGCATAGTTCGAGGTCTATGACACCCCGGACGCCCGCACATGGATAAAGTATAAAAGACCACACGCGGCATTATTCCTCCTTTCAAGACACTCGTACAATAAGCTACTAAAAGCCCATCAATATAACCTTCCAATTCTATTATACGATCTATCATTACGAGTCATATATTCATTCCCTACGACTGTACTATATACCCGTCAATACTTTCGATCTGTGTGCAGTTTACATCGAAATCTTTACATATCCGATCATTAAAACGCATGTGACAACCAACAATGGAGTACAGCTTTTCATGAGTTTTACGACGGTCCATTCAAATTTCTCGAATACGTGAATCAACGTATTCGAATACCGTTTTTTTAACTTTTCGTTGTTGCGACTTCGAAACGTCTGCTCGCACTGTTTTCTACATCCGTTACTCGCAATCGACAAAAAATGTACTGTTTAATGACTAATACCGATACCTACCTTACCATTGTTCCCATTTTTTTTAGACTCTGTTAGTTTTACGATGGGACGCAATAATTCCAAAGCAACAAACAGTCGTATCGCCTATCCGCCTCTCTTTCCGTTTCTTTTTCTCAATTACACTACGCGACGGATAGCGCAGCGTGGATTCTCTCCTACAAGCAATACAACGAATGGCAAGTGGTGCTTCGACGGCAATGTTATTACGGTTGTTTGCCCGTCGACCCCATTTCCGTTTAACCCTTTTGTGCGATTCACCCCGTGGGCCCGTTGAAAGCTGCGGATATGTACGCTTTACTGTGTCTATGATCGGTCGTTGCTGTGTTACGCATTGATGACAGAAACACAAGCGTCGACTGTTGAAGGCATACCGCGGCGTGAAAGCTTCGCAGAATTGGAACACACAGAAAACAGAGCCGAAACGGCTATTGGTTTCTCTGTTATGCGACCATTTTCCCATTTGATCGCATCGGGTCGAAGTACCTATCGATCGATAGTTATAACGATTATTCGGAGGAAAATCGACGCTTCGAGTTGATACAGTCGTCGGACACCAGCTATGAAGCTGCAAAGGGTTGGGTCATATTTCGGCGCGGATTTGATCCTCTCGTTGACGAATTAAGCACTGCGAGACAACCGGTATATAGCGTTCAGGACTCTACTGTTGCCGTAACGGCGGAGTGTAAGTACTGTAACGTTGATGCGGAATATCGAATTATACGCCCGAACGATTTAGCGTCGGCAATATGCTACCATGTTTACCAAAACGGTACTCATTGACTGGACTAACCCGGGTAAATAACAGTCGACGCGGTAACGAGGAATCCTCGTCTGCTCAACGAGGGTGAAGAGACGAGGCCTCGTGGCTATTCCACCGCCGCCGCTGAAGCATCCCCCATGGACGGTGAAAGAGAGTTAGAAGCCACTTGAAAAGTCACGCTGACGCATTATTATAATGAGGCTAATAATAATAATAATAATAATGATGAATTATTGTTTATTGACCGTAAAACCGTATACCGTTGGGAAATATCAACTTGAATTTTGTACCAACTTTGCGAAAGGGACATCATATGCTTAACGATAACGAGGTCGGCGCCGACGATACGATGCACACGAAACGATACATCGGCATTAAAACACAAAAATTAGCAAAAATATTGCAAAAATGTGCAAATGCAAAAAATGAAGAAAAATCATTCGGTACTTCGAAACAACAGATGAAAAAAAAGTTACGTAAAATTTTTCAAAATTGGGATAAAACGCGGGAAATATTATTTGAAAAAATTATTTTTCATTTAAGAACATTTTATAGCCGTTTTCAAAAATGTATCCTTTTTTTGCTCGTCTAATCGTGATATATGGTTTCATATGCACTAAATCGTCAAATTTATCGCGTCGGAAAAACCTTTGAAAATATTATAAAAATTTGACGATTATTACGTTAAGCCGCAATTTTTTAACGATAATTTTTTCCAGTAACTCTACGCGGCGATATTACGTTTAAAATTTTTGGAACATAACGCGTCGACAAGCTGTGATATTAAAAATCAAAATATCAAATTTTACTACCGATAAATGTGTTCCGTGTCTCGGCGCCTGCTGGGAATTTTCAATATAATTTTCTACCAAAATATGACCGGCGGGTCAGGACGCGATGATGGCGCTATACACGAGTGTTCATTAAATTCGCGTTCGTTCAAATTTTATCGCTGTGTCATACGGGAAAAGCGCTGTTAATTTTCTTATCGCGGACGATTTTATGACAAGTTTTACGAGCGAAGAAGGAAAGCTTATCAGTGGCCCCCGAATCGCGTTGAGAAGTCAAAGAGCCATCTGATGCATCCGCGCGCTGTTCGAGAGACTAATTCGATTGACTCCGAGGGGCCAATTGATACGCCTTGCATTCACGTCGTCGTCGTCATCGTAACGCAACGCCAATGAATGACAATGATCAAAGTCCCAAATGTCGATTTCTCGAACAACGCGACGAGCAGATATCACGAAGTTCAATTATTGCTTTGACAATGCGAGAAACCGACATTCTCGAGGCATCGAGAGATCGGAGACTCGTGCCAACTGTCGCGTCTTTGTTCAACGGTGAATCTCGCAAACACACCCCTTGGAATGAGTACGCGGAAACGTAAAAACCCGAGAAAATATGCCGAATCATTAATACGAATTTGTCCAAAGTTATTGATGACGATTCCATTTCCGCTGCCCAATTTCAACGGGGCCTTCTTTGCATCCCGAAAAGCCAACGCGGCCATCGGTCTTTTTTTTTTCGACGATTTTTTTTTCACTGCTCGTAGGATCGTCTATGATACGATGAATAACGATCGTGAAGGCTTTTTTTTATAGAGCGATCATCACAAATGTCCTTTTTTGTGCAGAACATGTAAACATTTTTTTTTTAGTAATTTGTTGTATTATATACGCTGAATATTAGTTCGGCAGCTAATTTATTCAACACGCCGTAAAGATCGATGATATTTATTTTGCCCGTCGCGTTTCCCTCCTTCATTCGATTATACTACAAAGAGTTGGTGTCCCATAAATTTTTAATGCAACTCTTTCTCAGAATATACCCTTCAGATCGTTCGTAATTATCAAAGATCCGCCATTTTCCATTATAAAAATATGTTGACGGAATGCCTGACGCTTTTCACGCTTCGCGACGCAACGGAGTGCGACACTTTTTAACAAACTGGATAGTCGTTTCGAAACGTTCGCGGAAATTTTATCATTTTATCAATTCTACGAACTCCTCTCTTCCAATGAAATTCTCGCAATCCATTCGCTTATAAATTTAAAAAAATGGTCAATATTTCAATTATCGAAGAATTACTTACTTGCGTTTGAAAGTTGTTGAATGGCACGTGAAACTTGACATAGAATCTGCAAATTCATTAATAATAATAATTATTAATAATTAATATTTAAAACATTTATTTATTTATTTATTATTATTATAAAAATTAAAAAAATTATTGATTATTATTATTATCGAATAGTGAAACGGCCATTTATTTGCGTTTCAAGACAGTCGAATGGCACGTGAAGCTTTATGCATAAAACCAGCAAAAACCGGTGTTAAACTTCCCCTTCCCGAAGCATTCCGAATGGCCGAATCCAATTCGTGTTTGCTGATAAATTATCCTCGTACGAGCGATATAATTGTTTGAAGGGAGGCGAAGATGCGCTCGTGAGGGCGGCGGTGGATGCTGGTTGAAGTGGGTATAATAGTCGTTGGCGGTATCTAATATCGATGCTACGTTGACGTGTACGTAAACGTATGTAACGTGCCGTTAACGCTTTTGCCAACGTAGCGTGTAACACGGGCCCTTGCGAACCGTGACGAAACGTCCAGCATCGCACGTGTTCCACAACGACACTCGTTGTCGAGGGTGCGATAACTCTTACGACGAACACCGACTATCGTCTATTTGCTTCATATCCATTGGCGTAAGATCTCCGCGCCATTTGAAGAAATTTTTTTTGTATCCATTTTTTTTAAAAATATACGTTAAATAAATCGCGAGAAATGGTCTGTTAACGACGTTGATAAAAAAAAAAAAATGTATGGTAACTGGGAGATTTTTTTTTTTTTCTACGAAGTCGTGCGTCAACACGAAACGTTTAAAAAACGTGTTAACGAGGTATTCTCGAGAGAAGGGAGATTACATTTTTTTTTAATACAAATTTTACGTTTTCGAAGAATATAAAAAAAAAATTGTTTTCAACTTCGGCCTCGTGATACACCAGATAATTACGAAAAAGAATCACCGGATTAATAACAAAAATTACGAAAAATACGCTCCGATTATCTTGATGGAAAATATAAGCAATATTTCCTGATTCAACAAAATCGCGAGATATTTTACTCCAAAGGTTTAAATTAGTTTAAAACAAATTTATGACGCCGATAGAAGATTGCAATTTTTTTTTTTTTTTTCAAATTTCTAACATAAAGTTTTTAATCATAAATCTACAAAGAGTTAGTGTCCCTCTTTCAATTCACGCCCTCGTCGTATACACGCAGATATTTTCGTAAATTTCATGTTTATAATACAGCATAGCTACGCCTGTGCGTCATCGTTGTTCCATGAATTCCCGATCGCATTTCTCGTCTCTTTTTTTTTTTTAATTCCATAGTTCGGGGGTCGAGGACGTCGGGACGGAGGGGTGTCCCCAACATATTTGTTTTGGATGTCCGTAGCGTCATCGTCTATCAAAGATTTTTTGTGGGGCGGGGACGACATACTCGGCGACATATATGTGCGCTATAATGACACGCAGGTGTGTACCCCTGCGACAAATTATCCGTGAATCGAATCGAAATCTACTTTTGCATTTAATTAAATATTAGATTTCTCGTCGACGAGAGAAGAATGTTGACGAGAGTAGCGTATCTTTTGGATGAATCATTAATTACTAAAGTCGAATAATAATAACAATAATACAAATAATGGAAATAACAATAATAATAATAATGTTTATATCGCATATCAAAAGTTTATAAAGTAAAAATAACTTTTTTTCATCTTCCCAGGTGGGGTTCTGCCGATGCTGACAGTCGGACCAGTATTGGCACAATGTCGGGGCGCCGGCGTCGAAATGTAACCTCGGGCCACGGCTGGCCGATGTGTTCTAGCAAACGCTGGTTTAGTGGCGATCGCCAAGATCGGCCCAAGGCTCGCCCGACGTTACAATGCCGATGTTGACAATTCCGAATTTATATTTATTCAATTTAATAATTCGAAAGTAATGTCTCATTTGTTTAAAACTTCAATGTGAACGTGACGTTCAATCGACTTATCAACTTATAAAAAGTTAGTGTACGACGACATATCGCGGACCTAAATCGTCTGTCAAACGCTTCAACAGTTGACGAACTTTGTTGTGTCGAAGCATAAAAGGGCTGCAGCGCCAGATGATGCAAAATCGGGCACAGCAACGCACGGGACTGCTTCCAATTTTATACTAAAAAGCACCATGAAAAACGAGAATCTATCGTTCGTCAATCTTTCGACGGTAAAATCGACAATAATTGAGTTGCTATCGCCACTTAGAAGGTACAACAATCTATTTACTGAAAACTCACAAAAGCTTTTGAAACGAAAGTGGAATTTTTATTAAGGGAAAACATGTATGCTGTAAAAAAACTAAACTTATTAACGTACAGTGTACATCACTTCACTACCAACCTATACGAAGGTCCGGTAGAAACTGAGGGTTTCACGATTTTTCGAGAAACATAAAGTAAAGTGAGGGTAGCATGAGACTCTGTTAAAAACATTTACAGCCCTAATAGTCTGCATAGAAGCGGTTTGATGGAAAAACAGACGTATGTAATCAAATTTTGCGAACGAAAAAAAAAAAAAAAAAAATAAGGTACCCTTCGTCAATCACTATATACGGAAATCGATACAAATCGAGTTACTATCGTTCGTTAAGACGCAAAAGCCGTATTCCACTAAAAAAAGACGTAAAATGCGGTGTATTCCACTAAAATTGAGTAATAAGAAAGTACTTAGGCTATTAACGGACAGTTTGTATTAATTCGCGAATTATACGAAAGGTGAAAGTGGCGGATGCCCATTACATACATGAAAATTTAAATTAAAAATTGATCGCATTCAGACCGCATTAGAAATTTAATTATTCACGTGAAGGGTGCGCAGGTTGCTTGATTTTTCTAAATACTAATCCAAAACGATTCTCGGGGTCTTAAATGTTGTAAAAATATTTGACTATAGTCGGGTTGGGCATTTTTATTTCCGAAGTATCATAGAGGTCGTCACGTTATATATCGACTTTCGACTTATCGGTTATTTGTTTTTCGCTATTGAAAGTTCGAAAATTATATTGTTGTCGGTTTATTTGCGCCGTGATTGGTCTCGATGATGACGACGATGCGCCGAAAATCGTATGCGCTGCTTTAATCTTTTGGCTTTCTGCATAATAACAATAAATAGATTGGAAGCAAATTTTTAAGTTTTTAAGAAATTGAAGTTTTATTTTGTTTTTTCCCTGCACATGCCGACGTTGGCCCAACATTGTTCTAGCGTCGGAGCCCTGGTTTAGCGATAGATACATAACCTTAAAAAAATTCTGAACTCAATTTGCCGAAACCGATAATCAAAATAATCCGAATTTTTTTTTACAATCGCCAAATTCCACATACAAGTAGAATCGAGTGTTTTAATGGCGTCGTAACAAAACAGGTAAAAAAAAAAGGATCGCACTGATCCATCTTTTTCATTCGTATAACCTTTTCACAAGATCGTCTTATCAAAACGTCACCCCTCGATGACTCTCGTAGCCTCTGTTCGAATATCTTTTATTCGTTCGCGCGGCGGTGGCTCATCAATAATATAAGGAAAAAAGGGTCTCTCGGTATATACCAGGCGAGAGGTGTTCGTCGCGACTCCGCCCAGTCCTCGCACTTCGCCGCACTCGTTCAACGCGGCAGGTTCGATGATCCATTGTTGGCTCATGAATACTCGAGTGTAAGCCGAGGCTTACAGATCGGTCGACGAAATTATGATATATCGCGACCTATTCGCAAACAGCTCCAGATGCTGCGACATTCGGGAGTTTACGTGTTCTTTTTTTTTTCACCTACTTAAGCGAAACCCGCGGTCATAGCGTTAAATCGATCTATTTTTTTATATTTTTTATTCGACGTGTGACACGGGACGAATATGTCAGACGATGAACTCTCATCGAATAAACGAGGTTGGGGTGCATTTTTTTTTTATTTTTATTTATTTTTTTTTAAGTCAGTCGTATCGATCATTTCACTACAGTAGCGTTTCGATATTTCGATATTCGCTTCGATAATATCGATTTTCCTATTCTATGCAATATATTGCGGCGTTATAATACTTCGAGGGACTCGAAGGGCCGGTCGCTAACGATGATTACCTCCCAAATTCTCTTGGAGAACAATAACTGTGCCCCTGTAACGACGAAACTGTCGCATCACGGGTGTTCGACCGCGTTGGGTGTGAAATTACCCGAGGGCTGCAAGATTAATGCTCGCCACGTAGTACGCCATTCCCAGTGCAACGGGCTCTTCGCCAAGAGATTGTTTTCATGCAGCTTATTAGATATATTAAGGTGTACGGGAGTCACTCACGTACAATTCATCCGATGAAACTGCAGTTTTATCTGCGATCTATTATTGCATATATGTATATATATACACACCGCGGGATGTCGAATATTAAATTTAATAACAATTATTACCGTACCGACGCCATATACTCGAGTGAAGAGAATAATTTTTTTTTTTCGTTTCCTTCCGCAAGATAAGCGACGATTCATGGCGAATTACAATATCGTCAAAAATAACGCCTCACGCGAAATTAAAAAAAAATTACGAAAAAGAAAAATTATTTTTAAAAATTTCACGCCTTTGGTACGTTTTCCGAAATACACGCATGTGGATTTTTTTGACGGGGTGATATTTAATGAATTTATTACGAAAGAATGTCATGACGAATATTTGTTCTAATGAAACGGAGCGTTAATAATTTATCGAAATTTAAAGACCCCTAACGATTGAAAATCCGCCAATTTCAACCAAAAAAACGTATTTTATTTTTTTTATAGACGCAAAAAAAATTGTATCAAAAATTCCATGCAATTGTTTATTGATTACGGCGTTCTGGTTGTGTAAATACATTTTTGGGACTAAACAATAAAAATTGTGAGAGGCGTGTAACTTTTTTGAAATAGAAAAAACAAAAAAATCTATTATTATTAAATTCACTGAATTAAATAAAAACTAAATAATAGAGTTTTTAATTTATAAAAAAAAGATATTAAAAAAAAATCGTCAAGTCGTTACATTCGGAACCGAATTTTTTTTCACATTATCGTTACGAATTATCGATCGTATACGATTTTTGATAAAATTTTTTTTATTGATTAATAAAATACGATTTTGGACCAGAAATTGACGTATCCACTTTTTAAAGAGAAGTAATCGTCGGCCAACATATATTTTTTTAACTACGTTCCGCGAGAACAATTTTAAAAAAGTAGGCGTGAGCCTTGCGGTTATTATATCTTAATGCTCCGCAGAGTCGAAGTGCGTGAGGACCCCTGACCCGGTGTTGGCTTTCTCCGCGGGAGTTCCCTTTATTTATCCCCGAGAATGGCGCGCGGATGCACGAGCAGACGGAGTCTCGCTTTCTCGTTCATAAATCTCGATTTGTCGAGTTTAAGAATGCCCCCCAAGTGGGACTACAGGATACAAGCTACGAGACGGACGGGTGGTACTCTCGTTCTTTCTTCGATGCCACCAGCGCCGGATCCGTGAAAAACTCTGTTGAACGAAACCGGCAAGCGAACCGACACCTTCGTTGTAAGATTCAAGAATGGATTGCAGGTAACGCGCGAAGATAAAACGTACTTTACATCGGTGACGCCTCGTATTTATGAAACACCGCGTATTTATACCTTCACCTTTCGTCGCTCATTCGAGATTTTTCACGATACGTTAAATTTGGGGCGGAATTTTACGCGACGTAAGACGCGACGGCGCGGCGGCGTAAGATCGATCAGACATCCGAAAATTCGGAACTTAAAAAAATTTTGCAACTATTTTATTAATTTTTTTTTTTTAATAAATCCTATAAAAAACAACTAATTACAAATACGAAAAATTATTTATTATTATTTATGTTGCGGCAGTAAAAAAGTGTGAATTCTTGACATAACTATTTTTTAATTTCAAACCGCATATAACGGTATTTTTCATCGTCGCTCGAGGGAGCAATATAAAGAGAATCGAAAACCTCCGTGTCGTGTTCTCCTCTCTCCACGATACCTCGTGGCCTTGCGAAAAATCGTGGTATGCCAGAGAAAGAGAGTTCTCTCTTCGTTCTCGCAAATTCCAGGCACGCGAGCCCAGCGACATTTTATAGGTTGCGCCGTTTTTCAGTGGGCACGAAGGGTTGATGCTTTTATATATAGTACTAATATGTCGTGTGCCAACAACAGTCTCCAACTCTTCATAACGACGCCGTTGAATCCAGTTGTGTGATTCGTAATTGAAAAAAAAAAAAAAAACAAAAATTCTTTGCGTAACCGACGAGTTTGTGGAGATTTTTATATTCTTTTTTTATCGCGATTTAAGAGATTTTTACGCACGCGCGGGATGTAAAAAGTTAAATGCAACATCACAACTCGGCTACGAAATTATTTATATTTAAATTCGTATACCATATGTAATGTATTCAATAAAATTAATATCATTTTTTTTTTCATATTAAATATATCGAAATTTATTAGATCGATAAAAACATAATAATTTTTTTTTTTTTCATTTTGTTTTCAAGTTTCTTAATTAAACTTGTAATTACGATTTACGGTTATAATAGGTCGAATCTCTAAATATAGTAGAGTTTGGAGCCGCTATTGTTCGAGTGGCTGACGAGGGCGGAATTTTGACGTCTCGATTCGATGTCAGGAATAAACATCGAACGGCAACATCTGTGTGAACCCTCTGTTTCTCGACTGTGCTGTAGGTGTACTCGTCCCACAGAAATATTCGTTTGACTATAAGCGCAAAACGTCGCGTAACCGTCGTTCGTGTGTCACGAGCGACTAAAATTAGTTACGCGGCATATTCCCCGAAATTGTCAGGAAAACTCGTGTTTTCGACACCCCCTCTTGGATACTCGAATTTGCAATCAATTCAAGTGCGATAGCCGCCAACGAATGAAAAAAACTCGTAATTCGTGCTGTACAGAGATCGACGTCATTCGATTATCCTATCAACGAATGTTCGTCACTCCTGTCGCGCGAATCAACGTCTAACCCTTTATCCCGATACGATGCTTTAAATTCGTTACGACGAAATATTGTCAAAGCCCAGAAATTTTGTCAGTCGCAATTTTTTTTACCATGAACAATTTTTTTTTTTCGACTTTTTATTCGATCATCGCGTTGAATTTTCCATCACGTGATCACCGGTTGAAGTTATTCGTGTTAAAAGCCGGAAATTCGTTAAAACAAAATTTCGTAAATTTCGGAACATTTTTTACGAAACAATTTTTTTTTCTGTACAATGGTTTGTTCCGGTCACTGATTATAATCAAAGAATTCGAGTAGAAAATAACAAAAATAAAGCACCCGGGGAACTGGGGTTGCGGAGGCCGGAAAGCCTCGAGGACTGAAGGATTTCGGGTCATTGATCTTTCGCGTTTGTGGAATGATTTTCTTATTGCGCTAAGGTATTGTTACGTATATAAGGGGAATTAAAGAGTCCCTCGTCGGTTCCGCGGACACCGGTTTTCAGAGGAGATAGCGGCAAATGGAATGAAAACTGAAGCATCATCCGTTGAGTCAGAGGAGCATCGAGATTTCAATTAACGTCAAGAGATCGCGGATCCTTTTGGCGAACATTTATTTGACTGCGATAACGATCGTTGCCGCCCACACGACGCAACGTTTGGTTATATAACTGTACAAACACTTGTCGGGGAAAAATTGCTATCTTTGACTCGACGTCGAAACCGGGAGTTTCGGAAAACTCGACGTTATTAAAATTACCGCTTGTTCTCGTTGAGTACCGCGCGCGCTAACGCCGAGGAAAACGGAAAATTATATGGTAAAAAGTTCGTCGTAATCTTGTAAAGAAAATTAGATTGACGCTTCTGCGCCGGAAGCGATGAATATCGCGTTACACGAGTTTAAAGTTTACACGCCCTTCCGATGCCAGTCATGCGATGACTATAATTTCGATGCGATTGTGAAGCTCCCCGTCGTTCAAAGGGTTAATACACTTTGGCAGCGTATCGACAGTTTCCAGTGTGCAGTATATTAACGAATATTACTTTTAATTTTTATATACCCCGCTTATCCGGTATTTAATATCAAAAGTGAACCGTTAACTATTTTTTTATTAAAAAATCGTTTATCATTAAAAAAAGAAAAAATAATAAGATCGCAAAATGTTATCGCGTTAAAAGCAACGAAATAATTATCATCTATGTGTTCTCCGGATCGATACCAAAGGCGACAAATACCTAAGACGGGAAAATATATCGCTCCGAAGCTCTTGCGCTTTTCCTGATTGAATGGGAAGAAAAAAAATTGTCTCGACCGGTTATCCGGAGCGCGGAAGAGCCACGGCAATCGATTTTATCTCCGAATGTAACAGTGGAAAGATTCGCAGGTAATACCACCGATCGTACGAAAAAAAAAAAAAAAATACGACAACAGCGTGACACTTTCTCCTCCGAAAAAAAAAAAAATGAAATAAAATAAACTTCATATATATTTTTTATTTTATTCATTATTAATCATATTATGAAGAAAAACTGATAGTTTCATTTTTTCCGGAATGTCCGGAGTTTAAGCTTCGGCGTGCGGCAATCCACCTATATGTTGACCGCGACCGCTATTTTTCCTTGAAAACCTGCTACTCACATATCCCAGAGTCTCCAAGCAATTTTCCTTTATTCCCTCGTCCATCTCACTTCCCTAACCCGCGCTTGTACGCACTCCATCTCTAATAGTCGTCTCTCACTCGCTATTTTTTTTTTTTTTCGTATATATATACCACAGGAACGAGGAGCGAAACCGTGCCATGGGGTTCGTTCTCTTCTTGTAAAAACACCCACAGTGATATCCAGCTGGGGACCGTCGGGGTATTACCCGAGCGAACGCCTACGCAAACGGGGGGGAGGCTTCTAGCTGGTGGACAAGCATCAGAGTCCGGGAGCAGACCCATTCAGGTTGACTTCGAGACTTGAATGAAAACCATCGTCCACTTCGGACTTTCCTTGTACGCGTTATAATATACGCGAGAAGAAGAAAAAAGATCGAAGAATCGTCTTGAGAACGTATCCTCGAGGACCGGTCAGTTCTCTTTCGTTCGTCAATGGACCCGTAAAAGATCGTAGCGCAAGGAGGGGGTGTTGGTAACATTTTTCAAGAGGGTGTCACGGCCGTTCCGTCATTGTACTGTAAAGCTATGCCTCTCGAAGAGCTTCAACGAGGATCGGAACGTTTCTTTCGTATACTCTTCTGTGGGGGACTCCGAGAAATTTGAATTTTACGTTCGAGCATTGAATGACCGAAGAAATACCAGAGATTTTGTCGAAGAACGGGGAAAGAAGGGAGAGAAGGTTTCACTATGACCAGTTCACGAAGGATACGCATTGCAAGTCTCTCCAGAATACTATAAGTACGAGTGCTCCGTAGTAAATACTATAGGCGAAAAACATCGAGGATACCGGTAGGTTACAGGTACTCGAAGTGACAATGTGACTTCTTGAAGTGTCGGGACTTTGTGAATGAAATTCATACTACGAGATTCCTTCGTATAGCTCTCGAAGTGTTATTCTGTTGCACGAAAGTTTTTCCGAAACATCTGGTCAACTCACTTTACTACGGAGTTGAATGGGCTGAAGAGAAGCGGCTATATAGCTCTCTAAATGGAGGCGCAGGATCGTTGTCCGCGAGGGAATCCTCTATCCTTCGTCTCTTTATGGCGGTTTATGGAACTCTCGTACTGTAGACGACGTAGTATAACTACTGTCCTTACCCCCCACCCCCCCACGAGAAAACGCGATGGAGAGAGAGTTCAGAATCTCGAGGCTCGGAGACCAAGGACGCCGCTCATCAACTTGACGCGCACGTGTTATAACCCCCATAGCATATCGTCTCACTATACCTTTTCTCCTTGTAGATGTTATTATTATTTACTACTATATATATGGATATGTATAGCTTGAGAGGCTATAAGTCGTACGCATCCTCGTTCTGTATACGTGCATCTATCCCACTTGGGAATCCACACCGAGAGATTATCGATTTCGTATTAATACACAACCGTAGGAGAGCCTTCAATTTAATGCACGAATGAAATACCTGACCTCGTATTTTAATGAATTGATCCATTATTCCCGTATTTATTGAATTTTCTGTTACGAATTATAAACGTAAAATCAGGAGATTTTTTTTTTATGCGAAAGCGAATTATTATATTAATGATGTTATGATTCATTTTTAAGGGGCGATTTCGCGTATTTTTTTTTTTTTTTTTTTTTTTTTTTTTAGAACGCGAAATGTAGTTTCGGCTCTTTTAGAATGCAAAATTTGGGGCTGAATATGATTCAAGTGGTTTTGGAAGTCGAGCGATTTCGGGTTCCATATATTCGCGGGAATTCGACATGCGCCGCTGCTTTCAACGTGAATGGACATTGGAGGGAATTCATACATTTGGACTGAAAAATTTCTATAGAGGAATGGATGGACGGTCGTAGACTTACCACGAATGAAAATCAACTAAGAGATTAATATCTGTAGATTGGACGATACAATGGCTTAAATCGCTCATGTCGTCTCTACTCTCTGCATATTTAAGAGGGTTTCGGGAATTGCGGCCGAAAAGGGTGCTTTTTATAGGTTCAAAAAATGTTATCAATAATTGATGGTGTTCTGATCGTGTAAAAAAAAAATTCAATGGAATTTTATTTTTTTTATTATAAATAAAAAAAACGTCGATAAACAACGAATTACGCATCATTCATTTTTGATATATGGATCTTGAAATTTTTTCATTTGAACAGAATACTATTACCAACAAATGATCGCATTAGATTAGTGATGCGATTTTTTTAACCTATAAAAACACTAAAACACGATTTTCCGCCTGAAATCGCCAACCCTTCGATTACATTTTTTTTACGTCGTTTCAATTGTGTATCGATTTATAACGATTTATGACGAACTGTGAAAATTTTCGAATTTTCGAACATTCGTCGACAATTTTCGTTGTTACATTAAAACTTTGACGGGGAATTTCGGATAATCAATTTATTAATAATTACATCGGAAACTGAAATTAATTCGTTGCACATTCCTGAAACGTAGTCGCGTTTGATTTCTGGGTCGGTGGTAACAAAACCAGGGAATGTCTGGGGCGTTATCGTCTGTTCGGGGCGAATGCACTGGCATCGCGTTCAGCTAGAAATTATCGATTTTCTATTAAGCGTTTTATACGCAACAACGCCAGCGGTCCGCGAATACTTCGCGTTCACTCGCAACCCACGTGATTTTGTCTTCTGGACAAATGTTAACGAACGTGTGAGTAACGCGTAAATTGGTATAGATTATTTTATGGGGGAGCAGAAAGGGGCGTACCGTGTGATAACGAGAATACATCAGTTTTGCCTCCGAGCGCTTTACTATCGCCACCGTTCCCTCGATGTATGCAATGTAACACAAACCGACTGCGCTCCGCGTCGTAATGAATAATTCTATTATTTTCGTTTTTCCGACATTCCATTCAAATATTTACCGTTGAATTTTCGTGGGCGCTTCCGGTGTCATTTTATGGAAAATAACTCGATCAACTTTTCGTATTCCGAACAGATTTTTCGCTCCAATTATGTCAGTTGCGATAAATTTCTCTGTTCATCCGACCGAATAGCAACAAACAAATGAATTTCAAAAAAATCGCACCGCCGGCGATGAACAACAATGTTAACTCGACTAATCTACAAATTAATGAAATCCACGAGGGAAAGAGATAAACATTCAAACGGTTTATTATTCATAATATATGCGTAATGTGACTTTAAATTTTCGTTAAAGTTTTTTAAATGTCCGCTCCGCTCCGCTTATTTGCGGTCGCCAAAAAAAAGACAAAAAAACATTATGCGATCCCCGTTATCTATGTCGCTTTTTATAATTTTATATAAATTCGAAGTGTTTTCGTACACTTAAAAAAAAAAAATGCAGAATGCTATAAATTTTTTTTACGAAAACGATTTTTCGATGCGAAAAAAAATCGTGTTTACGTCTTTGAATTTAATAAATAATCATCGCAAAATGTTCAGCGTCCTCGTTCGTCGGTTAAACATCGAAAAATCGTAAAAGATCGGAACGACGCTTGAATTATTTCGTGTTACCGTAAAACCGAACACGCAGATGCGTGATATTTTTCCCTGTATTACACGCAAATTGTCCTCTCGCGTCACGAATCTCAAGAGTTTCGCTGAGAGCGCTCGTGTTCTTTTCTCGAGAAAAAAAAAAAAAAATAAACCTTCCGACGCGTTCGCGCGTACTTTGCCGAGTATCTGAAAAATTATTTTTCGAGGAGCGTGAAATCGTTTTTGGGTGACTCTCCACGAGGACTCTCGAGAATTCCGTGACGAATTCATAGGGGTTCTACCGTTGTACGGGATTGGTTCGGCACGTGAAAATCTCTTGTTGAAGATTCGACAAACGGAGATCGAGAGAGTTGAGAAACGATGGTTCTTTTATTTGTATAGTTGTACGGAAGTATATAATATAATACACTTCGATGCCGGTACGGATATCGTGCAGCTGCGACAGAAGCCATAAATCGCGATCGTTTCGAGTGCTTCGATAAACGATATTTTCCTAACGCTCCGAAGGTATTTCGCGATCTATTGTTCAATGAAATTTTGTTACGTAACAATAATGTTATCACTCATTAAAAGCTCCGCGAGTTGTTTTCGCGTTAAAAACAGAACATAACCTCTTTTTCTCGATATTGCGAAGGTTCAAAATGTCGTATCATTATTATTAGCATTGACATAATCCTCGATATATATAAGTGGAATATCCCGGATTGCAAAGAGTAAACGTTCAAATATTGAACGCTACATTTGTAGGTTATGTAGGCAAAGGTTGAGGCACACTTTCAGTACCGTTATTATACTGCTGTTTTCATGTACCAACTATTACCCGCGCAAGTAACTCGCGTTTAACGAGCTTATATTACACGAGGGCAGATGAATGAAATTATACGAATTAAACTCGTAGCGTCGCGTGAAGCTATGCAAGAATTCTCAACGCCACGGGATTAGAGTTAATCTGAGGAACACAGGGAAGCTTTTGCGTCCGCTATGCCGCAAGTTCTTTGTACTCATATAGCAACGGCGCATTATACGACAGAGAGACAAAGAATGGAAATAAAACGAGAAAAAAAATAGAATAGATACATTTAAGAGCGAACGTGCTATTTCGCACGCAGGACACTCATTACTTCGTGTATAATAAAAAAAGTTTACAATTCGTCGATATATAAAAAAATATATTACCGCCTCTTATTTCTACAATCGATAATTTAAGATGTTATAAAAAATCTGATATCTCGTTATTTTATTAACTTATCCAATTTTCAAAATTATTTACGATTTTTATATATTTATGTTCATTTCATATAAAATAATATAAATTATTATATTTTTATTATGTTTTATATGGATATATATATATATATTAAAAAAAATATTAAAAAATGGATATTATTTATTCGAGATATTTATTTATAATTGTTTCATCTATTTACGAACTACAAAAATGAGCATCCGCTCCAAAAGGGTATCGAAGTTTTAATTAGAATTTCAACTGTTTTACCTCACAGTGAGGCAGTTAAAAATCGTGTACTAATGGACTGAGAGTTGTAAACTCGAGATCGGTGTTAAAGGCGGACAGAGGAATATCATGAATGAGCGAAGGATGACCGTACGAAGTATCGTTCGGCAATGACTGGACCACCTGGAAGTGCTGTGTCTCCCTCTTCGTCGAGAGTCAAACTCGAGAGGCGAAAAATACGAAATTTGTGTTCTCGTAACGCTATACAAGGTATATACATAATACGACAGTATACTACGATTTCGGTATATGTATATACATACCTCGTCCATTCCGTTGTCCCATAGTCCTCTAATTTGTCAGAGTCTGGCAAATAGGTTTCGAACCGACAAAGTAAACTCGTAAGAGGGACTTCGCGGTAGCATTGCCATGGAGTGGGTAGTGGAAGCCAACAGAGTGTACCCACTGCATAAGGGGGGCGAATAGATCAGAAAAACCGAGAAAATCGTAATGGCAAATGGTCCGCTCGTAGGGCGCGCTGTTGGGGCTCTCTAACTCTCTTTTTCTCTCACTTGAGAGACGAACAGAACCGACCTGCCGCTGCGCAGGCTAACACACCTGGCAGATATACCTGGCCGGGGCGTGACGTAATTTACTCGATGTAAAAGCCTCGTTGACACGATGCTCTACGTGTCGCCGGGGTACCGACGGCGGGGTAACGCAGCCTATCGGAAGGGACTGAGCCCCCGAATATGGGTAAATTTCATATTTTTCATCATTGAGCGTTGAATAATGAAGATTTTTTTTATTAAAAAAAAAATCGAATTTTGAAGATTTTTTTTTAATACGGAAAAAAAAATGTTCGATTTTTTTTTTTATTATTTTTATTGGCTCATCGACGAAAATATTTATGATGTGACGATGCAAAGGAAATTATTAAACTATTAATATGATTAGTATTATTATTATTATTTCATATAAAGTCGATAGCATAGGTTTATTAATGCTACTCTCAAAGTATTAAATATAGTATAAGGCTTTTCAATTAATGTTCGGCATTACGAAAAAGCCAATAATTAAAATACGTACGCGCGCCCAGGTACCGTTCATAATGGTCTAATTGCCGACGGTCCATTGGACGAAGGATTTACCGTCTGTACTCATTACTAGCATCGTTTGTACCATGAGCCCAGTGGAAAGGTCGTTTCTGGTTCGGTTTTACGATTTTCCTGGCAATCCAACTCTCGTCGGCGGACGAGACCGGTAGCCGTTGCAACCAGTTCGTTAATTACACCCGGGAAACCAGAACGATAAACCCCGCAGGACATCAATAATGAAGCATTATACTTTAATTCCCACAGGAAAAAGGCAATAAGCTCAATCGAGCCACTCAAACGACCGCAATTTTCGTATAAATTCGATCTTTCGCTGACGACCAATGTTACGATAAAACGTCTTCAATTTTTCCACTACCCGCTCCGATAATCATCGATGTTTTTTTATTCAGTTCTCACTATGATTCAGTCGATCTGATAGAAAAAAAATTGAAGGAATAAAAAATTCAATATTTCGCGGAACCACGAGAACTCCGGAGCCTCTAAGTCGAAAGATATGTTGCGGAGACGCGGAGTTTAGGGTTTATGTGTGAATAGGGGTTGAATTTTGCAAGTTTAACGTTGCAAACTTTGAAAAGAAATCGAATCCATCAGAGCTTTGGTCTCCAACGTTAACTTTACGCGATAACAGACCCACCATCACACACAACGATATCACCCGCGTCCCGACCTACGATATATATATCGCAAGTGGGGATGTTCTCGTCCACGGTGACGAAAATAATAATAAAGTGCGGCTCATCTTTTTTGTACATTTATCGCTCTTCTTTTTCCTCTGCGTTATCCCCCCACGAATCCCGGGCGTTGCTACTCCCACGAGAACGTTTATGGAGAGACGTAAGCCTCATACACGCGAACGCGTGGATACATATATATATACATATATATTTACGTATGTATATTTTTCACCCACGAGCTTACATGCCGCACGCGTGTAGTTGGTCCACAAAGCCCCCACCGGTCTCACCGGATCCATATACACCACCGGTAAAATTATTACCCTTACTTAATATTCTCGCGGCTCATATTTCAATGGCGTACCGTAGAGGTTGAGGGTAATAAAGTTTCGCGAATACAAATGTTCGCGAAAGAGGTGCGATGTAGATAAACATCGGGAAACGTAAAGCCGTTACGATAAAACGGGATGGATTAACCCTTCAAAACTTCTTTTCTCAAAGGAACCCCGAGACTTGAGGAACTTTTATTGTTTTGATAACGAAAAAGTATCGAAATTAATATCGATAACGGAAAAATATCGGAATTCATAACGGAAATTAAGGAGACGATATTATGAATGTAAGTTCGTTGGGAAATCAAAATTATTTCGGAAATCTATTTAAAGGATTCAATTAAAGAAAAAAATTAAAAATTTGGTAAAAATAACGGGCATAAGATAAATTCGAACTATAAATCGAAATAAATCGATTCTCCGAATTTTATTGAGTGGAAATATTATTTTGAAATTTTTTTTTTTTTTTTTTCGCGGATAATAAAAATTTGTTAAAACCGCTCTGAAAATCGCGATGAAACACAAATCGCGTCCGAAACTTGAAAATTCTTTAATTCATACACTCGGAACGAAGTATTGTGCAGAAATTTTCAAGGCTTTTAAAATATCACTTAACGCGTCCATCCCTTAGCGATCAAGACGACGTTTCGTAATATCACCGTGAGTTGCAATGCCCCGAGCAAAGAAGGAGCGAAGGCTCTCGAAAGCATTGACAATTAATTTATCCCCCATCCGCGCGCGAGTCTCTCGAGCTTCGCGAGGCCGGTTAACATTAAACTCAACGCTTATTAATTTATGTACTCAACTGGCAATAGCCCGTGCCGACGCGTCTCGCAGGGGTTAGAAAGCGAAGAGAAGAACCAACCGTGGAGCTTCAGGGGTGTGTATACGGTGCTGTGAATTTCCCGACGGTATCTTTATATTGCGTTATTGGCTCTAAGTACAACGGCACACACATCGGGGCGAGCATCGGGGCTCCCGGCTGTATGGGGGTACAATGGGGACGCGGCAGACCCCACGTCTAGTTTTGCCATCAGTGACTATCTCTGTACTCATATTGAGGTATATATATATACATATAAAATATATATATACCTCTATTATATGTACCTACATATCCGCATATACCTCTCATTGTCCCGCGGGTCTGTTCAACGAAAATTGGACAATACTCGCCGATCAATCGAATTGTCTCGCGAGTGGCTACATTTTTTTTTTTTTTTTTTTTTTTTTTTCGTCTACGATACCGCACTTGCCTATCCCTGAGTATTACGGGTGCGGCAATCCCGTGTCACGTGATCTTGTAACGGGATATCCCCACCACTTCCACGGATTCGTCGACTATCCTGCAAAACCGTTTGCGGCTTTATTGCCCCAACGAGGTATGAGCTTTTCACCAAATCGCGCAAAGTTTACTTAGGTCTCTATGTTCGGTCACTTGTAACGACGTCTCGCCTATGTTTTCGCGTAGGTATGCGTATATATATATATATACAGTGCACAGATATAGCTTCACCTGGCGAATTATCTTTATCATGAATTTACTTATACCTTTGTATACATTCGCAACTAACTTGTCTGTGTAATAATATTCTGAATTCGGATGCTAACTATGGAAGAGGTAAAAAAAAATATTATCCGCGTCTCGGAGTTCCATTGTATACACTCGACGTTATGAACGAAAAATATTATAACCGTATTTCTCGTTCGCCTCGGGGTTACTGCGAGAATAACGTTTGTATAACGCCGCGATGAATTTTCGTTGTAGGAAATAATACTCGGCAAACAACGAAAGTTTGTGTGCACAATATTGTGCAAACGTATTAACCCCCATCAAGTGGTTAATAATGCCGTTAAATTTTATTTCATATACGTCTGACAATGCGCGGAGAAAGATGCGCTTGAATTTCGATAGTTTGTCGGAATAATGAAGAAATGTTTTTTTTTTTTTTACGTCGACGAAAAAATATATAACATTCTTTAGTTCGAAGAAAAAAGAATAAAAATATCGACAATCGCGGACGCCGATCTATCGGAGATCTATGTGGATATAGAGGAATGAAAGAAATAAAAGACGAAAAAAGGGGTTATGTCGCTGCGATAGGCGGGAGACATAGATATATATTATTTTTATTATTTTTCTGGCCTCGAGATATGTTGGCGCTTTCTTCGATTGGGCGCTCAAGTCAAGCAAAACCCAATTTATTTCGATCCATTGTGATTGAGTGTACCGCGTTCTCTCGTCTCGTTGGTAATCTATAGTTCGACATCGGTTTTTGTGCGATCGCACGAACCGTACGAGAATTGTGCAGTGACAAAAATTTTACAGAGACGAATTGTCGAGGGATCCCGACACGGAGTACAAATACCCGCGGGGCACGACGCGCGATTTGAAAGATACAAATAACAGAGACAGTGAACGGAAAAAAAATGAAACGCGACTCCGACAAAACGGATTAGAGGTTTTGGATGCACGCGTCGACGGTTCCTGAAAGGTTCGAGGAGCCCGTCGCGTTGTCCGCGGTTAGCCGATAATAAAACATTCATTGTAGTTGACGATGCGGCATCGAAATAAGTTGCGACTACGCGTGCGGCAAACCCTTTCGACGAAACAGAACTCAACGAACTTCGGCCGCGATGTTTGTCTTACGACCAACTGCGGGGATCTATGATCAGCGCGAAGAATCGGAGTTTTTCTTTGGACGTAATATATAATATATAATATATAATATATAATATATAATATATAATATATAATATATAATATATAATATATAATATATAATATATAATATATAATCTCTCTATATATATAAAGTTTCCGCCGCTGTCGCCGCCGCCGCCGTCGCCGCCGCCGCCGCCGCCGCCGTGTCAGGAATCGAGGGGAGGGCAAAAATATTCTAAGTCCCTCTAAAGAGGAAAAGAAAAATATTCTAAGTCCCTCTAAGGGGGACTTAGAATACTTAGAATAAGGGGGACTAAAAGAAAAATATTCTAAGTCCCTCTAAGGGGGACTTAGAATATTTTTTTTTTTCCTCTTTAGAGGGACTTAGAATATTTTTCTTTTCCTCTTTAGAGGGACTTAGAATATTTTAAGAATTTCTAAGTCCCTCTAAGGGGGACTTAGAATATTTTCGGTCGAAGGGGGCGGGGGGAATCCCCTTAGAGGGACTTAGAATATTTTTCTGAAGGGGGGGGGAGGTCGTGGGAGGGGAAAGTCAAAATATTCTAAGTCCTTCAAAGGGGGACTTAGAATATTTTTGGTCGAAGGAGTAATGGCGAATGGGGGGGGGGGGGGGAAATATTCTAAGTCCCTTCAAGGGGGACTGACTAAGTAAAAATACAAAAAAAAGCGGCGGCGACCTCCATTGGTGAAAAGTTGCGGCGGTGATTAAACATTGTTATAATGTTGATAAAAGAAATGCGAGCGCGCGTAGCGCGCGAGCCCGGGGAAACTCTAGTATATAATATATAATATATAATATATAATATATAATATATAATATATAATATATAATATATAATATATAATATATAATATATAATATATAATATATAATATATAATATATAATATATAATATATAATATATAATATATAATATATAACGAGCATTTTTTTTTCAAATAGTCGTTTGTTTGTGTCTGAAAGTTGAATTTCGTAGACCAATTCCTCATAATCTGATGCGTCATTTCCGTCAACCAATGAAAGAGAAATCATTATTTATGTACTTTTATTTTTGCCCGTTTAAGAGAGCAAATTCACATTGGTCTTTCGATCTCCTCTCATTCCGTCGGAGAACAAACGATTAAATCGTTTGCGTCCGACCACTTGATCCACAAGTGCTACCGACACTCGAACTCTTAACGCTTCGCTTGACGGGCAACAAAGTGCTGAATTACGAGAGCCCTACTATGGAGTCAGCGAAGCCGCAAAAGTGAGTAACCGATGAATTAGACTTCAACAACACAGCAGCTATTTCGTCGTATCGTTTGAATATCAACGAGGCAAACGCTCGAGTCACATTGATACTGTCACCAAAAACTTTAACATTATTCAATTAATCAACTCAAACGAGCAGCTGAGAGTATCCGACTTTGAAACGTCGAGAGAATCAGAAATCTGCGCATTTATGAAACTTTAACAAAATTAGACTTCGGATAACTTACTGAAAAAAAAAGAAAAAAAAAGTGGAAAATTTCTCCGCTGATTCATTTTCGTCGGACGTACGGCGGATAATCGGACTTAAGATTCTTGCTGTGTTCGAATAAATATAACGAATAAAGTTTTGTGAAACACGAGAAAGTTGAACGAAACGGATACCGTTGTTCGAGAATCTATAATGAGTTCCGACTCCAACTTCAATTTTCAAATCTTATTAACTGAGTATAGAGATTTCTTGTCTTAGTTCCCCTCTTCATATCTTTCACGGAATATCAAAGATACGAATCAACTTTTGTATTACACTTTAACGATATATATCTCACGGATAATGCCGATGCCAAAATAGTACGCTACGGGATCAAAATTTAATTGGTTTTATCGCCTTTTACACGGGTTAACGACATAACCTAAAAAAAAAAAATTTGTCGGATATATCACAGAATTAGAAAAAAATGTTTGTACATAAATAAAATTTCTCGATCATCCGAAAGTTTTAATCGCATTAAAAATGGAGTTTATCAACATGTAGCAACTTTTCGCCGCAAAATATATAATTTTTTTCTATGTATGGATTCCACGTATCCGGTAGCAAAAATCGATGTTTTCGATATTCCGTATATTCATTTTTTTTTCTCTCGATATTCGATCGATACGTGAAAAATATATAAATTTACTGCTGTTTTATGAGATCGGAAAAAAACGTTTGGCACGTAAGTGAACAGAAAGGAGCAAATAGAATTCATTCACAAACTTCTAACACTCGAAAGTGAATGGTGCGATCAAGATATTCGGTCGAACGCCGGCAAATTGCAGCAAAAGAGCATAATCAATGAACCTTTCTCGTAACTCGACGCAAACGAGTTTGAAAATAGTATCACGAAATGGGTGAAACGTTACGAGAGTCTCCCGTCTCAGATTGAATGACGAGAGATCGATCGAGTGGCATTGCCCGGCGGTTTCTCGTCTTCGGCGTCTTCAGCTTCTCTTTCCCATCAGTTACGATCTTTTTAGAAAAAAAAAAAGACGATTCCACGTCCCGTGACGGTATTCACGTGAATGTGGGCCAATCGCGACCCCTTAATGCCGTTACCCCCTCTAAACGAGTCCGTAGGTTTATTGAACGCGGTCGTGCATGTCGGACACCAACAGAGCGAGAAAAATTGGTAAATTTATAAATAATTGAGGGCAATGAATTAAATTTTGGAGTATCCGATGGAAGTGTACCAATTATAGAATTAAACAGATGTTAAACATGAAAAGGATATTTTTTCTGTCGAATATAGCGATTCATATATAGTAAATATATATATATGTATGTTTTTTTTTTAACGAACATACGTTGCATTCCCATTTAATTTATCGATAGAAATGAAAGGTGCGGTCGTTGCCATGAGGACGAATAAACGGCGTTAATTAATATTTAGTTTCGTTCGAAAGATTTCGCGCGTTAAAAGTTAAGTGTCGGGTTGTGATTTAATGTTTTCAATTGGTTTCGCCGCGATATAAAATTAGCATAGACATAAGTGGTGAAGATTTTTTTATGGTTCTTTTTAACGCAACTCATCATAATCATCGTCGTCTCACGTGTGCGTTTCTCTGTGTCATTCGCGTGTTTGTTGGGTCCCGGATCCGCGCGCTGCATCGATCCGAACGGCTCGTCTAAGGGTTGTCGAAAAGTTATGCAAATATCTCATTAACGACCCCGCCGAACGGCGCACAGACACAGGGGATGAGTCTCGGGAAGCGAACAAGCGGACAGCTACCGTTTTCCCAGCGCCGCAAATTACCATCCACCGACGGCAAACAACATACGGCCGATACACGATTCCGCACACCCCTCGTGCCTCGATTTATGGTCTTACCGCCAATAACTCGCACCCTATCATCATTTTTGTGAAACACCGAGAGCTCTGACTCCATCGAAACACTTTTTTGATGTCATCAAACTCCGACTCTCTGTTGTTTAATATTTATGATTTACTTAGTATTTTTCTTCATCGAAAATTTAAACGGAATCTTAATCTATTGTCTATGAAATCGTTTTATACTCATCAAAATAGTCCCCGGAATACATCGAATACTCGAAAACATCGATAATCGAATTCTGATATTTCAAAAATTGTTTATACAGTTTTTAAACGAGAAAAGTGTATAAAAAATGACTCTCTTTGTGGCATCAAATTTGCAGATACATTTTTGCATAACTTTCGATAAGTACAATTTGCAAATATATTTTTGCGTAACTTCCGATAAGTAAAATTTGCAAATATATTTTTGCATAACTTCCGATAAGTCAAATTTATCAGATATATTTTTGCGTCACTTTCGATAAGTCGAATTTGCAATATGTTCGATTTTGACGAATGATAACATATATTTTGTTTATCGAAATGTTTTACGAATATACCGAATTTTTTTTACATTGACTTAAAGAAACGTTCGGCAAAAGAGAAAAAGAACTTCTGCACTCAATCCTACTAGTTGATAGAGAAATGTTAATAATATACGAAATGTGAATTTGATGTTCTTTATAAAAGAGTTCGTATTGATTCGTAAAGAAAAAAAAATTGACGCCCCGACTTCTCAATAAAGTGGGAAAGTGTCCGCCACGGCTGTGTTATCAGCAATTTCGTTTCGCCAGAAAGCAGGGCACCCGTGTCAGCAGCTGCGTCTAATATTTTGGCAGAGAGACGTGTGAGCGCAGGTGTATTCGATAGTGTAAGGATGGATCAGCGGGCTTTACTGTAAAGTCTCCCTTCGCGCTATATTGTTGAACATATAACGCGAAGGAAATTGCGCTTTTCCTGCTGACAAAACCACTCCGCGTGAGAACGGTGGAGTTGCATTTAAATTTTTCTTTCAAACGTTTTCCATTGCAAAAGGCTCGTGTATTTCAGTGTACAAAGCAACAAAGCAAATATATACGCGCGCGAGCGCGCGTTCAAAGAAAAAGGCGAGAGAAGCCAACGGAGTTTAGTAAAGAGGCGCATAGATGACGAAGAGAACTCGGAGAAACTGGAGGAAATTTTTACACGATTGACGAGTCGAGATCGGAGATCGAGTTGATACCCACAAGGAAGCCTAAGTGATGTCTTCTCTATGCTGTGCTACATTCGTGTCGCACGGCGAGAGACGAGAACGGTTCAAGTTAATCCCGGTCAACGATCATAGATAAACTCGGGTTAAATAAGGATTAGGTCGATGACTCGGCAGAGTCTGGAGAAAGGAACGAAAAAGAAAGAGTGTTGGATAGAGAAGAGTTTGAAAACTGTCGCGGAGCCATTACAGCCTTCGCAGAGTCGGAAGCCCTGATGGTCGTCGAGGTATTCGTCTTCTGAACTTCCAAAGATCTGCGATCATGAAATCCTTCTCAGGCGCGAAGTTAAGAGTAAAATTCCATTTTAGAACGGAAATATATATTGCCGGGTAGAAAAGCTTAATTTCCTAGACCGGTTAAGAAGAAGAGGTCGTCTCGTCGATGTCATCGAAAGCGAACGTAAGATTGGTATCAATTGAGTTAACCTGCCGTTAAAAGGTCGGAACGGACAACCTGTCGAGTCGTTTCGCGCCCCTTTGCCACCCACAAGGCGTCAGCCGTGATTGCATCTTAATCATTTGAGTTTCGAGATAAAAGGGAAAGCTAATAGCAGAGTTGACAGCATACGGTCACAAAGCGTATGCTGTAAAGTGTTAACGATTTGAAAGGAATGTAGAAACTCAAAGAAGATAATTAAGATTTTTAAAACATCGCAAGTGTGAATAATGAAATGCTGATCAGTCTATGATAATCTACCATTTTTTTTTTGGAAATATCTTTCGCGGTTAGACGATCACTTTTCGTTGATGTCTTCGTTGAAGTCTCTACCTGCTCGTTTGATTTTCAAGCTAATCTTTGCTGATATACAATAAAGATAAACCCTTTGTCTTAAAAAGGGAGCTTTGCCAGAGCGAGTTAAAAGTTCTTTGCACTTGACCAATGCGATTCATCAAATCCGAACAGCGCAACGTAGTCGCCAGGGACCCTTTTTATCGTTAACGTCATCAACGCTCAAGCTATTCAGAAGAGAAACGGCCCTTTTTGGGGTCCGCGAACTTTTTGCCACGAGGTGAAAGGGTGCCGGGAATGGAATTAAGCGATGATTTTACGCAGCTGATTGCGACGCTAATAAGTTCCAGTGGGGTGCAATTAGGGTAGCGGGACAAACGGCTTGTGGTGTTCGACCTCAGCTAATGGCGCGCCTATGCTGCATTTACCACATTTAACTCTTTTTTCCGCTCAGACAATCGGTCGTTATGAAAGGCACTCGAAAAAATCGAAGGGGCCATTGCTACAATGTTGATCTTAGCTCCTAGGGAACTTTTGGTTGGTTATTTAGGAAGAATGTTGTGGATATATCGGATGGGATAAGACTAATTGATGGTATGCGTAGGTGATTCCTATAAAGCCAATTCAGGTCGCAAAGTGTTATGATTTCGATATTAAATGTAATATCCAAATACAAACCACTTATGCACATCATCATCAGTACTATCCGTAGGAGAGATAATAGTCTCAGGTTTTAGGGGCCGAAGTAGCGAGTAATTTATAAATAATTGGTTACTATTTCGATCAGTAAAACCTAATAAATCCCGAGCAGCCAGCATTGGCTCTTGACCGTCATTGTCCTCATTCTTTCCTATGTGAAATGTGCAGATTCTGGTTACGAGTGAAAAAAGGAGTCTAACAAATTTTTAAAATTGTTATTAACTGCAGTTTTGCTGATAGAAAACGTAAACCATACGGTCCGTTGATACGGTTGCAGCCACCAGCGCTCATCGATCCAAACTTCTCCGAAAGTATGTCGAATTCTCATGGGTACTTTATAACTGTATATAAATATACATATAGAATGTCACAGAGGTCGTAACATGGAGACTGTACTACAAAATCCCGTCGACGCCGATATCGGAAACTTCGGCGTAATACCGCTCGTGAATCCAGTTTCGATAGATCTCTGGTTAAATTCCGTCGTTGGCGCTCGCGTGCCGAATGTCAATGCGTCAACGTTATATATAAGATAACAAGTAACAGCTGGTCTTATCCATTGGGGCAGAGTTCAGACATGTCTTCGATCGATTTATCTCCGACTGGCCGTACACTATTATTCTAAAGGGTCGCGCCGGGGTGAAAGTGTAAATTGGTCGAACGACCATTACACTGTTTCCAACATTGCCGCCAACACACATGCTACAACGGGTTTTTGGAACGGATTACCATGTAACAGGGTAAAGATCCGTGTATATTGGACGGGCAATTACCTTAGCTGCGGTAATACAACATAGCCGTAGTAACCGACACATGTTACTGCAAACTCATCACAGTTACGTGATCGAAACCTTAATTTTGTTAGTGGCGTTTCGTCAAACACCAATCAACCTGATGACAATGGATAAATTTTCGACGCGTCAGAACTGAAAATTGCGAAATACGACGAAATAAACTCAGTTAAAATTGCCTTTTTTATCTTACGTAGCGATTTAAATTAGCGAACAATTGGATGACAAATAAATTTTATGGTCGTTTTGAAATTTTAACTCTGATAAAGAAAATTGATGAAACTGATTTTTTTTTCCTTTGCATTCACATCACTAATTTAAATGTTGCTGTGTTGGGAAATAAAAAATAAGCGGCTCAGTGGTCTAGGGGTATGATTCTCGCTTTGGGTGCGAGAGGTCCCGGGTTCAAATCCCGGCTGAGCCCATTTTTTTTTTCAACATTTTTTTTAATCTTTATACGGATCCGCTAAGTTTAAAAATACGAAAGATTTTTGAACAATTAACATATTTTTTTCTGTTCTTTTTCTGTATTTTTTTTTGTCGCTGCGAATGAAACTGATTTACACGAGGTACGCGCGACAATTCTCTGTAATTATTGAAGAACATCAGCTATTAGTTTCGTAGCTTGATATAGGATGATTTATTCAAATTTATGTAAAATCGTTTCGGCCTGCCGACGCCAGAGTCTCGCCTACGAGATTATATGTACGATGTACACAAGTGGTTTCGCGCCGTCGGGTCCTTTAATGAGATTTGCCGTCGTGGTTTCGCTCAACAAAGGTTGGCTTTGACACTACCCATCGCCTAAGCGACGTGTTTGCCAAAGCGTACAAAAATTCGCGTAACAACACGAATTAAGGAAAAAAAATTTAATCACTATGCTTATCACTGCAATATGCTTATCTTTGTATTTAAGAAGTACGTAACGAAACACAACGCCAAAAAAAACGTTTTTTTTTTTAAGCCGTCATAAATATCAGTTTCCTTTTTCGCATAATTTAGCGGAAAAATTACGCAAAAAGCGATAAAATTTCATAAAGCAGAAAATGTCGAAACAGTTTCATCCCATTCTTAACGACAATTTATCGAACATGTTATGCAAAAAGGA
Source organism: Cryptus viduatorius (assembly GCA_964006125.1). NCBI lineage: Eukaryota > Metazoa > Arthropoda > Insecta > Hymenoptera > Ichneumonidae > Cryptus > Cryptus viduatorius. The sequence continues at coordinate 7,511,698 of OZ023220.1, forward strand.
CAACTAATTCATTTATTGAAGTCGAGTTAAATATGGAAATACAATTTGAAAGGTAACATTTCGGAATTACTTCGGTTCGTTAAAATTATTATTTTTTTCATTCGTAATGCAAAGGATTCAATTCTACGAATACATTTAATTAACATAAACGTAAAGTGTGTGGAGGGGGAAATAAATCGATTTTTCGTTTTATCAAAAACATCGACTTTCGGATTGATATGTCGCAATTACCGTGCGAATATATGTATATCCATAAAATTACTCGAGAAAAGTTGGCAGGTGCGTTTTACATTCAAATTTCATACTCGAATATGCATCCAATATCGAATAAACGTGTGACGCCACCTGCCGCGTAGCGATCGTGTAATGACTTACTGAAACTAAAACTTCATTAGCACCTGACAAATACAGAGAAACTTGTAATATTAGTTTACATATCTATCCGCGAGTGAAATTGGTTGAAGGCGGATATGATATATGATTTATGTTTGATAACGACATTTCTTGATTGCGAGGAAAATGTGCAACTGAACTAAGATATGACTACTAATGAGATACTCAACGCAATCTTTTCAAGATGCGGAAAATTTACAGAAATAATAGTAAGATGTATGTATGAAAAAAAAAGAGAAAACCGTGACGGCAGTTCATTGACTGAGTCTCGCATGTGCAATTATTGCTGCACGAGTAAAATCTTATCGCATGTACCTACGACCTCCTGTTGACCGCAAAAACTTTAACGGTGCTGCTTGCGTGAGAATTATCTGATAATGAGCGAAAAAGTAGGTCTATAAAGAATCTTTCTAACTTAGGAAACCTAATTTGTTACTATTGGTCATCAGACAAATCGTCCTAATTCTCCCAAAGAAATAGAAACAAATTTCACTTGAAAATAAGATCAAGGCGATTCCGCATTGTATAAAAAAAACAGAGCAATAAAGACATGTGTAGCTTGTTGATACAGTAAATATATAGGTAGAAATAGAGATAGAGTACTACTTGGTGGACGAAAGGTGTATTGATCAATTATTAATCGGGTCACTAGCAGTTTAATAGCGTCTGATTGTAAAGAATCAGCAATACAGATTAACAGAATTGCTGCATGATATTACGGCAATGATTGATAAAGAGAAAGCGGTTTTTGGCGGCGGGGCATCAGCGGTGGTGCATAAGCGGGTAACCATCGATTCTTTTCACAAATGTTAAGTTCTTGACAAAAAAAAATCTATCGGTTACAACCGCTTTCATTGTTAGGCGTTAAAGGCGTCGAAAGTGTCCACAGACTTTTGGGAATTAAGCGAACATCCTGGACCAACCAGCAAAAACGTGAAATGCAATGGCGTTCCGAACTGTTTGAATCTGGTATTGTCGGTAGCGATAGAAAACCGTTTCGACTTTCGAGTGCTCCGCAGACCCGGGCACTTCTCGAGTGGATTCTCCGGCTGTACGACGGCTTTTTACCAGTTTTGATTGAGCGCCTCTCCAGAGTTCGCGTAAGAGGACATGAATTAATGCGACGAGAGAAATGTGCAGGAGAAAGTGAAAAAAAAAACGAAATATAGAAAGAGATCGAGAGATCTGTACTGAAAGAGAAATAGACGAACGAGCTTCACCTTGTCGACAGATATATATACTTTTCTATATTTCTTTCAACACTCATACGTTTCACTGGTTATACATATTCTCCCCTTTCTCTGCGCCTCCGCGAGTACTTCCCTACTTCCTATTTTGCGCTTTTGATATTTTCGCCCGGTCCAACCGTTGAACCTTAGCCGCTAACATAGTGCGAACACCGCGGTTTTTTTTGAAGTGACAAACCATTTCTCTTCTGAACACCACTCGTTCTTAACTCTCGACACTTTGGGATTTCTATTCACAAGTCTGATAAACTTCCTTTTCAAAGAATGGTCTTCCATTCCACGCTAAAATGCGTTTTTCGTACGTCTTTCTAATACATAACAACAAGAAAAAACTGCATAAATAGACACATTAAAATTAAGATGAGTCTATTGTGAATCTTTTTTTTTTAAGCAATTACGTGTACCTAAACCTCCACTGACGCGTTTCAGCTGAAAATTATTTTACTTTTATTTTTTATTTGCCATTTTTTAAATTTGTATGTATAATACATATATTTAATAAATATTTGGTAAATTAATATATATTTAATTTACTAAACTTTAGTGGACTTCATTTCGGATGTGGAAAATAACATTTCAACGCATAGACTTCAAGGCTCCAACTGTAATAACCAATGAGTTCAAGCATTCAAAGGAAAATCAATCAATCCACATGTTCACAACGCGGTACATTGCTACAAACCTCTTCTGCGCATAGACGAGAGACAGGATGGATTTGGGTACGAGAAATGTACAAACTTGTCTAACACATCAAGCTAATGCATCAAACCGCGCAGACGTATGCGATTACGCATCAGAATATTCGCGTTCCTCGTTGATGTGTTTGATTAATTGAGAATTCAAAGGACCGAAGCTTCCGCACTACTTGCATAACTTACTCTGATTCATTAGACCAGATTCGTCTGCGTTTCTACCCACGTCGTATTAATTCTATGATACGCAGACGGATTTAGAGAAAACAGAGATGTCTAACTAATCCCCGCATCCGGCGAAATCAGCGTAGTTTGTTAGGAAGTTCCGGAGTTAGAAGGTTATGTATAGTTTGTCATTGGATAGAATACACGTAAAGCTGATATCAAGAGACGCGGCAGCCTTTCGACGCCAAGTACTTAATAAAAAGATTTTTTACGGGGCGTGACGCTACAGTGCATACAAACAGCAATAGTTCGGAAATGTACAGGAAGTGAAAGTTTCGATTGATATATCTCAGGAACGAAACATCCGATCATATTTTGGTTGACTCTTTTATCATATATTTTGGGGTCAATCTTTAGAAAGGCCTCAGCTGTAACTAAATTGGTTCAGCCGATTCTGAGACACCGAGGCTAGAAATTTCACGATCAAAGTGATTAGTTCATAGAAAAATGCCCGTGGTGGCTGTGAATCGCTGTGAATTGCTGTTTACAAAAAATTAAACCAACTTCGTAATGATTGTGTTGCATATACTTTTTCATTTCGATAACAATCAATTATCACCTTTATTGCAATCAATTACATATCAACGATCAACGTGATCATTTCATCGAAAAATCCGCGTGGCGGCGTGCGCGTCGCCACATCTGACTCGCTGTCAATTGCTGTTAACAAAAAATTAAACTAACTTCGTAATGATTGGGATGTATATACTTCTTTATTTCGATATCAATCAATTATCATCTTTATTGCAATCAATTACATCTAATTTAATACAAAAACTAGTGAGCTATTTATTACAGAAATGGTACTCTTTTTTCTATCGCCGTCACACTGTAAAATTAATGCATTTTTCTCTTTAACGTAATGCGACATTATCTGTAAACAACATATCCGCTAGTGACTTGTTGATTACATTGTTCCATATCTTCTATTCACTATACCTGAACAACGAAAATATTAAAGTGTACGAAGTGCGCTTTAGTAGAATTTCACAAAGTATTCTTGTATAGTATTTTGCCAGCGATTTTTAGCTGCGTTTCCATGACTCTAACTCGTAGAGCGTCAAATTAAGTTAAAGACTGCACCTGGACAGTCGTGATTCTCGAACGATATCGATGAATCACTAATTCCACAATGAAAGTTATCGTAGCGCATGTTAAACCAACACCAAGAATAACGAACGCAAAAGTCAATTCTTCCAAAGCCATAACTTTAATAACCGGTTTAAATACGTCACTGCCGTGTACGGAGTTGTGCAGAGATGTCAATGGATCTACAGTACCGAATGGTAACTGTAACCCAGTTGCGTGCGTCACCAATATTACGTTGTTTAATTTGTCGATAAAAGGATAATTTAAATAAACCGGCAAACATAAATAAACCGACATAACGGGTTCTCTGGACACGTGAAGGTGATGTTTTAACGCATACGACAACAAATTATAGTCGAAACCAACACAAGCAGCCGACGGTTTCTCCAGCACGAAGTGAGTGCAGTCTGAAATTGTTTGCGGAACGAAACGTTTATCGCGGATTGTATCGTCGAATAACTGAGCCAACGTGATAAAACCATAAATTGTATGATCCGAATCGATAAGATTTTGCAAATTATTAACGTCCGGAATTGGGATGTTATTCGTAAACAGGGCAGCCAATTGGCCATCATAAATCCCATGCATCGTAACCGCAAAGACAAGTAGACTGGTGAGGTACAGTCTTGATGCGTTATTAACGGGTACATTCGTAAATCCAACATTGCAAATCATACGAAGAACGTTCATAAGTGCCGGAATAGCCGCCTGGTATACGACAACTTTGAAGAAAATCCATGCGGTTAAAAAAACCAGACATACTCCGATTCGCGAGTGAAGATCAATTACGTTAAGAATCTTCTGTAATTGCGTTTTTTCGCCGCGAAATTTTGTCATAATGAGTACATTAACGAATTTATGTGGGTAGAGCGAGGACATTGATCCCTCCAAAGTGTAGAGGTCGTCACCCATGTCGAATCTATTGCTCCGTAAGTCGGCCATATCAAGGTGCACTTCACGTCGACTTGCAGGTCGGTTGATAAGTATTATCGTTCCATTCAAAGCGTATTGAAAAAGTGCTAGAAGATAATCGTCGTCATTGAGAGTATCCAGTGTAACAAACATCCCATGAGCACGTACATACATCGTATGCCTCACGAATATCTGAAATCCCCCCATTATCTTCGAACTGAAGTCCAAGTTATTGCATATTGTATCGTCATTTTTATATTCTCGTACGTAACATTTAAATAAATTGTTTCTCCATTTTTCATGTCTAACGTACAACAAGCTCCAAGGAGCGGGTACTTCATATGAATAAAGATTCCCCGTAAAAACCAGTATGTGGTGTATTTTATACAGGCATATGACTATTGGATTAACCATACCTTGTCGACAGGCGAATTTCAAAACATTTCCAATATTCTGGCACAGTTTCGGCGGCCGAAAGAGTATAATAAATAAAGTCTCGTCACCATGGTTCCACCAAATTGAACCTTGGAGCCTCTGCACATTTGCGTTAAAGTCTGGTAATGAGTTAGCTATTATGACAAATGTCTGTAGCTTGTGTAAACCGAATCTGGGCACATGGCCTTGCGTTTTGACAACGGACAACGAAACTACAGGAACTAAATGTTTCGATAACAATGTCGGTATAAAAGTTTCGGGCACTTCCCCAACAACACCAATCGGGGTACTCCGATTTGAATAGCACGATGTTAAGATGTTCACCTGGAACCCGTTCAATTATTTGCACTTTTAATTTTCTTTGTATTTCGGATATGTCGATGAATAAAGAACAGTATATTGTGAATCAAGGGCGCCAATTCAGCCTGAGATACACTTTATACTTTTTGTAACGCGTGCAGGGGAAACCGGTGCATTTCATGACAGTTTTACGGGACGCATAGAGAAAAGTTAGAGGTATCATTTTTCGTCCAAACGGAAAAAAAAATGAAACAATCGCGATCTGCGCATGTCCGAACCTATCTCTTCACTACGGTCACCAAATCAGCCACTTTCGACCCACAAATCTGCCATGAAATGTATTGCTTTTCATGTACGAGTTGCAAAAAATCTTACCGCTGCTTCGACGAGATCGGATGATCCATCGGGCTTCGATGGATTGATTATAACGTCAGCAAGAGACGTTCTCACAATCGATATCAGAAACAAAATAGAAAATTTGGTCATCAACATGACTTTCCTATGAATGTCAAGCGCTCTCACGGGACGACACTCTTTTAACTATTATTATTCGGTCACTGAAACGGTTGATTGATAACCAACTCGAATGGTCGCTGATTCGCGAGTGGTGATGCGCGCGTTTACATCTCTACGAGTAGTTACCAACTTAGTCTATTGACGATCTAAATAATTTATGTTCCGTGCTGAGGATTACGGAAATTACACTAATGGAAAACCTAATTTCAATGAACATTTCAAGATTGGAATATGCCATTCAATTTCGTACTCACAGTATTACCAGAGACGTAATACGCGTTACACGCGATCATAGCGTGACATTATTTCCTATGCGTTTTCCAGTGCTACAGGTTTTTTTTACTAATTATAACCTGTGTAACATGCGAAATATCTTTTTTTTCATTACATCACATATTTTGTGCGCATATTGTATCAATCGAATTAAGTGATCGATGGTGCGAAAATCATACAGCTTATGACAACAGCACGAAGTCTAAAAATGCTCGAGTTTCAAACTTAAGTCCGTTGATAACACGAAAAAAATATTTTATTATAATAATCCTTTTCGTTAGTCAGTAAAAGATAACGCGTTTCATCTTTTGGATCAACAAGTCACTTGGGGAAACGTCGGAATAATCTGCACAAACGGCAATGAAAACGTTTGAGCTGTGCGCGTTAATCCTTACGATAATACGAGTACTATAGTAGGTATTCCGCGTATTTTCATTCCCTCCGTTGCAAAGACGCGCACTCTCGCCGATTGTACCCGAGCTTTGAGCTATGCGAGCAGAGTTTTGAGCAAATATTATGATTTCCTATAGTTGCCGTTCGTTTCTACAATTTACTAATTAATGTGTTAAAAACAATTAGAAAAGTGAAACGATCGCAAGCCGTATTCATCATCGTTGGTTTCTTCGATAAAGTTAAACATATTTCCAACGAATACGCCGAATACAATAAAGTTCTTTGTACCAAAAAATCCTCTTTTGCAGAAACAAAAATCATTGGCTAAAGGATCCTCCCCGATAGAAATAAAGTATAAGTCAACATGCATAGAATATATTCCAAAAAAATCTCGGATGTATCTCCGTACAAATTTGATTTCGATGGGAAACGAGAAAAAAAATCATTTTTTTTAGTTTGTTATTTCACGATTACGACTTTAGGATGAAAATTCGGAATTTTTCAAAATCATCAATGAAGAAAAATCAACGAAATCGAAAAAATAAAAATTTTACGTCAAAATGTTTCAAAGCTTTATATCTTCGAACTCATCAACTGATTACTGAATTTTTATAAAAAAAAATATGCAAAATAAATGATTATATCGATTTGCCGACAATAGTCCTCCGCCGGTTAGTCGGAGTGTTAGAAATTTATATTCTCCGAATGCACGACGAACACCGTGCGGTTCGGAACTAAAATGATGATGGAGGACGTCCCGATTCCCATGAATTGTATAAGCGCTAAACCGCTTGACACATAGATCGCTAAACGTCCTTTAAGTATACAATTGGTTATAGAAAAGCCGTCGTATCAAACGCACCGACCGCGCGCGTACCAAGTGAAGCAGAGAGTTCCTCTGGCACACGAGGGAAAAACGACACGTTTTTTTTTTCCCCGACGGTGACAATTTTCCATTTCGTTTACAGAGGACCAGTGCGAGAGAGCAAAGAGCGGTTATTCCATTCATTCGAAAAATCGAGTGAATGGAGTTCGAGGATAGCTCGAGGTTCCGTGACTCTCTCGTCACTGGTGAATGGCCGGTGGAGTCAACCGAGCATCGGGAGAAGTCGGAGGGTCGAGAAGTGAAAAAAAAAAGGTACCACAGCCACGGGGCTCACCCGCTGGGGCCTTTCGCGTCACAAGTGTGCCATTGTGGGCTCCTCGAGAGCCAACGTCATTGTCGGACTTTGCTCCTTAACACCATTAACTACGTTTTACCTTAAATTTGTACCAAAGTGGCGGGGGCCCTCTTGACAAATTTTCATCGTGAAAAATTTACGGCCCCCGATTTTCCGACGGTTCGTCGCTCATAATACCCCGAACACGAGATCTTCTCTCGAAAACTTCTTCTATGTATGTATACTACTGTGTTACATGCGGAGAACCCTCTATTATATACGTACGTGCTATAGGCTATACGCATCTTGCGTGACAGATTTCTTTTAAAAGGCCGCTCGTGCAGCCTGCGATCGGCCTTCGGTAGCGGAAAATTCGTTCGTAAACATGGCGCGAGAAGAAATTTCGAGCGTTGCGTAGGCGGTATGTCACCCGGGCGGTGATAAACGAGTAAAAAAAAATCAAGCCAATCTCCCGAAGGTTTCTTTCGCACAAGCCGTAAAACATTAATAAGTGAAAAAAAAATCGTTAATGAAAAAAGAAGAAAATTTTTTCTTTGCCGTCAAAGTGAAAAAAAAAAAACGGTTTCGGATTTTTTTTTTGTATTTTGCAAAATAAAATTATATATGATATTGTAGAAAAAATATAATCAATAGCGATTGTTTAAGAATATCGATCTCACGTTGTATATTTTCAAGTATAGAGATTACGTAAGGTTAATTACTTAAAAATTATTGATATCTCAGCGCCGTTATATCAATTATTTTCTTATTCATCATCGTTCATCCGGAATTTGTTAACGAGTCCGAAGTTTCGTAACGCGAAAGTAGAATCTTTTTTTTTTCGTTTCGTGTTCGACTTTTCACCCTCAGCTCACGACAACTTGAAAGGTGTCGAGAAGCTGACGGGGCTTACGAACGCTCGCGGTACGCAGCTTGTTAAGAGAGTAGTATCCTGTGAGAGAATGAAGCCTTCTGACTGCGCTATCGTAAAAAGCGGCATACCGGAAACAAGAAAATAGAGGTGTTGATTGCAGATTTCGCTACAGAAATACGGTGCATTTATACAGCTCAGACCCCTTCCCTCTCTTTCGCTCTTCACGTTTCTCTTTTGCAGCTGACGGAAAATCGTTAACAAACTGCCGCTACGAACGAAGGATATCGACATGGCAAAGTCTCTAATTAATAGCTTCTCGGCGTTTTATTCGACGATAAAACCGAGCAATAAATCCTTCTCTTAAAACGAAAGAATTCGGACTTTAATTTGTTTTAATCAAAAAAAAAAAAAATGCCCCCAAACATTCTATTCCCCAGTTTCGTTTTCTTGTCTTTTAGCAGGTCTGCAACTCATAAATACTAAGTTTCATTATAGATTATCAATAAAAAAAATAGAAGAAAGTCGATTTTTTTTGCGCCCTTTAAAAAAAAAGAACTGCGTCTTTCGTATTAAAAAAATTATAATTCTTAATTTAATAAATTATAATAAATATAAATTTAATAAAAAAAATTCTTCTCTTGAAATGAAAGAACTTTATTTTTTAATCGAAAAAAAAAAAACGAAATGAATTTATTTTTTACGTCCCTTAACAAAAAGGTGCGTCCTTCTTAATAAAAAAAATTGCAATTCTTGAAAAAAATTTACTTTGTTTTAAACGTTAAAAAAAATTTCCAAACATTATATTCTTGAGTTGCGTTTTTCTTTTCTTTCAATGATATTTCGCCGGCGACTCATAACTATTAAGTTGCATTGTCGAATATTATAAAAAAAAAAATAACGAAATCAATTAATTTTTTTGTCCTTTAAAAAAAAGATTTGGGTCTTCCGTATAAAAGAATGTAATTCATAATTTAATAAATGTGAAAAAAAGGAAAAAAACACGCAAAACACGAAATAGCCTTCAATATTTCTTTTTATTATCTGACAACTAATTCTAAAATAAATTATCCAAAATATACAGTCTTTCGACTCGATGTCGCATTATAAAAAATATTATATGTACACGATATTTACATTATAAAAAAAATTATAATAATAATACTATCGAACATTCGTCTCATATATTCGTTGGGATTCACTGGTTCGATCGATTGCGAAATACTATCGATATGTTTTAGAAAATAACATTTTTTGGGGCATTAAATTTTTCTGCAATTCATTACGAATTGACGATATGCTCGACGGTGTGTTTGGTGCACTTAGTCGCCCGTAAAATTTGTTTCTCCGACAGACTTGTGGCGTAAGGATCAGCGATGATTGTTCGTTTCGCATCGTCGGGTTCATCGAGACATTCCAATGGTCTTTTGTGTCCTCTGCTCGTTTCCATCGCTTCCCTCGCGTATTCGTAAAAATTTGATCGATTCATCGAATGTTTGTCATCCATAGACGGCGAGACTCTCAAATCGCAACCGATATCAGTTTCTCCATCGCGGATCGATAGTTTCACGTTATCCTGCGAAGTCTCGTCAATCGTATCCTCCGCATCGCTGGTTTTCGCCTCTCCGTTGCCGCACTTCTGACTATCGTCGCCGCAGCCGTCTTTTCTCTTTCCGCAGGTGCGCAGACAGCAGCACTTTGCATTCTGACCACTCGGCAAATCTTCCTTTTTGTATTTGACGCGACGATTTTGAAACCATATCTTCACTTGTTTTTCGGAGAGATAAAGATTCTTCGCAATCTCGATGCGTCGCAGACGTGACAGATACATATTAGCCGCGAATTCGCGTTCCAATTCCAAAAGTTGAGTACTCGTGAATGCCGTACGTATCCTCTTTGAACTGTTCGCCAATGAATTCGGTGACTTTGGCGGCGGCGTTGGCGTACTGTTCCGCGACGTCGATCCGTTCGTTGTTGAAACTTCTGCAATTCGAAAATTCACCTTTAGTTTCGATTTCTTTATTATTTTTTTCGAAATTTTCTATTTTTTTTTTTTCACAATTTTCTATTTTTATTTTTTTCGCTATTTTTTTTTTTCGAGACGTTAATTCGATTTCGACTTTTTTTGTTCGTGAAAACATTATAATATTTGCGTATTTTTTTAAATTTCTTAGTGATATTTACCTGATAATCTGCCGGAAGAAGTGTTGAGCGGTGAGGGAGGGCTGTGACCGCACGGAATCGGAAGACCCATCATCGCTGGAGGACTGATCGGTACCGGCGGAAGTGGCATAGTCGGGGGTCTCGGTACGGGTCTGACGGGTTGATAGCCCAATCCGAGATTAAAGAGATTGAACATGTAGTTCGGCAGTTGATTGCCATAGTAAGGCATCGGATACGACGGCGGCGAGTTGTTGTTGCCGATCAGCGAGTCGACGAGAAAACTTCTCGACATCTTGACGATTTTGTTTTTTTATTTTTATATTCTTTCGAAAAAAGAATGAATGCGTAAACAATCACTTTGACGAGAGGAATTCGACGATTCCTCTCTAATTTCACAAGGCGCACAGTAATCCCACGTTTCGCGAACACAAGTACTCCGTTAGATCGTTGTAAATCGACGAAAAAATGAATAGTTGAAATTTTCGTTACGATTTTTCGCTGAATTTTCGATCTGTTTCGACGAGAGTCGAGAATGATCTTCACTGCTCGGCGTTTCACCGAGTTCTGCGATCGAAGGGGCACCGTAAACCTAATATATAAGGGGTGCAAACTCCACCCAGGGGTTGGACTCTTCTTTGGGGGGTCTTTGTTCGAAGGGTACCGCCCTTTGCAGGGTACCCTGGAACTTCCCTGCAATATCCCGAGGGACCAGCAGAACTCGAGAGAGAGCAGTAGGCAATAGGCCACTCACTGAGGACTAATTCGTCCAGCGAAAAAAAAAAAACTACAACTATATTATACAAACTTTCGTATAAAATAAGTTCCATCCCTCCCGCGCATCAATTTCTACAGAATACTCAATTTCGTCATCGCATCAATTATTTTCACGAAACGTCTAACGCGTACGCGAGTTATCTAATTTCTCATTCCATCAAAAATGAATTAAAAACTACGATTTTCGGAACATCAAGTTATTAAAACGTAACGGAACAATATACGGTGCGATTTTTTCAAGAAGGCAATCGCGAAAAACAGTCATTTTTTTACAAAGTCCGAGCGACGAGATTGAATCTGAAATTCGATCGTTGATGATTCAACGAATAACTGACTTAATATCCGCTGAACTCTTCGCGCGGCAAAGCATTCAACGAATAAATTGGCTTTTTCAGTTAATCAATATATTAATTAACGATAAACAACTTGTCGGGACGCGATTTATTCGAAGTATTATCGCGGTTCTTGGAAGATGGAAGGCTTTCAGTACCCGGTATTGTGTCTCGAAGACGAGATTAAATCGAAACTTTGATTAAATCCACTTCTCCTTATCGGGGTAAATATCGGAAGCTTTCGTTGTGCTTACAGTGAGGGATCTTAATGAAGGTTGCCGTGAGAAAAAAAGGACAGGCCTTGGCGTGGAAGATGATGTGGTTGTTTTTTTTTTTTTTTTTTCGTATTTTTTTTTTATATATTTTATCGAGAACGTGCCAAAGTAGAATTCACAACGTTCATCGCGATAAGCACGTTCCGAGGACAAGGTGAGGGTAACGTGTATATCTATGTTGAAATATACATAGCGATGCAGGATATATCCCCCAGAGGTCGATACATAGATATACACGAGAATTGAGAGAAAAGATCGAGAAACTCGGAGATGAGGGTCGCCACTGACTTTCGTATTATACGGAATTACAGTGGCGGGTACGAAGAGGATTTAACGATCGGTGGGACGCTGCGGAAAGGGCGGCGGGGGTTTGATGCCAGAGAGAGTCTCGGAGACTTGAGTAGCAAATTAAATATACGAAATGGCAAATGGTCTCGTGAAAAGCGAGACCATAGTTCTCCAATTTCTAAAGGTTTCATTTGAGAAAGTAAACCGACTCATCCGTCTTCGCCATGCCGTGAGATCTCTCTAACTCCCCCCCCCCCCCCCCCCCCCCCACCCTTCGCCCCCATCTTCTGACCGGACTAATCTAGTTAATTCATCAAGTAACACTGAAATTCCGCAACTTTTGTTACGCAACGAATGTAACTCGAGATAAGGGACATTTTATTGATCGAAACTTTAGACTCGTATTCATTATCATAACTTGTCGCGGACTTTGAAAAAGTGCGTCTTTTTCACGAAAATTCTTCAGTTTTCGTCAGTACGGGAAAATTTTTAACCGATTTTGATATCTGAAATAAAAAATTCGTATGGGACGGTTTTTTTTTTGCAAATAGAAAAAAAATGTATCATCAAAGTTTATTTGCGATGTATTCGATATATTTTCGATGAAAAATGGTATTTTGAAAATATATTTGTACGATATTTTTTTTTCGAAATGTATTGGATATTCGGAGCGAAACAGACCATTAGTTAGTTCGAAGTTTGCGATAATGAGGAATTGCAACGTCTGACTAAACTTCGGTGGATAAATTGACCAATGCGTCACGGTGGTTGAACGCGAAATTTTGATAGTTTCAATTAGCATGATGCGATTGCGGTGTTCCATGATGCAACGCGTAGGCGCATCATGTTAAATAGAATTATCGAAGAAGATCGGATTACCGTGGGGACAGAATGGAAAACGGGACAGTATCGGCGTGGAGCTGGCGGTGTGCGTGTGGGTACCTCGCGGTCAAGAAATCAACAGTCATAAAACAATAGGGTCGTTTTATGACCCGAATCCGGTTCGCCTTTATATATAAACGATGTTTCCACAAGTGTTACCGTCAACCATTTCTCATATTCATTCGTTATTATTATTATTATCGATTCGCCAATTCATCGTCGGCGCTATCGCGAGATCCCCGCGCATTTGTACTCAACGGCCGGAAAATTGATGTTTAATTTGCAAAAAGCAACCCCCTCATCAAATTTTCGGGTTGCGTCATCTGTCGACGAAACGATCAGCACACCTGTCCGAATTATCGTGATACGTAGGCAAAAAGCCGCATTAAGGGGATTCTACTACCCGATACTTCGAAATTTGTCAAAAATTTGAATTTTTTTCTCGAAATATTGTAGAAACCAACAAAATCCATTTTTTGACACTATAAGGTACATATATTTGAGAGTCTCCCAGAAAAAAAAAAAATCTGCCGACGAGGAAACAAATTTTTTTTTAGTCCATTTTTTCACACATATAAAATCGTTTGTTCGTATTTCTTTGATTTTCTTACGATAGAAAGAATTTTTTTTATACATCGCGTGTCTTTTATTTCGAACGACTGTATTCTAAACAAACGTAAAGATGATATGAGTTATTTCTTTGCAATGTGTTTGATTTCTTGTACGCGAAAGTAGAAGCCGAAATATAATAACCCTAAAACTATCGACGCGGCGAAGCGTGTGCCGATGTGTACCGAAATCCCTAATAACACAAGTAATCCCATTAGGAAGCGTTGCCCCTGTAAGTTCGAGACGCGCCGGTAGCATAACCCAACGTCAATGCATTAAAAATCATGGTAACGTTATATGTTCGTATGGGTCTCGAAATAATGCAGGGGAGCCACAGAGAGGGAGCATATGCCCGTCGGACATATATAAATACGGCGCGCGTTGTAAGGGTGACCCCCAAGGGTGGCGGAGCATCATCGGTGCATCGACGGGGAGGGAAGGGATGGGAAGAATTTTCGCATACGAATGCGAAGCAACTTAACCCCAACAAGTTCTATCCCCACCACTCACCGATCTCATTCACTATTCGTTGCATTATTACTACCGAATTTTATATACATCGCGGACGATTCGAGGGGTTACTATTTCAATTTTTGCTACTCTGCTCGTTCTACTGGAATTGAAAGCCCATTGGACGGTATCTCGGGCTGAGGCGTGGTCGCTTTGTCATTTTTTTTTTTTTTTCGGGGTATAAAAATCTATGGCCCTTGTGTTTCATTCTCCTATCCCTCCCCTTCCCTTCCCAATTGCTTACCCATCGTTTTATACACTGTTCGATATAGTAACGTGTAGTTAAACTATATTTCATCGAAATACTAGCTGAAGATTTAATAAATAGTGAAACTTGAATGTAATTCGAAATAAAATAGACGAAAAATCGATTTTTTAACCCTTATTTTTTTTTTCTGTAATTGAATAAATCGAAACAATATAATGTATGGAATATAATATAATTATTATTATTGTTTTTATGAATTTTTTTTATTATAATTTTTTAAAACCACGAGATAAAAATTCGCCGCCCATGAAAACGTTGCTAAGGGTTTTTTTTTGTTCTACGATTTCCCCGGAGAAAAGAGGCAGCGGCACGTTCGGCAAAGGGTAGATATATATTTACGAAACTTCTGTGAAATAAGAATTTTATATTCCGCGTAAGAAACCCATATTTGACTAGACGTGGAAAAATGCGCGGAGAACGTACCTCGCCCGCGAAAGTTTTGTGCAACCGACGGAAAACGAAGAGAGAGAGAGAGAGTAAGAAACGATATGGTCCGTGAGGCGGATGCTGGTAACGTTGTCTTCTTAAATTCTCGTCGCGACTACCAAGTGGAACAGCCGGAAGAGAACCGAAGCCGTGCGGCAAGGGAAAAGTTTCAAGTTGACTAAAAGTTTTCTCCGTGTTTAGCGATGAACGCGAAGTGTGGAGGAAAATGCGTAAAACGGAGAGAAAGAGAGAGAGAGAGAAATATCGACGAGCAGTTTTACGAGAAATATATTACGGCGGAGATGTACCGCGACGTGCTGTAATAATAATAATCTAATTTATGACTAACGTTTCGTCCAAATCTTTAATTATTATCACCGAAAAAAAAAAACCAAAAAAAAAATCAGAGCGCAGCGTAGAATGCTCGTAATAAAAATGGTCCATTGGCGTAATGGCTGATCGAAGCTTTTCATTATATCAATTTGAAGCAAAAAAAAATACTCGGATTTTTATTATTATTATTATTATTATTATTATTATTATTATTATTATTATTATTATTATTGCTATTTTCAATCGAAAATTAACAATAATAATATTAACTTCTTTTTCAACATTTCAAAATTCGTTTATTTATTTTTCCGAGAAAATCATTTTTTTTGCTCCGAATTCTAAAAATTCGAAGCGGCGATTAAAAAATTGGATTTACGAACGCATTCGTGATTCCGACGGCCATTTTTTTATTTTTTCAATCTTACGATCTCGTGTAGTCGAAAGACGTCGTAAATTCGTTTACAAAATTGCTTATTTCGCAATTTTCGTGTTTTATTGATAAAGATTTAGATCTATAGCTCAACAAGACATCGTCGATTAGTTTCAGAGTAAAAAAAAATTTTAAAAAACAAGACTCTCGTCGTAATTCATGGCTTTGGTATATGTGTACCGCGTTATAAAATACAGAAAAGCATCGCTTTACTCCTTTTCCGAAATCCCATTCACTGTTGACGATTGAATCGTGAAATTAGTTCGGCTCATTTCACCGCTTCGGGAAAAGTGCATTCTCGAAGAATGCCGAGAGTTTGCCTCGGGGAGGAGGGATACAAAGACGGGGGTTCCATTCTTTGGTCGGTATAGGTAACCCACGCCATCGGTCAGCCATAAAGGAACGAATCCCCGAAGAACCAGAAATAATCATGGGAATCGCAAATACGATTTTCGAAATCTTCGTTCGCGCATGTCGAGCAAATAAATTCCGTGGTTTGTAGACATATACAAGGATTGCGATCGAAGATGTCGAAGAGAAAAAAAAACGAGGAATCCGAAGAATGAGGCGAAAAAGGCTTCGGAGTTGTGGACAGAGAAAGAGAGGGTAGCGGAGCTCGAGAGCCGCCGAGTACTTTACAGATAAAACTGTGAAGAGAGTCGCGAAAATCCTTTCTCTCGATCTTCATGCGGGACGCGGTCGCTTTATTGTCGACCCAAAGATATACATCGCGATCTCGAAATCGATCTTTTCTACACAGTCGATGATCGTCCCGTATACGATTTTTTTTCTTCCCTCGACCACTCAAAGGGCACTTTCACAGTCGGCAACGCGATCTTTTCACTTCGCTGGCAAAGTGTTTTTTTTTCATTTTCTAAACAGAAGTTAGACGGATCTTTCCACTTGCGCTCTATTTCTAGATGCACTATGCATTATACCGCTGCAGTAGAATTCGGAAAATGTTATCGAGTCATATCGAAATCTCTTCTGTTCCTCGTGAATTTAATCGCCTTATCAGATTGTTTTTTTTTACCCCTCGATAGTTACGGAAAAAGAAATGGAGGAGAATTCAATAATTGTCTCGAAGGAAAAAAAAAACCCGCGCCTTCGATATGCAATAAAAGCATTAGAGAGCGACGAACTTAATACTTTTCCTAAAAAAAAAAAAAAAAAATTGTTTTTTTTTTTTAATCTTTTCACAACCGTAGCATATTTATATTAGTGTTGCGCGTGCGAAAGGTTATACATGCAAGAGTTCGCTCTCTCCTCCCTCATCGAATTGCAAACTTCACTCTGCTCGGTTCTCGCGCTCCGGATGCGAAAAGCCCGAATTTATTTCCCCAAAGCTATGAAATTGGGTCAAGAGAGTCCCTTCGAATATTTTGTAGAAATCGCTTTATCCAATTCATATACTTTATTCAAAAAACAAATCGCACTCTCGCACTATCAACTCTCCTTTTTCAAATTCGCATTTAAATTCATCGCGATCTTTTTTCAGCTCATATTTCATACGATCGCGTAAAAAAAAAAACCTAACCTCAAAAAATAATTCATTTATTATTATTATTGCATATTACGTTATTTTATGTCCCTATTATTATTATTATCGTCCAATTAATCGATATGCGTAAATTTTTTTTCATTTTATCGAAATTTTTAATTGAAATTCGAGTTTAACGATGTATGCGATATGATCGTAAAAATCTGTGCATTTCGTACGAATCCGGAGCACCAATATGAAAATAATAATAATAGTAATAATAGTAACCGTATAGATGTTCTTTTGTCGGTATAGGGTTCCGTTGTTTTCCACCCCTACGGGCCTCGAGTCATTGTTCGCAACAATAACGAGAGGAGATGCCTGTGCCGCGGCAGCGCACACGACGAGGATCATCGTAGCGTAGATCATTCGGTAATTTCGTAGTTATGTCTGTCCGTTTCTGCGTGTATATAGCAGCGGAGAAACAGTGTTGCAGTTGTGTCTATCTATCGCTTTCATCGTGCTATACGTTCGCATAGGCTATTTTGTGTTTTGACACGCGCCGGAGAGGCCCTCAATCGAAGGATTGCCGGTATATGGATACCCCACGGCTTGTTAACCACAGTGAATCAGGAAAGCTACGGGTTTCTGCGCCTCTCTATCTCCGGCAAACGCCGCTCGCATCCAGTGCACTTCAGCCAACGATCGCTTTACCTCCGATGGCCACTCGGCCCTCCGGTACACTATAATATCTCTTTGCGTTCGATGGACTATAATAATATCTCTCGTTCCGTGAGAGAATATCGCGGAAACGCAAATGATTCGACGTTCGTGAAACGCGTTAGTAAAAATCTCGGAACACAGAGACTCCGGTCACTCGGCAACATCGAAATCCGCATAAGAATATAAGCGCATTTTCCCCGTCGCAACCTCCGACAAACATAATACTTTTTATCTCTCCTTTCCCTTGAAATATGTTTTATTGTTTACCCTCTTTTCTTTCTTCGTATTATACCCGACGATCTTCGGATTTTTTTTCGTACGATTTTTCGCGGCTACTGCGAGAAAACCGAACGTTTTATTTTATTTTGATTGATTGATTGACGAAAAAAAAAAAATCGTTCGATAACGAGATGTTAATAAATATTAATACGCCGGCTGCGAATTCGATTGAAATGGATTCAGGTTACTTTGCTCCCGTTTCGAAACTACTGACTTTGCCGTTTTTAGCCATTGTGCGCACACGGCGTTTTAAGGAGCCCAACGAAAAATGAAGTGGCGATGACGAGCAAAACAAATCTTTGCACCCTTTACGCTTTGCGAGAAGGGATCGTCCGTCGGGGTTCGTTTTATGAATTCACGACTCATGGGAAAATGTTAAAACATTCGATCTTTACGATACGTAATTTATAATGAATTTTGCCGATCGTTGATAAATGTTAAACTGTTGTAGTTAATGTTTTTTTGCGATGAAAACAATAACTTTACATTTTTTATCAATTTTTCATCGATCGAATCGAATTATTATTATTATTTTTTTTTTCGGAAACAAAATGGTTAAACATAAGAAAAAATCTGCTAACCACTACAGAGTTATCCATTCTAAGATTACCGGAAGTGCATCCATGTATTCCGGTTACCGCTGTATCGATCTTTGGAAACTTCGAGAGACTCGATAGCCCGCCGCCAAAACTTCCCGTTCCCAATCAAACTTTGATTCTCGTTCGCCGATGAAACGACAATACCGTACAATAATTATTTAACATAGTTACGCAATTCTCCAATACTTACGGAGTTTTATAGCTTTTATTGAACGCCCCGGGAAATGGCCGCGTGGCGGACAACAAATACCGCAACGCCTACGTATTAACGACGCCCTTCAGATTCCTTTTAGTCCACGCGACGCGCGACCGCCGATTCTCTAATTTCTCCGATTCATCTTTTCCCCATTCTCCTTTACATCGCGTATAGTCACGTATTAACTTTGGCTTTTATTAACTCGTAAAATTCACGAAACAATCGCGAAATTTAGCGAATATAAATAAAAAAAATTAATATCGAACGTTAGCGATATTGTAGATAATTGCCGTTCGCGTGTTCCGACATCTGGTCGTGCGGAGCATTTATGCATTATTCGGTATTATACCCTTCGGGTAAAGTCTATAAAGCGTCATAAATATATCTCAAACGATTGGACTCTCGCGTGCGCCACATTCGCGGTGAGGCGTATATGGAAAAAGAATAAAAAAAATATCGCTTCGGCGTCAATTTTACGGCAATTTTCCGAACGAACGATCGCGAGTGAAAGAGAGACGGAGATATCCTGCGACACGACGCGCCGAACACACAGTTACGGGTCGTAGTTTACAGCCTCCAGGTGCTCGGCGATTCGGTAGTCGCTCGCGGTGTATCCCAATAGTTATCTTTTTTTTTGTCTCCACCCCTCGTGGTACACAAACTCGTCGCCGCACGACTTTTTTTTTTTTTTTTTTTTTTACGGAACTCAACAGAATAAAGAAACCCGAAGCACTCCCGAGGCTAATATGTACGAACGACAACGCCCCCTCGACGACGAAAACGACGAATTTTCATCGGTTTTTCCAACAAAAACACGAACTTCGATACAAACGGCGACGACGTGGGGAAAAAGATAAAAAGAAATTGGTCAATGGCCTGTGATACAACGTTTATTCATGTTATCCAACGCTAATGTAATTGTTCGGCAACTTATTCATTTCGTGGAGTTTTTCGTTGTTCTTTTTGGTAGAAACGATGGACTTTTTGACGGTGAATTATCGTCGCGTGGTTAACGCTCGTGATGATTTGATGATTTTAGATGGGTATCGCGTATTCATAGCGAATTCACGATGCGGTTACGATGAATTTCGGGGTTTAGAGGTTATGGTACGGAAAATATCTAATTTCGATGTCGCAGCTATTGTTAGAAAAATCATTCGATCTTTTTGATGAAAAATTATCGGAAAATTTATTTTTTGTTCGATGTATTTGTGAAACAATTTGAAACGAACGAAATTACCGAAATGCGATTATTTTTGTATAAATTAAATCGTAAAAACGTATAAATCTTTCGATGTAATAAATTGTATGAAATCGAAAAATAAATTTTATTATTTTTTTTTTTTTTGCGTAATCGACATAATTCAACAACTTTCACCGAAATTCCATTGCGGTAGCGTAAAGAAACGTTGAGGAAAATACGGGTTTTTTTGCGCTTCACATACTCCCGAAGGATAAAAGGATTTTCCGCGAAAGCCTACGAGAGTCCTCTCTCGAGTTTCGGCGAACGCGGATCGCGAGAGAAATTGAAAGAATAACTAAACCCGAGTGAGATTCGCCTCCGAGACTTTGTCCTCTGTGAAATGTGTTATCGTCCGACTCAATTCGCGAAACGAGTTGAGCCCTCGTGACGGAGAAGCATTCGAGACGTACATAAGATATAAGAAGTTTCGTGCAATAAGCAAAGTGCACACCGATCTTAAAATTGAATTATAAGATTCCGAGTGAAAATTACAGATGCAGCCGGGGGTCGCACGACAAGGCGATCCTATCAATAAAGATCGCCCCCGCCGCGCAAATACCAACATTTTAGCTCATTAAAAAAAAACCTCTAACTAATACAACGCATCCAAACTTCGCTACCAAACATTGGATAAACCACATTTCCCGAGTGAAAAAGTCGAAAAAACAATCTCGCGATGTTTTATAACCTCCAAACTTCGATGTATTTTGCAGTGTGTATTTTATCGTATTTGTTTCAGCAACGAACTTGAAAAATAAAATAATTGTTTCGTTCTCGAGAGTGTTGTTTGCTTGAATTTATAATTGGATAATGTTAGCAATATATTTATCGTTTCTCTGTGCGGAATGTCATTCTCGTAGATCGTAGTTACGCGCGAGCGTTTGTGTGTCCGCCGCGTGTACCCGTCGTCGTTTCAGTCAGTTTAACGCGTATCGAATCGCTGGAAGAGCTGACAATATTGCCGCCCTTATGTATAGTATACACGGAAGAACACCCCTCTGCCCCCCCCCCCCCCCCCTCGTTGCCAAATGTAAACGCGAATGGCACAGAGCAAAAGCTTCTCCGTCTCTTTCTATCTCTCGAGTACCACTTCGATGTATTCTATACCTCGAAAGTTCGTCGTTCCGGACCTCTTCTCCGGTTTGGACATGGCGCGTTAGTCACGGAAAGCCTATTTCGCGATAAATTACTTTACCAGCGGACGGGTGGATCCGTCGTTTTTTTTTCTCTCTCTCTCTCTATCGTTTTATCGTATACGCTTTCGGCGACGTTACACGAGAAAAAAAACTACCGAACTCACTCGATCGAATGATACTTCAACTCAGTCAAAGGGTTTTATCCCTTTCAAACCTCCTTTCGCTTCACGCTATGTTTTCTCAGTAAAAATGTCATTAAAAAATGACTCACGAGGGAGAAATTCTTTTTGAACACAACTACTGGACACAGGATTTTGAACTTTTGGTACGAAGTAACATTCATTTTTCATGCGACCCCTGCGTACACGACGAAAGAAATTCACGATTTTCGTCTTAAATTTATCGAAAAAATGGCCGAAATTTTTTTTTTAAATATATTATATATCGAATGTAAAAGTTTCGATAGTTCGATACGAAGTATTCGGAAATATATTTTAGGTTATAATTCTCGCAAATTAACGATTTCGTCACCCCGCCGATAGTATTCGAAAAGGAACAATAGTACGAAGATGAATACTCAATTGCAGAGACCTGCTATAACGAATCTTCAACACTCAACATTGCATAGTTAGTTCGAATATATAGTTAATGCAATATCCTGACACGCGACCGCACGTGACGTTGTAAATATTTTTCCGTAACACAATTTCGCGTACCGCGCGACGTGAATCGTAACTTACTTACTACACTGAATAAGCCCGCCGGACGTGAACATTGTGAGTTGCGTTTACGGTGTTCCGTGTTGTGGGAAGGGACACAATGAACTTTCACACATGGAGACGTTCGAAAAATAAAAAATGAAAATTTATCTTTCCTTTTTTCGCGATGAACATTGGCGACGGTTAGGAACATTTTGGAGGCCATAATAAACGTTAAGTTACGATGCGATTGGACGACACGTCTTCTTCGTTCGTACGCAGAAACGAACGCGTAAGGAAAATACGTTTGACGAAAAAAAAAATTAACCTATAAATACGTACGCGATGTATGGTAGTTCGATCCTTACGTACGGTAAAATCTCGTGAATTATGGGGATCGCGCCGTGCGACATACGTTCGCTCACGGATGCATTTCGACCTCTCGACCGCGTCGGGACTCGTGTTTACATAGGCAACGACAATTCGGTTTCGCGTTGAAAATCTAGACTACCGTCGTGTAATCCGACGATATATGAGTCTAATTTGTAACTTGTAATCTCTTCGCAAATGGTGTCGATGCGAATAACTCAGAATTACGAGACGCCGAAAACCGTTGCAATGTCAATGGAGAGAAATATCAATTTTTCTATCGACATGGGCATTAAATGAGCTCCATATTACGATAAATGTCGTATAGAGTGTGAGAAGAATCGAAACAATAATAGAGTTATCGTATTCGTAGTCGCGAAATATTTTTCCGTTATTATCGAGTTTAAACGATATAAGTTGATCGAGCAATTTTGGTTAAAAATCGAATTTCATTGCGAGAAAATGATAAATAGTTTCGATTAACCACAAAAGGTTCAAACGTACGATTTAATGAAGATTGAACGAAAAAAAATCGATATCGATAATTATTTGAGTAATTCAAAGGTTATAGATAAATCGTGAGTATCTATACCCGGATTTTCATAACGATCACCTCTGTATACAAGCGAAATGATCCTTCCCTGTCGGATTACGTTCGATTATCGCTCGGTTTGGGCTTTCCGAAAAAGAGCAAAAATTGTGCATTAGCATAAGCGGATTAGGAATACGAGGCTCGTGTCGCGACGACAGCTGGATTCTCGATCTATCGAAAACCCATCTGTATCGGTCATAGACCAGAGATTTTGATCCTATAAATACTGAAATTATCGGGGGTTCGCAACATATATTCTAAAGGTAGGGAAACTCGGAATTCAACGAAAGGGGGACGCCGCCCGGGTCTTAATAAACAAGAACGCCACGCGCCTTTATCCGAAGTGCGCAACGAATCTTTCACGTGTCGTCTCATAGAGAATATGCTTGAATATTCCTCATGTGCGACATCGCGGAGTAAAAATATCAGCAATCGAAAAAAAAAAGACGAGCAACCCATTCTACTCGTGAAAAATTCATAACGTGTGCTAGAAGTAATGAAAGCAAAAGTATAATGGCGCTCGAACAACCATTTGGCTCGATAAACAACGCTAACAATGAATAATGTTCTCAAGACAAATGCCTACTTCATTAAATCGCGTGTTTGAATTACTTTCAATTACTAACATATAACTGTATCCATAATAAAAAAAACATTGATATACGAAGTCTCAAAAAACTCATATTTTCTAGCATCGAAAGTAACGGAAAGTGGCTTTGTCCACCTCGTGCCATGTCTCGGCCACCTCGACCGACATCTGACAAACTTACACATCGCGGCAACTCTTTGAGTTTTATTCGGGCGATTTGCACCATTCTTTGTTTATTTTTCATTCAATTCCGGGACGGGACTAAAAACGAGGGAGAAAAATGGAATATCCCGCGTTTGCGACACGCGGAGCATTCTTGCGACGAGAATCCAAACGACACGGCACGGTCTACCGACGTTCGGCAACTGATCGTACGAGGAAATGCTGCGCAGAATTCGTGTGCGCATCGTCTCGATAATCGATTGTCGCGTATGTGCTTACTGCTGGCACGTTCGGGATTCCAGTTATAAGTACCCCTCCTCATCACCAGGGGTATGTTCCGAATCAGTGCCGGGCGACTTTTCTCTCTGTCTCATCGCGAATGAAGAAAGAATGAGAGGAAAGTTCGTTCGGAACGTACCCCAGGGGTACGTTCCGAATCAGCGAATCAGCGAGTCGCGCCGGGCGACTTTTCTCTCTGTCTCACCGCGAATGAAAGAATGAGAGGAAAGTTCGTTCGGCGCTGATTCGGAACGTACCCCAGGAGTCCAGGAAATCCCGGCAGTACTTGCTTCAGGTTTATTTATGCCAGTGACGCAATACACTACGACGTTACAATATGACTACACGTTAGCGTGAATACTCCCATTTCGTCTATTCAACGTTGCAGAGTGCTTATAAAAAAGGTACGTGGATAAAAAAGAACGCTAAAAGGAATACGATTACTTTTTTATCGACAATTTAACCAGCTCGTTCTATAGCAATCTGGCTTCCCCGAGCAAAATTATGACAACGCCGGTCAGCGACATTACGTTGAGACCGGATGCCCGATCGTCGACACCCAACTATCGTTCGTCGACATCCGACGTCCGTTCGCCAAGAACCGACGCCCGATCGTCGACACCCATCTATCGTTCGTCGACATCCGACGTCCGTTCGCCAAGACCCGACGCCCGTTCATGGCGATCGGACGTCCGTCCGTCGAAACCCGACAATCGTTCTCCCAAACTCAACAACAACCGTTCATCGACACCCAACGATCGTTCATGGCGATCCGACAACCGATCATCAAAACCTAAGGACAACGGTTCATCGAGACCCAACGACAACCGTTCGTCAAAACCCAACAACAATCGTTTATCAAGACCCATTGATCGACCAGCCGATCGTTTTGTCAAAACGATCCCAAAGTCAAGAATCGTTGGTTACTACAGCATTGACGGTGATAGAAATTTTTTGAACGACGCATCGCGACTCTTGTATTACAATCCACCGGACAGCATGAAAGCTTATTGCGACATAAGTCGAGGAGTTCACATGGATCTCAACGAAGGAGCGGATCTTGCAGTTCGCAGAAAAGCGTCTTTCATGGATGAGGGTATCGATCTTTTGTTGCAATGGATCAAAACCAATAACTCTAAAATCAGAGCTCCCACAGAATCTGGCAAATGGTAAATTCTGTGGAATAATTTCATCGACATTAAAAAATCGTAACTTTCAAAATTATCGTCACACATCTTTGATAACAATTTTTTCTCTCCTTTCGCAGGATAAGACCAAAATTTGTAAGCAGCCGAGGAACTTTGACTAGACTGCTGACGACGAGAGTTACACTCAACGAAGATTGGATTTTGTGTGCTGCCAGATGGAAGGGAACGATATATTTATGCACTGACAAAAAATCCAAAAAGGACGAATTGGAGGACAAGAAAAAAATAAGATTCGCCACTTGGGGACATAAATTTGAACAATACATTTTGTCGAGTATAAACATTTTTTTTTACATTGTTTTTAGATTTTTTTTATTTTACGAAAAAAATCGCCGTAAATATATAAACGTTTAATAAAATTAAAAAAAGATAAAAATAATTATATAAATAACAATTTACATATAATGCAGATGCAAGTGATGTCCATTATGTTTTGCTGCGTTCGTTGAATCGGATAAAAATGTAAATCGTATTTTCACATTTCAGAATCCCCCGATAAACTTCCCGACACTACGAAGCCGGTAATCGAGACGGAAGAGTTCCGCTGCGTTTATGAACGCCACATCGGCGGTCACTCGGTGATGTTTTGTTCCGTAATTAAAGGGGTGGAATCCGAAAAGCCGTTGAGGGAACCTCTGCCATTCGATAAACTAAATTCCATCGAGCTAAAGACCAGCCGAATAATCGAACATTCCGGACATGAAAAAACATTTCAGCGATATAAATTAGTCAAATGGTGGGCGGCCTGTTTTTTGACGAATACCGAATATTTACTTTGTGGCCTCAGAGACGAATCCGGTGTCGTAAATGTACTAAAGCTTTACCACATCGATAAAATTATCAAAGAGGGAGAGGTAATTTTTTTTTTTAATGTCCAATTTTCATGAAATAGTGAATTTTTATAACTCAATAATTATTTTGAAATTTTACGTTTCTCGTTACAGCGATATTGGAAACCGGGATATTGCGTGAATGACTGCAAATCGCTTCTCACGAAAATCGAGGAAACCGTCGTTCGCGACTGCACCGAAAGTATTTATAAATTCGAAAAAAATTCTAACGGAGAGATAGACATCAAGGAACTGCCGGCTTCGTCCGAATACGCTTTCCTTCCGTCGTCATTTTTGGAGGCGTCGGGATAACAGATTCACGTTGAAGTGAATCTAATAAAATCGTTCGGATTGCGAAAAAAAATATTTTTATTATATATCTATAAATTTGATTCACGAGTATCAACTCGTGATACAAGTTCACATTAATCATTCGTTATCACAACAAATTTATTTTGAAAACATTATATATTATATGCATGTGCAAAATTTTTAAATAAAATATTTTATGTTAAATGTCTCACGTTTTTATTAAAAAAAAAATTATCGCTATGAACAAGGGAAATACATTTGATTTCGCGAGTTTGAAAAAAAAAAAAAAAAAAACCGTCGAGTCGCAATAATGAGTTTCACATTGCGTTGTAGCGAAATAACAAGAGAATGGATTTCCATTTGATTAATTATTTCATCATTCTTCGTCAGCATTATCACAACGTACAGTGGACTATGCGAGTATTTTCCGTATTGTTTCACTCCGAACGCATTCAGTGCAATTTTATCCAGCAGTCCGACAAGTTAGATCTCTGCTGCGCGTGGTAACTTTCCAAGCAAAGTAGTAATTTCCAGAACTCCAGAAGTGACGGGTTATTTAACGATTTCTCAATTTCCCAAACATCGTCGACAAAGTGACAAACTTTCGATTCTCCCCAACGATAAACAAAGAAGATTCGTTGAATTACTCGCGACGACGTGTTTTCTACGAGTTTCGCGAAAGGTTAGTATTGTTGGAATTTAACGCGTCGAAAAATCGCAGTTTTCGACTATTCCATCGCTCGACGCGAACACCAAAGCGAAAAAAGCGAGATGTACAATTAACGTTTTTGTTTATCGTCAGTAATTCGCACGTATTAAACGTGCGACGTCGGCTCCAGGATCGCTGAGAGGATCGATCGAAAAATATTCGTTAATCATTCTCGTCGGAGATATGGCGGTGAGCCATACGCCGAGTTCCTCGTCAGAGATAAGCTTTCCAGGAGTCGACAAATGGGGTTATACGTACGTGAAGGTCGTAAAGTGCAACTACATGTGGACGATAAGTAATTTTACGTTTTGCCGCGAGGAGATGGGTGAGATATTGAAATCGCCGATATTCGATGTCGGTACGAATGATGAACTCAAGTGGCGTTTGGAACTTTACCCGAAGGGACACGGCGAGGATAGCAAAGATTATCTCTCGATATTTCTTAGTCTCGTTGCTTGCAGCGGTTCCGAAGTAACAGCGAAATTCAAATTTTCGATATTAAACGGCAAAGGAAAAAAGACGAACCCAATGGAGATACAACGTCCGCACACTTTCATACGCGGTAAATCGAGCGAATCTCACGGTTACACGAAATTTATGAATCGCGATTTTTTGCTTGACGAGGAAAACGAATTATTGCCGAATGATAATTTAACGATATTCTGCGACGTTAGTATCGTCGGGGACGTTGTAAATGTATCGGGAAAATATGATCGTAAAACTGTTCAATTCGATATACCCGATTGTTCGATACTCGACGAACTCGGAATTTTGTTCGCGTCCGAAAAATTAAGTGACGTCACGTTAACCGCGTGCGGAAAAGAATTTCGCGCTCATAAAGCTATACTTTCGGCTCGAAGTCCCGTATTCGCAGCGATGTTTGAACACGAAATGGCGGAACATATGGAAAATCGCGTCGATATATCTGATATGCAAGACGCGGTTCTCAACGAAATGTTACAATTTATTTACACCGGTAAAGCGGAAAATCTCGACAAAATGGCGGATCATCTTCTCGCGGCAGCTGACAAATACGCACTCGAGAGGCTTAAAGTAATGTGCGAACAGGCGCTCTGCTCGAGTCTTACCGTCGTAAACGCGGCCGATGTTTTGATACTCGCAGATCTTCACAGTGCGAAGCAACTGAAAGCTCAGACGATAGAATTCATCAATATGCACACTACCGACGTAATGAATACGATTGGTTTCAAATCCATGATTAACACCAATCCAAACTTAATAGCGGAAGCTTTGCGCGAATTGGCGACGAGAAAAAATAGCGATACCGATGTTTATTTCGATATCGAGCAGAAAACTTCGCAATTACACATCTGACACAGCGACGCACGCGGTATCGTCGACGAATGTCGAAAAACTAAATATTTCATCTCCTGACGCGGTGGTGGAATTTCTCATCGATATAAAAAAATCGCAAGTTATTGCGACTTCGGGTGACGACGATATTAATATATCTGTACTGTGATATCCAACATTTAATTCGACATCGATTGTCAATAAATCAATTAACTCAATTTATTGTTAATATTTCTTTCGAATACCCAATTATCTCGAATAAAAAATGATAATATGCTTTTATTTTATTTATTTTTCAATTATTAACAGCGAATCTTCATGATATAAGTTTAAGCGTCACGTTGATTCTCGATTCCTCCAATTGCAGGTGGCGCTGTAAAAAACGAATAAATCATATAACATCGCAGTTTTTTCAGTACTCTCGTGTTTTTCGATGGGGTCACTTACAGTTTAGGGATATCTTTGACGTACAAAATTTGTCGCGAGTCCCCTCCGCGGTTATCTTCAACTTTGCATTTTTCAAGCCAAACTTTCGTTGGTTTTAATAAAGTCGATTTTTTATCGCATTTTTTGTCGATCCTCTGATGACAAGGGGCACTGAAATTCGACCTTCTCGATAGCAAAAGTGCTTTTCTTCTACTCACAAATTCCTCGTCTAGACGTCTTTGAAATTTGAAAAAAGAAAATAAATAAATAACATCGTAACTTCGATCGGCGCGAAAATTGTCCGATGCAATAGGATAATAAATAATTACCTGAAGCATTTGATTAACTTCTCGTTTTTGGCTCTCGAATTACTACGATCCGAGTCTCCAACACTCGTCGCGGAGCTCGAAGTTCTACTTCGACTTTTCATTTCTCTGTGAGTCTCGAGAGCGGATTTTACCTGTTCGGCTCTCGCTAATCGGCGGCTCTCTTTCCGCGCTTCGCGCTCTTCCTTCGCAATTTTTGCTTTTTCCGCTTCCAACGATCGCGCGTTCTCTTTGTCGATTCTCCAACGCATCAACGATTCTTTTTTATCGCACGCGGAAGGTTTTTTCTTTATTACGTAACGCGCGATAATCTTCGAGGGATTTTCTGCCAATTCGACTTCTTTACCGACCGCGTCGCGATCGCATCTCATTTCGCTCTCCGCTCTGTCGATCTTCGATTTTTTCTCCATATCCTTCTTCTCGCGCCACTCTTTCACCATTTTTCGCTGTTTCTCGCGCAATTCGAGATATATTTTGTACCACGCCTCGTGATTAACTATTCTTTCGGTCGTCATATCGGGAAATTTTTTTTTTATCGCCTCCACCATCGCCGGTACGCCGCGCGTAGTTTTGCGAATTTTTAGAAAAAATAAATGATCCTCTTCACTCCAATTTTCGGTATGACCTGCGAATGATTAATTAACCTTTTCGAAGACAAATTTGAATAGCAAAATTACGAAAAATTTACCTGTTTTCGCTACCAACGCATCAAAGTCCCGCAGACCGCTGTAATCGTGGCAATCCGTCGAAACGGATTTTTTAATCTTCGAAGATTCTCTCGACGCGATTAACGACCCCGAGGCGCAATTTCTCTTCTCGTATTTATACAAAATCAAGAAAAAAGAATGGAGATCGCGATCCAATTCGATCTCCTCGTTCGTCAGCGGTTCCAAAACCGAATTTTCCTTGTATTTCCGAATTTTTTCGGAGAGTGCTATAAGCTTTTCTTTGAAGCAATCCACGTCTATACAAAAATCGTTGATAATTTTACTGTTAAATCGATAAATAAGCTGATTTAGAATATCGAATTACCTATTTTTTGACCCTCGTGCAGAGCTCCAATTACCGACTTTATTGCTCTCAGATCATTCGTGATATCTTCCACTGTCATTCGTAGAGAAATCGACCATTTTTTTCTAACATAATACATCCCGCGAACTTTATTATTTAATCGAATATATAATTGATTTTTTTTTAAATAGATATTTTACCTTTCCGCTGCACGCGAGTGTTTGTCGTCCCTCAAACCTCTCAATATTTCCGGTTCTAATTTTGCACTATCCAAATAATTATCCAACGTTTTCTCGATAACCTCTTCCTGTTGCTTCAGTCTTATCAACGATTTTATGCATTCGGTTCTTTCGGAAGAACGCATTTTTTTTCTTCATCACCGTAACGTTAACTATCGAACGCGCCGAACGAAAATTACTCAAAGTTATATTTCTATCGAAATTGCGTTTAAGAACATACTATACATCGAAGTTTTGCTCGCCCGCAGGCCGTTTGTTATAATTTGTGTTTCCATAGAAATGCCGGTGTCTCCGTCTCCTCCCTTTCGAGTGCAGCGATGCATGACGCGTAAATACGCATTCGATAATGTAAACATCGATAAAATTTACGCATTTAAAAAAATTTCGATAGTTACGAAAAAAATGTAATAAAATAACGAGAAACTATTTAATAAATATATATAAACTTTATTCTCACTTTTTTGGGGCGTTAAACAATGATATCCAAAGGTTGGTGAATCACTGGGACAGAGGAGGGGATATAAATGAATACAGTAAATTACGAATTTCAGTCACTAGTAATATGATTTTCAAGTAAATAACAGTTGCGACAGTCATCATTTCCACGACTATGCGACATATTTTTTGGCTTTTTTTTTTCGTTTTTGCGTATCTGATACACAAAAACAAAAAAAAATGCTGGTAACAAAAATTAATCTTTGATATATATATATATATATCTCAATATATATATTTTTTCCAAAAATTTGTCCCCATCGACGCTAAAAGCGTTTGAGAATTTTAATAATATCGTTGTATAGCAATGTTTTGGCGTCGCGACCCCAAAGATAATCGATGTGATTAAACTTCGCGTATTGAATCTTTCGTTTCTCGATGACGTTCGGCAAAGCATCAGCGAGACTCTCCACATCCTGTTGTAAAAAAAAAGAAATTCAGGTCAATCGCATTAGTACAATCGAATTATCATCGACGTCGTCTTAAAACCTTTTTTATGCCACTCACCGCCGGATGATTCATAAAGTCATTTTCGCTGTGAAATATCGCGACGGGAACTTTAACCCTGTCGAGCGAATAACTCGGCGGTTCGGAATTACCGTAAATTTTCGTGTTCTTCGTTGCGCCGTAATCGAAATTACGAAATAATCCTGAAATTCGAAAAAAAAAAAAATCGAAAAATGATCGATGTTTCACTTTTTTTTATTGATAATTTTTTTTATATTTACCCGTTTGAATCGATTGACTGTAATGGATTATTTGTTTGGCCGATGCACCCGCCGGAAAATGTCCGAATATTACCGGTAGCATCGATTTATCCAGCTGATCGCTTCCGAAACCGGCGACGAGATACAACCAACCGGAGCAAAAAGTTCGCGCGAACGTATCGGGAGCGTTTCTCATTATCGATCCGAGAGCGTCAGCTTGCAATTTGTTCCGCGGAAACCACTGATTTATATTGCAGTACGACTGCGCCCACTGAAACACGCTAATCCATAAATATAAGATGAAATAGTTAATGAAGCGAACGCAACGATATCGCGGAATGAAAGATTCACCTTCATTACAACGTGAAGCGGTACGACAACCTTCAGCAACGGACTTCGTTGATTACCGAGAAAAGCGATCGGCGCGAGGCAAACTATTGCCCGAACTTTTGCGTTGTACTCCGGTCGCTCGCTTGCCATCACAAAAAATGCCGTCGTTCCCTGACTATAGCCGACTAAAAGAAGACTCGTCTGTTCTGTCTTTTCGAGAACGTAATCTATCATCGCCGGTACATCGAGGATTCCCATCTCGTGCCAACTGCAACCAAAAATGTTCGTTAACATTTCGGAACATGAAAAAAAAAAAAAATTGTAATATTTTCCGAAAAAAAAAAATTTATCTTACGAAATTAATAAATTTTCGATGGAATTTTTTTCGGATGTTTTTTTTTATATAATAGAAATCGTATTTACTTGAGTTATTAAATTGTCGCGTTATTTTTTTAAATTAATGACTAAATTTTTTGAGGAAATATTTTTTTTACCTGAAATCCCAAAATTCTTTATCTTTCGTCGTATACTTCTTGTGATATCGGGAATATCTGTTGCCTCTATTATTACCCAACCAAACGTCGTATCCTTCATCGCACAGTGCATATGCTAAAAATAAAAATTGAAGATAAAATTTATGAAAGTGATAAGAATTTGGGAAAAGAGTTGAAAAAAAAGGATTGAGGAATATAAATACCGAGCGCTTTTTTCGGCCCGAGAAGGACAAAATCTGAGGAACTCGATAGCAATCCGTGGAGTATAAAAACCGCCGGTTTCGACGATTTTTCTTTCGCTCCATCGATTGTATGCAATTGCGATATCGCAGGTGTTTCATTATGATTATTATTTGTTGTTTCGTTTTCTAAATTATCCGTTAGAGACTCATTTATTATTGGATTGTTGGCAAAAGATTTTCCAATCGGCGCCGACGATTCTTGTTCCGTGACCCGCGTGACGCGATGCAATTCCAGTCGGTAACCATCGCTCGTCCAGACATAGTGAGTTTCAGCGCGGTAACCGTGTGCTTCTATGAGTTCAGGCTGTAAAATACATTTTTCAATAATTTAGCGATGTTATTTACGAAAAAAAAAAAAAAATTCGCGCAGAATTTATAACTTTTTACGTAATTCTTTTAAAAAACTCGTAATGTTTTTTTTTTCCTCGTAAAAATGATTTATTTCAAAACGAAACTTTGATTTATTACACGAAAGTTTGAGAACAAAAAAAAAGTCGATTGTTAAACTAAAAATAAAAAAACAATTGAAAAATCAACCTTTTTCTATCGACCCTTTTGGTAAGTTTTTTATTTTTTAATGTAAACTGCCAACTTGAATATATGTCGTAAAGTTGGCAATGACCTTTGACATTTTGTTGCAAAACATTTGCCGAAAGCAATTGACAGTAATTGAGGGGAAATGTAAATGATTCACGCATTGCTTACAATGTACATTAATCAATGATAATGTCAAACGCGAAAAAAAAAATAATATCATGTTTTCTCCAATGACGTCAATATCGTTTTTGCAAAGCGAACATTTGTGGATCTACTTGCGTTGTTGTTCTCACATTGGACGTATCAATATATCTCGCCTTTGGAACGCTTCGTATTTAACGTTCGTGATTTATCGTAATTGCAATTTAAATGTTTTTTTTTTTCTCATTACGATTCCATTGAAGTAGTTATGCCGGCAAAACTAGTAATGAATTCGACGATAATAACACGACAAAGGGGCAACAAACAAATGTTCGATCGCATTATATGTATTATTATCATGAGCTCGGAACTACCGTACATACTTCGAATTGTTTTTGTTTCGGAGCATTCATTGATATGATAAGCCACACAATAAAAAAATTAAAAGTTTGTTATCTTATCGCGAATACGGATGTTGGTAATAAAATGTACGGAAATTCGTCGTATCAAACGATGAGTGCATATCAAAATATATCGCAGTGACCGATAATCGCCGAAAAAAAGAGACCACATAAAGTTTCGTATTTTCGCTTCGATGTATTATCGCGTAGTTTTTTTTCTTTTGTCAATAGTAAAATGTATGTCAGTGTTTCATTGCGGTAAGAGATAACGATAATGTGTTTTTATTCAGTCGTTGCGGAAGGTCGGCACGAAAGAAAGTTCGTTGTCCGGTTTTGATGCGAATCCGCGCAATTTACTCCAATAACACGATTCGGCTTTCTTAAGATGAAAAATACTATTTTTTCCATATTTACGTGAATATTTTCCCATATTACAATCGTACACAATGTACACTTTAAAGCCCGGGATTTATTGTTTACTCATACGTAACGTCCGATTAGTTCGTAAGTTTTGTTTTTCTCCGCTCGTATCTCAATAACGTGAGTTATGGAGGTTAGACAATGCGTGGGCCGTGACATACGCGGGCAAACCGTTAGAGCGCGCGTGAAGTAATATCCATAATCTGTTGTCGCGATTCTCACGTATGGGACAAAATTGTTACACAATTATCGCGGATCTTTACTACACAATGAGATTTTTATATTCCAAACACGTAAAACACTCGAAAAAAAATGGACGCGTCACATGTAAACGCGCGAATTTCGATGTTTGTTTAACTCTCAACGGTGACGCACGCTTCGCGTCAATTCGGCATAGCCTCGTGCAATCGCGTTATTGAATCGACCCTCAAACTCCAGACAAAACGTCTATACATAATAAAAAAAATATTACTCACCGTTGTCATGTGAACCGCATCAACATTCTCAATTTTGTTCATTTCACGACCAGCGTTTTATCGACAACTTTTCTTTGTAATATTATTCCACGTAAATTAACGATTTTTTTTTCACCTTATCTTTTATTTACAACATAAATCGAAAAAAACTTTTTTTTCATGGACTGTGAACTACAGTATGGTTTAAATTTTTTTTTAATTTTATTCGGAATCTTTTTTTCACAGCCGCGAATGCTTGCGCGATCGTTGTTGTAACTTTCTAAATGCGAGCTGAAAAAAAAAAATTCTGTCCCTCTCTCGCCGGAGACACAGATCACTCTTTCACTTTATTACGATGTTCCACTGCGCGAAAAAGTTTACGTGAAATGTCAGTTTCGCCAAGTTGAACACATAGCGGATAAAATTTTACATTTTATTCTTATCGTTATTAAATCATCGAAACTTCGTGGGGTTATGAAGAAATTATTGAATTTATCGATGTTTTGTTTTACGCGTTGCGCATCGACGACTGGATATTCGGGGCTCTGGTGATGCTTCCTTTTTACGTTATTAGGTCGCGTTGCGTATGTGTATGGCAAGATTGGCAGGTTTTTGTTTATTCGCGTGTGCGAATGTTGAAATCACCGTTGCTGTTTTAACACGTTCACCCGAACGCCTGAATCACTACTGGAGTGTCGATCGCTAGAGAGGTATAAACCGACTCCCGTAGGCTTCTCGGAGACCAGGAGTTTGACAGACGCGCGCAACTACGATGCTTCGCAGTGGTGGGGGGTGTAGCATTTTTTCGCTTCCTCGCTTCTCGCTTCCTCTGTATCCCATAGACGCGCAATTCCCCTCTCCGCTCTGTTGTATTATGCGTAAGACCGCTTTACACCATCGAAAAAAATTCTCCCCGCGTTAAATGATCTTACAAACCCGACTTCAGCTTCAATAATTTTTTTGTTTACACGCTAATAAATCAAAAGAAATTCTTTCAAATACCTCCTTAGAAATTCTGTTAAAAAAAAAAGATCGACTCAAAAATTTCGAAGGTCTCATAAAAAAATCGATTTTTCTTTCGGCTTTGTATAAACCTGTGTCGGAAAAAAATCTGAAATTTTTTCGTTCGAACATGGCATTTAATGGGGCGCGAGGTTGGCGTTGGGAAATGCGCATTAGGAATTTCTCAGAAACTCTCCCTCTAATTTTTGAGGCCGCGCGAGTGAAACAAAACTTCCAAACATAACGTCTTGTATCGTTCGGCGTCTGCGGTCTGTCTCTCGGGCACTACCTGCCCCCGTGACTACGGACACCGCTCACCATTATCCAAGTTCTTCCTTCACGCAAGCGACGCGAATCATAAAAAACCGCGTAGTCGATAGCTATTATCTCGTGTGAACAGTGCTTCTCACGCAGTGCGTGCGATATCATAATGGATTCTTCTTTAGTAGAGCACATCCCTGCCACTCACTATTACAAAGGCCAATAATTCAAATTACGACCGCCTACGTCACAATCCCGTGCGGAAGCGAATAACAATGCGCCAAGTCGATTGTACGAACTAATCGATTTTATCTATATCGCCTTAATCTCAATCTTCAAATCTATTAGAATTTGATTTCTGCCCTCACGATTTACAGAGGTTATAGATTAGGTATCGTACGCCCGATTTATCATTTTATTGATTCGTAAGAAACTCGAAATAGTTTAACCTTCATAGTCGTGAAACAGTCCAACATTTCCCCCGAAAATTTATATATTTTTCGCGGCTTTGTCTCGATCTTACTGACTAATCTTTCGACGCCGTTTTACGTCGCAATTATACAACAACGAAATCATCTGCAATGCGGATCAATACGAAGCGTCTTATGCGAACTCGTCTCGCGACCTTGAAAGTTTCCCTCGTTCTTTTTTATAATGCAGATGCTACATCCGACGACAGTTTATATACGTTACGGCTGCACAATTTTTTTTTGGCGTTTCTTTCAACGGTACGATCGAAAAAAAGATATTTTTGTGTATACGATAGGCCTTTCATGCCATTGAAGAGCAATAATTAATCATTGTATTTTTTTCGAGGTTAAAATCCCGCGAAGTTCGTGAATAATTGAAATCACCTTCGAGGGTTGGGGAAGGGGAAGGAAGAGGTAAACTCGTTGCGATATAAACAGCTGATGTTAATTAGGCTTCACTTCCGGCAGTAATATTGCTGTCTGACACTCCAAACAATTCAAAACTCGGGTTATGCATTGAACTCTCGCAATTTCCTTGTCCCGATAATAATTAAATTAAGAAATATGCAAAGTTAAGATTTATCGATGCAAAGATATGTCTTACGCTCTGCAGTCACTTGTATAGTCTTTTTTCGTGCTTCTTTCGTCTTTAATGTATTTTTCTTTTTTATCTTTCTAATTTTTTCGTTTATTTTTATTTTTTTTCATGTATTTCATGTATCATTGAGTATCTGACTACAGATACTCAATGACGTACAAATATTACGTTAACGTAAATAGAAATAAAACAAATCGCAATAATATTATTGACAGACGGGAATAATCATGTAAACGGAAAAATTATTTATTTTTTATTCAGTCGACCGAACATTATCGTCGTGTGTCTCGTCTCCGTCAATATCTTCGATAAAACTTTTGACGAGTATATTTCGCGTTACATAATGTTTTTTTCTGAATAAAATCTACATAATCATGGGCTATTCGCGATGTCACCTCTTGTCAATCTTAACGTCGACGATTGATTTTTGTAAATATACACCGCGTATCAGCGAAAATCGGCTTTCGCACTCCGTCCGTCATGTTTTTTTCTCTTAATCGCGGTAAATTTCTTAACCTCGTCGTTTTTTTTTTTTTTTCATTTTCATCTACACGATAAAACGGCACGTTGAAAAAATGATGACTACCGATTAAACACAATCATCACGACCAGAGTATTGCGAATTGGAACTATTATTTCGTTATTCTTTTTTTTTTCAATTTTTTTTCCAATAAATCGCCGTAGAATTCGAATGTTTCCCACATAGACACATTTTTTTCATGTTTCGATTTAGGAACGTATTGTTGTTCGATTCTTCGTATAGCGAATTATTATTTTTTCACTAAACGTAATTGTAAATTGATCTCTTATGGTTCTACGAGTTTTTTTTGGTCGGAGACCTATGTCTCGACGATTCTCCGATAATAATAGTAACGTTAATAATGACGACACGAATCCGGTAATTGTATTTACGCGCACTGGAAGAACGCCGTAAGTTTTTGTTTTTCTTTTTTTCATTTTGTCGGATTGGTTACACGTCTATCAACGTTTTGGATGTTTGGCAGCGTTATTTTTTTCTTTTTTTTTTCTTTTATTCAGTACTTTCGACATTATCGACGACATATGTCAGTGAATATCTTATTACGTAATCGTTAATTATTATTTTTGTCCGAACGCCGCGGTACGTATTATCGTCGTGAAAATGCGTCCCAATGATTCGACATCGAAGATGAATTTTAAAAAATCACTACGAAAAAAAAATAATATTGCGCGTCATATTCATTTATTTAATTTTTTTTTTCAATTTTGAAATTTGTCTTTGGCTATCTGTAGATATTTTAGCTAATGGACTAAAAAAATCGAAAAAAATAAAAAAAATAAATAAAAAAAAACATCGCTAACTACAACGCGATTGTTCGATAATTCGGATATCGCTTTATATACAGTGTTCAAAAAAATCCTAAAAAAAAAAATTCTACAAATGTTATTATGATTTAAAAACTAAGCGAACATTTCCTCTGTAATTTTTTTCCCGAGTGCCACAGCTTCCAATATACATGCAGATGAAAACATTTGGCCGTCGAGAGCTCTCGAGCGCTCAGAAACCGTTCGCGAAACTCCCGTCTCTAAAATATTTTTAAAACTTCGTTTAGTTTTCATTCCGTTAGAAATTCCCGGAATTTTCAACGAAAGAAGTTTCGAAAAATGATTTACATCTTCGAATAACGGGTCCCACGCAATATATACCTTAAGAATTTTAGTCATCACACGCGCGCAAAATGAATTTTGAAAGAGTTCATCGGAACTCATTGTCTCGTATACACAATAAAGAATAATTTGCGTTTTTTTCTTTGCATTATTCTTCGTTACATAATTAAATCGAATGTCCGACGAAAGACATTCGAGAGATAAGAACAGATCTTCTCGCGTTGTCTAATCATTCATCGTTGCGCTTTTTCTTCTCTTGCGTCACAGTGAATTCATAATAATCTCTCGTTTCCTATAAGACTCTCCGTCTCCTCGGAATTATTATTATTATTATCATTTTTTTTTGTTCGTTCGTTCTCTCTGCTCGCAGACAGCGCGAGTCTTTTTTTTTTTTTTCGTTCAAAACACATCGAAACGATTGATCGTTGAACTTCGCACGGGTTCGGTCATTGGCTCCCCGGTTGTGTGTCTTCATAGCACGTAAAAGATCCAATAGACCGCATTGAACAGCATAAAACTCACAGGAAATATTATCCTCGAGTATTTGTCGATTACATTGACATCCTTGATCTTCGGCATCGAGGCACGCAGTACGGATGCTCCACGACGAATAGCGTGCAAAACCTATTGCGTGCGGTTAACAAAGCACACAAAAAAAAACGATTAGATTTTTTTTTCGTTTCTTCGAGGAGAGAGGAAGAAAGAGGGAGAGAACGAGAGATATGGAAAATTTTTCTGAACTCCGTCGATGCCGTAACGCGCAGATTGGCGAAAGTTCGGATAACTCTCTGACGCGCGGAATGGCATAACGTTGCAGCCGCAGACTTTGCTCGCGTTTAGTCACTCGACAAGATTGTACCCTTTGAATCACTCCGTTTTTTGTTTACAACCGCTTAACATCGGAATGACGAATCGTATTAACGATATCGAGCGTCCGATATTATGCGAAAAACGCGCAAATAATTAGAAACACAAAGAAAATCGAATTTTCATCAAAGTTAATGACGTAAAAAGAATTAACGATCGAAGTTATCGAGTTAAGTTCGCGAAATGATTTGACCCTTTAAATGACTCTGTTTTTTTTTAAACCGCTTAACATCGGGATGACGAATCGGATTGAAGATATCGAGCGCTCGATATTACGCGAAAAACGCGCAAATAATTAGAAACACAAAGAAAATCGAATTTTCATCAAAGTTAATGACGTAAAAAGAATTAACGATCGAAATTATCGAGTTAAGTTCGCGAAATGATTTTACCCTTTAAATGACTCTGTTTTTTTTTTTTAACTGCTTAACATCGGGATAACGAATCGTATTGAAGATATCGAGCGCTCGATATTACGCGAAAAACGCGCAAATAATTAGAAACACAAAGAAAATGGAATTTTCATCAAATTTAATGACATAAAAAGAATTAACGACCGAAGTTGTCGAGTTAAGTTCACGCGAACCTCAAATCATCCAGTGGCGCCGACAGTTCGATTTGAGTTATAAAATTAAAAAAAAAAAGAATGAAACCTTTGGTTTATGTTGTTTCGGTCCGCGATATCTCAACCCGGTGTTTCTTCCGTGTGTATTGTAACCGGCGGTCCGTGCGATTCTGAAACTCGGTGGAAATTTTGCCGGATCGTGCGGTTGATCGATGCCGCGTCCTATAGTTCCCGGTGTACCGGAACCGCTCGCCAAACCGGATCTGCTTCTTATACTCGGCAATGGCGACATCCGCAGATCCTGAAGTTCTATTATATCCGCATCGGTCGAACCCGGAAACGGTGAACTCGCTTTGCTTCCTGTTAAAAAATTATTTTAAAAAATTCATAAAAATTGCGAAGTTCGAAGAAACGAGAGGACGACGCGAATTCACTTACCCGTTGCGATTGTCGGAGGTTTTTTATCGTCTCCGTCCTTTTTCTTCGTCTTTTTTTTCGCTCGCGCGCCCCAATACGTGTAATTCACCGCGGCGTATTCCAACAACG
Organism: Cryptus viduatorius; assembly: GCA_964006125.1. Classification (NCBI taxonomy): domain Eukaryota; kingdom Metazoa; phylum Arthropoda; class Insecta; order Hymenoptera; family Ichneumonidae; genus Cryptus; species Cryptus viduatorius. The sequence goes on from OZ023220.1 coordinate 7,552,392, forward strand.
CGGCAAATACGAAGACAAAACACATGACGAGGTAAATGTCGATTGCCTTTACGTAACTTATACGCGGCAGAGAGCTTCTCACACCGGTCGATATTGTCGTCATCGTTAGCACCGTTGTTATACCTGTAGAATACAAAACCGGATATAGCGGCAGAAATTAACGAGAAATATTTGAAAAAAAAAAAAAAAAATTTGTATCCATAAAAAAAAACCAAATAAAAAATGAAACAAAAGTTAAAACGAAAATTAAAAAAAATTAATTCAAAAATAAAAAAAATCAAATCAAATATTTCTTTTTCTACTTCATGAAAAAAAAAACTTACCGAGAGCAACTCTCGCGCTGGTAGCTTCGTGATTTATCCAAAAACTGACCCAACTGAGCATCACAATTAGGATACTCGGTAGATAAGTTTGAAAAACGAAGTAACCGATGTTTCTTTGAAGTTTAAAGCTCAACGAGAGTCTCTGATATATACCGGTCGCCAATGTCTCCTTACGATCGTTTGTCTCGTATCCGATTATCGTGAACTGCGGTAATTCAGCTTCTTCGACACCGCGAACCGGCGTTTCCTTCCAATACATCACCACATCGAGTACCGTGTAACCGTCTGTATTAATCGATTAGAATCTATTAGTCGTTGTTGTTGCATATTTCGTTGTTATTTGTTGTCTTTGAATTTTTTTTTTATCGCTTTTTTATTTTTTTTTTTTTTGAGAGAAAGCTATTTGTAATGCTTGTAAATTTTGTTTAATTTGAATGAAACGGAAGTTCGATTAACGCAAACCGGAAGTTTCTAAATTACTCGCGTTGATAACATTTTTTTTGTGAAATAATTATCGATAGTTAAATTTTCATGTAAGGAATGTCATTGGAATTCTTATAACTTCCGTTTAATTTGAATGAAACTAAAGTTCGATTAACGCAAACCGGAAGTTTCTAAATTACTCGCAATGAATAAGGATAGCAGGCGGAAGGAACGGCAAAATCAGCAACGAGGTCAATCCTCGGGTCTCGTAATCCACCAACGACATCATAATCCTCAATCCTCTGAGTTCTCGAAGCATTGCAAATTTCGCTATACACACTAAGCTCGCGGCTCTCTGCTTCTCGAGGACTCGTCGAATCGTAACTCCGTCATAAATAGACCCGAGTAACCAAAATTCTGTGTATACAAATAGGCAAAATGCAATCAAATCAAAGATAAGATTACAAGAAGACGATTTGAATTTCCGTTATACGACACACCGCACAATTCCTATTGTACTTCGATGTAAATCGCAATTAAACGAACTCACATTGCTGACTATAATTACAACGATTTTCCGAAAAAAAAAAAAAAACTCGGTCGGTAAATATTTTCATTAAATCGAAACAAAGACTTAGAAATTACGATACTCACAGCTTTCGATCTCAACGGTACAGTTCTGCGAGTCCAGAGGGTAGTAATGGAGATCCATCATACATGCGAGTGTCGTAGTGAATCGCATTCCGTATGTCACCGAACCGTCTCCCGAGAGTCTTACCAGCTTGTTGCGCTCCGTTACGTCGTGGAGAAAGCTGAATACGAACAAAGACTCATCGATTAAAAAAATAAAAAATGTTGGTAAAGCAGATTAGGCGACACGAGATGAGAGACTTCGGTCAAAGCGAACTATTTTGCATGAACCCCTGTTAACCCACATCCATACACATGAACCTCTATGCGAACTTCGTCGCCCCCTCCCGAGTACCTAACACGATCGATCGTTTTCCTTTCGGAGATAAGCCGAAGACTCGTTTCCTCACGTGACCCGATATAGAGGCGGATTAACGGGGGCGCAAGGACGGAGCATAAAATTACCCACATTTCCATCCGTTTCGTCGTCATCGGTGTGTATCTGTGCATTTTTCTCACCTGTTTTTATCGTTAGCGAAAAATGTGTCGGGTACCCATATCTTTTCGGCGAAATCCCCGCTAAGCGTCAGGACTTCTTCCTCGTGCGAAAATGCCAGTCTCTCATCTTTCCAGTATTGATTCAAATACATCGTTATCGTGTAGTCCTGCAAAAGATTTTCATTTTTTTTTTCCGACAGAATATCCGTATTCATGTTGTCTTGCGTCGGATATTCGATAAGATCGAAATTTAAATATACGCGAACAGAAAGTTTGGCGATTTCGGGATTTTTTTCTTTAGGTCAACAAATTTTTATTGCGCGATTATTCGCTGATAATAGTTTTCAAATCGTGTAAAAAAGTCTTAGCTCCAATTTTCTAAGATTGCAGGAGAAATATAATGTTTTTAATGGAAAAATGGATATTCGAAACGATTTTTTTTTCTAAGAAAAATAATCGACGATTTATAAAATTGCTGAAGTCGCGAGATATGATTTTAAAGTTTCGAGAATCGCATCGCCGAAGAGCAAATTATCTCTTTCGCATTACAATAGAGTACCGCGTCGGACTGACCGCTGTCCGAAATAAGTAGTCCTTCACTACTAGTCGCCTTGCCGCCAGATGGCTGAGAAGATAAACACTTCGCGATCCTTTTCTCGCAAGTGGTCCGAACGCTATTTGTTTCGATATATAAGAACGAAACGACTTCATCGTTCACTAAGGGAGTTCCTGGGCGACTTGTTGGATCCCGTGTACCGGTACCGTGCCGATCGGCAGAGGAAACTGTGTATAAGCTCCCGTGCAAATTTGCAAATGTTCTCGAATGGTGTTTACTTTGGTCCGTTGGTTCACCTCAAAAAAAAGAACGGACTGTCCGGAACTCCTATATTTTTGCCGACTCGTCTATAGTCAACTTAATCTTTTTTTAATTTCCTTTCAAACTAATTAATTTCAATAAAAAAAAAATTCCCTGTTCGAAAAAATGACGGAAATTTCTTTTAGAATGTAATAAAACGGAACAATTTCTGCGCGCCGTAACGCGCGATATATCTCAACTATAATCAATTTGATAGTTTTTTTTTTTTGTAAATTCCAATAAAAAAAATGTATAAAATGTCCCCATTAGAAAAATAAGGGTAACTTTCGTATTCGGGATTATAGTGAAACAGAATGATTTTCGGTCGCCGTTTTCGCGCAAATGGAAGTTATAGAAATTTTTCGATGTATTTATTATCGATTCGGTTGGATCGATTTCTCGTTGAGAATGAACTTCGCTGGGGATGTGCGACTGGTATATTACGAGAGAAAAAAAAGAGGAAGAAGCGATCGAGGTCGAGAATGAAACGAGAGGACGAGAGGGGTATGTAGACTCTCGACTATCGAAGTTCCCCTGCCTCCGGGGCATCCTACGACAATGGTGGTTGGTCGGTGGATGCTGCTGTTGCTCGTGAGTTCTCGAGGACGATGACAACGGTAGGGAGGCAACGAAAGGTTTGAAATACTTTGGATATCTCTGGCGCACGGATATCGGATAGCACTGGGCGAAAAAAGTAAAAAAAAAACACCTCTCACCTATAGTGAGAGGAAGCCGACCGGCATGTACGTCGACGTACGCCAAATAAATCACGCGGAGGCTTTAGATCGATTTTTTTTTTTTTTTTTTCGAATTGAAAATAATTTTTTTGCGACAATAATCATAGGGGTTGAAAATCGATAAAATTTAAAAAAAAGAGACTCACCATATTTACTTCCGATATTGCGTCGAAACTGGCGATCGTGAGGTCCATACCGACCAGCAACGGTTCACCTGCAACAGAGCCGGGAAAAGTGAAACAAAAAAGGGGGTGAATTCAACGATTGATAGCCTCTCAATGGTCCGTTTTCGAAATTCGTGAGAACGATAAAAAAAATAATTTTGAAGGAAAATAATTATTTGGATCGTTTCAGGGTGTAAAAGAGCCGATTTTTGGTGGAATTTGACAAAAGATCGAAAGAATGTTTCGTTTTTCGAGAAATTTGAGTTTTACGGTAAGGAATAATCCGTCGGATAGACAGAGATGATAGAACGCGGAGAGCGGGAAAAACGGGATTTTAAACCGGAAACTCATTTCTTCCCGGTAGTCGAGCCTTTCAATTAAAACCGCTTGATAATCCTGTCGTGCTGAATGGCGTGGAAAGTTCCATTAAGAGCGTTTCACGTCCGTCAGTCGAGTGTGTCGGTGATAAAAAAAAAACACACAAAAAAAAATCATGCGAGAGACTTTAATATCGTATTACCTACGAAATGCTTCTTCGACTTTGAATTTCAGGAGAAAAAACGTAAATAAAAGAAAATCATCGATGCGTGCAGAAAAATTAAATGTGCAATAAGATGTAAACAAAAAATACCCTTTTTCTTGTTTCTCATTCGATGCATTTTTTTTTAATGCAGTGATAATCACGACGAATAAAGCAGAAAAAATTACCGCAAAAGATGTTTCGAATGAGAAACTTTCGTTGAAAAGAATGATAAAAAATATCGTCGCGACTGTAGCGGAAACTCTTATATACGATGCAACGAGACACCAATTTAAAAAATGTCTCGTCAGAAATAACGACTTCGTTGAGTAAAGTAGCTGTTTTCCAAATCCTCGCCACCACAACTCGTCGATTAATTGGTTATTTAAACGATACATTCTTCAATGTTACGAGTATAAAAAAATGGCGATATCTCATTCTACTCACCACCAAAATTCGGCCTCAAGCGGATGTCGTAACCGTCAAGAATCCGCGATATCGTTTGTGTGACGTTTTCCAAACGATCTGACATCGCGGTACCACCGGAGTCGAGGTAACCCCTGTTAAGAAAAACACACGAAAAAAAAAAAAAAACATTCCATATTACAACGATCGGTGTAAAATTTTCATTTGTTTCGAAAAATGACGTTTAAATTTCGTGCGTTCCGATAAAAATTTTTTCCGCGATGAAAAAAATCCAAATTTTAAAGAAAATTATTTTATAAAAGTAAAAAAAAATTAAGAAATTTCCGAATATGTCGTGCTGTGGAAAAAAAAATCAAAGTGTGTTTCCCGGCGATCCCGATCTCGGATGGTTGATTGCAGCGATTCTGCTACTGATTCTCATAACCATCGTGGTTAAAGCTTACATTCGAAGAAATTATCCGAACAACTATTAATTTTTTTTTACCGCGCAAATGTCGATGAAAAAAAATGTTGAACTCTCGCAATGCTGGGGAGACGCTCCTCGTCTGTTGATAATACAGCGATAAAGAACTCACAGGTAAATAATTTAATGTTTCGATGTGTTTTCATCGATATTTCATTTTGTTCCTTAAATTGCGTAACCTAAAATCCTTTCGTAAATTTTTTTCGCTAAAAGTAGTTCTCATCTAATTATTTTACTACTTTTTCGGAGTTATTCGCTACGTGACGAGATCGCAACTTAACGCGGCAAAAACGTGCATTATATTTCTTAATTAATCAGTATCGATGAATTCGTTAATACTTTTCGACAAATAATTTTCGTAATTTGTTTGTACAACAAAAATGATTTTTTCGGAAACTTTGTCATTGCCAATGATTAATTTTATATACGAAGTTTCAATTTTTCAGATAATTTATAAAATTTAATAAATATTCCAACTAATTTAAAACTTCGTGTAAAAAAAAAGATACAATATCGGAAAAGTATGTTTTTAACCCAAAAGTCGCAATACATTTTTTTCAATATTATACGTTTCAGCCGACTAAAATTATTGATAAATATTTCTTAACTACGTTCCATCGGTCAATTCGCGAATATTTCGCGATACTTAATCCGCGTATCAAAGTTACAATACCATGCAATTTGTTTGATTTTCAAAGTTTCACTTGTAGAAATAATTGATATAATATAGCAAACTATAAACTTTGTTTTTTTTTAAATGATAAGTTATCAAAACTTTTTTTTATTTAATTTTTTCGTTTTGTTAAGTAAAAGAAAATCTCGTAAATTTCTAGTGCGGAACACATGCCCAATGCACGCGCGCATCAGCCAACTTGTCGAATTATTAGCATCGAGCGCATGCGCGTTCCGCGGAGCGTTTGGGAGGCACAAAGATCTCTGTAAGGCTGTAGCGACGCATGTTAACCAGTATCGATGGCAATCGTGGGCTTTCGCATCTTTTCACAACTTACCACGCGGTAAGGTGACTCAGTAGAAACGCCAGGATGAGCTTTGCCAGCGGCGACGACGACATCCTGCCACTTACCACCGACGTATATTTCTCCTGGCGTTTTCGTTCCGTCAATCGGACAACATCGAGATTGTCATCTCAATGAACTTTCGCTCACCGATCTCGCGTCTCGGCATTTCTCCGAGCGATGCTTCCTTAAAAAAAATGTTTAAAATCCCATAACCTTTAATTTTTGGATAAAAAAAACAATACAAAAAAAAAACAAAATTCAGTGATTGATCGGCATTTTTTTTCGCATTTTTCAGTTCCCAACAGTAACATTCCGAAGCAACGGAATTTATATTGCATTCGTTTAATTCAACAATTTTTTTTTTCGTCGCGATATAAATTCGAATAATCGACTTCCGGTTGGTATTAAGTAAAAAAAAATGTCTAATTATTTCGATGAAACAATAATTTTATCTATCGATGTCAAAGCGACGAAGAAAATACCTGATGGATGAACGTCGACGATAACGTCCAAGGAAAGCCTCGTTAACCCTTAAATACGCGATATTTTCGAAGCGAGGCTTTGCCTCACGATCACCGTACATTCGTCACAAAAAAAAAAGAAAAAAAAATTCAAATCCTTTTATAAATGTATTTGTGGAAAATTCAATTTACATTCGTCGCACCGTTTCCGGTTTTTTGTTCACTGTTCGTCGTGCGACAACCGCGGGCATAGATTTACGAGTAGTTCGTTTCGTGTCTCGAGTTACGAACCACCGCAGCATCCTCGTTCGACTCTCGGGCACTCGTCTTTATTCTTCTCAACGCACAGGATTCACAGCTCGCGTTCACATTCGAGCGAATTAATGATTGCGAACGAAAGGGAAAAAAGTTAAATATGTTTAAAAAATTCGCGATCGAAAAAAAACAAACAAAAATTGTTACGTGTCGCGGAACGTCAATGAGATAAATGAAATTTTGTCATTGTAACCGAGGAGGCTGCCTCCAGTGGCGGAGTCGATGTATTTTCGACAGTAACGTCTTCTCTCGAGGGTAGCATCCCTTTCGGGATATAGACGGGGGAGTACCGGAGCCCGTGTCTTCTCCCTCACTCCCTTAAACCCCTCGCGCATAGTCGCTCCCTCTTCTCCTCCATCCCCGTCTATCGTGTAGAACCCAACGACCTTCCCTCGGGAGGGGGGATAAGCGCGGCGAAACGTGCGCGTTCGCGGGAGCTTTCGCCACCCCGCTGAATCTCCCGAGTTGTCACGAATTGAGCCGATGTGACGCGACCCAAAAATCACCGTCGTTTGGCGGGAGCGGTGGGGGTTGCGCTGGAAACCATCCCTCTCTCTGTCTCTACCCCTGTCGCTCTTCGAGACTCTCTGTAATACACTACGCATGTATCTATCCCACTGGAACATCTCGCGGGGATTCATCGAGGATAGGATTTCACACTAAATATGTTGGCGGCATAATCGATTTGATACGATATAGACAACGAATTACAAAAAAAAAAATAATTCCGCGTGAAAAAAAATTTCGCAATGAAAATCAAATTTTCGAGCGAAAATTTAATAATCATTCGTAATAATACTAATATTTTATAAAAATTGTTATTAGTTTCATTTAATTTTTTTTACAAATTTTTTCGAAAATTTAACAAAAAAAATTGATAATTTATGGATTTTGGCGTAATTTGTCGATTTTAAGGCCATTTTATCTTGATAATGATTAATTAAAACCGGATATAGCAGACCGGGGTTGGGGTTTTCTAGCGAGAAACCGACGGGAGGGGATATTTTTTATTAAGTGCATTATTTTTGTAAATAATAATCGCATTATGTTTTTTGTGGTTGTAAGGTAAATCGTAATTCAAATTATTTTTATTGGTAATCAGCGTAATTAAATGATTTTTTTTTGCATAACCAATTTATAATCAATGAATCATTTTTTCATTACATTTTTTATGTTTTTTTTTTCCTTATCTATGATCTTTGATTTGCATTGCATTGCGCCGTAATTCCACAGCTATATACATTATAATTCATTTCCTTTCTTATCGAAGATCGCGAAACGCAATTGCGTTTTAAATGTCCGTGACTTCGTTCGGACAAATATTGATAACGTGTCAATGCCATTAATCTTAATGCGTCTCTAATGCATTTGCAGATGATAAATAAAGCATTGATCCCTCGGGGATGAGCTTCCGGACCGATGATAATATTCGAGAGCCCTATTTGGCGAAAGTCGAATGGATATCCCTATCGAATTTCATCGGATCGGCAAATATGTTATATTATAAAAAAAAAGAAAAAAAAAACTTCTTGAAAGAGGAGGCAAAATAGTTTTGCAACGTTTTTCGACATTTTCCTTATATTTTCTACGAGAAATTATTTTTTATTTATAATTGTATTAAAGGAGTTTTTAATTGAATCCGAGAAAATTAAAGACAAACAACCAGTGAGGTTCGTTGAGCGCTGCAAACTTTGGAAATCTCGTCTGCATACTTAAATACGGCGGAGTCATCACGAAATCGAGTAAATAGTTGAATGGATTGATTTCATTCGATTTGCAGCAGAGGTCGAGTTGGAGGGGGGGGGGGCGACTCACTCACAATATCGCGTGAGCGATTCGTACCAATTTTTTTTTCATAGAAAAAAAAAAAAACTTACAGGATAATCGGAAGCTCTGAAAAAATGCAATAAAAAAAAAGTTTCATCGATCTTTTGTTTTGTTGAGAGGGTAAAAAATATCGCTGGAGTACGTTTTATGTAGCGCACAACTTTGGACGATAAAAATCGCTTCGCTTCGGCCTCTTAGCTGTCGGAAGAGCGTCAAGAGTTGTCCGGAAATGATGTTAAATTCCGTATATCACGCTACGCGGAAGTAAAGCGACGAACGTTCGGTGAAACGTTGCAAAGTGCAGCGGGAGGCGCTTCCTTTGCCGATGATGATGTCGATCTCGTCATTGCAAACTTTGATGGTACGAAGCTACGAGAAGACTTCGTAACAGCAGATTCTAGCAATAGCTTTGTCGACGAGTATAGATATTTACTTTCTCTGTTTACTTATATATACGTTATATAATATATATATATGTTGTATTTCGTATTTTATACATTGTCCATAATGTTTGAATGCAGTCTCCATCACCGGTAGAGATTCGTCTTATAAGAAAAGCCGTAAGAAAGAAAAGCGTCGTTAATAATTCTATGCCTCGTCAACCTTTTCTTTTTTTCTCTCGACATTTCTACAGTTGTCTAGTGGGTTTCTCGTGGTCCCCGGTGTTCGTCTTATAGAGTCCGGAAAGATGAAAACACTTTCTCCGAACTCAACGAACTATAGGCCTCACTTTCTCCAGAGTTCTTTGCTTTTTTCCACCTCCTTCGACCCGCATTACCCTCACAATGGCAGATCGGTGACATTAAATATTTCGCGATGGAATAAATGATAATACGTTCGGATCCGTAAAATAAGTATTCTAATTTTTTTTTTAATTGAAAAAACATTTTTTATTCAAATTAAATATAAAAAAACAATATGTCGATTTTATATTTGCATTGACACATATTTTTCTCGATATTTATGTACGATAAATTCGTTACGAATTCAACTTTTTCAAAATTTTATTATTTATCTTTGATGAAATATTAGGGTGAATTTTTTTTTCTCGACGTAACTTTGCTACTTTCGTTTTTTCCTTATCGAACCTTTCGAAGTTTTAACCGACAATCGCCAAAAACGCTGGTGCCGTGTTGAATTTTTTTTTTTCAATCATGAATAAGACTAATAACTATCTTCGCACAAGTGATCTTTTTTTCGTTCTCGTGACCGATGCATTTTTCATAGAAATATTTCTCGAACATCGAGAGTTTTAACATAAATTATTCATAGCTTTGAAAAGAGTTTTATTGGGATAAGGTCTCCATATTTTCATATTTTGGCATCGCTGAGCCTATAAAACCACAACGTTATAACACTCAGGTAAACACGAAAAAAAAAAAAATGGACGAAACTTCGAAACTTTTGACTTTTTTATTTCCCGTTTCAACGGACATTTTTCAAAATGAAAAAAATGAATCTAACCCACAAAAAAATTGGTTTTTTTTTTATCGTCAAGGGATTGATACAGGGTGAAAAAAATAGAGTATCATCGACTTTATCGAAGCGTTTAAAATCCTCGTTCACGTATTGTCGTCACGAAGAGAGATTTCGCGGAGTTTGCGCGAACGGCGTGTAGTTGCGCCGGCCGGGAACGCTTAAGGGATGGGGGCGGAAACGGGGGGGATTGGCATTGTGAAGCGCGACCTGCTGCTGAGGTGGGAGGGAAGAAACCACGCGGCCTGCAGCTTTGAAATGGCTCGACGTCGTCGACGTCGACTCGCGTCCCGACTAACTGCCGGTGTGTTACGTAGACTTATATCCCCTTAACCATTCAAATTTCACATTCGCCAAAAAAAAACACCAATAAAAACTTCCATAATCGTGATTCGATCTTATTACTTAAAACCACTGAAAAAAAAAAAAAAAACGAAAGCAAAAACGTAAAAAGTCGACTACTCCGAAAAAGTTATGACGAAAAATCCTCTCCTGTGTATGTGAGTACAAAAAAAATTAATCTATTCAATTATATGTGATTTATCAATTGAAAATTATAGAAAAATAATTAATTACGCCGAAAATGAAAGTATTAATAAAAATTAAAAAAATGGAGTTAATCGATCAGAAATGTTTATTGTTTATTAAAAAAAAAAATTATTATCTCGTTATTTTTTTATTATTGTATGCAATAATAATAGTGTATTGACGTGTAGCGAATTATATTCACGAAATTTGTATAACATTCTTCAAGGATTGCCACGTAATTAATCGGCAACCACTCGTGTCCCGAGCGTTCATACGCGGATAGACGATGCTACATGCGTACATAGTGTTGAGAGGAATGGGCGGAAGATTAGACGAGAGATAGCCGAGACATATGTGTTGTAAGCGCGGTGACAGTTGAGAGTGACGCGGATCTCTGGGAGCATCGGGTGCACCGGTATCCCGTACTATGGTGCCCCACACTCCGTACGCGAACCGTACAGTCCTACGAAACCCTCGCGAGCGATCAGGAAATCAACTATCTCACCGCAGACTACGCGGAGGCCAAACTATGCCGATTCGCGTACAAATCAATTGTTGCCTAAACCTCCCATATATAATCGACCAAATCAAATGTTAATTAAGTTCGTCGAATGAACGATGTCGTTGCGACCGATAGATTTCGATGACCGTTTGCCTCGAGCTGTTTAGATCGACCGCATGTATACGCGGGACACAGCGTATTATCGCGATGCCACCAATATTCCCCGCGATCGTTTAATTAACTTTCCCAATGACTTTACTGTCATTTTTTTATCGCGCGTTTTTTTTTTTTTTTTTTTCGATAACGAAATATTTATTCTGACGATTCTGCGATTGTTCAATTATTTTTATCATTTCGGCGTTCGGACTTTCGTAAATCTCAGATAATTCCCGTTATTAACGTGATAAACATTTGAGGTTATTAATATTTTTTGAATGATCGATTTGATAAGTCGTAAATGAATGTATAGAATTGAGGAGAACGCGATTGGTACAGTGTAATCACTGGGCGGACAAGTAATCAGGAATACAAATGCGTCATCTATAGATCCCGCAATCGGATACACGATTGCCCTCGACACTCGCCTCTCCTGTGGCAATCAAACCGCGGAGCTCATGTACGCAAGTAATTGGAGAACAGTATACATAGATGCGTAAGCATCAAGGGTGCTGTAGTCCAATAAACGATCGCATTCGCTTCAGCAGGTCAAAGAACGCTTCAAATGAATTTTTTTTTCGTTTTCCTCTATTTATTTTATTTTATTTATTTTTTTTCGTCCCTTTAACACGATGCGAATTTATCGCCGATTTTTTGTTCTCCCGCTTTTCAGAACTTTATATATTGGAGAGCTGTGTGTACGATTGAGGCTAATAAGCCAATCGCAGACAGTTCTCGCACTATTTTCCGTAAATCCTGGGGATTTAAAAAAAAAAAAAGTTTTTTCGACGCGTTAATGTCGAAAGGCAAATTTCCGCCCCCGCGGATAAAACCGTACGAATGATCTATAGAGTTGGACGCATCGATGTATTGCCATATAGACGTCGAAGTGAGCGCAATATCGCCTTCATTTCGTCTACGCTATTCGCTATACCGGTTCCGGTCGTCGAGTTTTAACTTTCCATCATTCTTCTTTTTTGTTTATCTCTTGTACGTTCGTGTGTTTTTTTATTTCGTATTCATTGCGATGCTTTGTGAAAATTTGCGAAATGAACAATGAGACGAAAAAGAATAGAAAATTGCGAGGAGAAATGGATCGCTTTGTTAGGGATTTCAGGGAGTTTTATCAATATACACGATACTTTCCACTATTTTTGACCGAAAAAAAGAAAATGGGACATAATGGGTTGTCATTCGATTGCATTAACTAATTTACTAACTTTAAACGATATGCAAACGATTCTTCTCAAAATCTATCAATTTCTCTTAAAAAAAATTAAAGATTTTTTCAAAAAACCATTATCGATTTACAGTTTTATTTATCTGCATTCCTATTTTTTGTATCGGTCCATTTTACTCAAAAAAAAAAAATATATTTCGTAAAATTTCATTAAACGTCATTCTCGATCTTTTTTTTCGGTAAGCAGTCATCTGCAGCATAAATAATTGTCATGAAACTGAAAAATCAAAATTTTTAAAAATGTCTCGAATTTTATGATTGGTGCATTTTGCCCCAAAATCCGAGTTGCCATTTTTGCCCCGAAATCCCGTTTAACTTTTGTTTAAAGCAAATTTACCATCTTTCCACCTATTTCTATAGAACTGAAGTGAAAAAACTGTCGTTGAATCTGAATATAATTTTTTTTTCTTTTCACATAATGTTGAATACTTTACGAAGATCCGTAGCGGCGATTTGGTACTTTGTTCGGTCCTAATAGGTCACGAGAGAAGCTTTCTTCGTCGTAGAGTGCGACACACAGGAGAGTGAACACACAGCACTCAAAGACCCCCTCGGATCTCGTGAGTCCTCGATGAGTTGAGGAATCAATTTAACTCGCGCGTATACCTCATTCATCGTTCGCTCTTCTCTACTCTCTCCTCCAATAGCTCAATGAGGAAACTGGTAGCCGTGTTAAAATCTCAAGTAGCCAATTCATCGGACACTTTCATTGTCCGATTGTTGGCGGTCTCTTTCGACTCTGATTTGTCACCGCAATTCACTCGACACACACATACGAGTACATTGGCTGATTTATATCGCGTTTACTTAGTTTCTCTTGAGCGGAGGACAGCACTTGGTTAACACAATTACTTGGCGTTATGTATATATATATATATATACAAATCTATATGTATATATATAGGAAGACGTGAGTTCTATAGGACCTAAAAGCGTTCAGATATTTACGGAAGAAGACGGTGCGGAGAACTCTGACGAAAATCGACGGGTAATCGACGACTAAGGGAGTTGGAAATTGTTCGAGGAATCAATCTACTGCTCGCAATTCGCTTCTATGCTTTTCCTATATATATTACCGGGAGTATAGCAAACTCATCCTTCGATCTCTTTACATATACCGATTCACTCACCGCCCGATCCTTGAACCCAACCAATTCGTATTTTCCCTGACTACGCGTTACATGTATATATACATATATATAATCGAAGCGAAGTCTGTGTTGATACTGGAGGAACAAATTTACGTCTCTATTTGTCAGAATCGTAAGGAAACTCGAAAACAAATTAGTTTAATTATACTGACGAAATTCTAAATTGATCCTTTGATTAAAAAATCTTTCGCCGATAAAACGATATTTTCTTTTTATCTCGTAAATATTTCAAACGAAGAAAAAATTTCAAAGTACGACACATGGAGTATCGATCTTTTTAAAAAGTTTATTTTGATCAATACATTTTTTTTTACGAGTTACTTTTTCTTTTTTTTTTATCGATATAAAATAATATTTATTAAATTTCCGACAACAGAATAGACGACAAAACTTCAAGGTAACAGAACGAAGTCGATAAAAAAAAATGACGATACATAAAAATTTCGCGTCGAACATATTTATAGACAATTTTCATTTTATTTTATATCCGAGATGAGTACTCCTCCCGTTATCGTCGTAGGGGATGAATTTCATTGCCAATCGCGAGACGTTCGCCGATATCCGCGGACGCGAATCGAAAGGGAATTCTATTTTCCTTCACTATAAATGCTTTTGAAAGACGACGCGGGGAATAGTCACGTATATATTCTATATAGTTAGTTATTTACGATCCATAGAAAGGAGAGTCGAAAGCGAGGAACCGTGTTCTTCGTTCTCCTGTGCCACCGGACTCTTTCACCATAGAGATTCTTCCCATCCATCGACAAAGCGCGCGGAGAAGGTGAGACGAACGTGCGTTCTATATAAATCGTCCGTTGGCAACTTCATGATGTCTGTCTATAGACTAAATATCCTTAATAATACCTACTTTCCCCCTTCAAGAACACATTAAACTTTATTACAATTTATTGGAAAAATCGCGTTAGAAAGAGAGGTTAGGAAACTCGGCGTTCATTGAATTTTCGCCCCCATCGATCGACCCGCCGAAATTGGTCAATCCGCGATTGAGGTACCGAAAGATTCTTTTTTCTCCGAACAAAATAAGAAAAACTTGAAAGACGAACGGTTAAAAATAAATCTATAAAAATGAGACGATAGATACGACCGGACGTAATCTTGAATAATTTGCATTCGTTGCAATTGGGGTATTCATCTCATTTATCGCGGAATTGATTATCAACGGCTAAAGATGCCCCGAGGCTTCGTTTTATTATATTCTCGAGTTCGAAATCCTTTTTTTTCTTTCGATATGCTTTGGAACTTCGAGCAAAGCAATTGCGGGAACGATGAATGGAAGAGATGAATAGCTAAAGTATATTTTTTCTCGTTGATCGCGAACGCTCAACAAAGAAAAAAAACCCAAGAAATCGAAGGGTGAGAATTAAAAGAAGAAAAAGAAGAAGAAGACGAAGACATAATCGGGAAATATGTATGATGTAACCGGTCGGAAAGTTCACTCGAAACGGTGACGCGAAGCCTTTCACGGCGAGCGCCTGCTGCCTCAGCGGATGACGAGAGGCTCTTTTCCTCTACTTCCTCATCGCCCTTTCCTGTGTACTTGTGCGACACACATAGAGAATACATATCCATCGAAGCCTCTTGCTCTCTTGGGCCGAAACAAGCCGAGCGGTTTCATCCCCTGAGATCGAACCCCCCAACGAGCGCCAACGAAGGGAGATGCTGTCTCTCCTTTAGAGCGCCAATCGCCGTTTCGCGGCGCGATGTCGAACACAATAAAAAAAACACAAAACCGCCGAATTCCCACTAAATTTTAATAATAACTTTAAGAATTCCCCGATATTTATTTAATTCGGATTCGGAAAATCCGATTAAAATCAATGAAAATCGAGGATCGAGTATCGATGACTACATCGAGATACAGCGTCGCGAGGTCTTTGCTACACCCGTCGAAGTTGCGGCCTGTGGTCGACGGTATTTCGCGACTTTAGACAGCGGCTTTGCTATGTCGAAGGGCGAGGAATGCGGTGCCTCGGCTATGCTTGATCCTCGGGCTGTTTCCGCGCGCCTCGCGTAACTCTCCATATTTTCCGATCGCTTTCCGCACTCACCCCTGTCTCACCGACAGACACACCGGGCTTCCCAGCGTTCTTCTTCGTTCCACATCAGAATATTAGATTGACTCGAGCGATTTTCTAAACTGTCGGCTTGTATCCTGTACCCTATTCTTCCGCGTTTCGCGCGAATACAAAAATTCTTAAACTATCGCGATCCCCATATCGATGTTTCGCAACTTTTGGCTCTTCGACCTCCGAATTCGACGAAACCGCGGAATTCTTATAGGCGGAAAAGATTTCTTATCGGAAAAGCTATTCTTTGACACTTTGACATCGGGAAATATCGGTGCCGTCGATTGGAATTATTTGCAACTTCTCCTATGAGCTCATATACTGTAATAGTACAGTCATTGGCCACTTAGCGCTAACGTCGGAACTCCGTATTGTAAATGAATTGCAAGAAACTATGCGGATGATAAGTAACTAATCGTTAATAATGATCGGTTAAATGAAAAAATAAATTAAATTAAATTGAATTAAACAAAATATGACAATTATTATTATTATGCGGCAAAAACATCGCGACACGACATGCCGCAAAGGTTTAAATGGCCAATGACTGTGGTATTCGCTCTTAATATAGTTTTTTAGATTGAAAATGCGCATTACTATGATTTATAAGGCGGATCGACGAGGCAGAGATAGAAATTTAGTCGGATTGATCGTCAGGTTGGTCGTTCTCGTACCCCTCGGGACGTGCTGGAGCCGCAACCACTCCATTCGCTCGAGATCGACGTGGCCTATGGCCTCGGATGGCGTACCTACGAATCAGACGATCGAGCCTTCGGCTCCGTCAACCCTTCTCATCGTACCCGACACAAGGATAACCAGAGGCACTGTAAACGACGTTGTCTCCAAGAATATTACAATGGTTCTCGAAAATTTGCTGATGAACTACGAGAACAGCCAACTGCCGACGCATGGAAAGGGTAAGTTCGCCAAATATCGTCGATCATTTTCGTAAAAAATGTTTATTCTTAAATCGAAAAAATCTTTCAAACTGATTTATATTCAGATTATTATACCGTTAAAATGATTTATTTTCGTAAAAAAAAAAAAAAAAAAAAAAAAAAAACGGAAAATCAATAAAAAAGAGAATTGCGGAGGAACAATTATTATGAACGAAATACGCGCACGCCCGCTGAGTACCCATCGAGGCGTTTGGTTCGTTCGGCCCCAACGCCCCTCGCGCCCTATAATAAAAATAAAAAAAAAATCTTCCGAACCCACTATTTGCGAAAGCCGCGAAAGCCCGAAATATTATTTCTATCAACGTTTTATAATCCCCGGATGGATTAATCGCTCATTCGCCGCGCTGCTCTAAAGATCCATTGAAAAAAATCGGAGAATAGGTATATACACGGAGGTCCGCGTTTTTTTTTTTTTTTTATAGCAAAATTTTTTGTGATACTCAATATTTCGTGAAAGCAACGGCATTGTTTCTTTCCGTGTATATACACGTGCTGATGCATACGTATACGATCCGTTTCGTGGGCCGCGGTCGGTCGGTGCACCGCGAGAAATCCTCACAGAGACCGTGGAAATAAAAGCTAAAGCTCGATGTCGCGATATCGCGCACGTGGCACACCCGGGCATTATTTTCCAGCGGAAGGAGGATGGGGTCTTCCGATGCGATCGCGGTATCCCACAATTGTTGGAAAGCCGGCACTTCTCAATTATTGTTTTTTTTTATTACCATTCTCTCCGATTCGAATGATTCTTTATTTTTAGATTCTTTAGACGTTTATCATAACTGTCCGAGTTTCAATCATTTAATTAAATATCCCGCGCATATCGACGTCCGGATATTCCAATTTCTCGCGTTTATAACGTTCGAAACGTTGGAATATTAACGGAACGTGGTAAAAAAAAATTTATTGCGCTAAACCTTGAATCGTTTTATTTTCGTCGACAAAAGTTCCTTATTTGCAAATTTTTCGCGTAAGTATCATTTTATATTTTATTAATTTTTTTTTTTATTTTTCGCGTAAATGCTAAAACAGTCCGTTTTACCCCGTTCTCTCAGCCTTCAGCCAAGTTGGATCGCAGCCAGACGAGTGATACTATCGCGCGCTGGGCTCGTGCCGCTCTCGAATACCCTTTCGTTTGCTCCAATGCCACAAGCATCCTTCGGCTCTCGTGGACACGCGTGCCACAGTTCTTTTTTTTTTTTTTTTTTTTTAGCGCTTTTGTAAAAAATCTACACGACAGCTTCGTTGGGTTTTCCATATAGCGGAGGATATATTCGTTCAGATTTCTTTATGGACACTATATCGAGACTCTCGAGTCAATAGAGAGTACACGCGGATATCCCCCGTCCACCGGGACAGAGTTCTCTCATCCTTTTTTTTTTCTCGATTTTTCATCACTTTCGAAGAATTTTCATCTCATATATCAGCAATTAATATCGAACAAATGTGATCTTCCGGGGAAGAAATTTTATTCCGAAAGAGTCCCGAGTATCACGTGCCGAAACGCAACTTTTAACGGTCCAATGGCGCAATATTCTGTCGAGTAGTGCGATATAATTATCGTGTACTCGTTTCGCTCGTAGAAAGTGAATTCTTTAACCATACGTACCGGTACTCCGAATCGGGTTCAAGCGACAGATCTCGAACTGTACTGATTTTTTATCAACGATATAAAACATTCATTGCGCGTGAAAAAAAAATAATCGAATGAAATGAACATTTTCTCCGAATCGTTTCAGGAACTCCAACAATCGTTAAAACAAATATTTTGATAAGAAGTATGGGTCCGGTATCGGAACTCGACATGGTGAGTCAAACTATCGTTATAGATATGAAAAAACGATTTAGTTGAGCGCAACAAAATAAACGCAATTGAAAACACGTAGAAAATGAAATTTTGAGAAAAGCCGATTTTTTCGATCGAAAAAGCAAAAAATCATTAAATCGTAAACGAAAAAAAAAAATTGATGTTCCGGAGTATTAATTATGATGAAAAAAGTTATGAATATGAGCAAAAAAAATTAAATAAGCTGCCGTCGAAAGAAAAACGCATTTCGGATCGATCGTATCTCGTCTTCGTAAAGTATCTGTTTAACGCAAATCGGACAAACTTTCCTCAGGACTACTCGATGGACTGTTACTTCCGGCAATCCTGGCGCGACTCGCGGCTAAGTTTCTTCGGGCCGATAAAATCTCTGAGTTTAAGCATCAAAATGCTCGAGAGAATTTGGCGACCGGACACCTATTTCTACAACGGAAAGCACAGCTACGTGCACACGATAACGGTACCGAATAAACTCCTCAGAATATCGCAAGACGGTGATATACTGTACTCGATGAGGTACGTTCGTACATATAAATGCACCAGTTATAGTTTTGAAGATTATTACCGATCTTTTCGCCGTTAAATTTGACCGATCTCCCGGATAAATCGTTCATTTAATTCCGCCGCATCGATCGAACCGGAGAAACGAATTATTGTTTATTGAAATGAGATATAAACTAATATTGTAAACCTTAAAAAAATGTCGAACATTTTTCATTCTTCCATTTTGAAAGAGAAAAAAAAAATTACCTATTCAATATTTTTATTTTATTCTCTAACCCCAATGTAAGTTTATTTCGATGAAAAATGTATGAAAACTCAATTTGAAGAAAAGCGAATGCTGTTTCGTATTTTTTTTTTTCGTTTTGACTAAAAGTTACATCGATAAGTTGCTTAACTACAATCGAAGCCCTCGATAAGCGCGCAATTCGCATCCCTTCTCCTATCCTTTACCCCCCCCCCCCCCCCCCTCCCCTTTCTACTCCCTTACGAGAGCTTCGACTGTATTTGATCGAAAAATAATATTTTCCCAATGGAATATGATATCGGATCCCCGTAGATAGATTTATGAAACATCTCGCAATGCAGACTCACTATAAAGGCGAAGTGTCCGATGGAGCTGAGGAACTTCCCGATGGATCGGCAATCCTGTCCGCTGATCCTTGGGAGCTGTACGTTTAAGTACCGAGTTCCCTGTTTTATCTATTCGTCGTTTATTCGCTTTGCATACATTACATCATTTTTTTTGTAAATGTAAATCTATAAATATCATTCGTGTAGAATTTCGATCGATTTTACTGAATTTAATTAAATATTCATGACATTTAATAAATATCGTAAATTATTTTTCAATATTTAATAATAATTTTTTTTTTTACCTTTATTTAACATTAAATATATTTAATGACGCTAACGATTTAAGTAAATTGAAAATATTCCAAAAAATTCGGGATAATTACGAATCGATTTTTTTTCGTACGATTTTTTTTTGTATGCATTCGCGATGTTTTCTATTATTATCCAATTTACTTCCGAAGTTCGAATTTTTTTTCAGAAGATACTCTGCGATCTTTGTGGGGAAATTTTTGTTCGCAGTATAGTGAAAACTCTCATTGCGCGCGATTTTTTAAAATTTACTGCATTATTTAGCTTTCAGAGTTTTCGCCGTGTATAGTTATTGCCAAATGTATACGGTATGAATTGTTATTTCGCATTAGAGAAAACATTCCGCAGTTTCCTATATATTAAAAAAAAATTCTTTAGAAAAAAAAATTCGATCGCACGTTTAGACGAGAATTGAAATTTCGAATAGCGAAGATTTACTGTTTCGAT
Source organism: Cryptus viduatorius (assembly GCA_964006125.1). Taxonomy (NCBI): domain Eukaryota; kingdom Metazoa; phylum Arthropoda; class Insecta; order Hymenoptera; family Ichneumonidae; genus Cryptus; species Cryptus viduatorius. The sequence continues at coordinate 7,572,811 of OZ023220.1, forward strand.
GTTATTGCACGAGAATGTAAACTAACTATTGAATCGTTAAATACGCAGTAGCGAGACGTTTTATCGATGAAAACAGTTGATCGGCAATTTTAGACTCGTTTCGAATTCGAGAGGCATGTGTGCGATAAATTTCCTATCGTTTCGCCTTTAATTTTCTTTCATTCGTGTTGTACGATGTTTGCACGCGTTACCATAAACTTTGACTATGCGATGTCCGTTTGGGTTGCAACAGCTGCAAGCGACGGCTTTAGCGAATATAACTCGATCGCTCGTCACTGTTTTTCTACTCTCTCTATCTCTCTCTTTCTCTCTCTCTCTCTCTCTCTGTACAGCGATACAGTAGATTTATTAGACGAGATCCCCGATCCATAAAATGCAAAGTCGCGCGTCCCTAACAATTTCAGACGCTTACACGTCAAGACAGTTGGTGTACGAGTGGCAGGAAGGATCATCGGTTACTTTTTCGCCCGGTATGGCAATGTCGCAATTCGATCTCATGAGTTCGCCGTACAGAAATCTCACGTACATCAGACGCGAAGGAGAATTTTCCGTTCTCGAGGTTTCGTTTAATCTTCAACGAAGCACCGGATATTTTCTCATACAGGCGAGTATAACGCGCGCTTATCAATTTTTTTAAATGTTTCAGCTTAAAATACTTCGTAATTAAAAATATTGATAATTTGGCCCGCGCAGGTGTACGTCCCTTGCGTACTGATAGTCGTTCTAAGTTGGGTATCGTTTTGGATCCATCGGGAAGCCACCAGCGACAGAGTGGGTTTAGGTAACTGGCGCTATGCCACCTACGAACTTTTTCACTGACACGTACATCGAACATTAGGGAGAAAATGGGGTAAAATGGAACACTTTACCAATTCCGGGAATTTTATCGATATACGCACTTTTTCACTACTTTTGAACAAAAAAAACCATTTTATGAAATATTAAGACGAAAAAAGGCAAAAATGGGACAAAATGGACCACTTTACAAATTTCGGAAAATTTTGGCAATATACTCTATTTTCACTACTTTTGGATAAAAAAAAATCATTTGGTGAAAAATTTAGACGAAAAAAAAAAAATGGGACCAAATGGCACAATGATTCGATGTCATCGAAAAAACGAAAAATTTGAATTTTAAATAGTTTATTATCTACAAACGGTGCGTAAACGATTATCGTCAGAAAATATCAATATCCCGATCTAAAAAATAATGAAAGACTTTTGGTAAAGTAGAATTATCGAATTATAGTTTTATTTATCTGCATTCCTATTTTTCGTATCGGTCCATTTTATCACAGACAGAAAATGTTCCGTAGAATATCATTAAACGTCGTTTGCGATCTCTTTTTTAGGTAAGCAGCAATCCGGAACATAAATAATGGTTAAGAAACATAAAAATCGTATTTTTAAAAAATTTCGTTAGTTTTCAGTTTGGTCCATTTTGCCCCTTTGGCCCCATTTTGCCCCATTTTCCCCTATACACCGAGCTGTAGATGCAGAAAGAATTAATGGATAGAATGCACCCAAATCTCGCCGTTTTTATTTCGTCTCATATTCGCTTCATTTATTTTTGAAAGGCATCACCACTGTGCTGACTTTGTCGACGATAAGCCTCGACTCGCGAACCGACTTGCCGAAAGTCCGGTACGCCACGGCACTCGACTGGTTTTTACTGATGAGTTTTGGCTACTGCATTGCAACGCTACTCGAATTTGCCGGTGTGCATTACTTCACTAAGGTAATTGCAATGCCTCGTCTGCCAATCGGTTTCCTCATCTAATACGCTACGTTTCATTTTCACCTCTCGTACGTGTGTTCTCATTTATATTCATATCGCTCTTTTTCAATCATTTTAATTACAATATATAGCTAATATTTTTAAATCCTTTGAAATCGCCGCCAAAGAGGATCCGCAAAGCTAAATGTCTGAAGAAAAAAAACAATTATAAAATGGTAGGATTCGTTTCGTAATTTGATCGATAGGTCGGAAGCGGAGAGATACCGATGGACGAAGGCGAGTGGGAAGACTGGGAAGACACGGGGATGTTAATCGACAACAAGCAGGAAAATCAGTACACCGAAACATTAAGCCCTATCGTTGCCCGCAGCCCTCGGACCGTCCATTCGGAAACTTCCGTCGAAACATCGTCCAGAAGACGAGGCTCCGTGCTATGCACAGTCTATAACGTGAGCATGTTAACGCGAGTGTGTATTACACCGTTTATCTATGTCTCGAGATTAAATCCCACATCGCGACACGCTCCGTTGCTTCGGCAAAAGTGTACACGATTTATTCGAAAGTTGGAATTTACGCGATGCAAGCTATATATACCCTTATCGTCGAAACTTGTTGACTCGGCAAAATTATTAACGTTACAACTTTGTTAAACTTCGCGGCAAAATTTTTTTTCGAAATGATCTTTGAACGGCTTTAATAGGTTCCGGAAGAGCGCGCGATTTATTCGAAGGTTGGAATTTACGCGACGCAAACTATATATACGCTTATCGTCGAAACTTGTTGACTCGGCGGAAATTATTAACGTAACAGTTTTATTAATCTTCGCAGCAAAATTTTTTTTCGAAATAATCTTTGAACGGCTTGATAGGTTCCGAATGGGATTGAATTTCCGAAAGAATAAAATTATCAAAAAATCTCTCGAATAATAAGTTTTACGAATAAATAACCCGATGAAACTGATAAATGTTATTTTCGATCGGACAGCCGGATTCCGCGAATTTGGGAATAAACACTAAATTCTCAATATCCGCAGCCGTAACGTGTAAACCATCGACGATGGAGAGACAAACGCAAACGGAATTGCGTTTGCCAAAATGGCGGCAATTTTTGTATTGTCTAGCGGGCGATGACGCCTTCAGGTAACGATTTTTTAGATCGATGACGATGCTTAGATTGAGAAATATTATCGTTTTTTTCGTAGACGAAGAAGACAAAGGGAAGCGGCCGGTGGTTGTCGAAAACACGGCGAACGCATCGAGAGACACATTAACAGCGTTTCTTACATAGATCGCGTTGCGAGAGTCGTATTTCCGGCCTCTTTTACTCTGCTCAATATTTGTTATTGGGTCGTATACGTCACGTGCCAAGAGGAATTCACGTGGCAGGATCCACCGATCGGTTCTACCTAACGATGCTCGCAGCGACGAAATAATTATATCACAATACACACGATACAGAGACCCTTCCAATTGGAACGCAATTCATTGCGTGTGCTATTATAGAAATGTTTGAAATAAATGAGTTTTAACTGTTGCCGAAACTGTGCGTTGATTGAATTCACCCATTCATCCCGCGTAACTAATAATAATATTCCCGCAAATGATTGTTATTACGTTCGTATACGTACTCGCAGAACTATGGGAACAGATTGCTCGATAATTTTGTTTGTTCAGTTCGACTTTGCGTAGCATTGTTAATTCTTTCATTGCTTTGGAGTTTAATATTTAGCGAAACTATTTTTGACACGACCTATTCAACTTGTGGACCTCGTGCACTTAGCGATAAAACCACTAATTCCAAAAACGCACAACATGATTTCATTACGTAATGAAAGAACCAGAAAAAATTACCATCGATGTATTTTTCGTAACGTTTTCAAACAAATTGGCGATGAAAAGCGTTTATGCGAGACTCACCGGCGTGCAGCAATCAAAAAATATTTCCATAATTTTTCTGGACTCCTTGCACTTGAAAACAACTGCATTTTTAAACATTTTTTACTGAATCCGTCAATGTTTTTCAGATAGAATTTCCATCCATTTCTTAGTTATAATAATCTATACTCTTGATATGTACTATCCGCGTTTTCACGACTTTTCCGTTTTGTTCTTCGCGTCTTTACCCTCCAAAAAAGAACTAAAATATACGAAGTCGAAAGAAAACAAACGCATATGTGTACAGTCCGCAACGGAACTTTGAGCGGCAAAAGCCACGTGTGTTTGTCATCCGGAATATTTGTTATCGCATCGTCTGTCAGTAGTTCATTTATATTCGTTAGTCGACCCACGGCGTGCCGTTTATCGAGGTTAAGTTTCGTTGGTTATGTTGTAATCGAACAAACGAAAATCACGCACACTGAATTTATAATAGAAACATAATCTCCATTCTTGGATTAAAATAAAATAATTCAAGTACAACGTGAGTGACGAAATAATACAAAATGCGGCAAGAAACCGGCTTTATCGAAGATAGCGACAGCAGTGACTTGTCCGATGACGACAGTGTAATGAGTTCGGATATGGAAGATTCGGATTCCGACGAACCCGAACCCACTCCGGGTTCCAGTACTCACGGTAAAAAAACCTTTCCTTCTCTACAAAAATCATTAAAACTCTTGTAATTTAATTTTCTCGAAACGACAATCGATAATTTCTCGATAATTTCTGGAGAAAGCAACAGAAACACGAAAACATTGCGCGCCGCATCAACTTTTTTCATTTTGTTTTTCCACAGATGGAAACAACAGCCCGCAAGATACAGAAGGATTAAACGAGGACGAGGAAGAAGACGAAGTCGTAAAAGCGATACTGCGTTCTAAGGAACTCCATCGCGATCATCCGCCAGCGATAAATGTCGAGGATTACATTGTCGATGTTTGTTTCCATCCAACGAGAGATGCCATTGCTGTGGCCAGCATCACCGGTGATGTGCTGCTGTAGGACTTCCCTTCATACCACAACGACATCTCGGATTGCATGACAAATTGATGGAATAACCTTTTTTTTTTTTCAGGTATAAATATTCCAACGAAGAAACAACATTGGCATCGACGATGGAATTACACACAAAGGCCTGCCGCGACATTGAATTCAGTCAAAACGGCGAAATTCTTTTTTCGGCTTCCAAAGACAAATCTGTTATTCTCACCGACATGGAGACGGAAAAAATGATGAGAATTTACGAAGATGCGCATGAGTCAGTGATTTAATTGTTTACGAAATATGATACCTTTACGACTCAAAAAAATCGTAAAATTTTCGGAGAATTTTTTTGTTTCTCTTATTGAAAAAATTGCAAGCAATGGCAAAGTTTTAGTTCGTTAATTCGGATGCCGAGATCCATTTTTTCAAAGGCATTCCGATTAATTTTTACGATTGTTATAATGTGCAAATAATTTTTTTAGAAACGCGATTTACACAATGACAATACTCAGCGAAAATACTTTTGCAACCGGCGACGACGAGGGAGTAGTGAAATGTAATTAAAGATTACGATTTCTTAATTATAAAAGAAAAGTTCAAAGGGTCCGACTGTGCGCGTCTTTGCGTTTAAATTTGGCAATTAATGATAATCGTTTTGAATTTTATATTTTTCCGTTCGTTAAGTTTGGGATCTTCGACAAGCCGGGAGCACACCGGTTTTTTCGATGAAAGAAATGGAAGACTACGTTAGTACGATGATAACGAACAGCGACGGGAAATATCTTGTTTGCGCGAGCGGCGATGGTTCGTTAACAACGATAAATATGCCGGCGAGAAAACTACACGTGCAGTCCGAGGAGTACGAAGAAGAATTGACTTGTCTCGGACTTTTCAAAGCCGAAACAAAGCTTTTGGCGGCGACGAGTAAAGGGAAAATGTACGTCTTTAATTGGGGAGAATTCGGACTTCACTCGGATGAATCGCCGAGTTTGACGAAAAAAGCTATCAACTGTATGGTTCCGATAACGGAGCACATTGTCGTCACTGGCGGCGAGGACGGTATACTTAGGTACGCAATTTTTTTTTTCTCGCGATCTTTAGTAACTTCGTAAATTATTTTTCTTTATGCAAAGTTTCGGATAATTTTTTGTTTCTGTGCTTTCAGAGCGACGAGTATTTTTCCTCATCGGCATCTCGGGGTTGTGGGACAACACAATTTTTCCATCGAATCGCTCGATATATCAAACGACGGTACTTTGATAGCCTCGTCGTCGCACAACAACGACGTAAAGTTTTGGAACGTCAAATATTTCGAAACAATAAATACACACGATCGTGTCAAAGGCGGAAAGCAAAAACAATTGAAACACAATTTACCGAGCAGCAAAGTTAACAATGCGTCCGATTTTTTTTCCGATTTGTAAAAAAAAAACTGTAAAATAACGGAAAATATAAATTTATATAAAAATACTTGTTTTACCTGTTTTGCTGTTATTTCGCGAGTGTTTTTTTTTCTGATTGTAAAAAACAGGTATTCAATGGGTTTTTTGTTTTGTTTTCATATAAATAACAATTGAAATAAATTTCTTGTACTTTCTTACGTATATTTTTTTGCTCGATACAAATGCCGATGAAATTTTATATTAATATGAAAAGTGTTAATTTAATCATTATCTTTTTTTTATCTCCGATTATTAGTCCATCGATAATATTTACAAAAAATTGGACGATATCTAATTTGATAATTATTCTCATGGAGAGCGCAACATTTACGATTATTCCATTTTCTTTACTCGCTGTAAAATTTTCGGTCGATCGTCGATTATTGCTTCGCAAATTGTGGCGAATCTGATTAATCGATTAGTTCATTCGTACATTGCGCATTCGCGCGATTACCGCTATTGTTCTTCGAAATTTGCAACCAAACATTGCAAAAAAAAGAAGAAAATCTCGTGATTCCGCGCATTTCCGGGTCATTACAAAATCCCGGAGTTTAACGAGTCCCGATAATTTATTCTCGAAACTCTCGTAGCTTCCGCGTCTCAATTGAATACTGTCTTCGACGTCATTAACTTACGATTACCGCGTTCTTTCGTTTACGCGGCACGAAAAAAAAAAGTTACACTTCGGCCGCAAAAGTACGAAAGAATTTTACAGCATGAATACAATATTTACGACTTCTATTAAATTAAATTACATGCCGATTCGTCTAAATCGAAACGCCGCGCGATTTCGATCGATATTTGGATGACTCAGCTTTCGTCTTTCGCAAAACTTCGCATTCTACTTGTCTTGTAATCTGTTATTTTTTTAGCGACTAAACAATGGAAAATAAAGATACTTTGTACGATGAATATTAAACATTTATCGCGCGAATCCGAAACTGTGACTCCGTCGTTTTGATACTTTTTTTTTTTTTTCGTTCTTCTTAGTCAAGATATTTTGATATTTCACTTAAACCTCATTTACCGTTTGATTTTCGAAACAAAGTTACCAATTTCGTTCAATAAACGACGGGGACAGTTTCGCGGGTGATAAAAATACGCGAATAAAAATTAATTAGACTATTAATGATACTTAATGGTCGATACTTTTCCAAAAGATCGATCCTTGATGATGAAAAAGACGCGTTTATGAAATAAAAAAAATGATTTGTGGAGAGAGAAGAAAATTCGTATGAAAAATAGGAGTCAACGATTGTTTCGCGACTTATTGATGATTCATTTGGCGTAAATATTCCGGTGCGTGATAATGCTGCGGTTGGGAATGTGCGAGCGACGGATGTATTGGCGGTGGGAAGCAACGCACGTGTTCGACACTCGTTGCGTCACTGTCGCCGCTCTTCAGATATTTGTTTAGTACCGCGAAAATCTGAGAATTCAATACTTGAAAGCGTCTGATGCGATCGACCATTCTTTTCAAATGCTGCAACGAACAATAATAAAATAACAATTAAAAATGTTTCAAATCGTTATGCCGCTTCGATAAGACTATACGTACGATCCCTTTGACATTCTCGTCTTTGCCGTCGACCCGCTGTACGCGAAGTATGTGATAACAGAAGTCGAGCGCTTCGAACCTTCTTTGCTGACCGAGAAGAACGACCATTGCGCAACCCGCCCAATGCAATCCTTCGCCGAACAATTCTCTGTATAAATTCCAAAAAAAAATGATCAAAAATCCATTTTTTCTTGTGAGCAATAAAAATAGACTTTTATTCCTCGCGTACGAGAGACTTTTTGGGGATCAAGTAGAACACTAATTCCATTAAAAAAACAAGAATTCAATTTTTTTCAGAATTTTTTCACGATTTTTTAAAGTTAAACGGAGTAATTGAAGGTAACGAGCGCTTAGAAAATTCGGACGTATATTTACGATCACCGTATGCTAGGCGTTCATTTACCTATTTGTTTAATAATTTTTTCAATGGCTTATTAGTGCTCCATCGATCAATTTGGAAATTTCGAAAGAAAAATCACTTTGCCGACGAAAGAAAAAAAAAAGAGAAATACGCACTCGACGGTAAATTCGGTGTCTCCAACTGGAATGCAATAAACAAATTGCAAAGCGCTCCAAAGTCTGTGAAATTCCGTACACTCGTCGATGTTCATGACACCGTTAGCGGGCGGTGGACCGACCCATATAGGATCATCAAGAAAGCTTCGCAATCTGCTGAGCACCACTTCAAATATCGAGAGTCCGCAACAGAGTCGTTCGCGCGTTAATAAGTCTCCTTCTCTGGCGATCATCGCTTGCTGAAAAAAATATATACGAAATAAATTAGTTAAACATTTAAAATTAATGTTTATTACCAATATTTCCACGAGAAACTCGCTGATCACTTACCTTCGCTGTACCGAGTTTATCGACATTTGGAACGATCTGCAGAGCCGCGTATTTCGCTTCTAATCTCTTCTGTTTAGTTTCCGGTTTTTCGCCCTCTGAATAATACAATACAAACGAAGGTATTAAAACAACAGCTCGATAATTACGTAGCAAAAAAATTTAAATATTCAAAAAAAGCTAAAAAAAAAGAAATACCTTTGCAATGGGGTCGCGGAAGTATATTCTGGAAGGGCGCCGCGTGCATTAAGTCGCAAACTTCTTCCTGCGACAGCGCTTGTTCCATAAGCAAACAGAACAAAATAGTATTTCCGAATTCGCGAAAATTGTGAAATAATTCCGTTTTCGCGTCGGGATACTGAACGATGTCGTTTAACTGCGCGTGATAATAGCCCAATACCCCCGGCGATCCGTAATCATAACGCGGCAATTTGCAAACTTTTGGCATCGCTTCCATAAGAGTTTTTGTGAATTGCAGTAAACTTCCTTGGATGAGAGATTTAACAATTTTCAAGAGTTCCTCCATCACAACGGCGATTCCTTGATAACCGAGAAGTTTGCACATCGTTCGGAAATGATATGGTCCGACGAAACCAGTGTACTGTCCGTATTGCGTACTATACGACAAATTCAATTGTTTACTGCCCCACAAATAGTGATGAGACATCTGCGGTGGTTTATCGCGCTGCACCGGCTGCACGAACTGCAATCCTCGACACTTTACGAATCTGTAACGATGGAGAAAAACATTCATTTTAATTACCTACCGAGCAGTTTGACTTAAAGTGCACTTAATAAATTGCAAGTCTTGTTGATGAAAGAAACCGATTTTTTCTTAATCACAGAGAAAACTGTATATTTGTTATAAAAAAAAGGTCAATTTTTTTTCTATTACTATCGAGAAGTTTTTTTTAAGTTCTATTAACAAATTAATAGTTTAATTGATGAGAAAATTGATTTTTCTTATTCGCGGAGAAAAAAAAGTCACATTTTCTTTCATTACTTATAGAGAAGTTTTGTTTAGATGAAATTAATAATTTGATAGTCTCATCGACAAAAAAATCGATTTTTCCTTTTCATGGAAATTGCCATATATTCTTTACAGAAAAATTCACACTTTCGTAATTAAAATGAACAAATATGTCAGCCAATTATCGTGAATAAAGTCAACTCACCTATTAGTCGCAGCGTTATAGCAGTAATTCGGCAAAAAGTCGTAATTCAGTTCCCAAAAAACATGAAGAGTTATGCGACCGTAGGGCGCGAGAACGTTGTGATTGGCTTCGCGAAACATTGCATCGTATTCGTCCAACGCGAGCCATTTGCTCAAAAGTTTGTGCGTCAGACGATTTACTTGCAGAAGTCCGTCGAGTTCCTGCGAAGCAAAGAGTATTAAAACCATTTTTCCTTTCTTTTTTCAACTTAAAACCATTTGTAGTCCTCGCGAACGGAAGGTTTGCGTTGAATTTCTATCGACTAAAATGACTAATTTCCCGATAACGATAACTACTCGAAAAGTTTTAACTTAAAATCCTTCGGAACGTAAACGAAAGTAAACTGACAATCGATGCAAAAAACTCACCACAACACCGGTGATATCGCCGGATTCAAATTTGCTGATTGCTAAATCGAGAGATTTCTGCATATCGGCATTTATTCGTTGAGTGATAAGTTTGTTGAGATCGATGCTTCTTCCCAAAAGTTGCACGTGTCTCTGTTTCAACAGAGTTTCGTATCTGTTTGCACGCGGATACGGCAGCAGATACGCCCCGAGAGCGACGCACTCGACGCGGAATCTCTTGTCGAGAAGTATACTTGCGGCTAATTGTTTGTAATGAGCGAAAATCTGCTCGCTGAGCTTATAGACGAATTGATCGAAGCAAAGATTCACTTCCGCTTCAACTTCGTCGTAAAGGAATTGTTTGCGGAATATCGTTAGAGCGTAAAGCGCACTGTCGTTATACAAGTCGAGAGGGTAGAGAACGTATCTGTAATTTAATAAACAATTAAATTGTTAATGAGGTTTTTTTGTTTTCGGAAATTTTGCGCGTATTACGAGAATAACTCACTCCATCATCGATGGTTCTTTGCTTCGCAGGATATGATCAGTGAGAATCCAAGGCATCGACATTTCGATCGGAAACTGTAACACGTGATTGATAGCGATTAGTGAATCGGATCGACGGAAACGAAGGATCAGTGCCCAGCGATTTGTTAGTTGAAACAATTGGGGAAGTATATTGAATTTCTACAATTATATAGGTTCGTGTATTATGAAACTTTCGGGGAACAACGGGTTGCGAGGATTGCGACATTTTACAGATAGAGGAGCGCTAAGCCGCTACTGGATATACGTTTTTCAAGGTATACGGATCGCTCCTTTAAACACAATCTTTTTACACAATGATGTTTCTTTCGAGGGGTATATGTTTATAAGGCGATTACCACCTGCACACGCTATACACAGAAATTACGACCACAAGCAATAAATTAGGGCAATAAAAACCGATAAAACAAAAAGTATGTGCAGAGCAGACGGCCTTCGCGCGATATTCGATGAAATATATTTTTAAAAAATTGCCACACAAGATATTCCCACAAACGTGCAAAATCATCGAATTCAATTATACGGATGGATCCGCACTTTTTACATTTTTTTCGAAATTATTTATTTTTTTTTATTCGAAATTCGTTTTTTTTTCGCAATTTAATTTTTTTTCTGTTGATGTTTTTTCAACTTTAAGAAAACGAACGCAAAATATTTTTGTTTGAAAAAAAAAAAAAATGTATACGAGTTCCTTTGATTCGTTCGGATATTTGATGAATTTACATCGATCGAGAATCGCCAATCGAAATAAAATGAATAAAATCTTTGCCAATGAGCTTTCGAGAGTTTCTCGAGTGCGTATCGATCGATATAGTCGAATTCGCTGTGAAAATGTAAAACTCAAATTAGCGCTACAAAATCCAAAGACAGCAACAACACAGCGTGACGAACGGCAATAATGGATAGTTTTTTGGCGACGCGCCACGACGTTGTACCTGAATGCGTTTCTCCATGGTGATCAAGTCGCTGCACTCCTCGTTGTGCTGGTGGCGCACTTGGCATTTCTAATCATGAAATTAATTACTAAAAAGAGGTGCCAACTTTCGTCTTTTCATCACAAATTCGTAGATCTCGAATATGAACATTTTTCATTTTTTATATATATATACCACGCGTATTGTTTGCGATTACGAATTTTGTAAATTCCGAAGATATTGCCTATTGTTGGGTACAATTTATCGCTTTTCCAAATCGTTGTCTAATTTTAATTCTACTTGCAAAAAAAAACACTATAAGTAATAATGTTTACCTGTATCTTGCGACCCATTGTCATTTCCAAGTAAAATTCGCGATACCAAAGCTGCGATAGATCACAACAACTTTGCAACGATTCTGTCGAAGTAAAATTAATGTAAAAATCGAGTAGATTAATCCATAAATTCGATCGTCGTAAATAATGAAAAAAAAAACTTACCACTAAAGTTCAAAAGATAACTCCAGTAGAAACTCGTTTTGTGGAATTGATCGATTTGCACGAGATATTGTCCATCGATGTCTTTTCTCAATGTCCGTTTTCCACCGCTTTTATCGGCTATCAGCGACTCTAGCATCGTGCGTACCATGTAAAGTTGCGTCGACGACGGCCCTACGGATACAAAGGACGATCGATTAAAGAGAAAATCGTTTTTGCGAAACAAATCGATCGAATAAATATCGAATAAAAAAAAATAAAAAATAAATAGATAAATAATCAACTTACCAACGTTTCTTCTCGGTACTTTTATTCCAAATCCGTTATCCGGATCCTTTTTTCCTTTCAGCGCCGGATCACTCAGTGGTTCGACGCCGAAATGCCAATCGGCACAAGTTTCTCTCACGGATACGATAATGCTGCAGAAAATGAGATAAAATTGTGATATAAAGTCAATTAGGCTTTCGAATACTGGAGAAAATCGATAAAAAAACGATTTACGAACCTTCTGATCAAATCTTTTTTATTTTTTATAGCCTTTCGCAACGGTTCGCGGAGTATTAGTTGAACGAAATCCTGCAATTCGGCGTAAATATTTCGCCGTATAGCATCGATGAAAACGGTTTCCATTCGCGCCATTAGCACTTGAAGACCTTTTATCATAGCGATCACCTCGATCAGCGCGAATTTTTCCTCGTCGGTGTAATTATAACGCGTCGCCTGCGAACGACATAATACCAAATTACGAATAACCAAATGATATGCGAAAAAAAAAAAGAAAAATATGAGAGAAGAATCTGCAAATTAGGAGATTGTTGCGAAATACCAACCCTTTCGTATTCTTCTGCTTCCTGCGGGCATTCTTTGTTCATATGATGATCCGTGGGATGCAGAAGCTTCCAGCTGTAGAGTTCCGTAACGACGCTCGTCCACTGCGACAACAATTGCAGTCCCCTTAACGCTAATTCAGCGGTTTCACGATTTTCCGTATCGCTTCCGCACTCCTTATACGTCGTCGTAACTTCGTTACTGTATCTCGCCAATTCGCTTATATATTTTACGTGATCCTCGCGTATTTGCGGCAGATGCACCATGAGATCCGCTTGAGGACTCATACTGTTCGACGATGCAGAGAGCGGCCAACGCGATGCCTCGAAATGCTTCGATCTTTTGATATAATTGAAAGGCGCTATCTGCATATCACCGAAAAGTGGCACAACTTCGAGGTTCTTGAAAATTCTATCGATCCTATCGAGTTTCAGCTTTTTTTTCTGGTCGAGTTTATTTATGTTGCATAATTCGCTGTCCATCAAAAAAAGTCCGAAACCCATAACTTTGACAAGCATATGCTTCTCGTTCGGCGTTAGATACATCTTTGTCTCGAACATGTGAACGCAGATATTAACGACATCCGCGAGAAGCTCTTCGTATCCGTGAATCTTCTCGAGATTCTCTTTAACGGTGTCACGAATCTTGTTTTGTGTTGCAAGAAACATCGAGAGATTCTGCGACTCCTGAAGCGTCTGAGAGTCCGACATTACTTTGAGAAACTGCGCGGCTCTGCAATTTCAATTAATATCATTCTTTCTGTCCGCTCTTTCAATTGAGTCCTTCGAATTCTTACCTTCTGTATGTCGAGTAATCGTTCTTTACGCTCGATTTCATGTTTTTTAATTCGTCGAGAACAGCGAACATATTAATAAACTTTCCCAACGTTAAGAGATACGCTTCGGACACAAAATCCTTCCGCTTCTCATGATGGCAGAGACGTTTCACCTCCGCGGAGAAACGTTCGATCGCTTTTCTCTGAAAATAAACAATTATACAAACTTTTTTTTTGTTTTAAGGAGAAGTGAAAAATAATGTGCATTTTGTTTTAATTTTGAGGAATAGTAAAGAATAATATAAATGTGGGAAATAGTATTGTGGATTTTCCGTTATACCTGGAAGTACATGAAGTTCAGCAACTTGTTTACTTCCGGAGCCAAAACTTCGACGGTTTTCTCGTAAATTTCGACTCTATTTGGCTGCTCATTGGACTTCGGTTGGGGAATAGCGCGAGAACAACAACGCCATGTGTACAACATCACCGCATGTTCCAATCCCTCCTCCAGCAGTTCATTCTGTAATTTCAAGAGTCGTTCAATCAGAATCCCAATGAATTTAATTTTTTTCTTTCATTTTTAATAATGACTGTTGCTGCATTTACCAAACTCGCGTGAACCGTTGCTTCTTCTATGTATTTGGCAATTCCGGTGACAAAACCATTTCTGTCCTCGAAATTTGTATCAAAATTTGCCTGATAAACCACAGAACAAGGCTGCGCCTCTATACACGGCTGTTCATCCGGCAATGTGAATTCATCCAAAACATCGACGTTGGACAATGCGTCACCCAGCGTTACCTTATCCGCCGTCATTATCACACCGTTCCGAAGCCTTCATTAATAAAAAAACGCAAATAACAATAATAATATAAAAAATAAAAAATTTATAATTGCGACAATTTTTTTTTTTTGTAAATAAATACAAAAATTATGGTTTGATATATATATTTTTTGTATTGTTTGTAGTATCCTTCATTTTTGTTGAATAATAAAAACATATTGACGATGCAATGAGCATTAATTTGTAAAGTTAATTTGATAGATTAGAATAATTCGCACACACATAGCTTCGTCATTTAATCGAGTAAAAGAAATGATACACTGAACAAGGATGTGACTCAGAGCTCAACTAGTATTTCCAGTTTTATCATATGCGAAATTTCGTATTCTACGAAATGTCTATTTATCTGTCTGTAACACAAGTGACATGAAAAGGTAAAAAAAAAAAAATGTATCGAAAAATTGGAAATACTAAAATGTCTATTGATTCGCATCGGACAACAAACTCCGAAATTTCAAATTCTATCGCGTTTGCAGGTTATGTTTACAGACTCATTATAAGGAAAGTGAATAAGCGATGATTACGTGGTTCGTGACCGTAATTTGATTAGATGTAATTAATAACTGAAGCCGCTTACCCTGGAGAGGGTTCCTTCGCCGACGATCTATCACTGCTACAAAAGATCGAAGCGGAACGGGAAGAACTTCACGAAACAAACACCCGAAACTCCACCCTACAAATGTCAAACTGTCCAATATGGCTGTGTGTTTGATCCGTGGTGTGTAAAAACGACGACACGAGCGGCGACGGGCCGGAAACGCTCGAAGAGGCTTTTGCGCTGGATATTAGGTATAAGGTATATAGTGCATACAGCGTGGTAGAGAATAGAGAGGCGACGGGATGCACCGATGGTCACTGACCACCACCCGCAACGTTTCTTTCCCACGTGCACGTAATATGTTACATGCATACGTATGGCTAATGCTACTGCGCTAATACTTACTGTAGCTGCATGCAACGATCTGTAGATCCCCCCGCGTTTTCTTATACTGTGAACTTTTTTTTCTCCGAGGAAACTCGCGGGGGAAAAGTCCCGCTAAAGATGGATTTCACAGGAAAAAATACCTCTTCGACCTCCGCGCGGAATGCTTTTTTTTCCTTTTATTTATCGAACAAATAAATTCCGAATAAATGTTGCACTTTATTCAGCGGTTCGTATATGTTAATGATACATAACAATGGGATCCCGTATTCTATATTACAGATCATGTACAGAAAAATTATTTCGTCATTATATCCGTTGTACCTGTATTCTACATCTAAATTACATTTTCTTTAAAATTCATTTCATGATTTGTAGCATACGCTTTTTTTCAGTTTCGAATTGTCTTGAGCAAGTTTTCTACATTCATTGTAATTAATTCATTTTCTTTTAACTATCGAAAGCATCAAGACAATTTTTCAGATTAATCTTGCGTCGCTCTAAGTACAAAGTCGATAGCTGATAAAACGGGAAGTCACTTCTTTTAGCATTGCGCTAAACATACTGATCGGTGCGATTTAACAACTAAGTTATTTTTTTTTATTCACCTTTTTCTTCATTATGTCACTATTACGCGTATCTCTGTCTATTTACACGGGTCGTTGTCCGACAATCACATTTTTTTTTGTTCGGCTTTCGCACATAATGGACGTATTAATTTACATTATATTACTTCAAATAAACACTGGTAACATTTTTCGTTCGCTTTACACAGCTCATTATCAACCGAGTGATCAATCTTCCCTCTTTTTTCCCTTATTCCCTAATATCTTTATATAATTTATTTTATTCTCTGTTTGTCGCAAATACTTTCGCACGATAGCGCATAAGATTGCGGGACGTTGCTGTTTTTTTTTTTTATAGATGACTCAAACACACATTGTTTGAATCGACGCGCGTATATTATTAAAAAAAATAAAAGAATAGAAACAAAGTGACAATTGCGTTACATTCCATTGGCAAGGATTAGGCGCAAAATAAAATTCGGAGGGTAAGTCAACGATTACCTTCCTGCATATATATATATATATATATTCTGATTTTTTTTTAACAATTGTTCCCTGGACATTGGCGAGATATTTGACGTATTAGGAACGATTAAAATAAATATCGTCGATTAGCATTTCAATCGCATGAATATCTTTTTTTTTCTTTTAAATAAACTATTTAGGATAACTATGTGTATATTGCACTTTGAACGATCCGTTTTTACAAATTCATCACGAAAAGCTTTTCACAATTGATTCTTCTTGTATCCCTCTCGCGTAATTTATCGAATTTCACCGTGTCGTTCACAAGGGGGACGTAAGCTCGATTTTTTTTTGTCATTTAAAAAAAATTCGCTTCGAAGTAATTTTTTTTTCTTTTTCATAAAAAAAAATTTTTCAGGCCAAAAAAATTTAAAAAAAAAGTTAAATGTTGAAACAAATATTTTCCATTACGTCATACGTTTTCGTTTGTTGAACAGCGTAAAGATTCGGTTCAAATCATTTGCCGTTCCTCAGCGTGATGTAAGACACATTTTCAGTGTCTCCATATCCGTTTCACGTACTTCGAAATTGACGCGGAACGTGTAAAACAGATTTGATGATTAAAACAAAAATAGTAATCCAATATTTTTACAGATGATTTTTCGGAGAAAATCTGAGGAACCAGTAAAATCTGTTTAACAGTAGTCCACGTTTACTGTTTTCAGTATTTTTCGGAAATATTTAATATTTCGTTGGCAAAAATTCGGATTGGCAAAAAAATGCACCTAAATATATAACTTTCGCACGATTTGTGTGTTGTTCTTTTTTTTAACTTTGTACTGATCTCGCGACGTTTATTATTAAACGGTTTTTCGAGCGATTCGACGACGTGGTTTTCAAATTCGGAATTCCGGTCTTTCGGTAAGAGACAATATCGCGTGTTCCTGCGCTATAGCGGCCAATTCTTTTAGCCATTCGTCCATCACCACCGCGCAGAGAACAACGTTTTGCGCCGGACTAACGTCCTTCGGCGATTCCCAAGCAGTCTTCGGATAATATCTGGAAAATTAAATGTACAAATTTATCCACAAATATCGCAGACATAACGATTCGTAGCTGCAAACTGATTTTCCAGTTTTTATCAAAGCAATTTTCCATTTTTTACAGTTATGTCGAAAGTTTGTTAATTTACTGTTTTTTTTTCAAAGGTATTCTTTAATTTTTTAATCGACTGTTTTATTTTTTTGAATGGCATTACGCAAACGAAACATTAATGGATCAGATTTTAAAAAATTTTAATAATCGCATAACATCGAAAAAAAAAATTAGCACATCAATTGTATAAATTCAACACACCTGTATCCCGAGCCGTTGTCGATAACTTCCAAAAGTTCTTCTTTCATCCCGAACTTTTGTGCTAAAGAACTTCTGAGACTATTAGCTCCGGAACTTCCACCGGACCAGTCGAATACCTGTCCCAGTAAACTTCTTCGTTTCGGTTCGCCTGTAACGTCGTCACCATAATCGTCAGAAATAATTTTCAAAAAATATGATACAGGGAAATATTGCTCCAAAAATGTCTTAAATATCATTCATTTTTAATATCATAATACCTACAGCGCTTTATCACTTGTGAAAAAAATGCCGCAATTAAAGAAAAAAGGCAACAAGATTATTCGTTTTGAAGAAAAAATTTCATTGAAATATCGAGTGTAAAAAAACAAAAGAAATATATATATAAATATCAAAGTTCCATTTAACGTTAAGAAATTGTTTAATTACTTCTCGAAAAGGGTTCACCGGCAGATACATTCCGTTTCATCTGCGGGGAATGTGCCGCAGCCTCCAGCGCATTTTTTCTCGCATTAACGAGTCTATCCTCGCGGCCGATCATAAAATTTCTCGCCTGTCCGACCAACAGATCGAGATCTTCGATTTTCGATAAATATTGATCAATTTTGTGCTTCAGCGACGCCAGAACCTGATAAAAAAATAATTTACAAGATTCAGGACCAAAATTAATTTTTCCGCAAAAGCTGCAAAGAATTTTCGCTTTTTTTTTGTTTTTTTTTTTAAATTAATTTACCTGGAGAAGCGATCTGATACTCGGTTGGAAGACCAGCGAGTGATTAAGTAAAAAAGATTGGAGCAATGGTTGTGGATAAATAGCGAGACGACTTATCAGTCCCGTGAGATGAAGATTAACATAAACGTTATTACTCGTCATGCATTCCAATTTTCTCAAAAGAACGTCCAAAAAAATGCCAACATTTGGTTTTCCATTGAAAATATCTTGTCGTCCGAAAGATAATGGATTCGTCGTATCCGGCGACGAAATCGCCGATTCCTCGTTTTCGTTCGATTCGTTCGTTAAATTTCCGACTCTTAAGCCGGTTTCGTCGATTCCCGTTGACGTTTCGCCGATAACCGCTAATCGCGCGTTATCGCCGTTATTCTCTTCATGTTCACTCGTACGATCCTCACTTTGCTCGTTGTCCGGTGTCGACTCGGAAGAACCCTTGAAAGCGAAACTCTCGTATCCGCTACTTTCCCCCAACGATAATAACGAATTCATCGCTGTATTCGACTCGTCGACTTCGCTCTCGAAACCACGAAGTTTCTCGTAACTTCGCGATTCCCCGTGACTCTCGACTTCCGTCTCACCCAGACTATCCGCACCGACGTCGGGCGATATCTTTACTATTCCCAAATCTTCGTGTAGTAATTCGGCAATATCGGCCTCGAGACGACCTCTTTCTTCGTCCGAAAGAGTTCGCGACGCTCCGCCACCGTCCGGACTGTCGAATTCATTTTTAATCGTTTCCTTTACCTCAGCTAATACAACGTCAAGACCTTCGTCTCCTTCGAGCAAAGACTTTATATTTTCAAGAATATTCTGCGCCGACGAATCTTCGATCGCTGGCGAATCGTTTTCTTGTTCATTGATAACTTTATTCTCGCAACTTGTCGACGATTCGTTTATAAAAGTCGACGACTGTCGAGGCGAACCTATTTTTTCTTTCTTTAAAATCGAATTTCTCGCGAAACTCGATTCCTCGTTGTCGATGCGCCAGAGATTCATTTGCTCCACAAGAGTAACGTTCTCCTCCGCTAACGTGCTTCCGCTGCCGTTTTTCTGTGGGCTGTGGGGCTCTCCGTCGTAACGATACGACCACATGGAACAGGCGCTCTGACAAGCGATTATTTTTTGCCTCGCGTCGTAAAGATACGCATGATAATTGCCGTACAAACTTTCCGAGTGTTTCGAACCGTAATTTATCGGTACCGGAAGTGAGGCGAAACTTTCCGTGGGATTCGCGAAGTTAGAAGCGGAACTTCGCCGTCGAAGGGTCGACGACACGTGAGGCAAAGATTTCGAGGCGTTTGACGCATTGATACTCGTGGAAAATAACACGCAGCAGGCGGGTGTTAGAGACAAAAACTTTTCGGCTCCGCGACCGAAAGGATCGACGTCCCGGAGCCTTCGACGCTGAGACAACATTACGTGAGAACACGGCGTCAGCGCACCGAGACACAATTCCAACATTACGTCCTCGCAGTTCAGGTCCACTAGTGTCTCGAACAATGCCAACGTTACGATACACAACTGCAAACATTGGATAACATTTTTAATCGTAAAAACTTTCGTAGGAAATTTATATCGTTGATATTTTTTAATTTAGCGAATCTTTCGATAAGAAATTAAAATTCTAATGATTAAAAAAGAAAATAGACGTACCCGCGATTTCGAAGATATCCTTTGTATAAGACTATCGAGAATTCTACACTGATCGTAATTATCCTCAAGTAGAAATCTGACGAGCGATCGAAGTAATCCGGGATCCGTAACGGAACGAAGAAACAAATCGAAATACGCTGTTGCCGAGACGAGCTCTTCCACTGTTGTCTGTAGAATTATTTTATTTAAAAACAAAACAACAAAATCAGTAAATTTGAAGCATTTATTATATTTTCTCAACGAGCGTAAATACCAAAAAAAATTTACCATAGGAAAAAAATAAAAACAGAATATTAACAACAAACGAGCAAATCTGTTAAAAAAAAAAGCGTTTTAGCGTGAAAGCCAAAGCCGTTATTTCCACAATTAGATCGAAATGTTAGTCGAAACGATGGACTCTGGAAAATAAAACGGTGGAAAAAAGATCGGATTAAAGCGAGTGAAGCTTCTAATTGAAAATATCGGAGAGAGTAATTCAGAGAAATTGATTTTTTTTTAATACATCGCATTAAATTTCAATTATTATAGACATGCTTCACGCGTTTTTATGTTATTCCAGATACACGAAAGATTATTAAAGCGAAAGGAAGTTATTGAAAAAGGATTAGAGAATTTATTAGAAAGTTTGCGGTTAGTAGTTGCGTGACGATGCTGAGAATAAAACGTTGTAATTCAAAGTGTGATATTCTTATTTACATACTAACCCGATTGTCCGGTGCATCTAGCTGATCTATTGTCAAGCCGAGGGAATCCTACGAGCGCAAATAAAGAGTCACCAGACAGCCACCGACAACCACAAGCAACAATGTCAATTTATATTATAAATTATTATAAAACATTTAACAAGGTGATGTTGAAAAATATCGATTCTTCGTCTTCGCAGTTTCGACAAACTTTTACAGTTTTTATAAAAAAAAATCGATTTTTCTTTTTTTTTCAATTTTTTAAGCACAGTTTTGTTTGACGAAAATAAGCGAAAGAATTTCATCAAAAATAAGAGGGAAGCGAAGAGATTTTTTTAAACGTCGCTTCGTTATTGAAGTTTTTCAGATTTCCCACCACCGATACGAATTTTTGTATTTTATAGAAATAAACAAGTAAATTCGAATTGTTGAGACGCGTAATTGTTGCATTGATGTGAAAATACTTTTCGTTTCCGCAATTTCGATAAACGTTTACTGTTTTAATAATGTTTTTTTTCGATCGTTTAGTCACAATGTTGTTTTGTGAAAATAAGCGGAAGAATTTCATCAAAAATCAGAGGGAAGCGAAGAGATTTTTTTTCAACGTCGCCTCGTTATATAAACTTTTCAAACTTCCCACCACCGGTACGAACTTTTGTATTTTGTACAAATAAACAAATAAATTCGAATCATTGAGACGCGTAATTGTTGCACTGATGTGAAAAGTTAATTGAAATTGAAGTAACGTGAAATTGAGAAGAGTGCAATCTTTGCGTTTTTCATTTTTTAAAGATACATATAGCCAAAGGGACATTGGAGCGATTTTTGTTACGATAAACTTTCGAACACCAAAGAGGTTTCATTGAAAGAATATCGGAATAGTGTTAACGACAAAACGACGTGTATTGCTGCTGAAGAGGCAATTACGAGTCGTTATTTTGCATATATCGCTGCGATTTGCGTCTAATAATTGAGGTTTTGCCGTCGTTCTGCGATTACGAGAAATCGCAACTCGCAGAAATTTCTCTTTTAATTAATTTGTACGACACGCCGAAAGCGACATTCGCTATTATTCTTTCGTCTACATTTTTGCAACACGCATCGTTGTTGCGTTACATTTGGAGGACTAAAAAAGCTTATCGGGTACACAGCGAAAGAAAAATTCGTGAGGCATAAGAATCTTCGGTGCTAAATGCGCACAAATTTCGTGATTCCAAAATTGAGGTAAAAGTGTCTTTTTGAATGGTTGACGAGACAACGTTGATAAGCGTAATGCGAGCCATAGGCGCGTGTGCACTCGTGGAAAAAAAGCATTCGTAAGACGAATAAAGAAAATGTCAAAAACAGCGAAAATATAAGTTCCCAAAAATGATATCAAATTCTTTACATATTTTTTTCGGCCAATTATTTTGACGATTTTACATTCACACAGAACATACATAGATAATAAAAGAATAATAAATAATTCGTCGTGTCACGCGTACGTACGAAATCGTCAAAAAAAAAAACTTAATAAACTTAAAAACTTCTTTTTTTTTACCTGTAGGAGCGCCGGTCCCATTACGGGAACAAGAAATCCCTGATAAAGAAATTCGAGAAGTTGTTTCTGCACCAACGGATGTGCGACTTGAACAACGGCATTGCAAAATTCCAGCGAATCCATGAGTTGCGTGAGTTCCGGTATGTCGTTCACGTCGTCGGGAGTCAATCGATGCCAATCGTCGGTTTCGATGTACAATTTACGTGGCAAAACTGAGTAAAGTCCACTCAGTCCTGTTGCCAAAACCTGTAAAAAGAAAGAAAAAAAAGAAAAGCATTACAATGAATTTCTCGCGACAAATCGTAAATTGTAATGAGAAAAAAAGGAAAATTCTATACATTTTTCGCATTTCAGAAAATATTTAAAAAAATCGATATAAACATTTGAAATTCGGCTTCAGATTATTAGTTATCGTGCGATAGTTTCACGTTTACATTTTCAGCGGGTTGGCGAATGAAATTAAAAAAAATTCACGTATCAGCGGGAAAAGAGGGGCTCAACGATAACTTCGTATCTAAGAAGTTAACGCCGTTATCCGCGCATCAATAAGGTCAACAGAGCGGAAAAAATAAAGAAGAAATAAGGATATCACATACACGCGGATAATGGGATCAGTCGTTAGACCGCTGCCGTTCCACTTGCATAAATAATTATACTCGTGCGATAAAGAGGTACAAGTGGTACGTAAAGGCGTAAAGTGTCGCTAGCGGAGACAACATAGAAAATTACGTGACTCACTGCAAACAATTTTCTCACTACAAAGTTTTTTCAAACGTTAATTATCGAGTATAACGCTTTAGTCTATTATACAAATGTAAAATTATAATATTACAGCGGATGAGAGAAGAACAGTAGACGCGAGAAGACGTTAAGTGGCGTGCGAAAAATTATTGTTACATCGCGACGCTTATTTATTCCAGTCGCGTAGCGAGCGGGCGATTTCCTGTGCGGAAAACGCACTGCCATTCCATTCGGATGAATATCTCGTATAATACGCGCATAAAATATTAAAGAAGGTCAGTAAAAATAGTAAATTATGGAATAAACAGAGAAACTAACGAAATTCTTAACGGTTTTTCGTGTATTTACAGAGTCAATGAAATAGCATTTGTTTTTCTGTTTCTTTGGAACTGAAATGTAAGGAATATTAATAGTCTTTTCTTACCGGACAAACATTCGACGTATCGGCAATGTAAACCCCCAATTCATCATTTTTTTTCGACAGCGACATACATAACAACATTGCGTCACGCGCCTGTTGACCCAATGGTCCCTCGCGATGGATGTGAGGTACCAGTAGCGTAAAGATGATAAATCTTTAAAAAAAAACAAAAGATTTTCGTTTCGAATGGCAGATAAAATTTTTATTTTTACTTAAAATAAATCAAAATTTCAATAAATCAAACTTTAAGGCAAAAATTAATTGAAGAATTTCTTGTCGAATTTTAATTCTTTAAAAATTCTACGGTATTCACACCATCGTCTATCCATTTAATTATTATTTTTTGTTTTCATACTTATTTTTTCCGGTCGCGGTTGGTTGGAAGAACAAATCGAGGAGAGCAATATTTTGCATTATCGCGACGCATAGCTGATTCAGCAACGATATCAGCCTTTTCTCGACCTCGTAGCCAAGTATATCGTTGGCGCACGCCTCTAGAAACCTTAACACGGGTCTCGCAACCGGTTCGTGAGCGAGCAGAGTGCTGCTGTGCGATACCAGAAGTTCGTGAAGTTTCAATTGCTTCAGACGCAATACTGTTGTATACCTTAAAAAACAATCGAAAAAAAAAATGCATTAGTCAATATTAGAGATATTATTAGTTATTATTAGATATTAGATTATTAGCTATTATCCATTTCTCAAACTCAATAAATAGGAAACTTTACCTTCCCGCATTTGTACTCAGTTCGAATAGAGCGTCGAGCAAATTTTCACTCAGAAGATATTCGAGACAAGGCGAGTGAGTCGGCGTTGAATTTTGACGCTGATCCGGTGTCGCTGTGTTTCGCAGTTCTAGAAGCAACAGAGTTTCCATTTGATCGACATGATTCACCACTCCGAGAATCTCGTCCTGCGTGGGTCCCCCTCTCGGTGGCTAAAAAATTTCGTCGCAAATAACGATTTAGTTAAACGATTTCGTGAAAATATTCGCATCGGAACGGCAATGAAAAATGTTAATGCGTCATTTACTCTCGTTTTCCTAATGATCTCGTGAGTCTGTTGCCAGTGTTTGCAAAAACTATCATAACAGGCCGTAGGATCTGCATCTTTCGGCGGGGAATCTCGGGATTGTTGTTTTCCGAAACTTGCCCTCAGCGGGCTGCTCCTCAGCCAACTCATTTTTCAGCCTTTTCGATCGTAATTTTGATGTTTTCTCTCATTACTACTGATTCTAATGATTGTACAGCGATTTCATTGATTCATTGGCTTCCGCGTCTGTAACACAAATATTTTTTTTTAATACAAGACACGAAAAAAAAAAAAGGTTTTTTTTTTTTTTCATTTCGCCGGTAAAAAAAATCGGTCTCGAAAATTACCAATAATCAATTGATCAATTTTTTTTTTTTTACTGAAACGTAGTATCCTCCGTCAAAAATTGTTGTAGAAGGAATACCGCCGAAATGCACATTGTGATAATAAATATTGCAGATTCTTAAAGCAAATAGGTTAATTATCCAACGCAAATAATTTTTGCTCCCAAAATTTCGATTGAATGATATGACGTTGAATCGGAGTAATTTTTCCATACAAAAGTTCTGTTATATTGAAACTTTAGAGTTTGTGCAATATAACTTTATATAATACTCACTGGTATCGCGTGACAAGAAAAACCACAATATTTTGCCGCAGCTTTCCACGTTGATCCAGTATCGGACTCTAGAAAAAGATCTTTCAACGAAGTTCGTCTTTTCTTGATGATAGCGGCTCTTGGATTACCGGATACGCCGCAGCGCCGGCACCATTCGGAACACTGTAACACACAGTTTCATAATAACTAAATCAGAGATTAATCACAATTATGAAAATTTGTGATAATAAAAAAGATTAAGAAAACCGTATGGGAAAAAACTCAACTTTTAAGATTATGAAAAAATTCGAAACAAACGATTGATACATATAATAATTGTTTTATTTATCGATCTTTTCTTTAACCACAAAGTAAATCGTAAGATGCATCGTAAAAACTGTTGTTTAATACAGGAAACCGAAGAAACGAAGCGCGTCGCGTAAAAAGTAAAAGGAGACTGACAAGTGTGTGGTGAGCAAGCGATGCAGGAGGTTAATACAGTTGTAGTTATGTAGATTCTCACACGCACACACCCTCGAGTATATAGATAACGGAGGAATACGGTTTCGGCTAGTAATCGAGTAACACAAATAAAAGATATCGTAACCCCAATGAGATTGTCTATTTTCCTTCGAATCCGTGTTACTTTACATGAACATCGCGTAGTAAAAGATCGAAAAAGAAATTAGTGCAAAAGAAGAGAAGGTGTATATACCCGTGACGTTAAGTTCCGCTTGTCAGTACCGCCGAGCACGTCCCACTTTGCGAAGCAACAATGTAATATCGCCCACCAATCCACCACGACTAACACCTACGCGATAACAACACTTCATATTATTATTATTCGATTGTAACGACAATACTTCGCAACACTTTTGTTTTCATCAATGATTTTAACTTCCTGAAGCACTTTTTGGTTGTTGTTTTCTACGTTCGAAAGATTAAAGAAAAAACCAAGCTACGATGTTCGTTTATTTGGGACACACTGTTTTGATGGTAGAGTGCGAACGGCGATGACACAACGAGAGTAAAAATAATGAAAATCGTCGAACAGCCGGGACGCGAGAGGAGATATTTCTGTACCGCCGTCGGAGAACCGCTGGAATATCTTTTGCTCCGCTAAGTTTCACATGGCGCGCCAGTGACGCTGAATCACGATTATGCGGCGATAATAAAAGATACGGCGCGAACTAATTTATCCCAAAGGTTTGACGACAACACGAACGTGGCAGGTGACTTCCAAGATGAAAAAGTTTGCACGTACGATGCGCTTAACGCGAATCTATTATTTTATTCTCCTGCTCCACTGGAGAGGTAGAAGAGAGAGTGTTGTGTTAGTATAGCTGAGGTGGTGGTAGTAGTGAGAGTGGAGGGGAGAGTCGATTGTTCCGATAATCGATCGTACTTATCGATATCCTTGATCATCTCTGCTGCCGTCGCCGCTATCGTGTGACGTTCTCACGCGTCGAAATATTCGTTTCAATGAATCGGAAACATAATTAATCAATGAATCGGAATCGGAAAAATAATTAGCAAAACTTCGACGTAAATTAATAAATACAACCAATAGATTTATTGACCATTAACTTTCCTTATAATTAGGCATTTATTTTATTCTTTCCACGTAATACTTCATCTAAATGGGTCTCATAAGCATTTATATACCGAAATATAAAACAAAACAGATAAAAAGTGTTTATTCAAGTAGCGAAACTGCAATTCTATTTTCGTCTACAGATCATAATCGCCGAGTCTGAAAGTGAATACTTTGCTCTTGAGACATTCTTTATCCTCCTGAAAAAAAATAAACAACAAAAAAGCAATCCGCTATTAACTAATACCGTCTCCGTAAAATTTGTATTCGGCGATAGGTTAATTGTTTCGAAAATTTTTACGCACATCGGGAGCTATACCGACGAGTGCATCAGCCTTGGAAAACAATTCATCTTTCAAGGATATAACTATCATCTGTATGGACGGCGACTTTTCCCGAATATAATTCGTGACTCTGTTGACGTTCGCGTTATCCAAAGCCGCGTCTATTTCGTCGAGAACAAAAAACGGCGATGGACGGAGACTGTCGATAAAGAAAACGTTTTAACTGATTAATTAATCTGAACATTTTCATTGGATTTCTGACGAAATTTAAAAAAAATCGTCGATTCTCAAGTGAGACACGTTTTTTGTTTCTACTCGCGGAAGAATTTTTTTCTTCACCTATTAATCGCGAAAAGAAGAGCGAGTGCCGCGACTGTTTTTTCTCCTCCCGAAAGATTCGAAATTGTTTGAAATCTTTTGCCAGGAGCGACGCAATTGAAAGTGATGCCACCGAGATATGGTTCCTCGGGATTTTCAGCATCGAGATACGCCTGTGCCGATTCATCTCTTACCAAACGCTGTGCAAAAAAATTTCAAATTTCAGACGAGATTTCTATTTTTTTCCGGAAAAACGAAGATTTATGGATTAAATTCGATTGGTCGTTGTACCTTGTAGATAAAATCGATTTCATTGACGACGTGATCGTAAAATCTCATGAATCTTTCGTATCGTTCGTTCTTCGTTTTGTCAAATTGAGCATTGATTTTTTTGGCCTTATTGCAAGTCTCCAGGAACTCAACGTTCGTCTCTTGGAGCTTCTCGGCGACCGAATAAAACTTTTCGTCGGCCTATTCGATCCGTAAATATGATTAATACGAGGGAAAAAATGGAAAAAATAAGCGAAAGGAAAAGAAAAAATCAAAAGCAAAATCGAATGAAAAAAAATGGAAAACGAACGAAAGAAAAATTGAACGAAAAAAAAAGAATTGAAAAACATCGATTGAAAAATTGAACCATGCATTTTTTTTTAAATCGATAGAAAAATTGAAAAAAAAAATCGAAAGAAAACTGATATCGGAGATTTATTAGAATTACCTTCATGCTTGGCGCGTTAATCTGTTCAATAGTTCGATTTAGATCGCTCATAGCTTTTTTAAGATTGCCGATAGCTTTATCGTGTTCGGATCCCTCATCAATATCCTTCAGTTCGTCGGGCAACAGGTTGTAGTCAATCACTATCTCATTCTCGTGGTGATGTTGTTCCCGCGATGTACCGAGATCGTCGTTCGTCGAGTCACTGCCGGTCGATAAATCTCCTATGCTCCCGTCGACAATTGGAATCCGTATATCTTCCATCTAAACAAATTATTCCGAAACATTAAAAAACATTTAATAAACAAGTCGATTAAAAGCTCTAATGGCTGCAAATTAAATTTTGACGTTATCTTATTTTTCTATATCCTTAAAAAAAAAAAAAAAAACAACAACAATAATCGATCCAATGCATTGGATGACTGAAAAATCATTTCAATACTTTTCGAGACATTTACTCTCATTAATATGCGTTTTAAATGCTGTAATGCTAAGATTGCGATTTTTTTTTTCCGAAAAATTGAAAGGATGAGAATAAAAAAAAAGATCGGTAAAGACACGAAATTGCGGATTCATTAAATGGTATAAACATTTTGACAATCGTCTCTTACTTTACACTTTGTCAAAAGATCGTGTCTCTCCGCTCGTAGTTTTTCGATCTTAATATCGATCGCGTTAAGATATCGGTGAGCAATGGTAATATTTTTCGACATTACATGAACCGTTTGTCTAAACGTCGTTAAATCTTTTTCCTTCTGATTAACTTCGATTCTTTTCGCGTCCACCATAGCCTCGAGTTCCCGCAACTTTATCTCGTCGCTGTTCATTTCAGTCTTTAAATCCGTTTCCGCTTGTTGTGCCGATTCGAGCTTTGCACGTGCGTCCGCAACGGCGTTTTGCCATCGCGCGATATTGCCTACGAGTTTAATTAATTTCATTAAATATTGGTATAAATAATACTAATATTATTTTTATCCATTAATACTATTTACTCATTATTCTTTTTACACTATTTTTTCATTAATATTAGTGACTAAAACTCATAGCATCGATCGACAAACGCGTAGCATACTTTCGGTATCTCTTTTCTGCTCGAATTCCAATTGTGTGACAATACGATTGCACTGATTATCAAAGTCCATACGCCGTCCGTCGCGTTCTTGTTGCGTTCTACAAACAAAAATAAATTGTTTGCATATATTTACAGAGAGTAAATATATATAAAATAATTAATTTTATCTTTTTTTATATAATTACAGCAATTCTCGTTCCTCGTATTGACGGATATTGGAGATTCCGATTTGTTTACAGAACTCGTCGAATATGCGATCCTCCAAATTGTCGATAGTTTTTTGAATCTTTCGAATTTCTTTGTCTCTCTCTGCCATAGTTTTCTCTATGGCGGCTATAATAGGCTGAAAAACACATCAAATGCACATTTATTCTCTCAGAATTTGATTTCTGGGTATATATCCTTCGATAATTTTTTTTTTTTTTTTTTCGAAGATTCGAAAATTTACTTTGAGTTCATCTCGTTCGCTGTGCAGATTCGTCAGTTCATCTTTTAATTTGTCGAAATTCTTTTTCTGAAATTAACAACAAATATTAACGAATCATTTTCTCACGAATTGGGAGTTACGAAAAAAAAATTATTTGCTTACAGCTTCCAGTAGATCAGCGTCGCTGTAACGCACTTGTGCTTCGAGACCGTTGATTCTTAACTCGACGGTCGTCAACTCGGATTCTCTACGAGATTTCATCAACAAATCTCTCAATTCTTCGGTCAGTTTTTCCTGAAACAATAACGACAGTCGTCAGAATCGGACATCGAAATTGATATAAGATTTTTTTCATTCATTTGCTCATTTTACATACTTTAAGCAATTTTAATTGCGACATTTCTTTCTCATCCCATCGTTTAGCTCTTCTCTGCAAATCCGACGTACCGCCAGAAATGATTCCGCTTCTCTGGTAATACGTGCCGTCCAATGCTACGCACTGTAAAAAAAATAAAAATTCAATAGTAAAGAAGAAAAAATGAAAAATTTTGTTAATCGTCAATTGTTGTTTAACGAACATCGTGTCTCGCGTGCGATTCCAAATTGTAGGCGACAAGGTTCGCATCTTCCGCAGTTTCGCAGACGAGAGCATTTCCCGTAACGTAGAAAACCGCTCGTTCGACGGCTTTGGGATAAAAGTGCAATACGTCGTAAATTAATTTAACATTCGGCGGATTCTCGATGCATCTCAGACGTTCCTTTAGAGCTTTCGGTTGAATGTAATCGAGCGGAAGAAAAATTTCGGGTTCAGTGAGGTGAAATTTTAAATATTGAATACAATCTCTCGCTGTTTTCTCCGTGTCGACGACGATAGCATCCATATTTCTGCCCAATACTTTCGTCACGGCGATGTTATATCGATGGTGTATCGGTTTGCATAAGTTTAAGATGCGATCGAACTGAAATGTCATCGATAAAAAATCAAAATGTAAAGAGCATTCTTGATACATTTTTTTTTATACTACGAAACTTACGACTCCGGGATGCACTTCTTTGAGATTCTCGACGACTTCCGCTCTTTTTCTACTTCTTAATAACTCGTGTCGATCGATAGTCGCGTCCCCTAACTCGATCGATATGCTTTCCAATTCTCGTTGAATATCTTCAATTTTTCCTTTGGATGAACCAATCGCCTCTCGCAAGTCGTCTCTCTGCTTCGTCAGTGCGTTGAGCAGATCTTTCGATGCTTTTCCCGATTCTTCCAATCTTTCGAGACGCTTCTCCATCTCCTGATGCATAAGACGCTTTTGCTTTATCTTATCTTCGATATCCGTCATTTTTCTCATCTCGTTGTCGAGTCCATCCTGAGCGATTTTTTGCTCCCGCGTTGTCGACTCCAGAAACTGAAAATACCTCGCCGATTCGACGGACGCCTCTTCTTTCAAACGATTGTATTCCCGAATCTGACGAAAATACGCAGAAAATAAATGTTATTTTATCTAATTGCGTTTTCCAACAATCTGAGAATAAATCATTTTTCCTTTTCTTGTTTTTGGTTGAAATTATAATTTTTCGTGACAATCATCCAACTTTCCGGAATATCAGTTTTGGCGAAGAAAAATTTTCTCGAGAAAATCTGCTTCAACGGGGCAATAAAATTCTCGAAAGATTCTAATAAATAAAAAATGTTAAATAAAATGTAATAAAAATAAAAAAATGTTAATAAAACAAAAAAAAAATGTTAAAAATGTTAATGTTAAATGTTAATAAAATGTTAAATAAAAAATGTTAAATAAAATGTTTACTTGTTCGGGGGAAAGAGTTATCTCGCAAGATTCCGCGCTTGGAGTTCCGTCAACACTCGCTTCGTACGCTGCTTTAGCTTCTTTTATCCGCGTCAATTCTTCTTCGAGTTCCTCGATATCTTTCGCATGAGCGGAATGGGCGTGTCGGGCTTTTTCTAATGATTTTTCGACTGCGCTGACTTTCCTCCGCAAATACTCAACGTTTTCTTTTGTCTTAACAAATTGCGGCTTTTTCTTCGTCGCCGATAGTTCCGCTTCGCGGAAATTTTGCTCGAGTCTCGCGAGTTCGCGATTCAATACACCCGCTTCTTTCCTTTTCTCCTTGAAAAGCGACTCTTCGGTATCCTTCTCTGCTTCCGCGATTGCGATTTCTTGCCGCTTTTCATCTGCTTCGTTCTCGAGATTTTTCATTTTCTTCTCAATGTGATATAAGCGAAATAGCTGAAGTTCGATGTCCTTTCGAATCTTTAAAATTATAATCATCAATTTGGATGAAAGGTTGTTTTGCGTTTGAAAACGATGGGAAAATTAATTAGGATATTTTCTCACATATTCGTTGCGCAATTGTTGGAACTTCTCAGCTTCTTTCATCTCGATCCTCGCTATCTTTTTGTCGGCGACAATTCCTTTTTTCTTTTGAAAAGCAAAGTGAACCGCTTTTTCCGCTTGTAATTTCTCGGCTCTCAGTCTATGAGTAATTTTTTGAGAAATTTATCAATACAAGTTTATTAATAATATTAATAACGTTTCTTAACAAATTCATATGTTATTCTTTTTGCAACATGAGAAAAAATATATATTAATTTTTTTTTAAACATTCATATGGCCGATAAAATATCGCCGTGAATCGATGATAAAAATCTTTAATTTTTTAACATATCTAAAAAAAATTAATAAAATAAATTTAAACCTTTCGTATTCTGGTTTTAAGGCACTTGAGGTACTGATCTCTTCCAAGAGATCAGTCAACGAGTCGGAATTCATCAAAGCGATTTCCTCCACAGATCCTTGAAAAATAAGGAAATTCCTTGCTTTAACATTAATTCCGAAACGCGAAAGTTCTTCCAAGTAGTCTTCTCTTCCAAAAACCTGAAGAAAATTCAATAAGCGATCGGTAAAAATGTATGAAATTTCTAATAAATGGACGAAAATTAGTAGAAATATTAATTGTATTTTATCGTCACATACAACATCGTCAATGCGACATTCTGATGACGAATGTTGAATCGATCTTTTAAAACTTATTTCTGCACCGGATGGTGTTGAAAAAATTGCCGTTACCGATGCACTGAAAAAAAAAAAAAACAATAAATTATTTGATAATTCAGATTGAAAATGCAGTGAACAAAATAGTGAATAGAAATTTTTTATCGGATTGATTAACAAATACAAAAATGTATACAACCTTTCGGCAACTGGTTTACCGATGGATGCGCCATGAATAAGTTCATTGAGCCGTTTGACGCGCAATTTGTTAGTTTTTTCTCCCATAACAAAGCTGATAGCATCCATAAAATTGGATTTACCTGATAGAAAATCAAAAAATCGAAAAATCCATTGTATAGGTCGCGTACGCGTGACAATTTCTTGGGTAATAAATAATCGGGAATATTTGAGAATATTAATAAATGAGAAAAAATTATGTTGAGATGTTGAGAAGAATTTATTTTCAGAATCAAAGAAAAAGACACAAAATTATAACCCACCGGATCCATTGGGCCCGATGACAGCCGTGAAAGGATGTAATGGACCGATCGTTGTTTTTCCATCGAAAGACTTGAAATTCTCAACTATGATTTCTTTTAGAAAAATCGACATTATTACGCGCTCGGAATATAATCGAATAAGAACTTTAATCGTTAAACACAACGAGAAGAATAGTAGCTAATATATATCGGCAATACTAGGCAGGCTCGTTCAGGAATTTACTTTGGATAAGAACGAGAGAGAGTAATGCGCTGATGTGTCTGTACGAGGGAGACACGATTGATGCGCGGGAGATTTCTGAACGCGCCTCTGCGGTTGCGCTGGTTTCAACCAGTTGCCGCAACAACGATGCGATTTCGCGCATTTTTAACTCGCGGAATTGCTGCTTGACCAATGGCACAACGCATGGTTTTCCCTCCAATTTTCGCGATTAGTTGGCCGTCTGAAGCCGAAGTTTCCGATTGGCTCCGGTGAGCCACGGTAGCGCCGTTACCATGCGGCTATTTGTGCAGAAGCGCCGGATCCTCGAAAGAACACACGACGTGTGCGCCGTGAGCTTCGCGTAAATTTTTTAAAATAAACAAAGAAAGTCAACGGACAATTATTATTATTAAATTGTTAGTTTCCGGGAGCCATTGTAGACTAGCAATTCGCGGAGCAATCATTCTATCCTTTATTCGCGTGTGCATGACGCGTATTATTTCGGCAGTAGTTTTCTTCGTCAAAACGGCCAAAAAATGGTTTTTTTAACGGAAATAACGTTGAATAACTTTAAATCGTTCAAAGGGGAGCACCGAGTCGAAAAAATGTTGCCCTTCGCCGCAGTAGTTGGTCCCAATGGGTCCGGTATTAAATCGTTTTGTTTTACCTCTACTTTCGTCTTATTTCCGCCTTCTTTTGCTTCTTCTTCCACTTTAACTGAGCAATACGCGATACCGCTACGCCGAGTGATGGAAATTGAATTTTTCGATCTTTATATGAAAAATATTCATTCCGTCAGTATCGCTCGTGTTTCGTTATCTAACGGCTGTTCGTACTTTGTTAAGGAAAATCCAATTTCACGGACGCCATTGGCTTTGTCTTGGGATTACCGCTAAACAAATTGAGAGTAGCAAAAATAAGTCAACTCGTTTATAGAAGTATCAACGGCGAATCGCCGAATGAGTAAGAAAAATAATTCTTTTATTCGTCATTACCATGTTGATTATTAATTGTCGACTTCAATTTCCCAGAATGTCAGTAAAAGCGGTCCTTCGAGCAAATAACGGCACCGACACGTTGTTTCAGCGATTGGTTACAGGAACTGTTCGCGAATACCGCATTAATAATGACGTGAGTATCGGCACAAATGTCATTGTTCATACAAACCATCCATCGACAATCATTATAATCTTTGTTTTTTTTTTTTTTTTTTTTTTTTTTTTTTTTTTTTAATTGAAATGGTACAAAAAATAAAAATTTTCCAATTCTATTCATTCTCAAAAATTGTTTAACGGTTTCAAATGTCGTCTAAAATTTCATCCAAATTTCCAAAAAAAAATATCAATGCGCCTAACGAATTGCTTTGCGATAATCTTGTTCATCCATCACTTACTCAGTCTTAACTCACGTTTCTTCACAATTCTTTTTCACTACAAAAGGTGTTAAGAAAAACTGAATTTTACATGTTATTTTTGTTATATTGTATATTGAGTTGAGTCTCAACATTTTTTCAGTCGTTTCATATTTCGATTGAAAATTTTTGATAATTTACGAAAAAACTAATTAATTTTCCACAATTTTTAATGTGTTATTAATCTGTTTTAAATTGCGTTTTTTCACAATTTTTTTCCCTTTGTATGTTTATTTCCGCACAGCAAAAAAAATTGATATAATAAAAAAACATTTATGAAAATATTATCATTTGCTTATTTGTGATAATCAGACGGTGTCTCGCGAGGTCTACGTGAACGAATTGATAAAGATGCACGTGAATCCACTAGTCAACGATTTTGCCATTTTCCAAGATAACATCGAAACCATTCTGGAACAGACCCCCAAAGAAAGAACCGCTATGATAGACAAGGTCAGCGAGTCGGGATTGCTGGCTGCGGAATATAATCGGTAATTATCATTTTACGGGCCTTCAAAACTAATAAGACAATCGAATCAATTAAAATTTCCTATTTCTTTTCCTTTCGCAGCCTTAGCGCGAGTATCGCGCAGCACAGCAAAGAGTTGGAGCACTTCGTCACGAAAAAAAAAATCATATTGTCGACAATAAGAACAATGAAGTATTTGGAGAAAAACGGAATGGAGTATAAAGATTTGGAGAAAGAATATGTAAATTAATGCAAAGCAAAATTTCTATATCCCAAAGTTACAACTGCGTTTACATTTCTCCGATAACAATCGTACTGATTTTGTGTTTTTGCACGAAAAACAGAGAACCGCGAGAGAAAAATTGATGCTCTTCGATCTTTTCTGTGTCGAACGTGAATTGGCGGATTCGATTTCCAACATTGAACCCATTTCGCTGGAAATCTCCGAACTCGAGAAAAAAAAAACAGAATTGGACGAAACTTTGGCCATTAACATTCAAAGACTGAAAGAGATCAAAGCAGAAATGGAAGAAATTGAACGAGAAGTTGCGGAGATTGAGATAAAAGCTGTCGAATTTTCGAAAGCGACAAGCGAGTTGAAAGCAGCGATTGAATATGCCGAAAGCTGCGTTAACTCTTACCGCGAATCTTACGATGGCGCATTGAATGCCTCCAAAGTCTGCGAGACTACGATAGCGGAACTCGAAGAAGCATTAAGTTTCGTCGAAAAAAAAAAATCTGAACATTGTCACCGTTATTCCGAAACGCTGATAGGA
This sequence comes from Cryptus viduatorius, assembly GCA_964006125.1. NCBI lineage: Eukaryota > Metazoa > Arthropoda > Insecta > Hymenoptera > Ichneumonidae > Cryptus > Cryptus viduatorius. The sequence goes on from OZ023220.1 coordinate 7,608,764, forward strand.
ACATTGCAACTTGGCGATTCACTGGTAAAAAAAAATTCCATTATCGTTCGTAAAATTCATAAAGAATAATATTTCATAATTTTCTTTATTCCATTAGACTAATTATTATGAACATCTGAAACAACGCTATCTGGAAATTTGTGCTGCTGATGAGCAAAAACTGGCGAGTGTCGAGCGAAGCTGCCAATTTTTCAAGAATACGTTGGAGTTTTCGAATCGCAAGATGAATGAAGCGAAAGACGCGCTCCAGCGACAGTTAAATTTCCATCAGGACACCAAGAAGCGCGGAGATCGATTGGAAGAACGCCGCGACGAGATGAGACGCGAATTGGAAGAATTGAGTCAGTTTTACCACAAATTATCTTCAGAATTTCGCGCATTCAAAGAACACGAAGATAAACTTGTCGAAGAAATAGATGAGATCGGCAAAGTCGATTTCGATCACGAAGAAGTTAGAGAAATGAGAAAAAAAGCAAATATAGTTGCGAATTTGAAAGAAAACTTTGACGGAGTCGTAAGTTTTAACGATTGAAACGCACATTTTCATTGTTGTTTTGTCGCTTATATTTGGTTGTATTTATTTTCGATATCAGTTCGATAGATTGGGAAATATGTATGAACCCATTCACCATCGATGGATAATTGCGGTGAACAAAGTTATCGGTCACCACAGAAATTCCATCGTCGTCGATACAATGACCACTGGCATCGCCTGCACCAAATATTTGAGAGAACAAAGACTGGCGGTTGAGACTTTTCTGCCCCTCGATAGTCTCGTCGTGAAACCGCTTAATAAACATCTTCGGTTAGGAGATTTTGTCGCCTCCTTCGTTAATCTGTATTACATTTTTCATTTTCCCGTTTTTTTTTTTTTTTTCGAAGAACGGTATACGAAGGAACGAACGTGAAGCTTCTGTACGATGTGATTAAATTTTCACCGCCAGAGATAAGTAAAGTGCTTTTATACGCAATTGGGAACACTTTGGTAGCTGAAACTACGGAAGGTGCGAGTAAAATCGCTTTTGACGGGGAGAAGCGATACGACGTACGTTAGAAAAGATTTTAATAACGATTTTCAAATCGTTGATTTAAGGCGCGTAGTGGAGTCGTTGTTATTGTTATTATTAATATTGTTATTATCAAGTGTGTTGCGAGAACCGAAGGCATATTGTACCGAAGATCCGGTCTAATGTCCGGAGGCACTTCCTCCAGAAATACTATTGGAAGATACAACTCCGAAGAACAGGCGATGTCGCAATTACGGAAGGTATTTCCGCGGTTTTTGGTGTAAATAGCAATAATTTATTTTACGCGATTCAACGGGAATTGTTGTCGACAGGAGAGTTTAATTGCAAGACTACGAGAAATCCGCCGGGATGCGCCCACTGAGCAAAAATTGATTGAAACCAAAGCAGCCGTTGAAAGGCTCGAGATTCGCATCAAATACCTCGAAGATGACTGCAAAAAAGCCGTCAGTATTTTTTGTATTGGTGGATCGTGAATATCACGATACGAGAGGAGAAAAGAAAAATTATTTCATATTAAATTGACTCTCGCGATCGTATTTTTCGCTTCACTTTATTCTTCCGAAATCAGTCCTTCGTATATTAATGTGTTATATTTTACTAGAGAAACGAATTGATTGAAATCGAAAGGGCGACTTGGGAACTCGAAAACGCATTCGACACCGCGCAGGTGAGTATTTGTTGAGAAAGAAAATTTGATACGCAATTGTTTGTTACCAACGATGAGATGTGAAACGTTTAACAAAAATGAATCGCTACAGTCACAGCTAATCGTGAGATTCTGAGCGAATTTCGAATATTTTTCAATGGAATAACAATCTGAAAAAATCGACTACGAAAAGTTTGAAAAAAAATAAAGTTTGCATAATAATAATGATGCTGAAAATTTATTAATAAATTAATTTTAGAAAAATTGTTTAAAGAATCACCGGTAACTTATTTAATAACTTTTCGGCGTTATTATTATGACAAATTAATGGTTTCAACACCTTCTGAAAAGTTAATTTTTTTCAAAAGGGATAGTCTTCCAAATTCTCTCGGAATTTCAACGTTGGCTGCAAATATAGCGATATACTCTCCTTAATCTCCGAAAATTTGGTTATTCTCTTAGCATCAACGGGATAACGATGCAGAAGCCTTAAGATCGGTATCAACGGAAATCGAAGCTCTGAAATCAAATATCCGAGTGAAAGAGAAGGAAATATTCGCCGAATTTTGCGAAAGAGTAGGAGTCGACGATATTCATCAGTACGAAAATGGACACCAGTGCGTTTCAAATTGCCGACATAATGAACTCTTTTGAATTTCAAACTCAAAATGATATTTTGCCGCTTCTGTCCATAGGGTGTATCAAGAAACTCTTCAAGACTTCGACAATCAAATCGATCGCATAAAAAAACAATTAGATTACGAAATCAGTAGGAAACGTGCGTAATTATCACTTAATTAATTTATCCCCACGAAGAATTATCGCAAAATATAGCGTAAGAAATAAGAAAATTTTCATTTTTTATGTTGTTAAAACAGCAAAGTTAACAGTGAAAGTAGAAAAATTGAAGGAAAAACTCGATGAAGCGGAAGCGAAGTTGCGCGCCGCCAACAAAGAGCTGATCATCTATACTTCTAATTCGGAGGCCGAAGAACTCTTTAATAAAATTCCGCAACTCGAGGCGATTTACAGAAATCTCAAGAAGAGTTCTGAAAACTTTACAAACGAAATAACGCGACTGAGAGATCAGCTCCACGTCGTCAGCAAAATGCATTTGTCTCGCGAAGGAAAAATCAACAGATTAAAAATTGCGATTCAAAAAGCGAAGGAAAAGCGTCGCGATATTCTTAACGAAGCGAAAGTTAGTCTATTGCTTAATATTTATCGATGAATGCTAACGTTTTTTAAATTTTATTTTGATTTTCAGATAAACGATGTAAAAATTCCGATGGTCAACGTTTCGCCAAGCGGCGGTTCACAGACACGCGAGAGTACCGACTCGAGTTATAACGCCGTAGGATCGGTAGCAGAATCGTCAGAGGCACACGATGACGAGGCAAACATCAAAATAGATTACCGTAAATTACCGAAAGTTCTGTTGGACGGGTACTGCAAAGACGCTGAGAAAATTCGCCACGAATTGGCAACATTAGTAGACGAAGTGTCTTCGACGATGAGGAACATTCCGAATCCGAATGTAATGGTATCGCAAGAGTTGATGGATTTAGCAGAGAAAAAAAACGAAATGGATCGAGCGATCAAGAAAACCAATAAAACGCTACGTGCGATCCGCGATGAATTCGATGACATTAAACAAGAAAGATACACTCGATTCTTAAAGGTTTTCGATCGAATGCAGAACCACATCGATGCAATCTACAAGGCAAGTATCGCCTTTGATATTTTAAATCGCTTCAAAATCAATTTACTCCGTAAAAAACACTCTAATTATCATTTTCCATTAAAAAAACGTCCGTGGCGTTTCGCGTTATATCGACGATTGCTTTCTCAGAGGACGAAAAAAGAATTGAAAACGTTTTACGCGCATTTTTTTTTCCCAAAACAATTTATCGATTATTTTATATTTATCGTAGAAATTGACGGGAAGTGAATCGGCGCAGTCGTTTTTACTACCGGAAAATCCTGAGGAACCGTATCTCGGCGGTATATATTACAATTGCATTCCACCGGGAAAACGATACTGCGGCATCAGCGATCTGTCTGGTGGCGAAAAGGCTTTAGCTTCTTTGTCACTGTTGTTCGCTCTTCAGAGGTATTTTAGCTATTATCGACGTTTATACAATTTTTACAAAGAAATTTTCGATGGGAAACTATTTTTTTTTTAATAGCCTCGAGTCGCCGCCGTGCCAAATTTTCGACGAAATCGACGCGCCGTTGGATAATCGGAACGTGAAGAAACTTGCAGACTACGTTACGTCGGGTAAGGAAACTCAACAGACGATTATCGTTTCTCACAATGAGAAACTGATTGCTGGGGCGGATCAACTGATCGGCGTCGCCTCCAAGGTGAGCAGTTGGACCTCCCTTTGATTTTTATTCATTTATCATTTCGCCGGTCGAAAAATAATTTTTTTTTTTTTTCAGAAAGCGGCTGACGGTGTTCAGAGCAAAATCTTCACTTTGAATACTTCGCTTTACCGTAAAAAATAGAACTTTCCTGACGAACCGGTTTTATTTATTTTATTATTTTTTTATGATTTCTTTTAAACTTTTAATATTCCCGCTAAATTGGAAAAAAAAAAATGCGAATTTTAACGTCATTTTACAGAGCCAATGAATCATTTAAGAAGTTTATTTGGCAATTGTCGACAATTCAATAATAGAACTAAAAAATCATTGACGCTTTTCGCTGAGTTCTACAATTTTAATTGTAAAATAATTGAAGACACTTCGGTTGTGCTATTTTTTTTCTTTTTTATTCATTTTAAATGAGTTGTTTTTTTCGTTTTTTCTTAGGAATAAAATCATTGTAACATTCTGTGAAACGATAACGGAAGTTTAGAAGAAAAAAAAAAAAAGAAATTTCAGTGGGAATGGAAGTTTGTATCATCAATCCACTGAATTAAAACGAAAAAATAAATTTTGTATCCATACTCCGCCGTTTGTTGTTTTTTTTTGTCTTTATATATATGTATATATATATTTATTACTTCCGAACCTTAAATTCTATAGACATACAGTGGAAAAAAAAAACAAAAAAAGAACGTGTCAGCAATCAGTGATAGCGTGTTTTTTAATATACTTTTCCCTCGCTGCCGCGATCATCTGTGCCTTTCTCTCAGCGAACGATAGATTTTCGCAAGTATTGTCGTCGCGCAACGGTTGAACATTATTAGTTGTGCTCGAAGCTCCGGGATTTGCGCTTCTCTGTTCCGGTGTGTAGGTAACGATGCCGTCCAGTAAATTTGCAACTGTGATATCAACGTTTCCAGTTTTTACTGATAAGAAACAAAAAAATTGTTATTTCAATAATTTTCGAAAAAAAAGTTTCCATAAAAAACCGTTTTACTTTGAGTGCAAATACTCACGCAAATCGCGCTGTATGACATATCGAGGAACGGAAGGAAGAACATCGCGTACTTGTCGTACCATTCTCTGCATTTCCATCGTAACGGCTGCGTGCGAATTCGTAGATCGTCTCGTGCGCAATCGCGTCTGCGTATTCTCAACGATATAACGTTTTTCGTATTCAAATTTGTCGGTTACGGTGAAAGAACTCGTGCGAATATTTAACATTGCGGCGATCTCGCGCTCGACTTCGCGCGCCAATACTTCGTGATCGACGTTCGATTTAACTTTCGTGTAGGTTAACGTGAATATCGTACACGGAACGAACATAAACCAAAAAACATCGGTCCACCAAGTGGAGGAAACAGAGGTAAGATTAACCCCCAAAATATCGGGTCGCCAGGCCTGCATTACGACCGGCTGTACACACGGCTGCACGCCGAACGGCCACGAGTTAAATTTGAGCAAAGCGACGCGACTGTTAGTGGCACCGAATTCCGGCTGTATGGCGATGTCGCATGTTGAAGTTGCGATGCAACGTTGTATATTGCGCACAAGAATATCTTTGCTGGTCATATCCATTTTTCGAAGACCCAAAGCCCCACCTAACGCGTCAGGCAATTCCCAAAGACTCGGAGTGTACGCCTCCGCAGCTTTATAAAGAGTAAAATGATCCAAAGCTGATATACTGTTTGCTACAATAATTCGCGATGTTTTGTCGCGGCACTCGCCGTCGGGATTTATTCTGACGACGATTCCCAACGCGAGACTCAATCCATGATGTAGGAATTGACGCAGCGGCCGACTATCCGGAAGTACCGATCCGATAAGCCAGAGAACTGCGCTTAACGCTAAACGCAAGAAAAACAGACTAAGACCGAGCGGCGCGTAGAGAATCAAACAAAGAATTCTCCAGTCGCTGGGTACTCTGAAAAAAAAAATATAACAATTGAGACTTTATTAACTTTGAGCAAAGTACGTGCGATATTTTCGCAGCTGTTGCACGATAAACAAATGTACGATGTTTTTTTTCGCGTATTTGCCAACATCAAGAGAACAACAGGAAGAGAACTCAAGAAGGCAAAGGGTTAATAAAAATGTTTGTTAAATAGTGTGGAGTATATTGCTTACGGGACAAAGGTCATCAGTCATCATTGATTTAATTAGCGGTTATGTTCGATATAATCGAAGGTCATTCGGAGACAGTCGAAAAATAAAAACGGCACGAAAATCGTCATTGACGAGTAAACAAATAAAATATTCGTCATCGTACTTTTAACGACGCGGCACTTTGAATCGCGAGATCTTTTTGATTAATGAGAAAATTACATCGAGAAGAAAAACGAGAAAAAAAAGAGAAAGTTGTGAGAATACTAACCTGTTCGTGTCAAATATATCCTTAATATCGAGATCTGACATTTCTCACTGATAAATCACATTGAAATTTCGATGAAAAAAAAAAAACGGGGTCCCGAAGACTTGTCGTTTACAGATTTTTCTTGTTTTTTTTGTTTGTTTCGCGTTAATCGAAGGTTTTTTTTACAGTTTACTTCTTACTGTTCGACATCGTCGTAGACACGGAGAAAGATCCTTTCGGATCCTTTTACCTGCGGTTGGCGCCGCTGTACTGTCCGAGCGCCTGTGCGCGCGTTATCGTATTAGTGGGAAAAGCGCCTCGCGCTCGTGGTACGCGCGCGAACTGTATTGAAAAGTTAAACAGTCGTCATCGGTCGGTAACATACCAACTATGCCGGTAAGTAGCGAAGGACTAATTTATCGATTTTTCTTCGGCCAAGAAGGGTGTTGTTGGAAGCGCGAATAAAATGAATATCTATCGAACAATATTGTCATAAGTTTTTATGATTTCGGGTAAAAAAAACAGCAATACATTTGTATACAACATAATCGAATCGACCTATTAAAGCTCCACAGTTAATTACCATTTAATTATATTGATATTCGATAGCGTTTAAGATTTATTTTTAAAAATACCGATAGCCTACGCGAGAAAAATTACATTATTAGCAATATTACGATGTATCGCTTGAAACATCGATCGTTCGATATGAAAAATAAAAACGAAAATAAATAGCGACTATTAGATTGATCGGCGAATAAAATCTAAGCGCACCCGACGAGCGGACCAGAAGTTATCACAGTAAAGTAAAGACTATAGGAATAAACGTTCGATATTATTGAGAAGAAAAATCGTTAAAAAATGGAAACATTCGATCATTTGTTGTCAACGATTTTCTTTAAATTACATTTAAAATATTTCGGTGGTAAAAAAGAAAAAAAAAAAATGAAAATTATGTTTCATCAATGAAACTTGAATTCTCTTTTGCACATTGGACACTTGTCGCTCGTTTTGAGACACTGTCTTAGACAATCGGCGTGAAAGAGGTGATGACACGGTGTGATTCGCGCTTTTTTCATGCCGAATAGACAGACCGCGCAAACATCGTCGAATTTTTCGATCTCGTCGCTGGTAGCTTTTCTGTAACGATCGAGTATCCGGCGTTCAGCGCGCAGTGCAAGCGCCGAATTTTGCCAAAGTTCCTTGGATCTAAGGAAAACGTTGAGATAAGTAGCGGCGAGGAGAAATTTCCACGGCGCAGTCGGGATGAGTAATAGATTGAAGAACGCGGACACGACGATTGTGAAACTCCGAAGGATCACCGGAGCGTAAAGATTTTCCAGACTCTCGAGAGTGTCGAGTTGAAGGAAACACAATATCCCTGGGAACATGTCGACGAAAACCTTCTCCGTCGCAGAATAATAAGTCCACGTTACGATCGTATATAGCGTCGATGGCCTGAGAAATACAAAAATTAAAACAAAATTCGTTGAAAAAACAGATTTTAAAAGTTCATAAACAGAAATGTTTAAATTGATTAAAAAAATTGTAAATTAATAAAATCCAAAATATAATTAACCGAAAATTAAAATAAATTTTTACTTTCTGAAAAAAAAAAAAAAAAAAAAAAAAATTACATTTTGAAAAAAAAAACAAATGATTGGTTGAAAAATAAAATAATTTTTTTTACGAAAAAATTGGTCGATAGCAGATCGACTCACCTGTAATTTTGTAATCCCTGTTCCAATCCAAAAACGAGAAGCATACAGGTAAGAGTAACGGCAAAGGTAACCGCTTTGGTCCACTCGAGAACAATCTTCGTGGCGGACATCGCGAGATGTTTGATTCGCGAGCGTTCGGTCAACGTGACATAAGGTGACCAATCTTCTTTTTCGACGAGTTCTTTGATATAACTAACGCAGTAGGCGATGACGTTGTAAAACATGAGGGTGTAGAGGCAAGTAATTCGCTGATGGGGTACGAGAACTTTGTCGGCGAGTACGAGAAATACAATTTGATTCATCATAACGGAGATATTCTTCATTTTGAGATAAAGATTTTCGGCGCGATCGATCGGTGCGTAAAGTCGTTTGAGGATACGACTCGTTGGATCCCACGCGCGTTTCGCAACCGCTGAAATATCATCGAAAAAGTACAATGAAAACAATTTTAATAAAAATTATAATTGTCCGATCCGAATAGCGGAGATTCTAACGGTTTGTTCGCAAAGTATAAAGTTCCCCGTGTCGTTGTCAAGCGGCTCGCGGCGCGTCCTTGTTACACTTTGTTAGGGAACGTTCCGCGATTAAGTGTCTTTTATTTTTCGACACGTTTCAAAGCCGCGCGTGGAAAAAGGATGTATTATAAAGTCGATCGCGGGGCGTCATGAACGCCCCTTTCGTATCGGAGGATAATTCAGGATAATATAATCGACGAGTGCGACGGATCATCACGGGGATTTTTCGTAACGGGGCGAACACATTAGCATATTAATCGACGTCAGTCCGCGAAGCCCTCGACAATCTGTAAAAACGATGGACAAGATCGACAGGTGGATTTCTAGAAGGGGAAAGAGGGGCTATCCGCATGGCAACCGGCGGATATTCATTCATCGCGAATCCCTCTTCAACCGGGGGGTATAAAACATCGCGGCATCATCTCGGAAAGCACATTCCAGTAGCGTACATCCCTTAGAACTCGACTCGACTTGCAACTTCGTCGAGTCTTTGTCACCATCGTTCGTATCGACGACCGCACGTTTTTTCGTCAACGTTCATCGAAAGGAGGTGAGAAAATATTCGTATTTCTATTCGCCGGGAATTCGTGTTTTTTTTTTTTTTTACGAAAATCTATCGTTTTGTTATTAAAAAAGTACGTAAATACGATTATATTTACCTTTTATCGCTTCGGATAGAGTCTTTAGAGCCCAAACTGGATATCTGTAATTGGCGCTGAGAACAACAGGTAAAACGAGAACGGAGTACAGAGCGGGTGCCGGTGGTGGCAACAAGGGCAAAGGCCCTCGGGGACAATAGGGCAGTAAGAGTACAGCGCTTAGAAGGCAAACGCTTTGAGCGGTTCGTTCTTTGTCTATCGTTAATGAATTCGCTCTCACGCGGCTTCTAACTCGAGTTATCATCCCCATTTTTCGCTCGTATTTCCTGCAACGGAACAAATACAGTCGATTATTATTACGAATTTCGGTCAATACGACGCGTGACTCGTTGAGACGGACGACCGAAATATCGACGTGATTCGTAAGTGCGCGCCTTTCCGACTACGGCGCCGGACTCGATGTATTTTCGTCGCCGTATAAACAACTATCGAAACAATTCGTCGGGATAAATATATTATATTTTTCTCCGTCGCCCACCCCCCCCCCCCCCCCTAACCTATATATTTTGTCAATATCGCCCACCAAGAAAAATCGAAACATTTTTTTTATCAACGCGCCGAGTTTCCTCTTTGTTGACGAGAATTCATTTTTCCCGTGTGTAGTCGAATGTATACGCTATACGAAACATGTTTTCATTCGCGACTGCCAACAACTCTCGTTTCGGTCGGAACGGTAAATAAACTTACGACGTCAAGTTCCGGTCAGATATTTTTGTTCTTCGAATCGTTTTCGAAAAATCATTTTCCCGGTTACGCCTTTGTCCGATAGTTTATAGATTTACACGAGAGCGCGTAAATAGTTAATAATGTCATATATCGTGCATTCAGCATTCTCGCGATGTTTTTTTTTCTCGATTTACGTTGACGCATTGTGATTTTGGAGATAGCAAATACATTTCGTGTCACGAGCGCGTGATTCGACGACGCACCGTTCGCGATTTTCCTGTATCAACAAGTCGACGACTAACTACTATTTGCCCCATTTTCGAGAGGGGAAAGGATTCGTTTTGCACGCATTTGTGTGCGCGTGAGCTTTCTCCGTAAACACTTGTGCATTGACTTGCCAAAACATGAGTCACTAGGCGGGGGCACACGAGTAGTTTATACCTATACATCGGTAGCGTACAGCACGAGTTCGCTTGACGTCCATTCTTATTTTTCGGGGGCGCAATAAGCGCCGCGATCCCCATTCTCACAAATCGCCCCGTTTACTTCATTCTTTGAATATTTCGTGTGTCATTTTATTCGAAGCATATAACCCGGAGTGATTGCGAAAACTTTCGTCTTTTGTTCGTTTCTTACGACACTTTTCGACACTGCATCGCCATAGTCGAGCGTTAGAATAAAGAAATAAAAAGTTTGACTTACGAACCGAATCTAGGAATCCGATGCCCAGTTGAAAAAATATATCGATGATCGTTCCTTGTCGTCTTGCGTGTATTTTATTATTGCTTATCTGAATTGTCACACCGATCGCGAGTTTTTTTCGATAGCGTAAAAGAATAGAGTAGAGTATCGTTAGATCCGCAACGTTCGGCTACTGGTGAGAAACTGACTGACGTGGCCCGGTGAAGACGTTTCGTGGTTATAGAGGGGGGTTAGCGGTGGTAGCTGTAGCGACGGATGCGACGAAGATGAAATCGACGCCAGATACCTCCCTCCTCACTTCCGATCTCGGAAAACTCGCCGTCGTCGTCGAGGAACGCGCAAAAAACAGTCTTTCGCTATTATTAGATATCTTTCGAGTGTGGCGAAGATTCGCATCACGGATATGTAGGACCGCGTGTGTCGGTGGTGACTGGCGAAAAGTTCTCGCGTGGCGTGTTTTGCTTTTTCGACCACGCGGTAATGCGCGCGTCCGCGACCATCCCTCTCTACTATTTTTCCATTCATCCGCAATCCTATGAATCGGCTCGCCAAAGCGGAGACTCGCTACTATTATCCCGGAATGTTATCGTTATTGATGATTTAAATTTTCACGTTGTACCGATCCAAAAAATAGTATATACATAAAAAAGATCGAAACAGTTGATTAGCACCGAGATAAGTTTAACACTCGCAATATTATTATTATTCATATTCTCGTCGTCATTATTGTAAATTAGTCGAAAAGACACCATAGGATCATAAAGGTTGAAAGCTCTACTCCGCGAAGAGAAAAACTCGTCGGCATTGCCTTTGTGCCAAAACTCATTCGACGAACGGAAGAACGCAAGAAATTAATTGCCAAGTCAAGAACGCCCTCCGACCGACGATATTTCTTACCTCCCTTTCTCTTCGATCTTTTTTCATTATTATGACTTTTTTATTATTATTCATTCTCATTTAGTCTATTGTTTTTTATCAATTGTTTATTGCATTAAGCAGACGTTTTGTCGACTCGATCGTCTAACGATCGTCAGCTCATTTTTCAAATTAGAGTATTTCATTATCGTATCGTAAACAAGAAACGTGATTTATAAAAAAAATTTGAAAATATTTGAAAAGTCAATGAATTTTCTAAACCAAAATAAATACGGAGAATTTTTCATTGAAGATTCGTTATATAGAGCTGTCGAGGAGAGCGTCGATGTAAAGCGACGAAACCCTCTTAAGACGACGACGATTGTTCGAATCGTTTGTAAATTTATAAAAGACACGCATCGAAGCTATGACATTTTCCACTATGATCGATTCCATGTTGTGGCTAGTGAATGCACAAACAGTTGATAACCGAAGATTTCATATATCGAATGACATAAATTCCACTTATAACCGATTACAATGAAACCAATTAAAATTTGACCAATATGCGCCGAGATATATTCATCCATAATCTATTATTATGCATTAGTTTATTTGGTTGTTGCGAGTTGATTTTCAGCAGCCCGATCAATGTATCTAACATTCGTTTTACGACCCCCACACGACGTTTCAATGCAACAACTTGTTAAACTTTTGTTTTTCGTTCTTAACGAACGAGTGGGAAAGATGGCGAGGGGCGGGGGCGGGTCGGGGTCTTGTGTCCCAACGGGGTCTACCACTTTCGTACGGTTCACGGGAAGACTCGGACGCGGTTTATCTCCGCAACCTGAACCGCGACCCCGACGCAATCGACTCGCTTTTCGTCTCAAAAGGTGTTGGATGTCCGTGTCATTCGTCTCTTCTCGCGAGTATCGAAAGCTTCGCTCAAAATATTTTCAACTTCCACACTTATCATACGCGATTGCTATGTGATCTTTTTGATAATCGAAAACATACGAATCTGTTATGAATAATGAAAAATATATTTTCCTCGCGTATCGAGAACTCGTTAATTCGTAACCTATAACAATATTTTTGCGGCGAGTGGTGTTCGAAAAAAATAGGTAAAAATAGAAGTTACGTAAAGTGCACGAGTGATATATGTATAGTGATATAATTATTATTTATTTTTTTTCTTCATTATCATTTGTGGATGAGGGGGAAACGCGGATCCGGCTTTTAAATACATGTCTCCTGGTTTGTTAAAACGATTTTTTTTTTGGCTAAGGTGTCCTCGTCGACTTTGTTCATTACTCCTTGACGAGTACCCATGCGCGCGCATCGTATCCATATTGTTTGTTTCTGTGCGTGTTGATAATTAAAAACACTTAACGCACCGTGATTTCGACGAGGTATTTCAATTTTAGCACTCGCCATTGGTAAAACGTGAACGAATAAACGAATTCGACTCTCCATGATGTCATTTTATCAGCAATAATAAACAGTGTTGCTTCGGATATTTTTGTTGTTGCGAAAGCAGGATAATCCCAACACGAAGCATTTACAGACTCTGATTGTCATTACAGACCGCGAAAGATTTTGTTCGAATAAAATAGATTTTTTTTTGACTCCCAGTGGGATCCATGACCTTCCCAAAGTTACAACGATCTCGCGGGACATAATCGCAGGGATTCGCGAACTCTTCGAAAGCTTTCTGCTTCGTCCCACCCGCATCTATCTCTGTTTAACTCTTTTTTCACCCACGAACCTCCGCGTGGAGATAAGAAAATGAATGCATTTTTAATCTTATCGTTGCGTTTCGCTCAATTGAACTTTAACATTCTTCAAATTAACAATATTTCAAAATCGTTGACCATTAATAATAATAGATTCGTGGAGAAAAAAAAATCATTCCTTATTCGACTCGTCCATTTGATAACGTGGTTATTGGCGTTATACAAAAAAAAACAAACGAAAGTCAATTTATACATTTAATCCGAGACGATCGGAGCAGTTGAAAATGTATGTAGTTTTACGAGGTTTTCCCGAGCGATTTATAATAAAAAGTTGAAAAAAATCGCAACGACAACGCAAAGGATTTTATTCGAGAATACAATCGATTGATTAACAAGACGCGAAAGATGTAAAATAAGGTTATTTAGTTCGATCAAAAAATTAAAATAACGTGTATATTTCAGATTTTCAAGTCGAGATGCTGTCGTTTCAAACAATCAGCTTATTCGCTTTGCTCGCTATTCTTCCCATGTAAGTAAAACACATTAACCGAAAATAGACGAATCGGTTATTTCAACATCGGAAAGATCTGTCCTTCATTTGATTATCGTTGACGTGACGAGGCGATTTATAGCAATTTTCACGATGTCCTCAGATGCCTGTCGCATCCGTCCATAAGAATTCGCGAAAGCGAACCACGTGACTGCAGAGGATGCGGTACTGAGTGCGGAAATTGTATTTACGGAGTGGCGATATCGGTGGGATGCGGGGTTCTGGAATGTCGCAAGGTTCGTGGATCATAATGAAACTACAAAATTTCGAATGAAATCAATCGATTCCGAATTTTGATTTAATCGATTTTCGAATTTCGATTTAATCGATTTTCGAATTTCCTATTTTTGAATTTTCGAATTTCGAACTTAAAATTTTCGAATTTTTTAATTTCGAATTGTCGATTTCCGATTTTGGTTTCAAATGGAAAATTAAGGATCGATGTTACAGGGACCGAACGAGAGTTGCGGGGGTAACGACGACGTAAAAGGCGTCTGCGGCGAAGGGATGCGCTGCCAATGCGAAAAGTGCGCCGGTTGCAGCATGGATACGTTTAAATGCTCCGATCAGAGTTTGGATGAAACTTGTAGACCCCGCGACGACGGAATGGACGGATACTGGGATTCGCTTCACAACAACAGATTCAAACTCGTCCAGTAAATTATAACTGTCCAACGAAAGCCACAAACAACCGTCATTACCACGAGAGATCTCATAGAAAAAAAGTAACTACGGCGTTTAGCCGTATATTGTGATTCCGCGCGAAAAAAAAGCCTCCGAAACTCGGATGCATTTATTCTACGATATTCGAGACAAAAGGCTAATTTCGCTTTCGCGTTTTTCCGAACCGCCGATATTTATTTTTATTTACGATTTATTTACGCATATCATTAAATTTATCATCCTAAAGCCAATTTTTTTGGCTTTTATTGTTCTTCATACATTCCCTTCGTATTACGAGATTCAGTATTTTTATTATTTTTTAATTTTTTTTCTAGAGAAACGATTCTTCGAGAATATCTCGATGTCGTGTGGCACGTCGTGGTCCGGTCAAATTTTCACGATATCTCTATTAAAATTGTGGGAAATCCTTTTCGTTTATTTCGCTAATTATATGTAATATGTAAATTTTCAATTTTTTTTTGGTATAAAAAAATTAAGCGGCCGTTTTTTTTACCGATATCGAGTTTAATGAAATTTTGCTTTACAACTTTTAGTATAGATATCGTTGAAGCACTAGTCAGCCAAAGGAGCACTCCTCGCGGGAGATTGGACTATTTATTGGGCGTGAAAATGATGCTTCGATTATATATTTCTTTAGTAATATTTTACTATTACTATTATTTTTACGACTCCAATTATTGTGATTTAATTTTAAAATACTTTGAAAATTCGTACCGGAAACCACACTGAAATTGCCATAACTTCGATGTGTTATGCATAAATAATTGTGTGAAAACGACATTTCAACGATATGTAATGCGGGATACCGTTCTGAATAATGTGTATACAACTATTCTGATCGCATTTATGCGATTATCTTTTATTCTATTTGTAACTCTTCCGCATTTTATTTGCGCTTTTATTCCTCGAATTGACGATTTTTGAACAATAAACGATCCAACATACATATAGCATTGTGTTTTTATTTTCTTCATCGGATAATATTAACCTTTTTTTTTGAAAAAAAAAAAAAAAAAAAAAAAAAATCGATTAAAATTTTTTTGTTGTGCTATCGTAATATTATACCGGCGGTGCAACATTCAAAAATCTATACGCGAAACTCTAAATATCAATAATAATTGAGGAATTTATTAAAAAAGCCTTTTTGTCGTTTATACAAATATATATATATCATTCTAATTCGACAGTCGTTTGCGATGATATCGAAAGGAATAAAAACTAAATTATCACGCGAAGTTATAGTATCGCAAATTATATTAATTATTTACAATTTATTTTCATGATATCCGAATAATCGGTAATTTTGATACAATAACGCATTTTTCTTCATCGTAATATGCTTAGAGATTAATCGTTAATTATTATTCGTGAGATTTTTAAATTACGAAAATTTAAAGCGATTTAATATCAAATTTATAATGACAAATATCTACACGTTAAAAAAAGATATATATATATCATAAATTCAGCAGTATAATAAGAAGTTTACGAAACCTAATATTGGACTTAAAATTTTCTTTGCTGAAAATAAATAATATGCTACGGGCATTTTTGTTTTTCTGCTGACAACGGAATCTTTCGTTCGTCAAATACAATGCAAAGAACTTAAATCACATTAATTTAAAATCTCCGAAAAGCTGTCGACCGTCGTAATATTAACAATAATGATAATCGGGGCAATGCCATCGAAAATTTTAATTGAAAAAGGAATATTCAATTTTTCATATTTTTTTTATCTTCAGCTTCATTACAATTTAATAATATTCATTTTCTTCAGGAAACGCGATAACATATTGCAGGATTGAATAATTAATGTTTTCGTATATTTTTTAAATTTTATTTCTTAGCTTACGATGCTACAAAAGTTCAATAAACTTTATTCAGCTATTCCAATCGAAAATATTCGAATTCTGGTGTACAACACACCACAGAGATCCGTAGTCTTGTGAAACGCAGTTTTTCCGTGAAATTTCGGGAATCTCGACGGCAGTCGGGAATCGAGCGGTACGATGTGATTCGTTGGTCAGAGTCCGCGATCGGATTATATCAGATCGGATGAACGATGCGTCGGTCGGAATACACGATTAACCGTCTGCCGACAAAGACGAATGCCAAGGAAACTATGTTGCCTGTCGGGGAAACCGACTTAAACTGGACGAGTGCCATCGGCTGTGAAAGTACCGACGAGACTTTCGAGGTGTTCGCTTCCTCAAGACGAAACTGCAAAACAATTGTCCATCGTTTAGCCAAATCTCTTTAAAAGTAAAACAAATCGATATTTTACATGTATTTTCGAAAAAAAAGCGATGTTACACACATTTTCGATAAAAAAAAAAAGATTTTTATGTAAAAAAATCAATCAATTATATTTTTATTTTATTGTCGATGA
Organism: Cryptus viduatorius; assembly: GCA_964006125.1. Classification (NCBI taxonomy): domain Eukaryota; kingdom Metazoa; phylum Arthropoda; class Insecta; order Hymenoptera; family Ichneumonidae; genus Cryptus; species Cryptus viduatorius. The sequence goes on from OZ023220.1 coordinate 7,625,641, forward strand.
CTCGTTCTTACGAAAAAAAAATTAAATATCAATGTTTTTGAATTTTTTAATCTGCGTTTTGGCGTTAATTGAAAAATGCGTTTAATCTCAAAGGACTACTAAGGACTTCGCGACATATTAAAAAAAAGCTTCCTGCATATTTTGTCAAATATTTATCGCGCTATCATTAAAATATCGTTCCAACATCATGTTTTATAATGACCGGAAGTCTGTTGTTTGTTTCTCTCATCAACTTGCCAAACATCATTAATATCGGAGTTTGAAAGATCGCGTTGCTACACTTACAAATAATAATAGTTGTTAACAACCGCAAGTGTTGCGTCATGTTTTCTTATTTGCCAATTCGAAAAAGCAAGAAATTTCGGTTTGTTTATTTGAAAAACATTTTGCACAATCGTAAGATTTTATCATCGATATAATGGTTATTTACAAGCCAAATAATTACCCGATAATCGAAGGAACGTGTAGTTATACGCGGAAATTAAAAACATTGTAATGTTTCTATATTTAAAAAATCTTTATCACTATTGTTCGTTCGAATAGCCATAACAATTATAAGTCAAAAAACAAAAATAAATAATTGCGAAAATTTTATTCCGATATACTTTTGGTGCATTGATTTAAAATTAACTTTACGTATTATCGGAAAGATTTGCCGAAATACACGAAAGAATCCTCCACGGGGAAGAAGAAGAAAACCGATCAAATATATCGAGAGAAATATATATATTCCGGGTATCGAAATGTACGCGAAAACTTCGCGCTAAGATAATCGAGTCGCGAACACGCGGTCAAGAGTTCCTCCACGATATACTGTCGGTAATATAAACAAAGAATATCTTACGTGTTTGCGTGAAGAACGTATGTTCGCTCGCCAAGGTTGCTTTCACGTGATATTTTTTCGCGACGACATTTCGATGACGAACTTTCCGATCGCCGTGTCCACATCGAAGAAGTCGCGGAGTCGAAAACAGTGTACGAAAATATCGATATCCCACAACTTTTTACGAAATGTTATTTTTTGATATTCGACCGTATTTCGTACGGTCTCGACGGTCGTTGAAACGAAAAAAAAATATACGTCGCGTGAAAAAAGATTTCTGAAAATTGTTCGAAAGTAAAAAAACTCGAGTCCATCAGGGTTTTTCGTCGCACATTGTCACTCTTACGTGCTAAAGGTAATAATAATAACTTTTTTGAAAGTACGATCGAGTCTTTCACTGGCCCTTCTGTTTGAGAGCTTTTCTTGTTCTGAAGCCCCGAAAACCCGCCTGAATCCTCGTTGCCGCCGCTTGTGCAACTTGCTGCCTCTTTCTCACGAGAAATCCGCGTATTCCTGCTTGTATTTTCGTCGCTGATTTTTCCTCGAGCGATGCTCTTCGGGGCTCTTGTCCCTTCAGACAAGTCGACACATTTGTTATGTCCGACGGCGGTGTGTCATTACGAGAAGGTTTCGAATCTTTCAACTGCTTGCGCACCCGATAACCCCGGAAACCCGCCTGTATCTTCGTCGCTGCTGAAGTTGCCTTCATCTCGTCCTCCGTGAGATTTTCCGACATAGAAATAATTATTCAATGCGTGTGTCTCTCGTCTTATCTTCCCGTCTTATTTTTTTTCTTCCGCTCGTTCGTCGTGTATAGAAAATAACTCTAACTTTGTTTACTTTTGTATTGTTAATCGAGAATTGTTTTTTTTTTGTTTTTTACATAAAGACGAATCGTTGTTTAAGTTTCACTCGGAACTGAGTTTAAAATTTTTTTACTCCGGACTGTGTGTAACAGTTTGTTTTCTTGCAAAGTGCGCGCACCCCTCAAAGCGTTGACAACGATACTGATGCAACGCGCGCACGTTCACGGTTTTCTATCCGCGCTCTCCGTGACGAACCGGGATTTTGGCGCCTGCGCACGTTCGTCGATCGTCGGCACTCGCGTTAGGTAGCAGCATCCAGCGGGGCTAACATAGGTACGAGATTTTCGTGATGCAGATAGATTTAAGACAATCGTTACTCGGTAGCATCGAGACAAGTCGGTCAGTTTGACGAAAAACTTGCGAGATAACTACTACTACGATATGTTGCCGCCATGGATCAAGGGATTCGCCCGCTGATTGCTCTGCAATAGAACGGTGTGACGTGGTACCGCTGTGACGTACGCGTGAACTTGGCAACTGTTGCTTTCGCATGCCGGTTATTATGGTTTTCCGAGGAGTCAGGGTTCTGGCTAATGATATTATTTACTTCATTGTCTATACAATTTATTATTATGTTATCTACAAGAAAATTAAACAATGACTAACAGTGTATCGTACATTATAAATAAAATGACAAGATAACAAAGATTGTAATTAATTCGAAGTAAGTGCACAGCGAGAAACGAGGGGGAAAAAATTGTTATTTTCATAGGGAAAAATTGGTTAAAGTCGACTTTGATCTATAAAACGTAAAGTTCGGCTATTTTTACACCTCGTTTTTTGCGCCCCACGCACGTACACATTCACTCCGAGAACTTCGAGAACAATTAGCAATTCAGTCGTTTAATCGAGAGTCACGCGCGTAACGCAACCCATTCACTCTGACGAGTTGTAAAACTTTCGTATTAGTCGCGAGAACGTGTCGCGGCAGCGAAATACCCACGAGGACCTTCGCAGCGGCACACGTTCGACGATAACGCGACAATATATTTTCAGAAAGCACATGTGTTGCAGGTATGCAAAGGCTATATATAGTACGCTTCAATATCATAAGTGTTTTATTATTTTCCGTACAGTACCCCCTATTGTTAGGTTAGTCACAATTGATGGCTTCGTACCCTGGACTTTCCGAGTCGTCTTTAATTGTTTGTTCGTTTTCTTTAATGCCGCGATTGATTCGCGTGCTCTCTCGATTAATGTAGCTATAATAAATTTATCGGCTCAATAGGCATAGATTGATGCAGCGGCGGTAACGATGCTTGCTACGAGAACGAATGAATCCTTTCCCACGGTCGTTATTCTCCTTAGACGGTCAACATGCACGCTTTTTTATTAATATTATTATTATTTTCATTTATGCCGTTGGTTACATCGATGACAAAAATATCAACTTAATATCGTGAAATGTCGCGTACACCTCCACCGCGTTCGAGCATTAATCGCACACGTCATACACGCGGCTGTCGATTTTCCGCAACTCCTTGCATTCTTATTGGACATTCGGTTCAGCGTCTTTATGGAAACACTTTCCTCAATCGTTCTGCAAATGGGAATAATTTATCGACGAGAAAATTTTTCTCGTGACTTTAACGAATTTCCTGATAAAATCGACGATATTGTCTCTTATTTCTATTTATATTTATTTATATAAACATTTCTTTTAAGTATCAAACCTTCATTTATTTTGCATTGTTTCCCGAAGAATAATTGTGTTTTTTTTTTTCGTTGCGTTGATTTATAAATAATCTGTGCACATAAAAGTTGCCACGCGCAACTTCTAACGAATAAATACATTGCTTTTCATCGAAGTTAATCGGGACCCATAATTGATGTAATTGAACATAAATCGTGATCACAGTGGATAGTGAACTCGTCGCGTAAGCATCTATTGACAGGAATTGCGATCTGGTATGGGATGCAATAATTATTCGATAGTCAATAAAGATCTGTTACAAAAGGTTTCGAATTATTCTTCGATGTATTATTTCGAGCGGCGCGCGAACGTACCGTAAATATTTCACGAATATTTATCGAGTCGAACGAAATATAAAAAAAAGATGGCGGACTTGAATTTTGTAATCGATGTAATGGATAACCCGTAAAATACAGTATCGCGTCGGTGCACCGCGGGAGTCGGTCATTTCGCATCTCGCGATCTTTCGGGAACGGACGTCTGGCATCTGTTGCGATAATTATCGGTTAGTGCACACGCGTGACGAATCTTTACGCACATGGAAGCCATTACATTCGGTGGGGCAACGGTATGTTAGATACGGTATAGTTCTGCGTAGTCTCGAATGGGACAGGGCTTGTCCCCTTCTTTCCTACCTTTCCGTCGTCCTCGTTACAATATCATGCGGCTAATAATAAATTGCACTTGATCGCCATCGTTGTCGCCCCCCCCCTCTCCGGCCGTCCCCGTCTCTGGATCCTCGTGTACCGGCAAACAGCATATAATAAGTGTCTCGATGTATTGAGAGACGATCGGTTAATCAGAAATGAAATCGATGAATCGCGAATGGACCGAGAATCGCCATTCGCCATTCGATCGTAGCATATGACGTGATCCCAGCAACGAGATATAATAAAAATTTTAATTGAAACTCTCGCGCGATCCCGAGAGGACGATTGTCAGCCTCGTCGCACAAATTCTTTGTTGATTGAATGAAATATTCCTAAAACGCCGTTGAGTTTCGTTTTGCCGTGTTGCCAAACGAATCAACATCGTCAACATTTTTCTTTATCACGTACCATATGTATCTTCGTACTCTACTGATAAGTTATTTTTACGCGACGAGCGTTCAATTAACAATTTTTTGTGCCAATACAATAATAAACAGTGTCAATAGAGGATTGTTTGCAACATATATTTATGACTATACCGTAAACACCAAGTGTCGGAATTTGTCGGCCCGTGACGACGCGCGCATTGACGTTCCCCGCGCACCTCGTGATTGCGCGTACACCACTCACCTTTTTTTTTTAACACGAGTTTTATCATCACAGCTTACGTTATCCAATAGCCAAGGCCTATATAAGAGGAAAATCAATTTACCGCTTAACAAGTTATTAGACGAGGTATCGCGGTTATTATCACGTTGATTACGCCTTCGTATATGACGCGCAGCGAGGTACGCGCCTGACGGACGTCATACATTGCTACATAACGGATGACGCAGCCAAGTGCGGCAGCTATAGCTCGCTATAGAAACTTTCTGGCAAACGTCTTGCATTTGATTCATCACTCTCGACAACCTATTCTTCGGAAGTACATTTGTCGAACGAACGTTTCTCTCTTTTCGACAATTTATCTCAATGTCACAAAAATAAAAAAAACGAGAAACATAACCTTCAAAGTTCATAATAAACAACAAATAAATCTAATAATTCGATGAAAGTTTTTTTGGTTTTTTGTTTTATTGACATTCAAAGGAAATCAATGATTACATCGAAATATCAATGACGATCGAGATATCGCGATAATTTTTTTCAACGTTTTCGTACGAAATCGCGGAATATTCGACATTGTTGGATTATTCATTTAGACCGTTGAGCGCAACGCGAGATTTTCGCATCGACAAATTTTCGTTGCTGAGCGATGAAAACCAAGAAAATAACGGAGACGAAAAGTCTCTGGTCGCCCAAAATACGAACCAAGGTTCGCGTTCCCGAGTCGAACGACGGCATTCTTCGACGAATTGGAATGCGCCTAATAGTCTCTTCGTCGTCATCAACATCATCATTTTCTCTTCTCCTTTTGGCGCGTTTCAGCCAAAGGAGTTCGCGCCCATCAAGTTTCGCGTACATAACGCGCGGATGAGTTCGGTACGAGACGAGCCTCGCGATGTGAGGCGCAATGAAAAGCGGCCCTCGGACTCGGCGTGCCAATCCGTCTTAAGATACCAAAAATAAGAACTCTACCGATGACCTATACGCGTATACAACGTTCCGATCCTCACCGAGATTCTCGACGAGCGTTAAACCAAAAATATAACGAGACACACTACTCTTCGTCTTTCGTTTATCCCTAAGATGCCAGATGAGCTCCGAACAAAGTTGTGTCACACTTTAGCGATACCGATCTCCGCCGACGTGTTTTCGATATTTGGCGCGCCTCTCGTTGTCTCGAATGCGCGTTACGTCAATGTCAATTTTTCCTCTTTTTTTCGATAATTTCATTATACCCATCGCATTGCAATTAAAAAGGAAAAAATTTAAGTTCGATATTCACGTTTCGGATTTAGCGGAAGTTTGCGGTTTTTTTTCATTGGTTTTCTCGTCGTCGCATGCGCTTTCCGATAGATCGTCCCGTTGAAACGATTCCGATCTTCCGGGAGTCATCTGCACCATTGTTATCGGTGATTCGATTCTTTCCCCCGCCAATTGACTTTCCTGCGAGTGGCTATTCGATTTCATTAGATCGCCGGGTGTGAGTGTCACTTCCAGAATAGTCTTTCCGGCGCGTGGTTTCGACGTGTCTTCCGAACCGATACCGAGAAAATCTTCCGTTTTCATGGAAAACGACAACGCGGACGAAGGTTCGTCAGCGTCGGAAGGAGATGTTTCGAACTTTTCGCCCTTTCGATCCGACGTCGGCGTTTCCTGCGATGCGCGATCGTCGGAAGATCGCGAAGAATGTTTGTCCTCTTTCCGCATTGGTGGACATTCCATTGAGTCGACGGAACTTTCGGGACCCAGAAATCCTTTTTCGTCGGTGAATGAAAAGTTTTCGGAAAGTATAGAAAGGTCTGTCGTCGATTTTGTTGGAAGAGTGCGATTTTCGTCGATTTTTTTTCCGTCGGAGGAGGCGACGCGATTTTCTTCGGGGTTTTCGGAATTTTCGACGGAGCGATTCTCTTTTTTTTCTTCTTCGCCGATCGACTGACGATCCGTTGTTGGCGATGAAAGCGATGCTACCGATTCCGTAGCGACATCCGGTTCGTCGGATTTCATGAAATTCTCGGCACCGGAACTCGTAACTTCTTCGATAACAACGCCGAGCGGTGCATCCGACAACGCGAGAGGTTCTTTCGTACTTTCGTTGGAATTATTTTGCTCCCCGGAAAAATGCGTCGTGTCGATTGGCACTGCAGCGGAAAGTACGACCGGATCGGCATCTTCGACGCTCGTTATAAAATTCAGATAGCCGCTCTGCAGCGCGGCTTCTTCTTTCGCGAGAACAACTAAATCGACTAATTGACTAATTTTTCGATTCATATCGAATTGTATTATCGGTATATTCGCCGATTGTCCAAAAAACATTTCTCCGAGTTTCGCTTCCGAATCGTTTCCGTTGCTATTCACCGGTTGGTCGTTATTCACCGAAGGGATTTCGGTCTCATGAGAATTAACCGAAATCGTATCGGTTTCGCGGATTTTATCGCTTCCCGATGGAACATCGGTCGTGACGATCGACGGACCTTTTTGCAATCGCAAGTCGTGAATCGGCAGAGGTATGCAGTCGTGAAATTCCCCGGTGTGCCGAAGTCCACTTTCAGCGAATGATTTCTCCAAAGACAGAGTCGTTCGGTGGACTGCATCTTCCCGTCGCAAACGATTTCTCGCTTTGTAACGACGATAGTTCGCCTGAATGGTCGTTGCCGCGTTCGCGAGGCCGTTATTATCGTTTTCCGTATCGATCTGCTCGACCTGCGTAATAGTACGAGAAATGTAAATTGAAATTTTATCGGAATAACGAGGAAATTTTTGGTTGAAGTTTTTTAAAATCGGTTGTTTCGATTCTTTCGATATTCCCGATTTTTTCCTATTTTTCCGATATTCCCAATTTTTTTTATTTTTCCGATATTCTCGATTTTTTTTTCTATTTATCCGATATTCCCGATTTTTCAGATATTCCTGATATTCGAGATTTTTCCGATTTTTACGATAATCGTGATCGTTTAAAACATATTTCGTGTTCGCGAAGCAAATGTTTCGGGTGTAAACTTTTCGTACAATGAAAAATAAAATGACACGAACAATTTGCCGAAACGATGGTGCAGGAAGTGTCTGAAAAGTTCGAGCGAATTAACCGGTGAAGGATTCAATCGGGAAATCCGGGCTCCGCGTTGTTTGTGTTTATTTTTAGATTATACACAGCGTTCACGTTTAATAGCTATCGTTTGGATTTGCGTAAGTACCACGCGAGTATAGGACATTTCGTTGCACACCCATACGTGGCTTCGCGCTTTTGCGTCACGGCGACTCGCGAACAGGATACATAGTATCCGTTTAAATGCTGTAGCGTACAATACCGCGTACGTAATTCGATAAATCTTGCGTGCGAGTTAATTTATACATTAATTGATCTCATCGGTCGCTGGGAGAATAAATCGTTCGGACGCTTGCGCTTTACACGCTTCGAAGAGAACGCGTTATAGTATTAGTCTAAAAATGAATTTCCGATTAATATCTCAACATGAATTTACGCATTTTGTTATTAGATCGCAAAAATCTTACGAAACTAAAAGGAATATTCAGCGAGAGATTGATAATTCCCAGAGAGCTGTTCCGTCGGTGAATAATTGTAAAAACGATCGCGAGATTCGTAATTGCGCGATCGTTGCGCGGGCGAAAACACCGATCGTCACTTCGCCGATAACTCGTCGGTAACACGTAAAAATTTGTGATAAAAAAAAATGTCTAAGAAAAAATTTTATTATATTTTTTTTGTACGAAATAATTTAAATCCCTAAAATTCGTGAATGAAATACATTCAATTGGGGATTTTGGAAAAAAAATGAAATAATCGCGCGAAATATCGAGTTTTAAAGTTCAAAACGGTTCGCTTCAGCGAGGCGCACAAGTCTTCGATATACGGATCTCGAAGTATGGGGTTCAGTTAAAAACAACTGGAATTGCTTCGACGAACAATCGAATGATTATGGAAATCGGTTCATAAATGAAATTTCGATGCTAAAAACAAAATAAGACTACAGTACGATCGCGTTAAATACATTTTCGAAGAAATGCTCGATGATCAACACGGCAATGGGCGTTACGCGAAACCAAACTACCAAAATCTATTGGGCGACCCTGGGATTTCGAGAAGCAATTATTTCGAGAGTCGGAGCGAGCGATCTCTGCCAAGGCTCGTCCACGAATTTGTCACATCGTCATGACAGCCGCTGACCGCGCTACAACTTCCTTTCGGCATTGCGTAATTCACGATCGCGCGGGCTAAGTCACGAAGCGTCGCTCAATGGGATAACGATTACGAACTAAAACGTCTTGACAAAAGCGGCGATATTTGCGCGGTAAAAAAATAACGTAAATAAAAAAAATGAATGAATGTAAAGATTTTTGTTTGCATACAAATTTTTTTATTTATAATTATGTAATATCGAAAAAAAAAAAATTCAATATCAAATTTCATCATAAAATAACTTCCGTAAAGAACATTTTAACTGAAAATCTCGTTGCACCATATGGAGCTTTGGCTTGCAAATTTTTTTCGTAACGTTTAATATTTCGAACTTTAGCGAAATTCTAACGAAAAAAAAAGTAAAAATAATAATAGTAATAATAATAATAATAATAATAAAGACCTTAACACTGCGCATTACAGGTAAACAAAAACTCTTATTCGCGCTGTATCAAATCTCTTTAATATAATACTTTGAGTAGAACTTCCGAAGAAACGCGAATGATTCACATACGGTTACTTTCCATACATATATCCCGAAAAAAAAAAACTAAAAATACGAAACTTATGAATGATAGAATCGAAAAAGCGTTGGAAAAAGGAAGATTCGGTGGGCGCAACAAACTTGGATCGGATTCAAGAGCCATATACTCAATAGTATACAACCGGTAGGAAGAGAGGAGAACTCTAAAGTGGTCGGTTGTAAGTTTATTTTTTTTACGAGCCATCAAAATGCTTAGCGTTACGTCAATCTTTCAATGTATAACATTCACGAAAATTTCCACGCGAAACTAAGTGTATGTACGATGATAAAAGTTCCGAAGGTAAAAAGAAACGACAGCGTAAAACGGTATCATATGCGAGAAGATCGATCTATTCTCGTTTCTCGGGCTCACGAGGGGACGATAGCGGGGGCGCGACGAAGTATGAGAAAATTTCGCGTTGGTAAAAATAGGAGGTTTTCGGGTGGTAAGCAAAATCCGAGGGCCTTAATACTTCGTAGTTTTTCGCATTTTTACGATTTCGAAGCGATACACCCGGTACGTGACGAAAGCAAAACGTGAAGACAAGTTGCTGTTATACTGTACAGTAAGAAAAATAAAGTCGTAAATCGACCGGGGAGTTCGTTAGAAATAGGACAGCAGCGTGGGGTTTGCATTCGACGAGCGTTGACTGTTGAACGGTACCAACCAATACGACTAACCCGTTCGCCAGACGTTATTATACCGAAATCAACAACGACTCGTTTCCTCGGCTTCGCGTCTATGTAATTGAATAATAGCGACGAAAACATGCGGAACTTTTACTTCGATCGGAAATCGCGAATTAAAAAAAAAAAAGACGGTAAAAAATGAAACAATGAAATTCGAGGTTTTTAAAGGTTTAATTTATACTATCAGTGACCGTGAAAACTTTTAACTCGCAACGCTTTTTACGAGAGGCAAGTGAACTCTTCCACTCGCGTATACGGGAACCCGCAGTATCACAAATCTGTTTACTTTTTCGCGAAGCGAAGGTTCCGTAAGTTAAATATACACGGAATATCTGGTTGCGGTAACGCGATGTCTCGTTCCGCGAAGGTTTCGCATATCTACGAGGATTTTTATTTTAATTTGACGAATTATCGACGATGCCACGCGTTTTTACTTAAATGCGTGCAAACTATGAACTATACAGTCCTTTAGACCGCTTTGTTAAAAAAGTAAAAAAAAATTACTGAACATTCAATGTACCGATACTGGAAGTTTTAATGCATAAAATGGGACAGTAATTTTAATGTACAATTATAATGGAAAATTCATGTAAAATATATTAAAAAGTGTAGTCGAAACTTTACTTTAAAAAATTGGTTTTATAATTTCTATAAAAGTCTTTTAAATCTAATAATTTACATTAATTTTTCTATAAAAGTACTTTAAATCCAATAATTTAGATTAATTTTTCTATAAAAGTACTGTGAATCGATAATTTCACTGCACAAAAATTCGTTTATTTCTCAATATTATAACAAAATTTAGCGCACCTCTTTATGCATAAAAACTTTTCATTTTTATTTTACCGTGTAGCGTATGCAACAATAATTAAGCGTCTCAAAAGAGACGCATTTGGATCGCGACGTTCCGGTAACACGAGCCGAAGAAATATGAGCTCATGGAAAACACGTGTATATAGTAGTAATTACTCACCGCTACGCAATCCTGAATCGACGGTATGCTATTCAGGGTGGAGCTGCGGTTTTGCTGACCTCGATGCAGTCGTCTTCTCGTAAGAAATCCTCGAACGCCTTTAACATAAAATACCAAACATCTAATATCTCAACTATCGCGGAGCGTTAAATGTAATCGTGAAAAATTGTGAGGGGAGACAACTCACGCGCTTGAATTTTCGTTACCGCCGATTCGACGGTACTGCTGCTTTCCGTCGTCGAGTAATCCTCACCGGCGTCGACTTCGGGCACATAGATATGATATTCTTTACTATCTTTTGTGAGACTCCCGTCGTTTTCCGATCCCTGTTCCCTTATCGTTTCAGCAGCGATTTTCGAAAATTTCACTTTCGAAAACTGATCTTTTTCATCGTCAACTTCCGGTCCAATTTGTTCGCTGCAACCGGCGCTGAGATCTTCCCGAAGTCTCGTAAGATTTCCCGAACTAACGCGTCGCGTTGTGCATTGACTCGCGGATCTCGATACCGCCAATGGTGTGTCTTCTTCCACAAAACTTTCGTCGTTTCCTCCGTCTTCCGATGTATTTTCAATTGTCGTGTGTACTTCCGGATGATCGGCCGATATTTCCAGTGATCCACTTTCGTTTTCTTTCGCTTCTTTTTTCTTCATTTCCGCCTCTAAGCTTTCCAATTTTATATCATCTTCCGATTTGGAGTCGACGTGCATATCGCCGGATTCTGCGGCCGTATCTACTGCCGATGCACTTTTCTCTGTTTTTTTTTCTCCATCGTCTTCCAATGAACTTTTATCTTCTTTATCATCGGTTTCCGATGCTTTCGCTTCGATTTTTTTTCGAGATTCGTCTTCGTCCTTCATTTCTTTATCTTCGCTATTTTCGTCTCGAAGCGCTTCGATGTTTTCCGATAAAATGTGTAAATTTTCTTCCGCTCTCTCTTCTCCTTCCGACCGGCTCTCTTGATCCGTTTCCGTGATCTTTGGTTCGTCATTCGCGACTTGTTTCTCAAAAGTTTCTTCCGATATTTCAGAAATTTGTGGCGATTCACCTTTTCCTTCTTCCGGAGAACGGAGAATTTTCGTTTCATCGCTGCCTACGGGCCTCTCTTGTGATTTTTTCTCAGTGCTCCGGATAGTTACAGTTTCGTCTGTTGGGTTTTTTTCGTCTTCGTCATCCGTTCCCATAGTATAAGCTTTGGACTTTTTGCAAAGGTCTTCTTTAACTTCGATTCGACTTTCCACAATTGGCTCTTCAACGACCTCCTCCCGCGAGTTGTTTTCATGAAATTTTGAGCGTTCGGACGACGAGATGTGAAACTCTTCAACGAATTCCACGTTATCGTTTGTACGATTATTTTCGTCGGAAGTTAAGGTTTCGGTGATGGAATTTGTATTCTCACTTTCGACTTTACAATGATTTTCGTACTCATCTTCGGTCATTTTGAAGGACGACACAGTTAGCTCTTGCAGAGAATCCAAATTCAATTCCGGTACGTAGGGTCGCGTCGGATCGAGCGATAGACTCAGACCGTCCGTTAGCGTCGTTTCTTTCACTTCGTTCGAAGATTCCGGTGTTCTGGTTTCGCTACTCACGTCTTCTTCGTCTTCCAAAGATATTCCACATTTGGCCGATGGCTCTAAGGGTTCGTCGGCTGCGCTGCTCTCCTTCGCTTCGTTCGACGATTCCGAATCCAATTCGGGTCTCAAAGCCATCGGCGATAAATCGGATTCTGTTTTTTCCTTCGATCCGTCGACTACCGCCTCAACGTTAATGTTTTTTTTGCCGTCGTCATCGTCGTCATTCCTTTCCGCAATTTGTTTCAACGTCTCATCGCCAATTTTTTCCGTCCCATCGATTTTTTCAGTTTCCTTCGATGGATCGTCGCGATCTCCGAGATCCTCGAGTTCCTCGACCATTTCTTCGTTTATTCTTCCAAGATCCTGATGAGCGATCTGTATATCGTGTCGATTTTCCATTCCGCGAATATAATTGATATTCATAACAGGCGAAGTACCCTCTGTAATATCGGGTTCGACCAACTCTCCGAAAAGCTCCGTTTGCATCTTCGGCGAAGAGATTCGTTGTTCGCTGAATTCTTTCGCGTTTTGCGAAGATTCATCGATCGTTTTCGTAGTTTTTTCGAGATCCTCGCGTGACGCTGACGAAACGATCTCCGATTCGTTGGAATCCGCGGTTTCGATCTTTTCGGCTGATTTCTTTGAGCTTTTCGCACTCTCTGGAGGCGAGAGACTTCGCACCGTCGGCGACGAAATTGGTTGTTCGATGACTTCGTTCGCGTTGTGCGAAGATTCATCGATCGTTTTGGCCGTTTCTTCGAGATCTTCGCGAGGCGCTGACGAAACGATCTCCGATTCGTTGGAATCTGCGCTTTCGATCTTTTCAGCCGATTTCTTCGAGCTTTTCGCACTTTCTGGAGGTGAGAGACTTCTCAACTTCGGTGAACAAATTGATTTTTCGATGGCTTCGTCCGCGTTTTGCGGAGATTCATCGACCGTTTTCGTTGTTTCTTCGAGATCCTCGAGAGGCGCTGACGGAACGATGTCCGATTCCTTAGAATCGGCGCTTTCGATCTTTTCGTTCGATTTCTTCGAACTTTTCGCACTCTCGGGAGGTGAGGGACTTCCCGACTTCGGTGAACTAATTGATTTTTCGATGGCTTCGTCCGCGTTTTGCGGAGATTCATCGACCGTTTTCGTTGTTTCTTCGAGATTTTCAAGAGGCGCTGACGGAACGATGTCCGATTCATTGGAATCGGCGCTTTCGATATTTTCGTTCGATTTCTTCGAACTTTTCGCACTCTCGGGAGGTGAGGGACTTCCCAATTTCGGTGAACAAATTTTTTGTTCGCTGAGATCGTTCGCGTTTTGCAAAGATTCATCGATCATTTTAGTTGTTTCTTCGAGATCTTCCCGATGCGCTGACGAAACGATCTCCGATTTGATGGAATCTGTGGTTTCGATCTTTTCGGTCGATTTTTTCGAACTTTTCGCGCTCTCAGGCGGCGAAGACGATTCCTCTTGCGGACTATCGGTTTTCAATTCAAGGTCAACTGCATTGGATCGTGGGGTTTCGATTGGTCTCTCAGGTATTATCACCGTTGTAACTGTATCTGGAATGTCGTGAGGTGAACCTTCCGTAAGCACGTAAGTGCAATCGAGGAATTCTGGCGATATAACCGGTAGTCGATCGCTTGTCGATTCCGTATTCATGTTATTTTCTTCAGCGGCTGTTGCCTCATCGACAATTGGAATATCGATCTCTTTTTCGGAATACACCGAATCTTTTGCTTCGTTGCGACTTTCCGTATCCAATATTCTATCGATTCTTCTCTCAGCTTCTTCGAGTTCTTTCAACTTATTTTTTATATCCGAAGTGTTGACGTCGTCGAGGCTTTCCACGATCTCCAGATTCTCTTGAAGTCTTTCCTCGGAATCGTCGATTTTTGACGCGATTCCTCGAGAGTCTTCGGGAGTCTCTTGGGGTTCTAACGAATCGGGTCTCTGCGGTATGCCATCGAAATTCGGCGTCACGTTAAGACTGTCCCTCAAAACATCGTCGACCAAAGCTTCGGGAGTATAGTCCTCGACGGGAATTTCCGGTATATCAGTTTCCTCGAGCGCCACATCGGCAGTTTTCGATACCGAATTTTTGGAATCTTCGATAGACGAAGAAGCGGTTCCTGGAGGCGAGAGAATCGGCAAAACTAAGTCTTCTTTTACCTTCGCCGATTTTGGTGCCTCCGGCGAAATCGCCGGTAGTATGAGATTATCTGAGACGCTTCTCGATACGCTTCCCGATGAACTTTTTACGGAAATCGATCTCACCGCCGGCAAACTAACATTTGAGACGCTCTGCGAATCCGAATGACTGGATTCGTCGTTATTCGCGGTGATTCTCGATGCTTTGGCGGATCCGAGACGATGAGAAGGTACGACGAAAGGCGCGGAAAGTCCTTCCAACAATTTCCCCGTTTCATCGAATCTCGTAATCGGAACTTCTCCCGAATCATCGCTCGTTCCGTCGTCGTATTTCCTCAGTGTTTTCGCGGAACACGAGCGT
Organism: Cryptus viduatorius; assembly: GCA_964006125.1. Lineage (NCBI taxonomy): Eukaryota > Metazoa > Arthropoda > Insecta > Hymenoptera > Ichneumonidae > Cryptus > Cryptus viduatorius. The sequence goes on from OZ023220.1 coordinate 7,640,737, forward strand.
CTCATGGGTCTCGAGAGCGTTGAAGAAATATCTTCCAAAAGATTGCGAGTTTTGCTCAATCGCATCTCCAGACCGCTCGCGTGATTCGACGTATCGGAGATCGTAGAGTTTGAAAGGTCCTCGCGAGTTGCTGCGCTACTTTTGGACCTTCGCGAGCTTCTGGCGGATCGGGAACGTCGATGAGGTCGCGTCAGACACGAAGATACATTTTCCAAAAGACACTGAGTTTCCGTGAGTCGCGTTTTTAGTTCCGATTGATTTTCATCGCTGCGACGATTATCGCTATGTATTTGCGAACCGTTCGATGGTTTGGTGGTCGCGTTGCACGGGTCCGCGAACCACGAGCTTCTCTTGGATCTTCCGATCATTCCGCTCTTAAGTTGGTCAACTTTTCCCTTTATTATCGGACCGGTTTCGTCGATTATTTCTTGAACTTTTTCGACGTAATTTACCGATTGGAGTTCTTCCAGACTTTTCGTTGTGGCGAATCTCTGAACGACGTAATCCTTAACGCGTTCCATACCGATCGCGCGATCTTTCGCTTTATCGTCGCCGTTTTGCGAACCATTCGTACGCTGACGATCCTTCGACGATCTCGTAGAATCGGAACTTCCATTGCTACTTCGTTTTTTTTCTATATCCGTTTCTATACCTTTTGTTCGCCTCTCAGACGAGTTTCTCGAGGAATTATTCTTTCCCGAACGGTCGACGGTGCTTCTCGCTTCCGGTTTCGCGCGAACGCTTCTTCTTTCCCGACTGCTTATTCGGTTCTTTCTTAACTCTGTCTTTATATCTTTCGCCAACATTCCCGTACCGCTCTGAAGACTCGGTATCTGCGTTATTATTCGAGGCCCCGATCGCGGCTCGGAATTCATTTCGTTCGTATCGCCGGAATCTTCGGAACGTTCAGTTCTACTCGTCGAAGCTTTCCAAACGTTTTCCGCGCTCTCGTCGGCCGTTTTCTCGACCCGACGGTCGCCTTTCTCTGCCGACAATTTACTAGAACTTCCGCGTTTTTCCTTCTGTTTTGCCATCCGGAAGACTTCGTCGGTACTGATTCGCCGTCCCGCGTCACCGAAAATGCTTCGGTGCCTTTTTAATACCCGCGCCGTTTGATTCAGCGACCAGCCGACCTGATCGTGAACCGCATTTTTCATCGTTTTCGCGTTTCCGCGATCGATTTCTCGCATTTTCAACGCTTTACTCATTTCCCTTAATGCGCGAACATTGCTGTTTTTTTCGGAGACCCCTTCCGTACCTCCGCACTGCTCGCGTATGTGAAGCAATTTTTCGAAATGATGGGCGGCAAAAACATAGATATCCTCCGGAGAGTGTCGTAAGACTTCGCGCGTGAGACCCTCCACCGCGGCTGCGAGTCCTTGCGGTACACGGGGAGTCACCAGGTAACCACCGGGTAATTTCGGCTCATTCGCCGTCGAAGTCGCCATCGCTATAGAAATCGCTGAAACACAAAAGATAACATTTTTTACACGAATCTAACAACAATATTTAGATTCGTTCGAAATTATGAAAAATTAATCGATTGAAATTTATATCGCTGTTTTTTTTAATCGATAATAAAACTAAACGTTTCTTTTTCTTACAAAACGTTCTGTACAATTTGGCGAACTGACTCCATCGATTTAGAAGAAATTACATCGTAAGCTTCCAACGATAATAAATAGTTTGCCGGTTGTGATTTATCGCGCAGACACACGAAGGGAGACGAAAATTTCAGGTAAAAATAAAGACGGAGTCGGAAATCTTAAAGTCGTGAGAAGAATTAATCAATAAAAATACTTAAATAATAAATATTAATCAATAAAAAGTTTTTTTCAAAAGTTTTCGAATGGCCAAAATAATGTAAAAAAAGTTTTCGTATTGCAAAAATAGTGCAAAAAAAGTTTTAAATTTGATAAAATAATAAACTTTTTTTTTTCGAATTTCCCACAATAATGCAAAAAAAGTTTTCGAGTTGCCAAAAAAAATGGAAAAAAGTTTTGAATTGCTGAAAAAAAAAGACGACGCGATTGGCGACAAACGACGTAATACCTGAGGACTTCGAAGGCGGTCGCTGTCGGCAGGTGGAGAGTTCCCGAGTTCGACTGAACCCTGCGGCTGAATTTCACCTTCGCGAAGGGGCGGTCGATGGTTTTCCATTGATTACTCCGGCCTCCATGGCCTTCCAACTCTACTATAGAGGAATAAAGACTTCCCCTCTCCCCTTCGCGGACTATACGATAACTCATGTATACGTATATTTAACACGAATATACAAAGGCAATGCCCGTCACGCAAGAGTACACGCATTCAAAAAATGGATGGTAGTAGTAAAAAAAAGCATTAAAAACCTTTACATGTATAGTGAAGCGAATGGAAATCTATAAATAAACGTCGGAAAAAATTTATTGATTTTCCCGTTCGCTTGGTTTAACGCGATGATCTTTCGATCAAATAATAACCGATAGTTCGTATTTTTTTCCGAATAATCAAATTTATCGATTCTTGTTTTTTTACTTCATGAGAAAAATATGTATATTTATCACATTACTTACATGCCAAAAAATTATGCGCTGTCTGCGAGCGCATTAATTCGGATTCGGATATTCGTTCAAATGTGCCGTTTGGCAGAATTTTTGTTTCTCTCAAATTCCTATACACTCGCGATGACTATATGAATAGTTAAAGTCAATTAGCGTTGTCGGCGACACGACCTTTGACCTTCGAACGGAAGTCGCTAGAAATCGATTTTTTTTTCGAAGCTTCGCGTTTTAGCGATTAATTGCGACGCGATGCAAAAACGTCTGAAGTATTTGTGTTGAAAATTATTATTATTAATTAATGTTTCACCAATTCGGGAAATTTATCGGGGTTCGTGGCGTACTGAATCAAATATTCGTATTCCAAGGGATGCAACGTATCGCCCGGTATCACGAGACAGTGGAGAGGCGCCCCGAGATCGATGTCCCGCATTTCCTTTATCGTACACGCGACGATACGTTGATCTTGAGATCCGACACGCGCGAGTCCGACGGCCAAATTATTTTCCGTGAATGCTATAAAAAAAAAAAAAAAAAATCGGGAATCCGTAAATTTGCACTTTCGTAAAATTGTATAATTTTATGATTTATTTAACTGATTTTTCCTTTACAATAAGTTTACAATAAACGCAAAATTTTAAACTGTGAAGAATAAATAACAAATTATACAATTACTTACAATAAAATTGTAATTTTTCAATTTTAAACATACAATGCGCATAACATAAAAATTGGATTGCAGTTTGAAAAAAACTTACCGACTTCTTCTTTATTTTCAATTTTTCGTTCGATGATTCGAATTAATTGATCTGATGCCTCCGCAACACTCATAAATTTTGGGGGCATATATTCCTTCTTTTTTTTGCACAAACTTTCCAGAGTTGGTTCTTTGACTTTGATGTCGAGAAGACACAGCGTGTGGAGACCTCTGTTTCGGTTTGCTGCAATCTTGTCGTAGAAACTGTCCGGTTGCCAAGACTCAGTCCAATAAGGAATCGATATTATTTCTCCGTAAGAATACAATTGCAAACCGCAACAGCCGACTGCGTTTAATATTGAAGCGTTGTGCACGACCTGAACGTCAATGCCGCGTTCTCGTGCTCTTAGTATCAAATCTGAATGTGTCGTCGCGCCGAAGGGGTCGCCGATCACCAAAAAACCAATATCCTGCCTATCAGCGTTTTCTAAGATTTCATCGGCTCCGCTCTCCACTAATTCGCGATCCGCGACTATTATCGAACGTCCGTAAAATTTTTCCTGCGAAAAAACAAAAAAGACGCAACAGGTAATAACATCGTCGAAAAATAACGAGAAAAAATAAAGAGAAATAAAGTCATTTGTAATTTCGAATATTTGTCGAGATAAAATATTATCTGATTAAAATATCACCTACCAAAACTTCCGGTCCCACCGTCAGAATTGATGTATAAGATTCCAAGTACACGCGATCACATTTCTTTATTATTTCGAGTCCTTTCACGGTGACATCCGTCGCGTCGCCGAGACCGAGACCAATAACGTACAACATTATTGTTTAAAAGAATTATTTACTCTTAATAACACTTCGGAGTGAAGGATAGACATGCGAACGTCTTAACCACGTGTTGCGGGTTGCCGCCATGTTCCAGATAGGTCAAGGGACGGCGGGTTTCACCCGCGAAAAATACAAATGACGCGAAAACCGAAAGCTTTAAATGCAATGGTTCAGAAGATGAAACTTATCCAAAGTATAACTGATCCGAAAGGACAGCAAAACGAAGTCTCAATTAAACTAATACTGGATACTCTATAACTGTAATAAGGACTGTAATAAGTATATATGTCTATCTCCACCGTATGCGTTCCTTGCAGATATTAGATTTTCGGAAAATTTTGCTTAAATTACATTTTCGTTTTTTCGCAAACGATTTAAGAGACGAAGTGCACTGGGGTACGTTCCGAATCAGCGCCGGGCGACTTTTCTCTCTGTCTCACCGCGAATGAAAGAATGAGAGGAAAGTTCGTTCGGCGCTGATTCGCAACGTACCCCTGGAGGCTTTCAGTGAATTCGGATTGGTCATTGTACATAATTTCCATTCGGTTGCGCGTAGAGTTTTTGGCGGTGACTACGACGCCATTTTCTTAATCGGACATACCGGCGCGCAGAAAACACCTTCGAACGCGGAAGACTTCGATGTGTATACTCCGCTTTTACGATGAGATTTTTAGCAATAGAATTCCCGTTGCCTCATCTTTATTTATTCTTTTTTTTTAACAATATAAAGGCTATTGTTCGAGGAGTTTTAACTAAATGTCGATCAAAATCGAGAACAGATATGGAAAAACTTATCTCATCGGTTCTCGTCGTTCTAATTGCATAATAGAAATTTCGTAAAAATAAATAAAAACAACGGAATGCCGGAGTAGTAACAGCTTATTCTCAGTTTTATTCAGAATCATTTTTCATATGGACACCAAACAACCAACATGATGGAGTGAGGACCCTAACGTTATAGTGAAAAAAGAAAAAATAAAAAGCATCGATCGATTGGTAAAATATGCGCAAAACAACTATATCGTAAGACTCTACGGACCCAATGGGGTTAATCGAAAGATATTAATATGTTCTGTTTACCGTTCCATTTTCGAAACTCTCTGCGCTCTGTTTGCGGCTCAGAAAAACGAAAATAACAATTCTTTTGTACTTTGATTTTCGCGAATCTATGAATCATTGAAACCTCATGCGAAAAAAAAGATCACATAGTATCGCTGATTAAATACTCCGGAGTACTTTTATCCCCCCCCCCCCCCCCCGAGAGTCTTTTTTTTCCGTTCCTAGCGGCGGCTAGGATGATCCCGAACATTCGCGATAAGGAAACGTATCGGTTCATTAAGTTCCCCAAAAAATACAAAGCACACGTGGAATAACCGATGTAAAATATTATTAATTATTACATATCTAAATCCAAAACTGTACAAAAAAAAAAGTCAATATATTAGAAAAGTAGCGTTTCCAACGCATTTAAAATCATTTACAGATTTATATTGCGCGCCTTCATTATTAAATCGAAACGTCTATTCGTACGAACACCTTTCAGCAACATTCTGTTTTCATTCTGTTTCTTGTCGCTGTAAAACAAAAAAAAAAGATAAACATTATTTATTAACAGTAAATTCATTGTAATCGATTGTTTTAATTCAGAAAAATTATTTCCGCGATTATTGCAGTAAAAAATGAAATATCGGAAATTATACTCTCGAACTGTTCGAAACTTAATCGCAATGACATTTTGATCCATCGATCGTACCTCTTAATCGGTGGTTGTTTTTGCGTCATTATTTTGACGGCATCGTTTTTCCGCAATTTAAATCCGTATCTGTTGTATGCACCGTTAACCGCGGTGCGTGGAGTCGTTGTACTTGCGGATACCGTTGGCTTCGATGACACGGCATCTTTCGGCGCTAAATAAAAAAAAAAAGGTTTTTTTTTTTCAACTATTACTACACGCGACAAATAAGTAAAACAGCGTTTTTCGAAACGAAACATCGTACTTTTTGCGAGACTGGTAGGAATTTGACTGCTGGTCATTGCTGCTATGTGCCGTTTTTCCAATCGCTTCTTCGCGTCAACGAGAGATTCCATTTTAGCGAATTTTTTCTGATGTATCTCCGCGAAATTCGGTGCCTTTTTAGCGATTGGTGTCTTCACGTCTGCAATAATTGACGATTATCAGCTTATCAAATCACACAGGCGATTTTGATATGTCGGAAATTTTTTTTTAATAAAATACTTTTTTTCTTAAATTAAAAAAAATATTTTTTTTTTAAATTGAACATAAAAAAATTAAGTAAAAAAAATAGTTACCCTGTTTTTTCGCCGACAAAGTAATGGAAAACCGCGGTTTGCTCAATCGGTTAACCGATGCATTCTGCGCTTTTTTCGATGAAGTTGCGACGTTACTATCAGTGACCGAATTCGATCGTCTCTTCGACATCGGTGTTTTCGTCAGCGATGTATCAGTCATAGAATTGGATCGCCGGCGAAACTTATCGTTAGCGATAGTTTCACTCGCCGAACCTCGACGGTTGCTGCCGAATCGGTTGAGTCCACGGGGATTAGCGGGAGTTGCCGATCGCGATTTACCGATTGCAGTCGCAACGACTTTTTTTTCATTGTCAGCGGGTGGCGAACTCGCGAATCTTACGCGACACGTGCGTTTCACCGCTCTCTCTTCAGTACTCTCGTCCATCTCTCCGATACTTCTCTTCGCCGCTTTTTTACGAAGATTCGGCGTTTTTGGTTCAGCCAATTCGTATGTTCCGTTTGCCGGTTTTTCATCCTCTTTCTCCGCGATTACCGTCGCTTCGACTTCGTATGTACCGTTCAAACGAGTTTCGCCGCCCGGCGAATTGTCGCTTTGGCTTACAATCAGAGGATTCGATTCGTTTTCGATTCGCACACTCTGTCGTTTACCACGACTCTCGTTTATCATCGTTGAACTTCCGACCGGCGTTGGGCCGTTCGCCGAGATGTTTAAGTCGGTTTTTTCAATATTCGGAGTTCCGAAATCGACTGTAAGATCAAATGGACGTCGAACTCTGTCGCGCGGCGTCGACGAATGCAGACCGCTACCGAACTTTCCTCGTGCGCTGTTCGCTATCGGCGTACGGCTTGATGATAAAATCATCGATTTTCGCGGGGATCGCTTCACCGCGCTGCCTTTGGGAGTATCTATCGGTCGTAGCGGTGTACCGGAGTCGGTTATCGGTCCGCGTTTTTTCCCCACCGATTTCGGTCCGCGCGGACTCTCCGCGCCTTGTGACGAGCGTTTCTCGGCACTCTGACTTTTCGTCGGTGTGCTTCTCGTGGAATCATCGATCGGCGTAGTTTTTCGTGATCTCGTAATCGTTATTGGCGTTTTGACGCCTTCAACGGGCATTTTGTCGAGTAGAACTGTCGGTGATTGCAGTTTTCTCGATGCGTTTGGCGACATCGGCAAATCGGTTCGTGACGAATTAACGCTCATTGGAGTACCCGGTGATTTTTTTCGAGTAATCATCGAATCTCCAATATTTTTTGGACTCAACGATTTTTTAAAGTCATCGGTCACCGACGCGTTTGCTTCCGAAGAATCGTTCGATCGAGTGGGACTTTTCAGAGATCCTATCGATATCGATATCTTCTTTGCTTTGGACGCAACGACACGAGGACTCTTTGCCTTCGGTAATTTTGGTTTCGGCGATCGTAAAACAATTTTTGGCGATTTTGAAAATTTTCGCGAAGTGAATTTTTTTTTCGGTGATTTCGATGATCGACGATTTTTTGGGGAATCGCTGGTGTCGAGTGTATCGATCTTTGGCGATTTTTCCGGTGTGCCGTCGAGAGACGAACTAACCGATTTTTCCGACGGTGCCGGTGATTCAGCGACGATCGGCAATTTTCTCGGTGTCTTTGACAATCTTAGGGACGTTTCCGTGTGAGATTTTGGCGAATCAAGATTCATCGGTGATTTTCTCGGAGTTTTTGTTGTACGATGCGGCGTCAGATTCACTGTTATTGGACTGCTCTCCGGTGTGCATTCCTCGACCGGTAACTTCGCGATGCCTCGACGTCGTTTTCCCGATACGGCTTTTAACCGCGAAATTTTATCGGAGACCCGGTGCACCTCGGCGTCTTCGATTGACATTGGAACTGCGTCGTCGTTATTCATCGCATCTTCGATTATCGTAACATTTTTCACTGTATCGACGTTCGTTTTCTCGTTCAATGCAACTTCCGCGGATTCGTCTGCGCTATTTGACTTCATCTTTTTGCCGACTTTTTTACGTGCGCGGATTCCTCTCGATTTGTTGATTTCAGAGTCTTCCGTATTTGCGTTATCCAAACGCGTCTTCTGCTCTGCTATACTTTCATTTTCCTTTCCTCTCCTCGAGCGTCTCGTCGGAATATCCGCTTCAATGTAAGAGTCGTCTACGGCACTCTCCAGTGCCGGTTTTTTGCGCAAACGAGACGTCTTCACGGATGGAGATGTTGGGACAATTTTTTTATTTGATTTATTATTCGTATCGAGAGATTGGTCTGCATCAGATTCCAAAGAGTTGGCTTTCATCGTTTGACGCCCTTTGTATGCAACAATAAAATTGTAAGAAAGCCATATTGATTTTTTTTTTAATTACAATGAATAAAAATAATTTTTTTTTTAATATTATCGTCTCCGTGTATTGAATGTATAAAAATGAAATTTTTTTTTCTTTCTTCTATAAAATGTAAATTTTTAAAAAATTTCCTTTTTGATGCGTCAAGCTGATTGTAAGATAAAAGTGGATACATTTCACAGGACGATTAACTAGATCTACTCGACCGGTCAGTAGAAGAAGATATAGTTAATTTATTTTTCATTGGTAAATAAGATGCATTACTTACGCGTTCTCCTAATTCCTGGAGTCGCTGCGAGTGACTCATCCCCCATTTTCTTAGATATTGTCTCTGACAGTGTCTCATTTATGCTGTCGAACTTTGTACCTTTAAAACGAAAATTGATCAATACAAAATTGATACTATCCGAAACACGTGCTTTTACTAAACACGACACGTTTTATGAATGAAAAACAACGGTTTAGTTTGGAAAAAAAGTTCTCTCGTACCGTCGAAATCGTCGATTAACGGTTTTTTTTTCGCAGTGTATGGGAAACCGCCACAACTGTGTGTAAACATTTGTTGATTCGATCGATCAACCGTCGTATGAACTCAGGATTAGCGAATTAAATGATACCAAACGAACATTATGCCGATTAAAACATCAACACGAGAATGTGAGAGAATATTTCGATAAAAATTGTTGAACATCGACTTGTAATACAACAACAAAGAATAGACCGGTTTCATGCGGACCGCCGAATTCGGACACCATTTTTTATTTTGCAGCCCGCCCAAATACACCAGGTGTGTGTACGCGCATTGCATTTTATTCCTCCGACATCAGTCGTTAAAATTGATAAATTGTTCAATTCTTTTCACAAACTCACCTCGTCGGGTTTTTCTCGGTGACATTGTGCTCCACGTGTGATCTCTGTACTTTTCTTTCGTTCTAAAACTGGGGGCTTTAGCGAATTCGGTTTTATATTTTTCAACACGAAAAACAATATCACGTAGCAGGAAACGGTTTGGGTTTTGAAACTGCCGTTCGTAGCGCTGGCGAATACGATACAAAACGTCGAGACGATGAAACAACAACCTCCTCTTCTTCGAGAGGCCGTTCCCTCTCTGCTCCCCTTCAACGGCTCTTCTTTACGCTCGTTGGATATCGTTCATTTCGAATCTTTGCCGATTGGCCGAACGGAAACTTCGATAACGTTGGTAAACCAATTGGCACGGTGATTGTAACACCATTCCGTTGTCACCGAAAAATCGTCGTCGTTGTTCCCAAGAGCCCTTCGATATCTTGCTGTAAGTTCCATAATTACTACATTACGTAAATGTTCTGTGTGTGAGCGCAACTATTACGAACACAACCCGTCAAAAAGTGTCTGGAACACCGAGGACAAAAATTTTCACCACCATATTTTATTCGATCACAAGTTTTCACACTCGGCGAGCGATATAAAAAAGGTGAATTTCTTAGGGTAATCATAATTTTCACTGGTATTTCCGTGTGAAGCAACTTAGCTACATATTTCTATTTCGTTTCACCAAAAATAAAATTTTCTATCTTTTGATATGTACATCGATGCACAGACTTTCATCGAACTTTCGTCGTTCGACGGATTTAAGTCACATTTCTGCGTGTTCAATTAATCTTTCTTCGTTCAAGTTAATTCCCTCAACATCAATAACCGTGACCCATATTAACGCTCGACAATGCCAAGCATTACGAACAAAAATATCGATATAAATTTATTTTTTGTATATTAATAAACCTTTCAACATTTTTTCGTTTTCCAAAGACGAATCGTAATATTCGGCACAAAATCGTCTGGAAAGTTCCGTACATTATTCTGTTCTATTCAAACAATCATTAACAAATCAGAAATAAAACGAAACAGAAAAAATTTCCACGAGCCGATCGATGTTTTTGCATTTTTTTCGCGCAAATTGGAGACTGTTTTTTTTTTTGCGATTACTCCCCTATGAATTCAATGTGAAATAATACATTTTTGGTTTCGCGTAATGGAAACGGATCAACTGATAAAATAATGTAATAATAATATATAAAATATTTCTTCAGCAATCATGTCGACGGCAGACCGCAGAATGAAATATCCGTATACATTGCCTGCCAAAGTATGGACCTTCCCGTACGCTTATTACTACAAACACGCATGGATCACAAAGTACTATCTGATTGGATTGGCTCTCACAGCTCCGGTTATGTGGAAAATCACTCAGGGAGGTGAGTTTTTTTTTTTTTTTTTTTTTCAATTAATCGTAAAAATTGGTCCAAAATTCTGAATTGTACTTTTTTTTTTTCATGTCAGTCAACAGTCCTGGAAACAAAGCTAAGTGGGCAGAGATCAGAAGGAAACAATTCTCAGGAGAGAGTCATTAAATTCCGACACAGTTGTGTCGCGTAGCGATTTGTAAAAATGTATCCAAAATAAAAGTTGTTACGGATATTCCAAAGTGAATACATATGTAATATTGAAATGAATAAATCGTACATCAATGTTCCGTAAAATTTCATTATCACTTCTTATGCGAAAAAAAAAAAAGATTTCATGAATTGTTATCAATGAAAAATCGAGTTGAGATTCGGTTTTTCATAATTGATAACATCATAACGAGTATCACAAAAAAATTTACATTGAGTCTTAAGAATTCGCAAAAAATGTAAAGTACTTTTTACCAAATTAACGAATATCGAAAAAAAAAATTCTATTGTAGATGTTTCGCGAGAGGAAGGAAAATTTACGAAGGCACAAGATTTATTCAGTTTTGAAGGCGTTTATTACCAAATTAATTGTATAAAACATACATCATTACAAATGACTGTCTCGATTGCGCTGCACAATTCAATGGACAATAACATTTTTTTGTACCCTAAGATTTTACGTAGGCCCAGCCTAAAATTTTAAACGGCTCGAGATCTCGCTGACTTAATTGGTTTTTCGTTTTTTTTTTTTTTTTTTTTCAGATTTTGTTTGTTTCTCATATAAAAAAGAAGAAAAGAATGCTAAGTACCTTCGTTTCATCGACCGTCCGACCGATTTTTCGAACAGTACAATTTTATTAATAAAAATATCTTGTTTCGCAACAAAGCGCAACTCCGAGGACCAAACGAAAGAATTGCGGCGTTTATCGTCGCCACGGAGTCGCCAATGTTGTTTATCGTTAACGGCCTTAATAACGATGAATTCCATACAATTATTTTATCGGAAATCTATCGTTCGAAGGATTATACAATGAAAATTAAAATAATAAATAAGTGTTTATCGTCGAATGAGAAAAAAAATACGCGTCTGGAAAGAACGGAGAAAAAAATCCTTATTAATGGATTAACTATGATTAGAGAGAGAAAAAAAGGATATTATCGATACTTAGGTACTCAAACGAACTGAGTCCTCGATTGTACTGGCTTCGGTACGCAGGCGTATATCTTGTCTATTATACATGGTTTCCGCTCAGATCTTTTTTTTTCTACTCAATTCTTCGAAAAATCTGAGACCCACCATCTCTACGCGTTAATCTCCGGCAAATAATACTGCGCGCGACCGTATCTCAAATCGGTCCAACGAAAAAAGAAAACTAAACTCCCGATGTCCTGTGATCTAAAAACGGGGGATTTTTTTTCCGTCAATTAAAGAAGAAAAAAGATGCCGGATCGACGTTTTTTTTCTCGATCCGTGTAAAGAAGAGGCGAAGGGGGAGGATTTGTTTGTTTTTGTCTTCGTTTTTTTTTTTACCACGGCGCACGTCTTGATGAATGACGATATTTAATACAGCACATTTATAAGGTACTTCTGATTTGTGATTTTTTTGTTTGTTTGTTTGTCCGTTAAAGTTTTCGGCGTTTTAACTTTCGTAAGTTGAATCGTTGTCATCGTCGTCTTCTTCCTCCTCATCGCCGTCTTCTTCTTCTTCTTCTTCTTCATCGTCGTCCGGTTCCATATCTTCCTTTTGGTTCTGATCCTCGTCGTCGCTATCCTCCGTTTCGATACCGTTGTCCGTGAGACGTGGCTTCTTCGCGTCTGACGGTCGATCGTTCGTATCGTCGTCAACGATTAGACCCATCGATTGGCATTTTTTCTCGAAGTATTTCGACAAACGCATACCGGCTCTGTGAACAAAACTAATTTTACAAAGACATAGCCGAACTCTCGGCACTGAGAGAACACTTCGTGCGTTCGGAGGCCAAAGATTATGCGATTTTATTTTTCGTATTTTTTTTTTAATGACATTGGATCGTTGGCGGATGAAAGACAATCGGACAGTTGACATAAAACCATTCCGCTTGATCGACATACGAACGATCGGCGCCTTATCTTGTGCCCCCGGAAATACGAAGCTACAGTGTTAACATTACAGGTGAAAAACACGGAAATCTAAGATTTTAACGTTTAATTTAAATTTCATGCAACATCAACTCTCCAGCCGCTGACAGCCGATACGCAGGTCGACGAGATTGAGTCAATCGTGCATTACAGTTTTTTTTATGACGAAATGAAAAAACAGTAAAAAAAAAATAATGTTCTCGAAAATTTTTCGAGCAAAATTCGAGAATCGAATTCGATTATCGATTTTTTTTCCAAAAAATGTACAATCTGTAGACATTTTTTACGTATATGTTTCTCATACAATTTTAACCTCGTAGATCTTCGAAAAATCTGTTAAAATCTGTATAAATTCTTGGAATTATTTTTATTTTAATAGGATGCAACGAGAAAAAAGGGGCATCGGTTTGTTATTAATAATTTGCTATCTACGATCATAGGTCTTGCGAAAGATTGTCAATAGCGCGCGACTCCAATTTACAATGAATTTTTAACGTTTATCGACGAAATTACAATTTAATGCATAAAATAAACGATAGAAAAAAAATTTACGTTCAATTTAATGAACGAATTTATGCATCAAAATTTTCAGTTTTTTATTACGTTATACTTTCGTATTGAAGGATTTTAATCGGGTAGCCGAATAGAAAAAATATCTTCAAGATAATTGGAGACACGTTCTTTCGTCTATAAAGCGAAAAAGCGTCGTAGTTTCAGTTTCGATGTACAAAAAAAAGTTTAAAAAAAAATCGAACGATTGTTTTTAGTCGATAAAAGAATATGGCGAAATATCGTCGAGGCGAACAAGCAAAACGGTTCATCAGCAACATATCAAAGATAAATTATATCGTACATACAATCGATTAAATGTTAAGCGTAAACATTTAAACTGTTAAAGACAACAGAAACAACGAAAAAAATGAACAAATAATGGTTAGTAAAAAGCTTCGGCTGTCTCTGGCGTCCGAACCCCAAAGAGATATAAAAAGTCGATTGTTCATCTCGACGCTACTCACTTGTATACGGAACTGTGTTCTTTGTTGTATGTGTGACAATTGTCGAAAACCAATTGGCAATCGCCGATCAATTGTCGTGAAGTTTCGTATTTTCCATTCTCGAGTTTCTGTTTTATCGTTCCAAAGTCCATTGGTTTCTTTATGTATTCGTAGTAATCCGGTACTTCGTCGGTTGTAACGGGAGACAGAAAGGGCCACGAATCCCTGTGATGCATCACGTCGGTGAGTAATTCCTTTAGAGACGCTGTTGTCGATTTCTCTTCGACGTTCGTCGCGGCCCTCTTCGCCGCGCGTCTCGTCTGACGAGGAGCTGTATCCTCGGATGCGCTACTGTCTGCGATTGGAAACCGCACGGATATTCAATAACGTTGAAATTTCGGGCAAATGTTTTTTTTTTCTATTTTTTTCATTTCGGGTAGAAGTATTGACAAGTTGAATTAAAAGAGATGGTAATGAGAAAATGAGGATAACAGCGACTTTGAAGCAGTAGAAACTTAGATAAGATTGTGTTGTGGAACTTGCGAAGCGCTCAGCCTGCATAATTAATTTTTGCCGTCACGTTTTATTGTTTTTTGTTCATTTCGGCGAAATTATTGGAGATCTCAAGGGCACTCGAAAAACGAAAATGTGTGCCATTCGTAATTCACTATAATGCGGGCAGACAAAACGAAGCCTACGAAATAGCGAAAGCAGTTTTGTGTGCGAAGCTCACTAAAATAAATTGCATTTGATGACTTGTAACCCATTTTAGGCTTTAGGTTTCTTGTTATTGTGAATGAAGCAAAGAATAGAGCAACGAGAAACGCAATCCAAAAATCTAAGCAATACTGTCGAAACGAAATGAAAAAATCGAAACAACGCCGTCGAGAAAAAGAAATTTTAATCGAAGCGATGACATCGAAACGAAATGAAAAAAATCGAAGCGTCGCCTTCGAAACGAAGCCATCGAAACGAAATGAAAAAAAAAAATCGAAACGACGCCGTCACAAAAAAATAAAAAAATCGAGTCGACGCCGTCGGAACGAAATGAAAAACGAAGCGGAATGAAAAAAAGAAAAAAAGGAAGCGAATAACGGCGATTGAATGATATCATTGACGACGGGGTGTTATACAGACCGTCCCAATCGGCGGATTCTGTAGTGAGAAGACTCTTGACGAAGCCGTGGATGCGGGAGCGCGCCGCAGCCGCGCACAACCTCTCCGTGTCCCTCTCTCTTTCTCGCCCCCGAGCTATCAAACACACATCCAAAGCTAAGTCGTGTCTTCTCACTTTGTAAAGCGTATCTACCCGCAATAATTCTCGTGCCAATCGCGCGGATTCGTTTGCACGATTTATTTTTTTTTTCACCATCAACAGAAGCAAAGCCTCTCAACACGATCCTCGTTTATTTCAAATCGTCAATTTTTCGTCTAATTAATTTCGTCACTTCACTGTTAAAAAAATGAGAAATTTTTGCGCATAAACCGAAAAACTAAATTTGAGGGAAATTAACAATGAAAAAAATGTACTTCTGTATAATAAAATTAAAGTAAATTATTAATGGTAAAAAATTATCTACAGTTTTTAATATAATTTACATTAATTTTTCATCATAATAGTCCGCTAAATTTAATTAACCGGTTTATGCATTAAAACTTCCAGTATCGATGTATCGAATATCGTTTTTTTTAACAATGTTACAGTGTCATTCCCGAATAAAAGGGTTAAAGTAACACAAGAAAATTAAAATGAAAGAAACAGTTGCGACACAAACGAAACATGACGATATGAAAAAAATGAACGAAAGGTGTTATTATATTCGCGAAGGGAAATATCGCCTATTAAAAAGACATTAAAAAATATTTCTTTAGAGTGGAAAAAATTATCAGAAGAGAATAGTAGAGTTATGAAAATTAAAAACACCGGATCCCCAAAATTCGCAAAATGGTTGAATATTATCGTCGTATAAAATAGATAAGTAAATAAATAAAAATCCCACCGATTCTGCTGGAGTGTTTTCTCGGATTTTTGCAATCCGCACAGATCCATTTTCCGCGGGGAACTCTGGATAACGGGGGTTCGAGGCAATCGATATGGAAGTGTTGCGGACATGAATCACAGGCCACCAATCGCCCGTTGCTTCCGCAGGCTGTGCAAAGCGGTTCGGCCTTTGATCTACGAAACATTTTTCGTTTTATCATTATGAAAATTTAATCGACACGATTTCGTCGATTGTTTTTTGTTTGCCGAACTTATTAAATTACTTACGAATCTTCTTCGCTATCTCTATCCTCGTCATCGTCCTCATCCATGTCTTCGTCATCGCCGTTCTCCGCGTCACCACCGTCGCTATCGGGAACGCGTTTCGCTCGATTGTGTCGCGTTTCTTTGGTCAGCGATGTTGTTTCCTCCTCCGACTCGTCTTCGAATTTTTTACGCTTCTTTAGCTTTTCTTTTGGTTTTGTTTCTCGAGGCTTACAGTCGACGCAGAACCAGTCGCCTTCTGGTACAGTCTATCGATTATATAAGAAATAACATAAATCAATAAAAAAAAAAAAAATACTAAACACGTCGTTATCGCAAATGTTTCAAATAAATTGAATTAAACTAAAAAAAAATTAAACATAATTTTTTTTTTCATTCAATTCAACTCCAAAAAATTTTAATAGTGTTCTTTTTTTTTATAAAATAAAATCAAAACTGCGCAACTTACGGTCAATTTTGGTTTCAAACAATGAAGATGGTGACCTTTATTACATCCATCACAGAGAAGCATATTTTCGGCGTTTCTACGCCTCCTGCATATGCGGCATCGAGCATTAGTGGCGCTTTTACCCCACGCGACTTTATTCTCCAGTGTGTTAAGATGTACAAAAAGTTGTGACCAACTGGTCGACGCCATAAGTGACTGTTCCCATCTTTCGCGACTTTCGTCGAATGAAAATTTCTCCTTATCATCAACGCCTACAGGTTTCTTGAGAAACTTTGTCTCAACAGCGTTGGATAATTGAAGAATAGCGCACGCCATTTGTCTTATACTCGTTTGTTGTTTAGGATCGATACTCGGCTCGTTTTCGCTCGGAGGTCCCAAATATCTTCCAGGATCTCGATAAACTTTAGTCCCCGCGGATCCGAGCTCCGAATCCGGTGTACCGGGTCTGCTGTTCTTCGATTCGCCTTTTAATTTCTCCAGTGCCGTGTGCGACGGTACTTCAGCCTCTGTTTCGTTTGGTCCGTAAACCAATTTATCGCAACTTTTGTCGTATCCCCCTTTCGTTATCGCGTCTCTCCACGCATCGCGATCTTTTACCTTCAATGATCCCAAAAAGCCGATTTTCAACTTGTCTTCGAGATCGAGTATCGAGTCGCGCAGCGTGAGTTCCATCACGTCGTCGATAGCGACGTCCGCGGGGAAATTCAGATTTGTGCTCTCAACTTTGTTGCTCTTTCTGGAAGCTTTTGTCGTCGTGTCCTTTGGTGGAGTGGTAAACTGATAGAGAAAAAAAGATAAAATGATGTGATTATCGAAGAATTATCGAGGCGATTATTGATTCTCATTGATACTCACTATTTCAGGATTGAGTTTGTGCTTTGGACAATTTTCTATGACCGCAAGTAAGCTATCGGTTTCGTGAATCAAATTATTCTTGAGTTCGCCTTCACGTATACCGCGTTTGTTGAGACCACTTATCAAAGCCTCGAGATCTTCGGTTTTTCCGTAAAAACTCCATTTCGGTCCGTTTCTCTTCCAGTGTACTGGACACTCCTTGTCGCCGGTACACGACATAAGGGTTCGTCTTGCGTCCGACGAATCTTGTTTATTATCTTTTCTCGGTGATTTAACACCGTTCTTATCGACGAAAGTAATTTTTTTCGGTGATTTTGATTCCTTGTTAACGTTGTTTTCTTTATCGCTTAATTCGTCTTCGAATTTGTTTCTTAAATACGTGTAAGCGGCGGCGTCGCCGTCTTGAAGCTCAGGCAGGTATGGCGTACCGTCGCGCAGACAATTTCCCGGCCACCACTCGTCGTTCTCGACGAATAAACCTGCGATAACAACAAATGTATCGTTATTGATGAACGAGAAATTCGATTATTGATTTCAACTTACCGGGAATAGAGAGGAATCGCCAGTATCGACGATGCGCGCGATCAGCGCCGAGATACAACATCATTTGATCGTCTCGAGATGCTTGTCGCAGTTCCGTAAGTTTATTCTCGTATTCCTCACGCTTTTTTTCCTCCTCACGGTTTCCACGGGTTATCTTTTTTGGTATTTGCTCGACCGCCAAATCCGGTTCGACTTTGCCATCCTTTTCCCGTTCCTTCATTCTCTCCCTTTCCTCCCGTTCTTTCTTCTGTTCGGCTATTAGAAAGGATTTTAACTCTCTTCTCGCTTGATGAACCTTTTCATGACGTTCCTCTATCACATCGCGTATTGATGCGAATGTTAGCAATTGATTTATAAGACATATCGCTACGCTAAGCCTGTCTTCGAGATCGAATTCGCAGACGCTGCGATGTCCGAGTGTACGAAGTATACGTGCCTCGTTCATTCGCATTTGCAAAGCTGGGTCGTCGTGATTCGTGTAACCACCTGCGAAAGACAATGATAGTCAAAAAATATCGAAATTTTAATTTTTACGTGAAAATTTGGAATTCGTAATTTCGATTAAAAAAAAAATTAATTTTTCATTTTTTCTTAAATTTTTTGACGAAATATTGTTAAATTGTTACCTCGTTGGGAATATCGCCATTTGGAAGCCGCTTCGCTTATTCGGCCACCCGAACTGAGAAGATGTTGACGAAGAATTTCGCTTAAGGTCACGTGATCGAGAGTTATTTTGGACAATTGACATCCCTGCTGTGTCTGACACCAGGACGACGCCATCGTAGCGAGTTTAACGGCTTCCGCCATCGACGAAACTCCGTGATCGATGTTCACCTCGTCGACTCCATCCGCCGCATGAATTTCGTCCTCTTCCTCCGCTTGATACTTAAAAATACTCGATAACAATAACTGAAGAAGATCGCTCCACGGACCGGAAGTCTCCTTAATCAGCATTGTTTTTTCCAACACATCGAGATTTATACCACTCGGAAAATACGTTGAAACTTCGAGCTCATCGTCGAAGAAGTGCAGGAACTCGAGAATCATCGCGAAATCGCCGAATCTCTCATTTGGTATATCGCACTTAATGGGTGTCGCTTCGTGCAGCGGTCGCAAATCCTCGCACTCGAGATCCTCACGCGGTTTGTTCCATTCGCGAACGTAAGCCGCAAGCGCGGCGAGTTTCTGTTTCTCCTCCTTTTTACGTTCGCGACTCTCCATACGCTCCTCTTTACGCTTTGCTTTTGCCTCGAGAGCGCGAGCTTTCGATTCCTCTTTGAATTTTCCATTTGCTCTGAAAATAAACACAAGATAAGCATTTTTTTTATTGTTTTTTTTTATTTCTAATTTTTTAAATTTTTTTTCGCTTTTTTTGCCTTTACCTCGGCTTACGGAATTTTTTAACGACGATTCCACTCTCATTCAACTTTCGTAGAGGATCCGGTTTTTCGAATTGTCTGTGTTTCGTCGGATCAGATGTGAGAAACTTATCCAAAGTTTCTTGTTTGTGTTTTACCAGTCTCTTCGGTTGCGGAGTGAAGTCCGGCAATGGTCCCGCGAATATTGTATCGAATCGGACTTTAGCTATTCCGTATTTTTGTTGAACGCTCTCCTAAAATTGAACGTATATATTCCAAAGAAACTTCGTCATTAACACATTTTTTTCACCGTAAAATAGAATAGATAAATTTAGAGCCATAGATCGAATTTCGATAAATCGATTTTTATTTCGAATTTTTGTTTTCGATTTTTTTTCGACATATCGATTTCGTAACCATTGATAGAATTTTTCTCGTCTTACGAAAAAGGATCAGTTTTCCATGCAAATTTCATTACCTTGACGACCCAACTACCATTGGCGCTTTGTTCGCAAAGCAATCGCAAGAATATCTTATTGCGTTCTCTGCTGTAATGTTGTTTCCTTCTTCTTACTTGTCCGGCCTCCACAATCATTAATTGACTGACATCGGATTCCCCGCAATCCAACTGCTCCACTTCGTATCTGAATAACTTTGCTGGGGGGTGATACTGTCTGTCCTGCGGATTTCTGTTCGAAAAAACAACAACAAAAAATTATTATTAACGTCATTTGCATTTAAATAAACAATTTCACGTCGGATCGCGCGGATAACGGTTCAGAATGGCCAGTAAATCAGACGAAACAAACTTCCTAATATTTTCAAAAAATTTCGTGACAAAGTATATACGATCAATAGAATGTCTACTTATCAATAGTTATAACTAATTTGAAAGCGCGACCTCCGATCTCCGATTTTTTTACTTTGAAAAACCGGAAAAAAAAATGTCGAATGTTAAAAAAAGAACTTCTTAATTCAATGTTTCGATTTTTTTCATTTTCCTAATGGCTTAAAAATTTCCGCATTTTTTCAATTTTTCCGTGATAATTACCATTCTGCAAGTTATTTTGATAATAATAATTCATAGATGCAGACCTGTTGATTTCTTTATTGTGGGCCTTTATCTGTGCCTCAGTGGGTTCAATTACTTGAAGAACGTGGCATTCGCACCACGAATCCTCCGTAAAACTTGCCTCCACCATTTCGCCAACGAAATAGCGGTCCCTTGCAAACTGATAGACATCTTCGATCATTTCGTTGAACGAAGTTCTTGCGGTTCTGTTAGCCAAGTACAATATTGGAATTCTTAACTGTAATTTAAAAAAATAATTTTTTTTTTATTAATTCGACAAAACAATTGAATGATTGAATAGTTAAAATTAATATTCGTACCTCCATTGGAAATTCTTTGAGACTTTTTTTAGCGTTTTCTTCGCATATCAGCGCTTCTTCAAAGGTCATATTGGTTTTGCCGGTGATGCTACATGACCAAATTGTCGAGTTGCATAATATGATTCTCTCACAGAATTCGCTGAAAAATTCAAAGATTTTTATTCACTGTTGTGACATTATTTGTTTGTTACAAATGAAACATCAGTTCATTATCTTTGAATGAAAAAGAAAGAAATTTGATAAGTCTTTTGTCAATATGCAACGAAATAATGAATAAGTATGGTAATTGGTTGTGAAAAAAAAAAGGAAAACGAAATTGAAAGAAAAATGCTATGAAAAATAGGTGGTCGATTGAGTTCGAGATGTTGCGTATCTAATGGACGAGAAACCGTGCATAGTCCGCACGTAATGCGCGATGCATCATTTTGCGTTTGAGGACGCGAGAAAATGAAATAATTAAACGGCGATCGAAAGAACGCCGCGATGTAGTGGAATCGGTGAGTAAACTCTTGTACCGGGAATAATAAACGATAACAATGCAAGTTCATTGAATCGTAATGACGAATAATCGCGAAAAGGGTTAAATGGATCGGGTTGAACGAGAGGACGTTCGATGTATCGTCCCTCGAGTGCCGAGGGCTGTCATGCGAACTTACGTGTAGTCCTTGAAGACCTCGTTGGTAACCTCGCAGTGGAAGACCTCGTCGTCGTCCTTGTAATCAGATGATACGTGAAGCCGTTGAAACGGCTTTTTCTTGAAGAGCGGCATCGCTCGGCGAGTACTCCAGGCCGCACGTTTTACAAAGAACTATCCCCGTGGCAAGAAATCAATCGAGCGATCGCGAGACACGGCGGAGAATCTACGTTCTTTCCGGGAAAGCGCGGACGGAACCACTCGACACTAGACGGTATCGGTGGTCAGTGGCGATGGGAGACAAGTGCACCCACGTTTTTCACACCGAGTAATAACGCGATATACCGATTGCACGTTCAAGTTCACTTGTCCGAACGAAACCTCATCGTGTGACAAAACGTCCACCGATTTATCGTCAAACCTCTCGCAACTTCGTGACAATGCACGATTTTTTTTTTAACAACCTTTTCTCGTGCCAAGCGCGAAGCGTACACACACCTGGCCTGCTGGCAGACTCGAGGCGCGCGCGACCTGCCGCCGCTACTCTTGCCGCTGGATAACTTGACCCAATAGCTCGGTGGTCATTGGTGCTTTTCGTTTCGATCGGTGTGGTAATACCAACATTGACGATTCGACTTTGGCGCCGTTTTATCCGGACAAATATTCGTGCTTTTATCAATAACGCGATATTTCGAACAGCTGACTGTCAGCACGAATCGAAATGACGGATGAAGGATACTCGATTTATTTATTTCTACGATATCATTAATAATACGCACACATTCTTGGAGCGTTAATTCGTGGAAAAATTAAAATGTTCGATAATTATGCGAGTTTTCATTTACTTCGGTTGGTGTAAATGATAAGCGAACGACCAATCGGCGAACAAAAGGAATTGGCGGGAGATGATGGATGGCGGTGAATCGGGAATTACTATTTAGCGGGAATTCTCGATAATCTTTTTGCATCTCGTAACATATAGGTAGGCGAATCGCTTTATAAATTGTGACCAATACAACCCTGCAGAAAGTCTAAAGAGCACTTTGTCACTGAGTCGTTTGCGCCATCGGAGAAAAACATCCGCGCACCAGACGAAAAATATCAACCGGAACCGATACCACCGTACACTCAAAGTATTTTATAGAAAAGGTTTTTGACAACAAACCAAGATGACCGAAATTAAATTTTTTCTTATGAATTTTTAACAATTTGCGGGCCCGAGATTATTTCGGTAAAAGATAAAATAATCTCGCCGAAATGAAATCGCCGGGAATCGCCGGATGATTTTCGTATACGATTGCCCGAGCCTAATGCACATTATATAGCAAACAAGTGTTTAAATGCCGGAATGATTTATATGATTTTGTACTAAACCCGACGACTCGCCGGGAGATTCGAAGATTATTGTAATCTACATTCCGGACGGCTTAGTAAATACTGGGTTGCAATTGCAGAGCCGTTTTGATTTTTGAATTTATCGTCCACAATCATTCCGGCATTTAAACTTGTCTGATATATAATATGCATTCGGCTCGGGGAAATCGTATACGGAAATGGCATTTTGGCGAGACTATTATGTCTATTTTACCGAAATAATCTCAGGACCGCAAATTGCTAAAGGTTCATAAGTAACATTTTTATTTCGGACATCTTGGTTTGTTGTTGTCGAGAACCTTTATCTATAAAATACTTTGAATATACAGTGGTATCGGTTCCTATATGTTAGGTTCATTCACATATAGGTAGTTCTACTACCTATACGTTATTACCCGCTAGATTACGTAGTGCGCATGCGTTATTAGAGCGAGAGAAGTCTCTTTCTATCTCTGTCGCACAGAGGAGCACTCGATCACAGCGCTCCTTGCGACGCTTCTTCGAATTGTGAGTCATCCCACCATCGGAGTTTCCAGACCTGTAGGTATGTCGACCGTGATCGCGACGTTCACACACTCGAAGAGCTTTGATCGAGTATTGTATAATCCGCGCTTCACAGCAGAGGCGGCAGAGCGCCACTTGTCGCGTAGGCGCGATACGTCTAATCTGCTATCTGCTAGAATTTGTCAAGTGAACGTTGGATTACTTTGTGGAACAGTTTTTTTATCGTAATTACTATGGTAAGATTTTATTTTGTTCGCTGCACGGTAAAAACGAAAGTTGATCGGTATGAGAAAGTGCTTTAAGCATCTGCAGTGGCGATCGATAACTCAATTATAAAATAGATCGAAACACGGTGTTAGACCCCCGAGGTTACTCCCATCGAACGAGGTTAATCTGACATTCGAATCTTTCGAACGCTTGTGAATTGACACTTGTAATATTTTTTTTCATTTCCCCGAATTAACGCATTCGCTTTGATTCATTTTTTGCAACGGAAAAAGGAGTTTTGAACGCTTATTATTTAACAAACATACCATTCTTTTCGATCCCGCATTCAAATCCTTTCGTGACATGTATTTCTCGCTTTCAAAAGAAACTAACTTAATCTCGAGTTACACAAGAAACAAGAAACATTTTTTAATAACAATTGAGTCTCTCTTGCAATTGTTTTACATTTTCTCGTCGTCGTAAAATTGTTCGGAATTTAAGGTTAGACCTCTCGAGTGCGAGACACAAAAATTAAGAGGAAAAAAATGTTATTACGATAGCCGAATAAATAATTCTAATGATTTCGGGTTCACAAAGAAACCAAAGGTTTCACTTTACTTGACTATACAAACTGAATGATGTTCTCGTTGATATCGTTCAACATTTTTTGAAGTTTAAACAGAGTTACTTGCCTCCGCAGCCTCATAATATTAATGTATTCATAAAATTATTTTCGTGTTACCGTTCTCCTAAATAAATAACAAATAAAGAAAATTTGTGTGTAGGGAGATGAGCATTAAAGGGTTATTCTTGGAATTATTATTATTATTATTAAGTCTTTTTTCATCTTGCTGAATAGTAACTTTATAAAAATGTATGCGAAGCTTCGTAACAGCAATGCGTAAACTCATAGAAAAACAAAGTATTGGTTTTATCTCAGTTGGGAGACTTGCATTACTTTTCAACAATTTTTTTGCATACAGATTGCGTAGAGCGTAGATGGAGTTGATGCACGTTTGAGTTGAAATGCTTTTTTAGCATGTTGATACCTGAAAATCCCCCTGGTAGGTATCTTTATTCTTCTCGCAGCCAATGACGCCTGTGATGTCGGGCGTCGAGGAGCAGGAGAAACTGCTGGAGGATGCCATTGGCGTCGTCAAAGTGCAGGCCTTCCAGATGAAACATTGTCTCGATCATAACAAACTTATGGACGCCCTGAAACACGCCTCCACTATGCTGGGAGAACTGAGAACTTCCCTTCTCAGTCCTAAAAGCTATTATGAACTATGTATCCTTTTAAAAAAAAATTAATTAAATCACAACATTTTGTACTATCGATAAAAAAAATCCACCCAAGTAATGCATTGGGTTTTCACTTCAAATTTATATTCACAACAAAATTATTCTAATGGCAACATCGTTATTCACTGAGAATTGAAAATAATGGCAAGATTATTTTATGATGTAAAATGCCAAAAAAAAAAAAAATTTGTCAACCATTTTGGTTTATTTTGATTTTTGTAAAAGATTTCGTCAACTTTTGTTTGATTTTTGTTCAATTTTTTGCGGGAACATAACGTTTTTATGTTATGTTCCTGCAAAAATGTACGAAAAATCGTTGAAGTTTATTGTTCCACTGAGCATTTGGGGCATAAAAATGATTACAAAGCAAAAACGAAATTGTTGGGAAAGAATCGTGAAAATTCGCGAACTAATTGGAATATCGTAATTTTCTTTAAAAAATTTGTAAACAGACATGGCAATTACTGACGAGTTACGACACTTAGAGATATACTTGTTAGACGAATTTCAGAAGGGCAGAAAGGTTGCTGATCTCTATGAACTCGTGCAGTATGCTGGAAATATTGTGCCTCGTCTGTGAGTACACGACAAATGAATTCTAATACATTTTTAACTATGAAAAACATTTTTCTAAAAATTTCAAACAGTTTAACACAATTATTGCGACAATTTACTTAATTTACGTTTATAATGGCTCTATTTCTCGTCTAAATTTTGCATCAACCAAAATATTACATTCAACATTAATTTCGATGTTTCAGATACTTACTCATCACAGTTGGTTTGGTTTACATAAAAACGAATCCGTGTCTGAAAAGAGATTTATTACGAGATTTGGTAGAAATGTGCCGAGGCGTTCAGCATCCTCTGCGGGGCCTTTTCTTGCGCAATTATCTCCTTCAATGTACTCGCAACATACTTCCGGACGTTTCCGAAGGAGACGACGAGGAGGGAACTGTACGTCGTAGATATTAGTTCTAAAAAAACAACAAAATAGATTAATCTTTGCGAAATTTCGAATGCCTAGTACATTTGTATTCAGGTCCGCGACAGTATAGACTTCGTACTGATGAATTTCGCCGAGATGAACAAATTGTGGGTTCGAATGCAACATCAAGGACACAGTCGGGATCGCGAGAGGAGGGAAAGAGAACGGGAAGAACTGAAGATTCTCGTCGGAACAAATCTCGTTCGACTGAGTCAACTGGAATCGGTTACTCTCGATAAATACAAAAAGGTGATTTTTGTTTCTCGGTATACTAATATAATTTATCATTTTTCTAAAGTTTAATCAAAAATAATTTTCTTAAACTGCAATTATACAATAATTAATAAATAAATTTAAATTTATCAATTTCTATAATTGAAAATCAGATATTCTCGAAAATTGTGTTCGTCATTTTTTTTTTCGTTAAATTTTCGACGGAAATTCATAAAAAAGTTGCAACTCTTATTCAGAATTTTTTGGGACGATTTTGTACTGTTGAGAAAATAATTTCATAATTTTATCATTGGGAGATTATTCCCAGGAATTAAATTAATCGATTATTAACGAAAGATATTATCATAGCTCGTGCTGCCGGGTATTTTGGAACAAGTTGTGAGCTGCAGAGACGCTATTGCTCAAGAATACCTAATGGAATGCATCATTCAGGTAAGCTTTGCTATATTAACGATTTCAATATCGACGTTTCTCGCGCTTATTGTATTTTTAAATTTTACGATGTAATAATTTCGATGATTCTTCAAGGTTTTTCCGGACGAATTTCATCTGCAAACATTGAATCCCTTTCTTAAATCGTGTGCCGAATTACACAACGGCGTTAACGTGAAAAATATCATAATATCGCTGATAGATCGACTCGCGACGTTCAGTCAAAGATCCGATGGTGTTGGTGGACCCGGCAGTCCCAGTCAAATCCCCGGAATTCCTCAGGACGTCAAGCTATTCGATGTATTCAGCGATCAAGTCGCAACTATCATTCAGGTAACAATAATGCTAAACATCTGTTATTTTTTCGATAGCGCATTTAAATTGCTAAAGACTAAATTACAAATGGCGTGTTATCAAAACGACGAAAATAGTCCAACCGATAGTAAAAACATTAGTATTTCGATATTAAAATGCAATAAATAAAAAAAATTGATATTTCTCGCTTCTCTATCTCGATGTCCGTTCGATGATGACTCGATACTACACTACCATTGATAGTCCGTGATGTTTAAATGCACAGCTCTTACTCATCTAGTTTAAGTCTGAGAACGGCGTCGCTACTTCGGCGCATCATTCGCAACTGAATATGAAATTTTCCGAAGCAACGACATTAACTTCTTCCTCATTATATATATTGTATTTATCTCTCTATATATAAACGAGAGACTCTGAAAAAATATGTATGCCTGCGTCGCTCATAGAAACTCACAGAGACTCTCATCCACGCTCATAGGCACTCACAGTGACTCGTAGCACTCATAGATACACACAGATACTCACGGACACTCATTTAGCTTAAGTCCCTTAGACTAACAATCCATTCGACAGACTCAGATTACTCAGATTAGTGCCTCTGGATCCCGAAAAAAAGACCTGCCTAGGAATATTTGTAGTGATTAACCGTGAACCGTTCGTTAAACCGGTTGAAAACGCAATGCGAGCGAGCGAAGCGCGCGAGCCACAATAACCTGCCAGTACTATATATATTTTTTATCGGTTTTGTTTTTTATACACAAGAACTGCGTCGACTCTGCCGCTGAAACGCGGGTCAACGAGTATCAGTGTTCTGAAAAGATTAAAAAGCATTCGCCTTGAGATGCGTATGTAGGTAAAGAAATGTGTGATATCCATGAAAAAGCATTCGGGCAGTTGTCGCAAGTTTTCTTCGAAGATCGCATCGACGGTGTTAATATTCTTCTCGAGAATTTTTATGACGATTCGTTAATTGTATTGATTTCGGCGGATTTTCCGGAAAAAAAATTGTAAAATCAATTTCTTAACTAAGTCAGTAGCTGTGCGTTCCGCTAGAAAAGCTCACGTTTTATTCTAAAATCGAATTTATTTTTTAGACCCGACAAGACATGCCGCCCGAGGATATAGTTTCGCTACAAGTTGCTCTCATAAATTTGGCCCACAAATGTTATCCCGAGAGAGTCGACTATGTGGACAAAGTATTATTTACGACAGTACAAATATTCCAGAAGCTCAATGTAGAAAAGTAAGTCATAAACTTCGAACTCTCTTACTGTTTTTTTGTTTTAATTTTGTATATTTACATTTAATATTTTTTTCTATATCTTTCATAGACTGGAATACAACAGTGCGGTATCGCGAGAATTAGCGAGATTAATGAAAATCCCAGTTGACAATTACAAAAACATACTGACGGTACTGAAGTTGGAACACTTTGCCCCGCTTCTCGAATATTTCGACTACGAGGGTAGAAAGCTACTCGCCGTTTACATAATAACGAATATCTTGGACAACGAGACGCTGATACCGACGCAGGAACAAGTGGACGCGATACTTTCGGTCGTTGCGCCGCTTGTTCAGGATCAACCGGATCAGCCGAGTATCGAGGAGGACCCCGAGGATTTCGCCGAAGAACAGGGTCTCCTCGGTCGACTGATTCATCACTTCAAGTCGGAAACCGCTGATCAGCAATATATGATACTGAGCGCAGCGAGGAAGCACTTCAGCGCCGGTGGCAACAAAAGAATCAAATATACGCTTCCCCCGATTGTTTTTCAAGCTTATCAGCTCGCGTTCACTTACAAAGCTCTCAAAGATCAGGTTTGCATTTTTTTTATGTCATTAATTTTGTCTCGTTACCGATATCGCTGATTTTTAATACTATTCGTATGACTATAATTTCATAATATTTCGCAATTTCCAATTATTATTACAGGACGAAATGTGGCAAAAAAAATGTCAAAAGATCTTTCAATTTTGTCACGCGACGATAACGGCTCTGATGAAAGCTGAACTCGCCGAATTGCCGCTGAGGCTATTTCTTCAGGGAGCGTTGGCCATCGGTGAGATAAGATTCGACAACTTCGAGATGGTTGCTTACGAATTCATGAGTCAAGCATTTTCGATTTATGAGGACGAGATAAGCGACTCGAAAGCACAGCTCGCGGCAATTACCCTCATCATTGCTACTTTCAAACAGATGAGCTGCTTTGGCGAGGAAAATGCCGAACCAGTGAGAAATCAGTGTGCGCTTTACGCGAGCAAACTGTTGCGTAAACCCGATCAGTGCCGTGGCGTTGCCACTTGTTCTCATATCTTTTGGTCCGGAGGAAAGGAGGTAATTAATTCTTTATCAAAAAAAATTCTTTATTTTTATACATTATAAAAATAAATAAAAGTAATCATAATAATGATTATTTATGCGCATTTTAATTATTAATAAAACATTTTTCTTATAATTTTTTTTACGTTCCTAATATTCGAATTTTATCGATCAGACGCAGGATGGAAACAAAGTGTTGGACTGTTTGAAAAAAGGCATTCGAATTGCAAGCCAATGTATGGATACTTCGGTACAAGTGCAGCTATACGTCGAGCTTCTGAATCACTATATCTACTTTTACGAGAAAGAAAACTCGTCGGTAAGTCTCAGTGAAACAGACATCGGTTATCTCGTAATAAGTAACTGAATAGATCGACAAAAGATATATTAAATTTTGTTTATCGATTTTTCAGGTAACTGTACAAATTCTCAATCAAGTTATCGCTAAGATAAAAGAAGAATTGCCGAATTTAGGTGTTAGCGAGGAAACCGAACAAATACAGAAGCATCTCGCCAACACGTTGGAACATCTGCGAAACCGAATGAGATGCACGGAGACCGAGGGACAGTTGTATCAGGGTCTGGTACTCTAATAATCACTGCAGCTAAACAATACATCGCTATTTCCAATTTTGTACATAAAAATAATTGTTTATCAAATCGGGCGTAAACTCTTTGGCAGTCGAAGTCAAAGATTATAAAATTGACGAAATAATATATTTTACGTTGCTGTGTATGAATTTATCGAAAGTGAAGTATTCGTCGCCCCCTGCGAATAAAAAAAAAATAATTTAGTAAAACCATAAATGTTTATGGATAAAGATCATTGCAATCATGTGTAATCGTTAAGTTTGTATATTTCTCGAAATAAAATTATTATAGTCTGTATCGATGTATATGTGGCCAATGCGTTCCCGAAATTGTACTCCGATTTAATTCACTTTTTGCATGTAGCAGTGTCTCGATCGTTTTTTTTTAACGAACTCCACTCCAACTCTCTCTCCACTCTCCACTCCAACTCGACTCCAAATTTTTGTCGAGTACCTGGAGTCAAATGATTAATCATTTATACGCGATCGCGTTTCACATCTTAATTTTTTCTTTCAGTACTTCCAGAGAATTAAGGGGTTTTGTTTTGACCGACAGTCGACGTAATTGTTTTGAACATTGCAAAAACGCGCGCCCGTCCTGAGCGACTCTCGTCGCGCTTGTCAAACACACACTTGTTGACCATTGTCGTCGCGGCAATCCGCGAGAGTAGACGCCGCAACAACACGTGTAGCGGGTCGGGTTCGATTAATTTTGTATTTCAAGCATATATTTCATCGAATCATCATGGGCAAGGGACGCAGACACAAGCCGAAAAAGAACTTCGCCGAGAAACGTCGCGAGAAGCAAAAGGTATGTTTTTGTTTTTTCTTTTCACGTTTGACGATATTTAATCGTTCGTAGAGGTTATGTTGCCGATTCAAAAACCATTATTTTCAATTCAACGCACGATACTTACGACGGAAAAGATTTATTAGTCACATTTTTAATGATTTTAGTGTCGGTGACATATTAATTCCGCTTTTTTTCAACAAATTCATTCGTGTTTAATAACCTTTTCTTTTTTTTTTTTTTCGTAAATTATTCCGATATTTCGTAGAATAAGGACGAGTGGGACAAAAGGCCGCAGAGATGTTACGCCGACATAATCCGCGAGAACGACGATTTCGTGAATTATTACAAGAAACAAAAGATTGTTCCCGACGATCAGTGGGAGCGTTTCATGACAACGATGAGAGAGAATCTTCCAGTCGCGTTTCGCATAACTGGTTCCAAGGCGGAGTCAAGAGCTTTGTTGGAGGTGATAAAGGGAGATTTCTTCGAGGAGATATTAAATACGAAGCTGGAGAACGATGAGGAAGTTGCCAATGCCTTTGAGAAAATGAGACCACAATGCTTGCCGTTTTATCCCGACGGTTTGGCTTGGCAGCTGCAACTGACGCGCAAAGACATAAGAAGATCAGAGGCTTATTTCAGGCTACACAATTTTCTTATCGCGGAGACTAGCAGCGGAAGCATCAGCAGGCAGGAAGTCGTCAGCATGATACCACCGTTGGTACTTGACGTTAAACCGTGGCACAAGGTACAAAAGATTAACAATGAATTTATTGATAAAAAATGGAAAAAAAATTTTGTTGAAAAAAAAAAAAATTGCGATAGGTTCTCGATATGTGCGCAGCACCAGGGTCCAAAACCGCACAGCTCATCGAGGCCATTCACGCCGACGAAAAAGTCGCCCATCCAAGTATGTAGATAATCATTCGGAACAATGGTATCGCAAAGTTTAGTCTGAAAATGAAAAACGAAATCGATTAATCGTCACGAGGACCTTACACTATCGCGAGGATATAAAAAAATCGATTTTCCGACACGAAATGAAGCAACGACCCTATCTAATGCCGATTACGATCGGAAACCTTTGGACGATTTTGCAATAATCGTAAATTCCCGATAAATCTGTTATTTGCGCATTTAGTTTGCCTTTCGAAGGGTTGTTTTTCCGGTGAAGCCCTCGACTCGAAGTAACGCCAAGCTTTTTATTGTAATTGTCGACAGAGGGTTTCGTGATAGCAAACGATTTGGACAACAATCGCTGCTATATGCTGGTGCACCAAGCTAAAAGGCTCAACAGTCCTAACATCTTGATTACCAATCACGACTCGTCGGTTATGCCGAATTTCAATATCACCAATGCCGATGGTACCAAAGATCTTCTAAAGTGAGTATTACATGAAAAAAAAGGAAAAGAAAAAAAACTATTACTTTCTGACGCTTTCTGACGAACTGGCGTGTTATTTATTTCGATAGATTCGACAGAATATTAGCAGACGTGCCGTGCAGCGGTGACGGAACTATGAGGAAAAATCCGGATATCTGGTGCAAGTGGAGTCCGGCTAATGGAAATAATCTTCATGGGTAATGAAAAAGAAAATTTGCTTCACTATTGTAATATAATAGTCTGCTGACTTGTAAGAGAACTTTAAGAAACAAAAAAAAAATTCATTTTATCGCAAAATTTGTTGCAGAATATAAAATGATTGATAAATAAAACTATAAATTTCGTTTCACTAAATTATCTGCGTCGCAATAAATTGTTTGGTGTTTCCGTTGCTAAACGTGGCGATGCTGCAAATTTTGTTAATTCCGAAAGCGATTATTTTTTTTTTACAGTATTCAGTACAGGATAGCAAAACGTGGGTTGGAATTATTGCAAATCGGTGGAAAGATGGTGTACTCCACGTGTTCCCTGAATCCCATCGAAAACGAAGCGGTTCTTCACAGGCTATTGAACGAAACCGGCGATTCCGTTAGGATAGTAGACGGTAGAGAAATAGTTCCGGGACTCAGATGCGATCCTGGAGTTTCGAGTTGGATGCCGGGTTCGAAAGATCTTAAATACTACGAGACTTGGGAACAAGTGCCCGAGCAGTGGCAGACGCAGATACGACCGAAGATGTTTCCACCGAAACCGGAAGATGCGCACAAATATAATCTCGAAAAATGGTGAACATCAAAAAAACGAATTAGAAATCTCGAATAAAAAAAGAATGCACAATAAAATTTTTATATATTTTCTTCTCAACTTTTATACAGTATGAGGATATTGCCGCATCATCAAGACACCGGTGGCTTCTTCGTTGCCGTTTTAGAAAAACTGAAGACTCTTCCCTGGGAGAGCGGCGAACCATCGGTAGACCAATCGAAAATCGTTGAATCCAATGCCGAGGACGCTAAAACGATTGTGAGTCTCGAGGATGAAGTCGCCAAGGATGGAAAGGAAGTGAACGCGGGTGATAAGAAGCGAGCTATAGAAGAGGAGAAAAAGCCGTGGGGTCCGCAGAGGAAAAAGAAACGAATGATCGGATATCGTGAAGATCCATTCGTTTTCTTCAAAGACGAAACGGAGGACGTCTGGCCGTCGATAAAGTTTGTAGAGTTTAGCGCGGAAATCGCCCATAGAAACTGCGGATTCGCGAAATACAAAGATTTAATCGTTTCGCTTGTTTTTTTTTTTTTTTTTTCTTCAGGGAATTTTACGACATTTCCGACAAACTAGATCCCCGTTGTCTTCTCGTGCGTTGTCACGAGGGTAAGAAGAAAAATGTTTACTTCACCTCGCCGGCGATCCGCGATATTGTGCTCACCAACGAGGATAGAGTTAAAATGATCAATACCGGTGTGAAGACCTTTGTCCGTTGCGACAATAAAAACATGAAATGTGCATTCAGACTCGCGCAGGAAGGTATGCGTAGTATCTTTCCGTACGTCGGTGAATCGCGTAAGGTACAGATATGCAAAGAGGATCTTATAATGCTCTTGCAAAACGACGATCCTCACACACCGCCGGAAATCGAGAAATTGAGCAAAAAGACGCAAGAACGACTCAAGGATTTCGGTAAGAAAAATTTTATTTACTGTTGCGACACATCATATTTCGCGTCTTTACAAATCTCTGCGGCAAAAAATGTATTATTTTTGTAGAATCAAAAATATCGCTACCATCGTAATTTGGGTGAAGTTCGATTTTTTTGGCCCGAAATCTCAAATATTTATACATTTTTTTTCTTTTTAATTAATTTTTTTTATTTACGATGTATTTTCATGCAAACAAAAATCAAAAAAATGATTATTTTTTATTATTATTAATAAAAAAAATTGCTCTTTTGTGTTCCATTCTCCGGCGCAGCGACGGGCAGCTGTATACTGTTGTATACGGAGGAAAATCCCGATAATCCGGATCCATTGAAGTTGGATATGGTGGGATGGCGTGGTACGATGTCCCTACGTGCCTACGTTCCGACTCACGACGCGATTCATTATTTGCGTCTACTCGGAGCCGATTGTTCAAAGTTCGGTGAGTAAAGAAGAGCGAAATTACAAAAACTCTTCCAAATAGCTAATTGATTAATAACTCATTATTTTTCTTTCGCGGACACAGAAAAAAATAAGTTTAAAGAGAATCGGGAGGCGTTGGTGCAGAAAAACGAAACAGAAAATGGCCACGAAGCGGAGGACGCGGCAAAAGACAACGACGAAGTCGTCGAATCTATGGACGCTGAACCGGTCGAAGAAACAGCTTGAAATATTTTTTTATTATTTTTGACAATGCGGAAATCGTAGGTTCGAAATGTTCGACTTGTACCTATGTGAAATAGGTATATGGAATAAAAAAAAATGACTCTGATTATTAACGAAACTTCGTTGTTTTTTTTTCTTTCGAAGTTTGGTAACGATATATATATCTTCCTTAATTGAAACGCATCCGCAGGACGGTCCTTTCACATCCATTTATGCATTTCGATTCGTCGGTTCAGTAATCGGAATTATCCTTAACGGGATACCGAAAAAAAATGCGTAGTTTCTTTATACAACTTAACATTTTATTGTTAGGTACAATTCTACATGTAGATGATAAAGTTTGAGTAGCGAGTAACATAACAGGTTACGACGCCAATGTAATACGATGCCTTTTCCGTGCACTATATTTACGTGAATTATATAGCGGCATATGCAGCACACGACACAGACGTTTCATCGCAACCGATCGTGTAATAAAAAAAAAAGCTAATGCGTTCGCAAAAATACTATTGCCACTCCAATGGCTTCGAATCAAATTGGTTGTCAATAGTTTCTTATCGCGTGTCGACGCAATAGCAATTTTCGGATATTAATGGCATAAGTAAAAAAAAATCGCGAATGTGCGGGAATTGTACCGATGTGAATATATGATATATATATGGGATGTATATATATATATAAAAGCGTAGAAAACGGGAATACATACGGTATAAGAAAAATCGATACGCCATCAGAATAGGTCAACTATTCGTCTATATCCTGCAACTGACAATATTATAATATACTACAAGACGTCGATTAGTTCATCGGAATAATCGTCAATACGATTTATTCCGAATTTCCATCGATGACAAGTGACAGTCAAAGTTTCTACACTTAAATAATTAATTGTGTGACAATCGCAAAAAAATTTTTGCAACGCCGATAAAAATTGTGATTTACGACGATTTCATTTGTCGCGAGCCAATGAATCGCACATCGACGACGTATCGACGCGGGTATTGTTATTCAATCGTGAAATTAATACGAATCTAAGGGAATGGGGAGTTTAAAATCGATCGATTAAATATTAAATTAACGAAATTGTCATCTCCAATAGTTATTTCCATTAAATAAAAAATACGCGATTTTACTTAAATGAAAAATACAAAAGTGTGGATACATTAAGGATCCGTTTCATTCCTGCGCAACAGACTTTCTTTCGCAATTTATCTTTCGATACTTGATTTCTTTTTTGTTGAGGAAAAATTGAAAAATTTACTTTTTTTTGGGTTTCCAATTTTTTTACAGCCAACGAATGACGGTTTTTTTTTTAGAAAGACATAGTTGGTTCGCAGGCATGAGACGGGACCTCAGACTAGGCACGTGTCCATGGACTTCTCAGAAATTAATTGTACTTATTGTAATTCCATTAATATGTATATATATATATTTATATGTATGCAGCATTGTAAAACAATCGGGAGACTTTTTTTTCTTAAATCTTAGCGTAAACATTATTAAACGACAATCTAAAGATCGCGTGCCCATTCGGATCTGAGATTCTGGGGCTATGACACGGTGCACTCGAGTAATTGTAATAAATTTCGTATAATTTTTTTTTTATTGGTGACCGGCATATCTACCCGTCTATACACTTCACATGATTAATTATTATCATTTGCGCGTCTATGCATCGATGCATCGAGTGCGCATCGCAATATCGTCAAATATTTTCGAAAAATCGTATAATATTTCGATTATTATCGCAAATCCTTCCGGCTTTATTGCCAATAGTGATTTTTATTTGTGAGAAACGTGATAATTCGCCGAAGTTATTTAAACATTTGAGAAATATGATTGACAAAAAAAATTAGTGGATTGATGAGTTCTGAGATACTTTCGTTCATTTGGATGCCAATTTTTTTCTATTAAATATTTTTTCAGTAAAAAAAAAAAAAAATATGAGACATTTTCGAGATTTATCGATAGATTTCGAGACTTAAATAATTCGTTTTGCACAAAAAAATCGATTGTTCCGCTTCAAAGATATAAAAATACTTCTTCTTTCGCGTGAACACTTTGTCCGAACCGAAGCACTCAACCGTTGTTTTAATTTCGACAACACAATATCGTTCTTGAAACTCTTATAAAGGGCGCGCGAGGGTCGTACAATTGATAAATTCATCATAAAATCATTTTGGCTAAATAAATCATTCAATTTTAAAGCCGCATTTCTAAACTAATTTTTAAACAGCTTATTGCGGAGTTGTTATCGCATTATTCGCGATATTATCGTGCATTCGCATTTCCTAAACGAGATAAAAAATAAGTGTAAAATATTTCGGTCACTTGGACGGCAGTCGGTGGCGTTCGACTGTCGTGTATATTTATTATACTTATACCATATACGTCGACCTTGTGATCACTGGGTGCCGAAACTCACTCGCAATGTTTTAATTGATGAGAAAAAAAAAGGAAAAAAAAAAGAAAATTACAAAAATATCGTCGAGGTTTCGGGATATCAAAGGGCTTAAACAATTATACAGTCTCTGGTAGAGGCACTTAATTAATGGCACCGTCATTTACTGCGAAGTTCATATCATCCGCACTATCCAATCCAATCGAGTCATTTTATTGTCGACGAACGAGTTATACTTTTTTTTTCTTTTAAACCACTCGTTACGAATTTCTCGCTGTTTTCATTCGCGATAAAAATGACCGATACATTTGGCACATTTATGTATAAGTTCGGCAAAATAATCCGATTATCGTACTCGCGTTTGCGGGTTTATTACTCGTTGATTGCGTGTAATGGTTGGGAGACGCCAAGGAGACGAGTCTAACTTCTAAATCTGTGATGAAGATTTGTCGGGTACCGCGCTATATCGTCGAATTTATCCTTTTTCCTTGGACACTTGCCCTGTCTTCTCATGTATTCGCCGAACTCGCAAAACGGCGTCGCGCACTCCTCGTTTTGTATACATCTGTAAAAAAAAAAATATAAAAATAAAATAATAAAAAATTGCGTTAAGAAAAATAAAAAAAAAAATTGCGTGAAAAAAAAAATTACAATGAATTCGAGTTTAATTATCTCGAAAGCAACGAAAAAATTCGTATACTCACAATCGATCTCTGAGAGAGAAGTAACCTTTCCCACGTCTCGTACGTATGCAGTTCTGATCGTTTTCGAAGCAGTTGCACTGGCACTCACCCTCGGGCGTTATTCGTGGCGTGAATTCTGATGGACACTTGCATCTGTTGATTACAATGTAAAAAAACACGAAAATTACCCACAAGATACCATTATCATTATTTCGTATTTTACCAAAGTACCAAAAATTATTATTATTATTTTAGTATCCCGAAATCGTTGCCCCTATTTTTAGTGCCTTAGATCATCGATCGAAACGACAGACTCTAACCAACAAGAATATACGCGTAAAACATACCACGTAAAAAAAAAAAAATACCCTCGCGGAAGCGAAAAGCTATAATATATAACGGACGATAACACCGTAAAATTGAATATATACTCACGGTTTCCTCTGCGGCGGCCTCCTGATGTTCTGCGGGGGTGAAGTGGCCGGTAGATGATGCCTCGTGAATCTGTGATCATTTGTTACAATCGTTTTGTCACTCGACGCCCCGTAGTCGCTTCGCTCCTTACACTCGCACTCTGTGTGATTGTAGAACGATAATTTCTCGACGACACTCGAGCCTCCGACGCTGGTTGACTGTAAAAATAAAATGGCAAAAAAAATGAAAGAAAAAAAAATAATAATAATGTCATGTAAATAACACGAGAAATATAATATCAATAAACGTGGAAGAGCAAACGGGTTTTGCACAGTGATTCCTTATAGTCTCTGCGGTTATATTGTGCGCTATATTTATACTTCGCGCCGCGGGATGTAATTCATGACGAGCATTTAAATATCTTTCTGACGGAGTATCTCGGCGCTAAGTGCATTTCATTCAACAAAGTGGCCGATGGATATGCTGCAAGGTATTGTAACATTGCGTACACGGAGGCAATAAATAAATATGTACATTGAGAGGCACGTGAGCGACGATCGCAATCTGCTGAGTGGCGCATCTAAGCCAATCGTCTATGTAGCGAATCTAAACAACGCTGAACGACAATAGGAGCGGCGCGTAATGTTGCCGATACGATTCTGAATCCGGGGGTAAAAGCGATCGATCAACTTGTCTCGTGTACTCGAAATTCCTCAAAGGGGCGCGGTGACACGTACGGCGTTGACTGCCCCATAACAATTTCATCGAATGTACCGGTCGTCTCGAAGCTGATATGCGCGTGACTCATTCGAATCGTGTCACTCGGCGCACTAACCGGTGATCTATTTCTCGGTGCCACTTGATCGAAGAATTCTCGATGTATGTAATCGTAATAATGCTGCAAAGTCTCGTAGCGCCATTATACATCGAACGCAATTGATTTTTGATTGATAATTTTTTTTTTACACGCTTCGTGTATTTTTTCAATCGATCAGACATTATACGGGACAAAAAAATGCATTTTTGCATTTTTCGAGATTATTTTTCGACGAGGAATACGATAAAATAAATTACATCAAAAATAATAATAAAAAAAACTGTGCGAAACGCAAGAACTTTCGATTCTCGAACTCGGGAAAGAGAAAAAAAATTCTTCTCCCGATCCGGTTAAGTTACGAGATCGTATAACGTTCTAGTAGTGCATGCATACGGCTCCAACGCATCGTTGCTATAATATTGTGAGTCTGTGCTCCGGACCTTCTTGTCGAACAAAGGCTCGAGACTCCAGCGAGACGACTCGAGTCCGTTGAATCCTCGGTGTTCGGTACTGTGCGAGCGGAGAATATTCACTTTTGTTTTTCGACGAGAAGTCGCTTTCAGTATCTGTCTGCGCTATAGCCGAAGTGGATATAGTTATCCATGAGCAGACTTCGCGCGTCTCTATGTTCTCGAGACTCTACATGTGGGTGCAAACTTAACGTAAATGTAACACCGGAGTGATATATGTACTACGAGTTGACGTTATTATAGCCATTGCGTCGGAGGCTCTACGACAGCGTAGAAACAAAAGCGATAAAAGCCGCTTTTGTTTAACGAACCCTCAATCCTCCGGACGATTTTTATGAACCTCGACAATCGCTGGTATACCATAATACGCGCAGACATTTTTCTCTACAGCTCTCTAAAAATGGTTTACGTCTAATTGACCTTTGACTTCAGAAAGCAAGAATAAATAGTAGATAAATTATTATTATTATTAGTTATTAATTATTAATAATAATTATTCAATATTAATGCCAATAATAAATAAAAATAAATCAATAGTAACAATAATAATATTGTTATTATTATTTTTATTGTTATTCGAATTATTTATCACTAAGGGGAAGGAAAAAAAAAATCTTAATATCACTTCGTTCGCTCCGATAAATCGAGAATCCGTTGAGGGATCGCGTGACAAACCGGAAGAATTAATTTAACGGTACACGAAGTTTCTCGGTAAGACGAAGTAAGATCGAAGGGAATCAGTGGAGAGAATTTCTCGAAGTAAAGATCGAGAGAGAGAGAGAGAGAGGGAGTATCCGGGAGAATATACCGGCCAGACGCAGTCTCATTAGCATTCGCGGTATCTCGCTGGAGGCTTCCTTACTCCACTGGTGAATGAACGGTGAGCGCGCGTCAACCCATCGCGCACTGCGTTTATGTTGCAGACCCGGTGCAACGAGTAACATTATCCTTATACTTCTGCCGGTTGTATCAAGCAAAATGCGCGGACTGACAAGACCTCGGAGACTCCGGTACCGCAGTACGGGAGCAGTGAGACAAACTCCAAGAAATTCCGGTTCTTATCGTTCACATTCTCGAAGTCTTACCTAGTAGCGCGATATCTATGCTTTCCCGATTTTTATACAATAAGTATATAACATAAATGCCTTCTTTGTTTTTTCATCTTGGAAAACAATATCGGAGTCGGATACGAGTTTATTAGGCGACGTGTTCCATTGTTTAATGTCTGAATTCGCGTCGAACGTGTGCCATTATTATTTATAATAATAATTATAAATCAAATAATAATAATGATAATTACTATTATTATTTTTATTATTTAATATATTAATCGTATAATTTTTTTATATATTTGGTGATATATATTTGCAAAAATATTTTCGTAATATATGATTTTTACGACGGAAATATATCGTATATATCGGTCATTTTATATTCGAATGCCGGAACTGGAACTGCTTTCCTACCACCTTCTTCAGGATGTTTTTATAACGTTCGATCCTCGCAGGTATTCAATTGCCAACGGATGCGACGGCGAAGTTTAGATAGTAGTCTTGAATAACAGGACTCCACCGACTATGGAACGTCGATACTTCTATGTGTCGTGGAGCTTAAGAGATTACTGAAAGTATAATACGACGCGATCACAACCGGATAGCGTACGCATTATACTTTGGAATCGTTGCGCTTCGTCCCCGTAACTTCGCGTGGGTGGAACACTGGTAATACGCGATGGAATTGATAAACTTTGAACAGCCAGTAGGAGGAATAAGTAAATTGTTGAATTAAGTGCATCGACGTAATATGAGTCTCCGATAAAGAAAACATCGCGGAAGGCCGTTGTAGCGGATGTAAAAACTTTAAAATATGTTAAAAAAAAAATTGCGTGGTGTGAAAAATTGTGCAGTTTCTCTTCTCCGGACAGTTTAATTTACTTATTTATCACGAAACATTAGTCATCTAAGATTATCCGTTTGTATGGTTATCGGTTTTGCATCAGTCAATTTATTAAATTTCGATAGAAACAAATTATCGTTATAACGTGTAATCATATGTCTGTCTCTTGGATATTAATCCTCCGTCGTAGCTAATAGGGTTACCCAATCACTCGCTTCGCTGGATGTTGACTGGATTTTTTTTTTTATTTTTTAGATATCATCTCAGTCGGCGCGTATGGTCGTGTAGTACGCTAGATATGTATAAGATGCGCGCAAACGACCGCTGCGTTTGATAGGGATTAAACTTCGAGCGAAACCCTTTCCGTGTACCCGCGATTTATTTATACGGAGAAGATACGAGAGGAGAATGTCGTCGACGTATCCTCGTGGGCGAACGATTCCATCGGTCGGTATATGAGAAATACATCGAGGTTTGCAAAAGTTTCTTTGATTTTTCTATCAAACACCGAGATTAATCAATTTCTTCGTAACGTCGCCTATTGGTTGGGCGAAGGAGTGGCTTA
Organism: Cryptus viduatorius; assembly: GCA_964006125.1. Lineage (NCBI taxonomy): Eukaryota > Metazoa > Arthropoda > Insecta > Hymenoptera > Ichneumonidae > Cryptus > Cryptus viduatorius. The sequence goes on from OZ023220.1 coordinate 7,682,284, forward strand.
TTTTTAAGAAACTTTTACGAAACATATTTGAAAAAAAAAAAAAAAAAAAATGTCGCATACGATTATTTTTCTTATGGGTGAAAAAAATTTCAAAAAATTCGAGGCGATTATCCGCACTGGTTTTTCGTTCCCAATCGTGTAAACAATTTCGGGATCCGTATATAACGTTTAGAATGAGTTTCTTTTTTTTTAATATGGATTTTGAAAAATCTTCTATGAAAAAAAAATTAAAATTTTCCCATCATTTTTAATATTTACACCCGGAATTTTTTTTAGATGACCAGTATACTACGACCATAGTCGTAGTCATAGTCACGAAAATCGCATAGAATAAATGGTACGATTTTTTTTTTTTTGCAAAAAAAAATAATAAAAAATCCTTTTTTCAAGACATTGCCTCCTTAAGTAAAAGATACCGCGAGATTGCATCGAGAAACGAGACTAAACAAATTACGAGAGGAAATGCATCGTCGCGCAGACTCAACAGTGACGACCTTATCGCGTACATTGTGACGCTCGATGCTACTACCTTCCCTCTCGAATTAATTGAAGCTATAATTACGAAGACTAATATAACTCGAGTGAAAATGAATTATTAAGATATTAAGTCAATCTCGATAAATAATCGATGGATACAATTAAAATTTACTGTATACCCAGGAAATTGGAAAATTTCTTTATCGAACACGAAAATATCTTGTCTCAATAAATATTCCTGTGAATTTTTGTTGCCGCATCCGGAATTTCTCATTAATTGGCTACGCCGTACGGAAAGGAAAACAAAAAAGTTCGAATGCTCCTCCGACCTACCGAGCGAAACGATAATTAATTTCCTCGACGCTCGCGTGCGCGCGCGCGCGCGTAATTAAAAGTCGAGGCGAGCGATCATCGGGGAGCGCTCGTCCATGCGGAGCTTCTTTTGTAGACAAACTCCCACCCGTTTCGTCGGTTCGTAAGATGAAAAATCAGGTTCGTGTGGTTTGGAGTGAAAAGATTGTTATAATGAGTACTCAGTAGTACTCTAAAAGAGTTAAATAAAAAAAATATATAAAAAGAAGTCCGAATTTCGGGTTAGAAAAAAATCGTAGTCAAGTATCAAATACGTTAATTCATCGATTTAAAAATATTTTCGTTTACTCGTGATTATTGTTTGTCAAAATATGCCAATCATCGAGTGTCCCTCTCGGCGCGTTACCATTCATCGAAAGATTTTGTGGTACTGACTTCATTCTTCCGTAACGCCTCGAGGGCAAATTGGGTTGTACGCATTGCGTTATATACGCGCGTTTCAATGAATGAAACATGCGTTTGCAGGACTACACATAGCGGCGTCAGACTGAATTCTCCACCCATCGTTGCAGCCTTCGTTTCTGCCTCTTTCTCTTTCCTACTCGCCAAAGAGGGGAATAATAGTATTATTCCATTCGAAAGCGACGGTACGATAAATTTCTCCGCGCGGCCAGACCCTATCTACATCTTTCTTTCGGGTTCCGCGCGCAACGGCCATTCTCGTTTCTACACGTAGCCCTCGGGCACCTCGACTGCTCCAACTTCGCCAACCCGGAGATCTCGACTCGATCAGCGTATATTCCACCGGACTATATGCTCCGAAATCGTGATTTACCTTCTTCTCGAGAGAGAATCGATTATCTTTCTGTCCGTACACCGCAACTAGTTTCGACTTTCGACTCATCGAAATCTTACCGTTTTTTGTTCACCGAGGAGTTCCGAAATTCTTGAGTTTAATGGAAATTACAGAAATTCATAATCGAAAAAAAAAAAATTGCATTCAATTTTTTTTTTTTTTTTTTCGATTATCGCGTATCGAATAAACGAGGGTATCTTCAAATTCAAATCCTACGAACGATTTTTCGGTTTTATGAAAATTGTATGGAATTATTCTTTTTATTAATTAAATAAAAAAAATTATGTGTTACGTATAAAAAATTAGTTTTATAAATTTGATTTTCTGGTGTTGTGACCTCTGAAAAAATAAATGCCGAGCGTCTATCAAGGATTCAGATAAAAATCTTAATTCAATAAATCTCTCGCGCTCTCGTGAAGTCGTCCGCTCCACCCACTGAATGGTTCATCCGAACGATTAAAGCCCTCGAACTCTATTCGAATAGTGCGCAACTATATATCGTATTGTCTGAGCAAAATTTTCTACCGATTCCTCGGGAGCTTGCGTACCCGCAGCTTCGATAAATCCCCGGCAGCGATGTGCGTGTCATTAATGGTGGGCGTAAACGTTTTCCACTTGGTATACATTACAGAAACACCCGCGAGGTCTTTATCGCAAATCGTGATTTCATGCCTGTCCCGTTGTAAGATGTTAGCTGATCGAATTACACGAGTATTAACGCGGGTTATTACGACGCTACTGCGTTTAACCGTCCAGGCGTTTGCATGCTGCGCACTGCCGCCGGACTGTCTACCGTCGCCGAGACTGGACGGCTCGCTGACTTTGCGCGGCGGGCAGTTCAGAGCTTCGGGGGCCTCTCCGTTTCATACCGGTAGTTCTATCATATCGCGAACAGACTGTAATTGAATACCAATCGATCTATTCGCGTGTTTTTCTTCATTTTCTATTTTTTTTTTTCATTTTTTTTCATTCCCGCGATCTACAACGAGTTTCGTTCAATTTTGACAAATACACAAGGAAATCCTTCGATCTATGATTAGACGTAATCATACCTCTGCGCATTCATGTTGCACCAACTGAACCTGTATTTTGCATACTTCGCGTTGAGTTTCATTGGCATGGAATCTTATCATCGTGATCGCGGGTAACTGTGCGGTGAACGTACAGAGACCTCGATGCGGTATGCGTATTTAACTACGTCTTCATCTTTTCATGTGAAAACCCCGTGCGCACTTACCCTCCGATTCCGATGACAGGTTTGCAAAACGGCGATAATAAACTCCGCTATAATTTCCCCCCCCCCCGCTATAATTTCCTCTGGTAGCCGATAACGGGCGTATAAATCAATGTCTCTCGATACTGGGTCAGTCGCGACGATCGGCGTACAACGGGGAACACGCGGGCGCAGCAATTCCAAGAGTGTCTTGTCTAACTTGAACCGCGCAGACTTCGAGTCTCTGTCATTATAGGTACAGAGTAAAGCCGTTAGAACATTGTATCGGCGCGGCGCTATTTCCATGAAGCTGACCGACCAGCGAATGGCATTATTCGAGACTATTTTTGCGGAAGACTAACACCCAAAAAACTGAGCGGAGAAAATTGAAAAAACGAAAGCATATTTTTTTGTGGGTAAAAATATATTCTTATCTGTTAATCTCGCGTCAAAAAAGTGCTATGGGATCGAAAAAAAAAAATAAAAAGTTGTAAAAAAAAAAATTTGTAAAAAAAAAAATTAACATCCCGAAACACGTTACGTTCATTTATCGGTTCTTCGCACTATCGGAAATCACCAATGCGGACGAGTAATTCCGTTCGATTTCGCTACAGGGTTGCTAACGGCTTGTATCGAGACGGTCAACTTCACGGAAAATCTGCCGGTATATCCCATACATCTGGACCGGAGAGTCCCGCTTGAGAGATCGGATCTCGTTTTGCCCCTCTTTCGCGCTATACGCCTCAGCAAATTTGCATACACATCTACCGAACGCCTCGAGAGTTTCACACCCGTGACAATTTATCCGCGTTGCTCGGTCTCGCGCGTGCGACCAAGCGAACGAAGCCGCGAGCTTTGTTCGAGAGATAAGAGGCTCGTTTCGCGTGCACCGAGATGCCATAGCGCATAGGATCGAGTCTCTCGGTCGTTGGTCTCGCATCCTCTCCCATCGAGGTATTTACTCTTAGGTCGGGGCGGGGGTGCGGGTGTTGAGACCCGTGCCACGCAAATGCATTCGACATCGCGAAAGGGCCTTTTCCGCCTTCGGGGGCTGCTGTCTTATACGTGTATTGTATAAGCTGATCATACGGTACAACCCATTGATTAATGATTTCTACTTCCCGACCGCTCGTGAGCGCCGATTACGATCGGCGCGAGAGAGTCATGAGACACCGCGACGGCGTTTCTACTGTAGCGTATTAATTAACGTTATACAACCGCAACGCGGGACTGCAATCTGTCCATCGTGTTCGGTGGATATTACTTTGGGTTTTGTTAGATACGGAAAATTATCAACGCGATATGCGAAGCAGTGCAGGTGAATTCAGTCATTAAATGCGCGTGACAACCCCCAAGTCGGGGCGCGCGTAAACGTTACCCTCAACACTCGATAGGCGAAATAAAAAATTTAAAAAAAAAAATCATTCATTTATATTATTATTATTTTCTTTCTCGATGTATCGAAAATTGATTTTTTTTGGCCGGAAAAAAAAAATTTATTTTGTAAAATAAAAAATATTCGTAATATATTATTTTTCGAAAACAGTAGATATATAATAGATATATTTTGCGAAATTCTTTTTTTGTATGTAGGATTAGTTACGTTTTTTTTTTTTTTTCGCATCTAACATCCATCGAGTATTTCGCGTCGTCAGATTAAGAAGAAATTTATGCATCACCCCCGAAGAATTTAATCCTCCGCGAGATTCTTTTCACTCGAATAATCCGAAGAATTGTCGTAACTATGTCACATTATTCAATTGGAAAAGAAAACTTGGAATGCAAAAAATAAATGAATTAATGAATGAGAGTTCCAGTTTCCTTCTTTCTTCTGTTCCAACGATACTGCACTCGTCATCCTTCTTTACTCGCAAGTGATGCACTTAGACTAACACTGCGACGATACGATTCCGACATTTTATTCGAGTCATTCGCAGAATCCCGTTGAATCCCGGTGCGCCTGCGGGTGCGTTTTGCTTCCTATCGTTTTTCCGATACACGGTGAATCGATCGCGCGATTTAAAAGTCAACACGGGGACACGAAACCTGTTCTCGCGTGGGATATAAAATAAAAAGAGAAAAAAAAACGACAAGACAGAGAGAAAGAAAAAGTTTGATCGCGCGACGAGAGAGGAGAACATGAATTTTTGTGAATGGAGCAATCGTGATTACGTCTCTTGGCTAATTCTCAGTCTCGTGCCGCGATGTATTTGGAATGCGAATTAGCGAATGTCCATTAATGCAAAACGAATTCTAACTTTTATGGCGAATCGTGACGTCGGTTCCGTTGCAGAAGTAAATGAATTCGATAAATTATGAATGATCGGGAAATTTGTTCGTCGACAATTTTTTAAATTCATCTTATTGGCAGCCTACAATCTCAATTTATACCTCTATATCAGCGATGATTCGCCTGATAGCCAAGCGATCGCATAAACATCGTCAACAACGAGATTTCTCCGAAGCGTTACAATTGTTCGGCACTGAATCATCGGATATCTCGATTGTGATATCCTCAACAAAATTGTCGGTTTCGTCGTCTGATAATTAGCGTTATCCGGTAATTCGGCAATCGATATTATGACGATTGATCGATGGGGCAATTAGCCGTCGACGAATGAACGAGAGAAATACACGTAGCCGAACAAGTGCGCGCAACTTGAGTTTCTTTAGTCGCGAAAACGAAGGAGCCAAAGCTGGTTAATCGGTGGTATAAATTCAGCGACCTCGATATTTCGCTCGTCGTCTCGAGCAGCGCGCAAGTCAGGAAGGATGCGAAACGAGCGAAAGATCGTCCGGTGGACCGCCGGGCACGCGAAGTGTAGGATCTAATTACATACCGGGAGGAAGCGATGCGCTATGTTGGCGGCAGCAATTAATCGAACGATACCGGAAGATTTATGCCGGACTCGCGCCAACGAACGGAGTATGCAGTATGACACGTACGATACGAGAGTATATAACACGCATGCGGACTGAATACCACAGCTTCTTGGCCTTCGCTAATCGTTTGCCTAACCGCTGCAGCGATACTGATTTTCATTCATCACTGTAATATCGATCACTTTCGATAGTTTGACGCTCGTCAGTCTTTGACTCCGGTAATGATAATCAACGATCCGAATAATTAAAAAAAATAATAATAATATCATTGATTCAGTTCTGCAACTATGTAGCAATATAGCGACACGTTAAGGTGGTCTTTACATCTTTGCACTTAAGTACGAAACAATGAGGTCATTGTTATTCTGTGCGAAAAGACAACCGGATATTCATTGTTCTGTGAATGTTTCTCGGGTTTATCCGTCGATTTGACGTTATCGTCGTTCGCGTGTAAGTTTTGTAGAGAAATCGGGGGAAGTTGGAACAAACGCAATAAATAATAAATAAATAATAAATAAATAATAAATAAATAATAAATAAATAATAAATAAATAAATAAATAAATAAATAAATAAATAAATAAATAAATAAATAAATAAATAATAAATAAATAATAAATAAATAATAAATAAATAATAAATAAATAATAAATAAATAATAAATAAATAATAAATATGTTTTTTCTGCCGCTACTCTCTGTAATTCGGTAGAATTTTATCGATCTTTATTACATCGTGATTCGGATGTGGTAACATATGACGATCTTGATCATCCATCGGACAATTTTTCCCAAAGCGAAATGTCTGAACCTCAACAATAGATCGACTAAAAACAAAACGAAGGCATTGCTTTTTTAGTGATTGCTTAAGACACGTTGCGTATACGCTTGCGCACACGGAAATCGAGACGTTCGCACGAGAGTTCGACATCTCCTTGATCTATCACGCACGCCAATCGTGAGAATCTCAATGTCCCGTGATACGCGATTGGTCAATCGCTAATCGTTAATCATGAGGGTTCGTTCCCGGATCTCTCCGGTTCTCATGGAAAAAGTACGCAAATTTTGAATCATCGAAAGAAAATGACGGGTTGCAAGTGCGTCATCTGAACTCCAATATGCATACATGAAGCGTTGAGGGATTGAAACTTATCGGTGAAGATCGACGTTGCGGTTTTGGTGAGTCATAAACCAATTGTTTTAAAGAGCTTTTCGAGACAATAGCCTTCGATGTATAGAACGATCGCTCGATACGGGGAGAAAGTTAAGATAGCAAGCGATGCGCTCGTACACAAGTGTAATAAAAGTGTATCAGCGCCGGTGCTTCGTTCGGGATATCTTCGCATTCGCCACAAGCTGTTTTGCGTCCAGCAGCAATGAGAGAAGAAGCAGGAGCTCGTCGAAGCCATGCTTCGGGGGTCTTCTGCGCTCGGGCGGCCGTGTAATTACGTGATATAAAACACCACTCTACCAATGGAGATTCTTGCCTCGCGCCTGGGTACAGTGTATTATACTTACTGCAACGAAGTGCGCAGTGTGGCGAAGCAAGTACCAGCGGCCACGGCAACGGCATTGCACCGGACATCAAACTACCGAAGCCAGCGGCCGCGGTACCCGAAGCATTCGAGGCTCAATTTATCGACCTACCGTGAGCGGTTCGATGGCGTGGAAAATCGGCAGGAAACCAGTTCGAAATTGGTACGAGACATAGGAACATCAAAAAAAAAAAAAAAATCGCCGATCTTCAAAGAAGAATATCGAAAGCGATTCGGCACGCGTTTCTCACGAAATTCGTAAACGCCGAAGTGTTTAGATCCTTAATCGTGCTTTTTCACATCGGTATCTTGCGAAAGGATTTATAATTATTAATCGCACTTTTATTATTATAATTATTAATATTTATTCTATTAATAATGATTATTATTTATTAATTCTGTAATTATTAAATATTATTATTAACAATAATAATAATAATAATTCCACTAATAGTCCGATCTCATTGTTTTTATCCGCGTAAATTTTGCAAATGTACGCGGAAAAAACGTCGATTTCACGGTGACCCAGAGTTACCTTGTTGGTTCGGACAAATAAAAATACCGAACGAAATTTGTAAAAAACAGAAATTAGAAATACTTCAAGTATGTTAGTTAAGCGCTGTCGAGAGTAAGAATTTAATCGGACATCGTGATTCTTAGCGTAGCTAAACGAGCTTCACAGGGCGGAGCGAACGAATGTGGCATTTGCGTATCTGTACTTCAGCTTAGAAAGCCGTTCTAATTAAACAGTCTATCGTTTTATTTGCGACTGATAGATGTAGTCGAAGAATTTGCGATAGCACCGGTGCAACGCAACGAGAGATCGAAGAAAACTAATAGTCATTGATGGGGAACGGGTCCGCGGCGCGGGTGTCGTAAATTCGGTACGATCGTTCAACCGTTACGCGCACGTGCGCGTTTAATAATCGTTCTCGTAATTCTCACTTTGTATTCGGTATTCTATATTGATTATCCGGTTGACTGTGACTTGCAAAACGACGAATATTCGATGAAAATGTTGCAACTATACAATTATTATTCAAACTATCATTCGCTTTCTCAGGGTCAGTCGCGTCGTTGTTTGGTTTCCATAAGTCCCAAAGATGAGAGCCAATCGTTCTCACTGTAGTCTATTATTAAGTACTTTATTGCGACGAATTGCCGAGGATTTCCCTTTTTAATTTTAGTACTTTCCGAACGCAGTCTCTTCTTTACGCAAACTTCGGGAACGAGTCGTCAAATAATAATAATAATAATAAAATTTATAATCTTTAAACAATCATGACTGTTTAAAAAAAAAAAAAAAAAACAGTCTCAAGTGATACATTGTTATTGTTATTGTTAGTATAAAATAAATAAACTCTACAAATGGTAAAAACAGGGCTGAAGGACTTCGGTCGATGGCCAATTGGTAGTGATCTATAGTGGTCTCTAATATAATTAGAATAGTAAAACTTCCAGCAATGTTTGTAAAATTTTGTGATTATTGGCAATAAAGTACGCTTACTACTACTACTACTAATAATCTATCGACTATCACGGAAATACAAACTGCAAAACGGCTGAAATAATCAATAATTATCGGGTTAAATACACTTATCAAAAAATTTTTAACATTTTACCTGTTCGGCATTTTACCGTTTTTTCGATGTTTTAGACCGATAGAAGATTTACTTTTCACGAAGTCAAATACTGTGTGAACGAAAATCCCGAAGTTTTAATTGGATTAAAATTTATTGCGAATTGTATTAATAAATAATGTACAATATTGCATGGAGGTAGAAACTGCTAATTGCTTAATTAAACGCAGAAGAGACAACCGAACATTTTTTTATCGCGAACAGTTTGAGATTTTCGTTATTAAATTTTTGAAAAAATGGGTCCCGCAAAGGGACGCAACGTAATGATCGGAGAGCTAAAAGTACGTGAGAAGCCGTAACGGCGGAGTTATTAGGATCGCAAAGGGTGAATTGTCAGAAGTCGGAACGGAAAGCTTGCGTGCGATTCGCTTTGGAAGACGGAGCATCTCAGCGAAGTGCGGTACACTAAGCATAATACCTAAAAGAGAGTCAAGATGCGCCGTCTCCAATGACGGTAATCCTTTGGAACGAAAGTGGGGATCACCGCGCAAGGAATCATCATGAATGGCACAATTTAATGTATGTAACCGCGCGGATTAAAAGATTAGAATGGGATTCTCGGCTCTGATACGGTGCAGGAACTTTCGAAAGATCGTGAATATCAAATATGTTACATAAGACAGCGTTATATAATGAATTAAATATAAGTATAGTAACACTTGTTACGAATGTTACGAATAACACGTGTTGCTGTATTTAAATTTCACGATCGGATTTCCACCGGGAAATGCAACATTGAAAATGCAAAAATAAATGTTAAAATTGCCTGAAGTGATGGTAATTCGAATATTCATTAATGATAATCATTAAACTCACTGACATTGATAAATATCAAATCTTACTAACGGTGAAGGTGAATATATGACTTTCCTTTCCTTGTCCTTGGAAAATCTTCGTAATAAAATTTATATTTTATTTTACATGCTTCGCGAATGAGGTAAATAATTAGACCCGTCTTTCTTTTTTTTTTTTTTTTTCTTATCGAATTTTGCGGCTGCTATATAATTATGTAAAAAGTGATTGTACGATGAGACAATGTTGATGACGATGTTTTCTGTGTGATTCTACGATTCCACCGTAGTAGTCGTATACGTGCGGTACGTGTACACTTGGTCGACGCCATGGGGCGGTCCGCGGTTCTTCACGTACGCATCGCGGTGTCATTATCGCCCACCCGTAACTAACTGTACGCGCAATTGAATTTCTTTCGCCGGCGCCGCTGCGAACCCTAACAATGCAGCGAGTTTTCATCGCGCGCCCACACTTTTTCTACGAGATCCGTATATTCACCAAATCCTATCCGACGATGTCGAGTCGGAAGTCAGTAGTCTGATTTATCCATTTCCGCTACAACTTTTCTCGTCGTGTATATATAATTTCTCGTATTATACGAGAAATGCGGAAGAGCTATGATGATTTTGGATTCACGTGGGTCAAATTTACGCAACAAAACGGTGTATATTTCGAATTTACCGACTGTCGATATCGATTTTATTTTTTTTTTTTCGAAAAATACCTCAATTTTTGTGAAAGTAAATTTGAATTTTTTCTTACGTCAGTTTTGAATCATCTTAAAGATAAACGGATAGACGACAGTTGAAACGGAGTAAAGCAAAATTGACATGTATGTCTCATGGACAACGGAAGTACTGTTATTATCGAAAATACAGCTTTCTTAATCCGTCTTACGAATTTTCGAGATGCATGAAAAACAAAATACGCACAAAATTCGGAAAAATAAAAAAAAATTAACACCTTAATGATCTTAAGCATTAACACGCAATTGTAGAAAGTAATTTACGATACCGTAAACGTCCGGAGAGCGATTTGACTTGCAACGTTTTAAGTCCGGGGGCGCAAAGTAGAGGTTCACCAGGATGCGTACGGTGCGAGTATGAAGCGCGGTGCGCTCGCGGGTGTTTATGGGAGTGGAGAAACCTACGTGGGCGTTTGACCATTACGGTGAATCCGAAGTTCCGTGACAACTGACAAGCTGAGAGAAGGGTCCGACCGGAATAAAAGGGAGAGAGAAGGAAGAAAGCGAAAAAGAGTGAATGGCGAGGGAAGTGCCATTGAAAAAAGATTAAGCTTAAGTGAATTAAGTACGCGTAGGAGTGATCGTAGAATTTGATAATTTGCAGAGCTGAGAATGGAGCGAAATTATACAAGAGTTTGGCAATAGCTTATTGTAGTTTCAGCTTTCCCACGAAATTGATTCCGTTTAAAATTTTTCAACGATTCCCTCAAACGAGTTATCGATTCTATTGCAATTTTAAATCATCGATTATGTCGGTCACGACTCATCGATTCAAAGTTGCTTCGCCATCGGGTAATCAAATTAATATGCATATCAACGAGTGACAAATTACGTCCGCACGATTCGTCAACGATACTCTGGAATTCTCGATCAGATCAGTTCATTGGCTGATCACGTTTGAAATTCAGTCAGATTTTTTTTTATCTGTTTTAGTAATATTTACAACGCGGGTCCACGTCTTATAGATATTTTTCAAAAAAATCCCATCGAGCGAATTGCGTTCTACGATTTTCGGAATTAAATGATTAAAAAAATGACGTCCGATTTTTTTAAATAAATTAAATACATCGAACGCCGACGAAAAAGTGACGAATCTTTCGTAAACGTGTATTAAAATGTAGTAAATTCTTATTGATAGACAATTTACAAAAAAAAAATCATTTTTATAGATTAACAGAAGAAGTTTCGCTATTAAGTGATTATTTGTCTCTTGCGATCTCAATGAAGTGTATTTATTTGGTCATAGAAATTACGAGGTCTGAACAATTCGAGAATCGCAGTCGCTTTTTCCACTTCATTTAGCCATAGATACGATACAACGATATATGTATCTATCAGATAGCCATGCAGTGAAAGCATCTCGGATTACATTGTCCCGGGGATTGCGCGCTTGTCTATCGAAGAAGTCTATCGAGTTTGTTCGCGGCAGAGATAATCCCGCATTCCTGTAGAACACACCGACTACACATAACGTACACTATATAGAGATCTTGATATTCGTCTGTACGGCTGTTGCCTACCTGTGCATACAGTACGGTACAAAAGTCTTCGGCGTTACTATAAGTGTATAGCATATATACTGAACCGAGAAACAAGAATACGCGTGCGCGTACGTAACCCGTAAATTTACGAGCAAAAGGACCGCGGAGACGATACGCGAAACCCAACCGCAATCCTCCGGACGCGCAATGACTTGACGTTTGAGAAGCCGCAAAAAAAAAAATGAATGAAAATAACTTTGCGGTGATAGAATTGTATCCGGTATTGTGTATCTAAATGTAAACATCGTGATGCTGAATTACCATGCGGTAAATCAATAAAAAATTTTAAGAGACCCACAATAACAGAGAGCAAAGAGTGTGGCGCGGTATGTTAATATGCCGCAATTCATGATGCTTCTCATAACGTTCGACTCTATTCAAATGTATTGATCCGTTTATAGTTTTTTCGGGAACTTTCTGTTCGGTTATATCTTCACGGAGGTTACATATTATTGCGATTTCGTTCATTGATAGATACTTACTGTACGATAAGAGTTTTAAAAAGAAGTTCTGTATACATGTACATTTTTTTTCAAATTTTCAAAAATCCCGTTTTTTTTTTTTTTTTTTCACAAAATTTAAATCTATATTTGCGAATATGTTTAATCAATTACCCGAACCTTTTTTTGAGTGTAACGCGCAGTGTTTTTACAAACTTGCATCCAAAATGCGTGACTTTCCCATTTCGGGTATAAAAAAAAAATTCGAGAATTTCGAAAAAAAAGTTCGGTCGCCGGATGATTTGTTAAAAATTTTTTTTTTTTTACTTTTGGTATCATTATTATGGAAAATTGATGTTTTTAGCACCTTTTACATAGTTTTTTCAATATTTATCTACGATTCGTATCGAATGCAATAATAGCCATCGTGTATATCGCGATGGGTTCTTTATGGTGCTTCAACACAGCAAGATTTTTCTCCGAGATAAACGTTGATTCAAATATACATTTTTTTATCTGTGTCGCGTAGACGCGCTACCTTATTTCCATTCTTTGTCCGCGTCGTACTACGAGAAAGGGCCTCAAGACGCGTTATTATATGCGGCGACAAGTGAATAATTTTACGTTGGTCCCCGAAGGCTATAAATTATTTGTCACCGGCGTGACCGTCGCGTTCGGCGAGAATCCTCTCGCAGCATTTACACTCATCTGCATGGCGACGTGTCTCGCATAACGCATGCATTGCCACCAAGCAATTTTATTATTTCTCTGCTTTCTTTCGTCTCGCATCTCTCGCGCCGTAACTCTCTATGCGTTCAACCGCCGGTCCTCACTGAATCCACGTGGGTTTCAGTTGTTTGGACACATGAGCAATCGTCGCTCCTGGGAAACGCAAAGTCAACCTTCCGAGAACATTGCGATATGATTACGCTGTTATAAAGACGCGTATAGATACGAGGCGGTGGTTTACTTCGTAAATCACAACTTTATAAGGCGTCTCGACGCGTTATCTTTCACACCGGTGACCGTGAGAAAATGATATTAAATTTAGTCGAATAAATTAATGAAGACAACGGCGGCGTTGTTTCAAAAATGTTCCGCATTCCCAATATATCGCATATCGCATGCATTCGGAAATAATTTATTATTATTATTATTATTACAGAAAAAAATTTGTTAAAATTATCGCTCGGGAAAAGCTGCAGAGTTTAATTTGTTTATTCCCTTAAAAAACCCAAACAGAAATTCTACCGATGATTTATGCTCGTAAAAGTTCTTCGCCACTCTCAATAGCATTATGAATGAGCAAAGATACAAGTTGGTTACATTATGAGTCACTTAATCAAGTCTCAGTCACGAATCGACGTCACGAACGATCTGTTGGTTTTGCTTGTCCAATCGCGACATCGTGCAAATATCATCTAGTCGTCGCACCTATCCGATTGTGGAACATATGACAGATTTAAGAGCCTTTCGAATGCTGGCAAGGATACAAAAACCACGTTCCCGGATCGCTCCATCGGGATAGCTGGACGCTAAATCATAGCAACTGTCGAGTCAACGTCGTGCGTCGATAAAATAAACGATATATAGGTAACTCCCTCGCTAGACGAGCCTACAGAATTATTACGCTTCATGCTGCACCTGTTGCACCGCGTACGGTGTACGATATAAACGATGAATCGCAAAAAAAAAAATGATTTATTTAGTTTTTGCTCGCTAAAAATTTTGATAAGATTATTAAATACGAGTGAATTATAATTATTATTTGACGGTCTGTTACAACTTCGTCACTTGTACAATCGTCCTGTTTTTTTTTTTTTTTTTTTCATTTTACAGCCGAAGTGCGTTTACATACAAAATATTTAATTGGTATAAAAAAAAAAAACTGCTTAGAAAAAATATTTACGATAAATACTGCAAAACTTCGCGGTAGCATAAGGTCAGAGATGTTGCATTCAGCACCTGCATTTTAAGTGAAATACATCGAGCAAAAAAGGGATTATACAAAAGAATCATAGGAACTTTTTGGTTTGTATCGCGATTGCTGCTGGATAACGAGAGAGGTGGATTAACAGACCGAGAGACCGAGAGACCGAGAGATCGAGGTACGACCCACGTGTAATGCAGGGTACCGAGTGTGCAACTTACTCGAGGAATAATCAAGACTAACGAACATGGTCTTCGGTACAACGATGAGGAGTATACGATGGAGGAAGGGAGGAGATGAGACCTCGGTACTGAGAGGTTACAGTCGGGGTTACTAGCCGATTGGCTCGCGGTTAGTTAGCGCTTCGTGTAGAGCAGTGCACATGATGCGCTTCACACTCCTCCTTCCCTCGCCGCGACTATGCACTTACGCTGCTTGTACGCGCAATGCTCTGCACACTTGATGTTGTATTATAATATTCCGTACACGAAGGGGTTATACCGGGACGAGAAAAAGCCCATAGGAAATTTTCTTTAAACGCTTAATTTCAGTAATCATTCGTATTTACGTAAATAATCGCGTTGGCATCGATAACCTATGAGAATTCTCAATTCCCGAAGTACATAGTAGTTTCGCGTACGGCGTTGATGATTTCAAACTCATCGCCAGTATGATAACATATTAAGGGGAAAGTCGAATGACTTCCGGCAAAAAAGAAATATGTGATTTAGTGCTTTTATCGGTAAAAAAAAAACTTCAAAAAAAATTTCACTATTTAAATTCGCTAGGAATTTCAGTCAATGTAAAAACATCGAGAGATTGGAATACAAAATGTTGTACGAGCAATTAAATTTTTTTTTCTTACGATTTTTTGTTTTTTTTTTTTATTTAAAAAAAATTGCATTTTTTTCACAATTTTTTGGATCGGAAACTCAAGTTTTTTTTACACGATCGGTACTAATAAATAATCATGGAGGATCTATTTTTTTTTTAATTATGACGAAAAAAATTTTTTTTTTACACGACATCGACAGATACACCATAATCCACCGCCTATTGATCCGGGAGTGCGATACTTGGAATACGATATTACGCAAGACGATCTCAGGGAGATTAAACGAGGATGAATTATTTATCGGATCGTTACTATGAAATATCTTCTTCGGAATGCTCAAAGGATTCTCACTGTCAAGGTCGCAATACGGAGTATAAAGAGAATGTCCTGTGCGGCGGGCTGTGCGTCTCTAGGACAGTAAGAATCCGACGTTAAAGGACGAGCTACACGACACTCGTTGCATGTTGCATCGAGTGGGTACATGCACTTGACCGCGGGTTGAAGGTATACGCATAGGAGAACGGATCGCGATCTGACGGAATTACGAGATTCGATCGAAGAGTTTTTTGGATTATGCGAGAGCGTTTTTTTAGCTATCGGCTATCATTAATCATCGGAATAAAATGACTATCCAACCGAATCGATCGTAAGTAAACAGCAAACAAAATAAAAAAAAAATTTAAATCATCGGCTGAAAATTAGTTAATTTTTCAAAAATTGATTTTTTTTTAAATGGACGGCTCGATTATTTTATATCGTTTGGATTTTTCAACGAAAATTATGTTTAACGTCTTCACATAAATATGTATTCGGGTCAATGTTAATTTCCATTAATACTCGTTACTCGTTGTTTTATTTACGCGATTTTCAATATTCTAAATTAAAAAAAATCAATCCTGTATATTTTTAGCCGCGTAAAAGAATTTTTTTTACGATTTTACGATTTCTCGCAAATCTACGCTCTCTCCATTAAATTTCTTTCACACTTTTTAATTCACCGTTGGTCGCCCAGCGTAAACAGGAAAACTCTTGGCTCGCGATGGGGGACACGATTTCGCGTGAGTGGCAAATAAACGCCGCGGAACGTGGAGCTGGTATTTCGCGCGATGTATGCAAATTTTCAATCGGTGGAAGTGTACGGTAACACGATGAGCATCTGGCCATTCAATTCGATGGCTTGAATTGCGAAACGTTTCAACGGAGTATCGAATGTCCAGCGAAATGAAAGAGCGTGTTACGCGAACGAATGAAGTGCAAAGCACGAGCTTAGGGTGTAAAGAATGGAGAAACGACAATGTGAGAAAAACTGATGGCACTACTCTCTCCACTTGTGAGCACTTCGAGGCGGCAACAACACCGGAACGCATGGTCGACGAATCAATTACCATTTTCAATTTCATGCAAGAACGTTGCTGCATACATACATACGTACATACAGCGACCGCAATAAACAGCGAAACAGATATGGAGGGCAAGGGTTCGTTATGCAAATTTGATTAGCCACTTACGTTGCCCTCGAGAGCTAAAGCTGCAGCGCGCAGAAACTTTCTTGGGTTTTTGTTGCAGCTATACCACACGTTCCACGGTCATGGTGCAAAATTGTAACCATTCTCCGCGGGCAATAGGCGGTTCACATTTGCAGCTAATTTTCAGGTATCATTCTGACACACCGTATAGACAGCGCGTATCTAAATTTTCATTTGAAAGTGTGCTTCATGCCTTCCCACAGGTTTATTGAGCGTAAATGCACAATGAAATGACTGAAGAAGCGCCAAAGTTAATACAGCTGAATTTTTCCCCATAAGATTTACGACTATTTCTGTGAATAGGCCGCGAGTTAAAGTTCGAAATATAAACGAAAAAAAAAAAAAAAAAAAAACGGAAACACAAACGAGAAAAAAGGAAGACGGTAGAAGAACAAACTAAAAAAAAGTTTCGGTATTCGGACGATGGTACGAAAATAGCGCGTGGGGACCAAATAGTGTCAACATACTGAGTTGCTACCGTAATTAACTTAGTTAAAGATGTGCCAAAAAATTCTAAAGTAAAAAATTGATTGCAAGCGTTGCACTTGACGAACCATCACTGAACGGTTTTTCATCGCAGTCGAAAACAAAAAAAAGCACTCACTTTGCTCGATGTTTCTGTTGAGGAATATCAATAAGAGACTCAGACGAAGCGTCCTTTTCATTGACTGTCGCGTTTAAAAATAGCGCGTGTGACGCGCAAGTTAAAGTGACTTGTCAGTCAT
Organism: Cryptus viduatorius; assembly: GCA_964006125.1. NCBI lineage: Eukaryota > Metazoa > Arthropoda > Insecta > Hymenoptera > Ichneumonidae > Cryptus > Cryptus viduatorius. The sequence goes on from OZ023220.1 coordinate 7,699,732, forward strand.
CGTACGATGTTTCGCGTGCGTTCTACGGTACAGGTACCTCGGCATGTATGTACGACATGTTTGAATACATGTTTCCGATTGTCGCGAATGAGGTGTAGCGAATTTTACGTGACCGAACTCGCCGGTTCGCATACCAGAATCGGATATACATGTAGTGACTGTCTTACTGCAGTAGTCAGTGTGCATAAACGGCGAGTCGTGTAAAAAAAAAAAAAAAAAAAAAATAGAAATAGGAATTGCGCTTACCATGAGCGCAGACGGTGATGCGCGTGCATGTGTTCCTCGGGACAACCGTAGTACAACGTACGCGCGGAGACTATCGATACCTGACAGTTGACCCCCGCGGTTAGGTCAACGCGAGTGGGCGAGGCCCTTGGAAGAAGCGGAAAAGGAACTCGTGACTCGTTTCATTCCTTGTCCTCCCTCTTCCTTTCTATTGCCATTTCATTCCCCTTGCAATATACTTCGTAAGTATTACCTATTACTGTACGCAAGAAAGTGTATATAGAGACGAAGGACGTAATACGAAGAGGAGGATATTTCTCATTATTCGTAGCCGCTAATCGTGTGAATCGGTTGAGTTGTAAACGCATCAAAATACTATCAAAACCTACGCATCAACGGCGTCGATGAAGCATTGCATTTCTGTAGGTGTAATCTGGTCGACGGCATAATCCGCGCAAAAATCGATCGTAAAAAAATGATTTCACAATCAAAAATGTAACGAAAGAAAAAGAACTTTGAAAAGAAAAAATATCAAGAAATAAAAAAAAAAATCCACCGATAAATTTGTTCCGAATTTTTTACAGATTAAATAGTAATTTCACCTGTAATTTCCTTCGGAATAAATTACGAATATGAAAAAATCTGAAAAAGAATTCGTAGATAAAAATAAAAAAATTTTCAGTTTTGCAATTGATTGCATCTCGAGACTACGTTTGATTTAACGTCGCCGCACCATTTTGAAAGTAACGTATAAAGATCGACACCAAAGAAGCGCGTAACGAATAAGATACAACAGTGAGATCAAAGAAACAGAATTAGTCTGTCAAAGACGTCATTAAATTGTGGACGGTAGACAACACCGGGACGGTCTCCACCGTTGGAGACAAGTGCTCCAGTCTTCTCCGCGTATCTTTCACGGTCGCTTTCGTTGTCATTTTTCGTCGTCTTTGAGATGAAGAGCGGGACCACAGTCCATTAAAAATTCTCTCGAATCTCTTACGGTGGCGAAGCGACGCTCGGAAGAGGCGTTTATCTCTACGGTGGTCGTGCGTTCTGTTGCAACACGCGAGACGAAAAAAGATGAAAAGAGAGAAAACAAAGATACGTAGGGAGGGGGGAAGCAAGGGTGTTGAGGAAGAAGGTTTTCAGGGTATTCGGACATAGGGGCAACTTTTCGTATAGCCCATCTTCGTGAGTGCACCGCTGAGGATACCATTAAAAATCGTAACCAGGTTCCTCTGATTGGGATCTACCGCATTCTCCGAGGATGTAACATCCTTTCATTTCTTTTTTACTCGTCTTCACCGTCAGCTTTCCCGAGTACATGCGGTCTCTCGAGTATCCGCAGTACCGAGTACAGCGCGCGCATGATAATGGACGACAGGTAGAAGCGACCATCATCTCTCGGCCACATTCTCGTTAAAAATTCATATTTTTTGCCCACCGAAAAAAAAACATTTTATTTTAATTTTTTTTAATTAATTTATTTTTTATGCAAATTTTTTCTTCGCGTTTTTTGCAATAAGAAAAATTATCCAGAAATATGATGAAAAAATTTAGGAATTATGTCCAATTTTCTTTTTTTTTTTATTGATAAATTAATATAAATATGGCGGCTTGATAAACAAATATATTTTTCGTGTAAATACTGATTGTGTGAAATAAGGCTTTAAGATTCCGGTCTGTATATAGTTTCGACATAGATGGCAAATTTACGAATTAAGGCTCCGCACTAAGTAACGGAAAAACGGCAGCAAACGAGACAATGGCGAAATCGCAGTTTCGTTTATGTCCATCCGACGTGAAACTGTTACCATGTGTTCTTTAATTGCACCAATTTCTGGCAGCGGTAAGTATATTTATTTCGCGAAGTGCCTATAACACAGCTGTGATGAGGAGGCCGAGGCGCAGCTGTGGCTGCTTGTTCGCGTCGAATAGACGATTTTTCGGCAACGCCCATATGTTGTCTCGTGCCAAGATCCATTTCTTCGCGGTTGATCGGTGATTTCGAATGTTTCTTATTCACTTTCACGCATTGCTTCTATCGCATTATCGTTTTCTTTTATTTAAAAAAAAAAAACAAAAAATTCTGGTCGCGTTGCAATACATCCCGTGGCATTCGCGTTTATCCCTTTGATGCTCGGAAGTCACAACTCCCGCTCACGGCCACTCATTCCCATTAAGATCTATATCTCCGTTCAACGTATACCGGACTCGCGAAGCTTCACTAAATATGTGTACATAGATATATAGCACCCGCGGCTACCAACGAAGACGAAAATCTCAGTTTAAATCCGGCAAAGAAAGTTTGTCTTTTGCTGGGATTAGGACGTTGACAGGGTAGTGCCAAACATGCAACGTTGGTTACAGAATAGGAAGAAGAAGACGAACGAAGGCGCGGCATGTCTTTCTCCAGATTCGCGTGTTTCCGAATTTTTCAACCGGTATCATGCGCAGAAGTCAAATCAAACGCGATTTCCAAGTAAACTGGTTGACAAAATGTTTTTTTCAACCCCCAAAAAAATTCGTCAAACTTTTTCTGATATTATAGAATTTTTTTCGATTTTTGTGTCGGCTGAAGAAAAAGCTATGGCTTGGCGAACATCGCCTTAATTTAGCTGACGCAACATCCTTAATAATTGAAATTTGTGGTGACAGAGACGAAGATTCGTCATCCGGTTGACAGGGGACGAAAATACTTGGGTAATCTTGTTGAGAGTCCAGCGGATTCGTAGTTCTGACATTTTGAAGTTCGAGGCACAAGAAAAATTTGACCGACCAAAACGGACTTTCCGTCGCTGCTCTCCAGACACATTCGAACTGGAGCAGCACTTTAAACGCTTTCGCGATAACTAATGGCCTACGCTCGTAAATACGGTTGTGATAACAGACGAAAAAAAGTCTATCGACCGTGAACCGAGAAGTCTTTTAGCCTATTAGCCTCAATAACCGATGGTGGTCGCGGTACCTGCGTTAGTTCAATTCTTTTTAAGGGTCGAATTTTCCGAGCCCCGACCAGGCACTTTACGAAAAGTGAGTGCAACTTAACAACCGACCTGTGCCTTATCTCCGGAAGTACGAACTCGCATTGGGATTAAAACGCTGGTAGAGATAAATAATTGAAGGGTATTGAGTGAAACTATTCTACGAAATTTAGTCAAACAGTAATCTACAATTTTACATCTTCGATAATTGTCTTCCTATTAATGAAAATGTGAAATACATTTGTTAAAAAATTACTGAAAAAGAGCTGAAAATTACGGAAAAATACGGAATGTCAATTTTTTTTTTAATTCTCTACACAATTGTGATTTTGTTAAGAAATTTTAAAAAATAACTTCGCGAAGTATTATTCATTCAAAGACAAATTTTCAAAACGATTTATTACGAGGAAAGATTGGCACCGTAAATCGTGTCAAAAGGGATCATTTTTAACGTTCATTGTGATAAGAAAACATTCGAGAAAATGGTTCAAAGCATAAAGTTTGTATGCGTAACTTCTGAATGGAGATATATGGAACTTTCAGCGATGTCGCGGGTAATACATTAAAGAAATGATTCTCACCCGCATACCTCCTTTCCTCTAGACTAATCACATTCGGAAGTTTCTAAATAGAACTACCGTTACGTTCACCGACTAACCACCGGCGACACATGGTTCTGTGTCGTTTCTAAACTGTGACCAGGTGGCTCTTCGTATGTACACCAGCACGAGGGCTTAATCTCTATTTCATGGATTAAATTTAGATGATTCGCGTTGGAAGTTCTCCGTTTTCGCGTTTATGCCAGATGACGACTCGCCAATTTTTGCCGATCGCTTCTTGTAGACGAAAGTCGAGAATTTCTGGTAGGAATTTCGGACGAATTGCGAAAATTCCTGAGTATTCGCAATTGTGTCAATATAATTTGTAAACTATTATCGCGTCACTGAATGACTCACTGCCCAATCGGTTTCTATCGACCACGCGATATGACTAACTATTCCGCTTATTTTTAAAATGATTGATTATTGTTCCTATTATTTATTGCTTTATTTTTCGGAACCAAACAGATTGATGAATGAAATTCGTCAGTATTAGTCACGAGATGTTCGGAAGTTTGCAAAACTCACCGCCTGACGAATGGCGAAGTTATGTCGATTGATTTCCAAGTATACCTACGCAACGATTGAGTGTTCTTAGTAGCGATTTCAAAAACTCTCGCGAGCGTCAAGAAACCGAAGGAGGCGAATCCTCGTACATAAAAAAGAGACGCGGTATCATCTTGAGGCCAAATATTAAAAAAAAAGATATTTTGAAGAGATTTGCCATTCGCAATGCCTGCATGTTAGACGCGATGGACACTCACCGCAAAGCGCGGGCGGCTGTGCACTTGAATTTAAAGGACCGCATTGATCACCTGCGTATTCCAACAGAAAGTATTTCGTGGTATTTATAATTCCGATTCTCATCCGGATAATCTATCCTCGAATGTTTCGCGATAATCCAAACTTATTTTTGTACCTTGAAAACCCCAAGTAACGAAAACTGATGTATGATTCAAAATGAAAGCTTTATTATGCATATGAAGATTTCTTTCTGAAGAATCCGTATGGGTTTTTCCGCGTCATAATGCAGATCTACGCGAACTATTATTCATCGGTTTTGTCTGTATTATTATTATGGATTTTTAATAATTCATTCCAAGATGAGTTTTTTTTGCATTTTTTGAATAGTTATTTCATCACTAATGTTCATTAAAAAAATAGATATGTAATAATGAAAAATGGTGATTTGCCAATTTATCTACTGCTGGACGATATCCAGATGCCTATTAATAGAACATTCTAATTCACCAAAAATTCACATTACAACTAACGTATTTAGTTGTTTTCTTTGGGGTGAACGGTCCAAGTCTGCGTCCAACCGTCGGACGAATATCTCATCTATCACTTCCACGAGGCGATCAGAACGATAGGTAAGAATTTGAGGGCTGACGTTGACGGCCGTTAACCCAGTTGATGTTCGGTAGAGAGGAGTATGAATAGTATATAGAGAAATAAAGTAGTCACATAGATCGAGGTATGGGAACAAAACCAGAGGAACGAGAGCAAGAAGCAGCAAATGCGTGCGCAAGGCAGATGATGGTCGAAGTGCCGCTCGTTCCGAGTCGGGCAAAGGAAAACGAAGTAGCTAGAAGCTGGTAAGGCGATAAATCAACGTATTTCGGTATCGCGGAAGCTGCTCCTGACTGTATTTATATAACCCGACCGAGCGCAGTGCCTGTGTGCTTTGCATACGCGTATCTTCTGGGTGTGCGCTGTAATACCCCCTTAATCCGTGTAGTAATACAGTAATACAGTGAAATCGTATTCGAGGCAAGTGCACAAGAAAGATCAGACAGCATCAGCGACCACTTTGTTCGCTGGGAATGTTCACACGCGTGCGTTACGCACAAACGCACATCAACGTTGGCGAGTCCACGTGTTGCCGCATGTGACGGTAATATTTTCAACGGAACTATATAGCAGCGGAGACTATACACAAGGCAATTCTATAGGTATATAATAGAATAGGACGCACGAATTTGATAGCACGCCAAGTGTGGTCTGTCTCGAAATCTGACTCACAGCAGCCGTTCGAGACACTCGTTCCACTGATGCCATGCATCTCCAACGATGCACCACAAGGGGTGTCAAAGTGTCGGACTTAATACGTACGAATTTCGCGTGCAATCGCTGAGGCGAATAAGCGTACACGTTATTGATTGGGCGCGATAAACGTTGATAGACCTACGACAATGTATGCTTAGACGCCAGAGATGAACAACGCTAAAAGGTCTTTTCTCCTGAATTTGCCAAATTGTTGAATTCCGGATTGCGATCAGTCAATCACTTGCTAAGAACTATTTGGATGCTGAGAGGGTTGAAAGTCCATTTATTTCGAAGACATCGATAAAGAGGGATGATAATTCTTAGAATGACATCAAAAATGCAGATTGCGCCAATCAATCACCTTTTTGATCGTCACAATCAACAAAACATTCAAGAAATGCTGTTTGCATCCTTTTTGTATCTATTCTTTACGGATAAATCTGGAATCCTAGCGAATGAGATGAAATGCAAAAGCGACACGGATCAGTTGAAACACATGCAGTAAAAAAGGAATCGAGAAATTTACGCAGTGCGTAGCTTGGAATAGACTGTCCGTAGACGACCGTATTATCGTAGAGATGAGTGAAGAAATATATTGACGACATAAATGTGGTGTACAACAAAGCATACCCCACATTCTCCAGTATGTTGATTGTCGCAATTCTTCGACTCAATCTTGTTGAGTAGATGAGCTCAATACTAATTATAGAAAGTAATTAGCGCGTGCAGTCGCGACGACTATTCCGGTGTCGCGGGCACCCAGACTGACGGAAACGCTCAAGTAGTGTCAACGGTATATTAACAAAACCATTTGCAGCTGAGGCGTTGCGCATTTACTTTTTTGTGAAGTCCATTCTACCGCTTCGTAAGCATATTGTTGGAGACTTTAAAAGCGTTTTGCCGACAACCCTTTTTTTTGCCATAGATTCATTAATTTAAGCGGCTTTTGGTTTTATGCAAAGTGACTGAATGGAATGACCTAATCATAGGTAAGGCGATCAAAGGCGTAATGCCGTATTGAAGCGTATTGAGTCGTATTGAGGCGTATTGATTGAATAGAATTCGTAACAATTATTCCATTGGACCGGCTATTGGATGCGTAAATCATATTATGCGCGAGTTATTCCGGCAAATAAACATTCCCAAGATAACAGTTTAAGCTGTGATTGTTTAAATTGTATTGTGCTGATAACTAATTGCCTGTTGACTGAAAAAAATGAACAATTGGCGATACCAATGATCATTTGAAAGAACTACTTTTGTACTGAAAATAGATCGCGTCAACTTATCATTAGTTCCGTCAACTAAAGTTAGTTAGTTGATTGAGTGAATTTGTGGTCTCATTTCTACAAACGCATGTTTTTTTTTCCGCTGTGGATTGGCGGAAAAGTATAGTGCTATTTCTGATACTGATAAACAAGAACATTGAGTATCTCGAACGTCATTAATTGCAATGAACCTTTATCCATTTTTGCGTTATCTAAGATATATGCAATCGCATAGAATATTATTCTTTCAACGCCTTCGCAGGCATCCTGAAAGCCGTTCTTCTCGACGCTGAGATCTCATCAATTATGCGAAGCCCGCGCGGTATCCTCGCGGGCTTCCAGCAGCGAGCTCTCTTCTGCCGATCGCTCTCGGACCGCGCGGTCCTGGCGGGAGCTCTAGACGTACACTGTACGCCAAGAGTAGTCGTCGTCAATTAGCAGACGTTATCTCGCACGCGCCATCTCGACGCTGTGCGTGACTGAAAATTAGCGAGTTTACCGCGAGTAGCGTAGCGTAGAGATATGCCAATGACGGAAAATCGACGATCACGAGGAGAAAGCCTGATGGATCGGTTCCACTTCGTCGCGACATTTGCAAAACGATCTCATTGGCGTCAAGTCTGCTGTATCTTTTCCATTCGGGAGATCGGCTAGCAGAACTAATCATGTCACACAACGTTCTCCGTGAATAATACGCGATAAGAACGAGGAATTGAAACATCATCGTGGATCACACGAATTGAAACTGAAATGTCCTTGTTGACAATTTAAGGAGGTCGAATCAGCCAAGTTATTACGATGTTCGCTAAAGTACGCTGTTTTTTCCAACCGACACCGATCGGGCGATCTAAAAAAAATTCCGACTGATTGGCCGACCTAAAAAAATTCTATCGCGTCGGAAAATGTCTGAAATTTTTTTTTTTGCCAATTGAAAGAAAAAATGTTGTCAATTTATACTTCTGGGTAAAAATCGAAGAGTATTTCAATGCAATAACACAAAAAAAAACATCGAGAACAATTTTTTATTTGATTAGTAAAAATTTTGTCAAAATAAGCAAATCATTGTCCCAAAAGCTTCAATTACTCAGACATCATAAAAAAATGACAAGAATAGAAAGTACGAATTTCTTCGAGAAAATTGTAACTTTCGTAAGATTTAGCTGTATGTAAAATCGTAACAGGAAGCCGCTTGTCATGTTCAACATTCGTCTCGATTTCGTATTAACGACGAGACTCTCGCATTCCGTCGTTCACGGGATTCTGTGGCTTCTCGTCAATAGGCGTTCTAACGCACGCGTCTTGAGCGATAAATCTTCAATGACAGTAACGCAAAGTCTGTCGTTCGCACGTTCTTCACCTTAGCGCTATTGTAGTTTTCTCCGCGCGTAGAGAGAGCTATTGTTCCGCTTTCCGTCACTGAAGACAACTCGAGACTCCCGATCGGTAGCACATGCGTTGCTTTACGCACAACCCGACGTTTATTATCTTTATACATACAATGAGTAAACCGATATCCTTCGAATTGCTCTCATTAAGATCGCTCGACAAACTATCGAGCGATCGCCTCTACGCATCTCGATGCACGGAGTCCGAGATATGACTTTTGCGTGGGACGACGCGCACCAGGCACCGGCAATAAGCGAGTCGAAAGAAAAGGCGAGTGCGCAACGACGGTACATAGGTGGTATATGAGAAGAACTCCATAATGTCTCGAGGCTAAATCGATCTACGATGCGAATAATGCAAGCGGAGGCTGTAGAAAAAAAGCTGTCGGCGTGACACGAGAACACGAGAACAGCTGCAGCTTCGTAATTGACACATTGTAATAAACATATCTATCGTAATGAGACTGAAAACATTGTATATGTCATGGTGTACGGGAATGACATTGATGGAATCGTGACTGACCTAAATGAAGCTATGGAACTTGTCAGTGATCGTGGCGCAAGCGACTGACTTCTATAGAGAGACGACCGGGCGCGTTGGACGCTGGGAAAGTCGGAACTACGGTTGGAAAAAAGATCGAAGCTTCCATGCAGTAAAAATGGGCCTTTATGGGATTCCTTGCCATATTATGACCTCTAATTCCTTAGAGTGCCATTTTCACTGCGTGAAACCATTGACTTTTTTGCAGCGTGTTTCTGACTTGCGCCGGTGTCCCATAGCTTGCGATCTTCCGTTTCAATGGCGATTGTGCCATTTTCGACTTGACCTACGATTTGTAACGCGTGTGGGAGGCACGCGCACGAAAACACTTGAAATTCGATATAGATAACCTCGAGAGTCAAGATGGTCGAAGTGTAGCTACGAGACTCATCACTAAGATACGCGATACTCGGAAGGGGGGAATCCCCCGGACTCTTCAACGGAAGATAAAATACGAATAGGCAAACGATGTTCAGTGGTAAAGACGGTGATGAATTCCTGCTTTCTGGACCAACCGCATACCCTATTGAAATGCCAAGACGTTTTTTTACCGATTGGAAGCGGTGAAACATGTTGTTGCCCGCTGGTTACCGTTTTTGGTACCATTGGACCATTTCATTTGGAGTCCGCAATCGACTTTACGATTAAGGGGAAGTGAAAACGTCACAGTTCGACTTGGATTTTCAATCGCCAGATAAATGGACCTTTTGAATCGAAGTTCGTGATCGGTAATTCCAGTAGTAAGTTGAATATCTTCGAAAGAAATCGATCGTCGATCAATTGAGACATATGAACCGTGAAATAATTAATCGACGTCTCTCGATTTTCACGGCAACAGCAGGAAACAATTTGTGGGTGAGGCGCAAACTGCAAACTGGTAGCCATTGAAAACCTCGTTATGATTCTTAATATACGTCTCATTGGTATCGACCATTAACGCTCCCAGCGGGCGACGATGATGACGATGGGGAGCGGGGGTGGGGGAGGGAGTGCGTTATTCTATGGGCGGGTGGTACGACCTCGCAAGGCGTTGAGACGCTCGAGCCATTGTTATTCCTTGTGAGGGTTCGAAAGTCCTCCTCTGGACATCACGTAATTGCCGGCGGATCGTAAATCGATCGTTGTACTCAACAGCCAGTTCCGGTCTCGTCGCAGTTCGGCTTGCGAGGTCGCATACGATGCGCAAGGAAAAAAAAATTCCAGGAACTTAATCATTCTCATTGATCGCCCACGTGGAAAATAATCGATTAACGGCGAATTAGCATTTCGTGCTTTACGAATATATATATGGAAATTATCTACAATCTCAACGCCTACTGTTTATTCAGTTAATTACGGAACTCCGCACACTTTTTCTTCGCTTCATAAATATTACGTACGGGTCTGAGGGACTCGATGTCTTCATCGTTGTGAAATTTTCTCAAAAATCAATATTTCTTTTCAAATTTTCATTAAAAAAATAATAATAATTGAATTATTTGATAACATAAATAAATCATTATTTCTATCGTTAATTTTATTATGATATAAAAAATTTCACAGTATATTTGTAATAATAGTAATTCGTTTTTATTTTAATTGTTGTGAAATCAGAGCACTCGAACGTTAAAATTCGTTTTTTCAAATTTTCTTTTTTTTTTTTTTAATAACAGTTGATTATGAAACGTTGGATTACCGGGATCCTTCGATTGCTCGAAACTACCGTGACGCCTGCTGCACTTTATCGACCCTTCTACGGGGATTGAATATCCAACGAGGTATCGGAACGATGCAGCGAAGTGTTATTACAAAATCAATAATTTGGGGAAAGCCTCAACGAGACTCTTGGCACGTAGAAACGTGTTATTTTATCGTTTCGAATAATTATCAATCGGAATTTTATCGATAGGATGATTCTTGGGTGGTCTTTCGCGAATTGGTCGAAAGTGTTTGGCGGGGTAAATCAATTACGCTTGTGGGTGGATCGAGTTGCGATATGATGCGAAGATGTCGGGAATCGAGAAACGCCTTGAGTGGCGCGCGGGCGAAATGAAATATCATGGTATCGGCCGATTGGGTAGCAACGAAGGCGAAGTGCGCACTTTTTCGCGAAAAAAAATTAGGTTAAGTTAAATGTCGGTCTCGCCTCGCGATACGTATGTAGTCTCGTAGAATTGTGTACACGAAATGGCCAAAGCGAGAACCTCCGCGTACGAACGGGAAGAGAAAATTGTTCGGTATGGGGCCTTACCGGTGGGGTTCTTCGACGATAATCGGCGCGATGAAACGACGCCGCAAAGTATTGGGTTTGCGGGAAGAGGGAGTTTAAAAGTTATAACCCATAGCCGATGGTGAGTTGTGGTGGAGTTGCACAAGCACGAGCGAACGTGCGAGAGCTTCAACTACCGGTTCACGGGAATCGAGGGATTTAACGCAACCCCACGTGCGCGTTCTATACGCACGCGGTTATTCGGGTCTCGCTTCATTGCTCACGAACGAACAGAATCGTGCTAAACTGCGGGAAAAAAAAATAAAAAAAAATCCTCGAAATTACGGGAGCTGTTTATTGTACACTGTTCCGAGAGGAAAATAAAGGCCATTAGGAATCGTCTGTAATAAAACATTGATTTGGGTTGTTTATTACGAAGATCTTTTTTAAGACGATACTACCGTTAACGATTTTCGTTTTTTTTTTCCTTTCCGTACATTGCACTGCATTGACAATTCATTTAATTTGGATATATCTTTTTGTATATTAAAAAAAATTATATTAAAATAAAAAAAAAACACATTTTTTTTTAAATTTCTTTTTACTTTTCCTTTTTCAAAAATAAAAAAAATATGACGCGCGGGGTGTGTGATTCGTGATTTTGCATTCGTAAATATCTGTAGATATAGATGATGGGTATATCATTAGCAAAATGTGAACACGAGGACAGGGCGGACCACCGGTGAAGGCGCGTGTCCCGCGTCCAGTTATGGACGGATTCACGTTCGTGAGTCGGAGAGCCAAAGAATTATGGAGAAACAGAAACGGAGACGAAGAAAAAGGGGGAATGGAAGGGTTGGAGACCGAGTAAAGGGAATTTCTGCTTCCTCTCGGATTGGATGCAGCAACCTCGGTGCAGCATCCACGTGAGATGCGGGAGAGCCGCAGAGATAAAAGGAAGCGTTGTAGTCCGACCGTCCGCATGGGGCAGAGGGACAGGACGTAGTTATACGCGGTACGACTGAACCAAAACGAAAGAAGGGAAGAAAACGAATAAAGCATCAAAACTGCGAGTGCACACGGAGCTGTCCAGTCATTACTATAAAACGATGATTAAGGGCACTCGAATATATTAAAGTCACGTACTCGTACTTTTTCACTTTCTTTTCAATTTTTCTTTTTTATCATTCGCAAGTGACCGCTGTATAAGCACTCCGTGGAGTTGCATAAAATATTGCCGCGAAGAAATTGAATTTCCTATGCGCACTCAGTTTCGCATTACCTTTAGCATATTAGCCGAAGTCTACAAGAGAATCTCCGAATTTTACAGAAAATTCAAATTATGATAATAATATCCAAATTTTTCAACTGTAATTCCGATAGAACAAAAATTCCGCCGAAGCCGAAGTCTGCAAGAGAATCTCCCGATTTTACAAAAAATTCAAATTATAATAAGATCCAAATTTTTCAACTATAATTCCGATAAAAAAAACCTTTCCTTTTTTTTTCGTCATACTATATGCCAATTTAATCACAGCGCTCGAAATAATGATATTATTCAACAGAAAAAAAAAATGGAAATAATTAAATTCTTGACTTCTCGTCCCACATCGCTGGCGTTTTTTTCGCAAGAAAAATATATTCCGGATATTTTATGCCCGAGGAGAGTGATGATTTTTTTAATGTGAGAACGAGTTTCGTAGCATAGCTATGTTGCACAGCAAGCGGAATGCTGAGGAATCCGAGAGCGAAGCTTCGCGCGAAGCGAAGGTAGAGACGTAAGAATACCAAAGCGTTCTGTATTTTTTCAAATTTATTTTTAAGGGCGGACGCTTTGGCCAAACAATGATCGACAAATTAGGGGCGTTAACGTTGTACCCGACCACGAAACTCGGAGGATTCTCTCGCGAGGAAAGATAGTAGCGACGGATATGTGTGCATTGGCGGGGATATGTTAATTCTGTGAGAGTTCCGTGACCGTGAACGCCTTCCAATTACGGGATTGCTTGTAGGCACTACATTAACCGTGAGGCATATACGGAAAGCCTCTTTTGCGCGAATATTCCGGACACTCTGACGGACACGCGTAGCCTCTGGTCATCGCGCATAATATATATTTGGCACGATTGCAAATCTTGTTGCTTTGCAAATAGAAAAAAACGGAGGGTTTCGTAGCGTCACGGGCAATCGGGCATTCAGTCAAAGTGTCACGAGAACACGTCTAATTAGTCAACATAATAGTCGAGTCGTATATTTAACCCGGAGATCAAGGATTACCTTGCAAAAGTGTATAACAAAGCGGATCGTTAATCGTCAATCGTTTTGTGTAGATTTTTTTTTTTTTGTTTTTCTGTTTCTATTTAGTTACCGAGGTAATTATAGACGTCCATTAATTATATAGGGGATCGGAAAATGTTAATTTCAAAGATTTTTTTAAAGATAAACTTGATATTAAAACGCTATTAAAATAGAAAAAAAAAATGCGTTCGCGTTATTGACTATGGATTTTACTCACGTAGAAGTAGAGTTCGACGCGATGCGAGACCTTCGGCACGCAGGTTAACGCTTCGGATCTGCAGCATCCCGTGTCGTCCGAACATCGATGCAGAATTGCACAGTGCGGTATATATGTCGTTGAGGGACTCGGATATACTTCGCGCACCGGGATTACTCGGGCGCGTGGCCATTGGCAACTACCCTCTCGCGATACTTTTATTGCGTGTTGAAGCGCCTCCTTTATTTCGGCTGCTGAAACACAAAAGCAACGATTTTTTCGGTTAGAACGTATCTCGTTTGTTTTTTTTTTTTTTTTTTTTTTTTTCGTGTCTGCAATATCCGGATTCAAAAAAAACTCCGAAAATATTGAATTTGTAAACGTCTTCCTAATTAATTTTATTTTCTAAAAGCTTCGTAGGCAAAAAAAATGAATGGGGAAATAAGACAGAAATTTTCAATCTTCACATTTTTTTTTTTTTTTTTAATTTTAATTTGATAAACAAATTCGCCTTCAAAAGGCTAATCGAAAAAAAAAAAAGATCGAATTACGGAAAACGGTAATTGAATGCGCCGAATTGGAAGTATCCGATGAGACAGACATTCGCGTACATAAAAAGCTAAGAATTCAAACACCATCGGGTTGTAGAATATATAATCGAGCGTTGCAAGAAGAAGGAAGAACTTTCTCGACGGTACACACAGTCTCGGGCTCACTATTCCTCATTAGCATATTGCATGCGGAGGAGCGGTTTTACGGGAACACCGCGAACTTTCGCAGAAGTCTGTTTTTTTAATCATAGAAATATTCTCGTGGTCTGTGGCGAGTTCTCTTGGGTCGAAAAATGCGAGTGTAGCGACGTATCTTCTCTCGTGGATCGGCGTTATTTTTCGGCGTGGGCGTGTCTTCTCTTCGGGATGCCAGTGAGCGATCGTAACAATATCACGCGGTATGTTTCGCCGTAGCAATATCGTGGGCTCCTGCAGCAGCAGGACTCTGATCATCGCGGTAGCATTTCTTATGTTCTCATAAGCGCATTTGTATTTTAATGTCATGATGTTTTGCGATTTCTGTTAGCAACGTGACGCTCGAGGACCTTTCACGTGTTATCGTGAATGCATGTATCCAATAGATCCGGTACTTCAACCTCCGATGTTATTCTATGATTTTTTTTTATCGATCTATTGGCCCGAAAAAATTTTAGAAGAAAACATCGGTGCTCTGTGATGAACGGAAATGTTTATTTATTTGTTTATTTATTTATTTATTTATTTATTTATTTATTTATTTATTTATTTATTATCATGAAACGTACTAAAAATGAAGCAACAGCGATGCGAAATCGTGTGAAATGTCGCAAAAAATTACCAAACAGGACGTTGCAAAGAAATGGTTGCTACCGTGTCCAGGGGGATGATAAATTGATTTGACGCTTCGAGTGTAAATTAACACAGCTGTATGGGCGCGCATAACGGATACGACAATAACGCGCTCTCGCCACGTGACTAATCGTGTGGGCGATGTCGGTATTGCCGCAGCGAACGATCAGTAATGTGTCTCTAATGCGAAAGTTCACGGGGGCGACGACTATGACGATTGCCGCAATATCACACGGTTGCGTTTTTCGATAAAAAAAAAAAAAAAAAAAAAAAAAAAGCACCACGGCTGCGCTGCTATATTAATTTGCACATAGATGATGGCATCATTTATAGTATATAACATCCTGCCGCAGGTTAATTACACTCGGTTCACAAACATTGAAATAACAAAAAAAAAAAAAACATCGACGATGCGAAGAACATTTCTTTCGTAAATAGCTATATCTCGTACACCCCATGTAATATCTTGTCGTTGCACTGTAACTCTCATCGGGACAATTATATAATTCTATTTCGCGATTTTCCATTCAAAGGATAATTAAAAAAAAAGATATAATTTATTTCGAATAAAACGGGTTGTTCGTGTGTCTCACGCGTCTCGTATATCCCGCGCGGGTAACTATCGTTTCCGCGTGAGATCATCACGCCGTAATTCTTGCAAAGCTATCGAAGGGCAACAAAATTTATCACTCTTTGATCGGCGAAAATAAAAACCTTGTCAACGAGGATTTAAATTAATTCCGAGAATTTTCAAATTCTATTATTAGCGGGATGAATGGAATTAATGAAATTATGCAACGCGACGAGAGCTTCTCGTGTCCTCCGCGTATCTTCGGCTCGTATAAATCTTTTTTTTTTTTTCCTCGACGCCGAGTTCGGCTGACTGCAACTCTCTCACGAAGCACTCGAAGGAACGTTAATACTATTGCGCGGTATTATTAATTATGTGTCAATCACGTCGGCCATCGAAGGAATCAGATAAGCGAAATGGAAATCGTATGCGTGATCTTCGTTACATGCGCTATTGCTGAACGTAATTGAAGAGAGTTAAATCGCTGAACGCGTACCGATACCCGTGAATCAAAGGGCTCTTAAAGTAAAGGGTTCGATAATTAAATAATTCAATTATAAATAATTGAAAAAAAAAAAAAAAACAAACAGTTATAAAAATTATTTTACAGTGATTATCGAAATTCCGCGATGAAAAAACGAAATATGATAAGCAAATGATAAATAATCAAATAAATAAAAAAAATCTATAAAAAAAAGAGTTAAACTAAACTAATAAAGATTTTTAATCAATTTTTCTAAAAAAAAAAATTGATAAAATTAACGATCAATAAAATCAATTAAAAGATTTATCACTCTGCCGGAAATTCGATTGGCAAACTTCTAAAAAGGTTATCGAAATTTTTCTCCGCGAATTAAAGTGTATTGTGCATTATTATTAGTTGCGTTGGGATTCATTCGTGAATGAGTGACTGCCGGGAAGACAGAGTTCGATGAATCAGTACGAAGCGTCGAGAACGCTGCATAGACAAACAGCGAGAGATCATCGGAGGTGAAAGTATCGTATCGTATGATAAAACCATGTAATCCCCGTCTCTCGTGTCTATAATATTGCTTGTCATCATTATTCTTTCGTCAGGTGAAAGGATATTTTCAATTTTCATTAGAATAACGTCGTAAATAATTCGAATCATCGCGCGGACATTTAGAGTCCATTAAATTCTCGAGGAATAAATAAAATTTAAGAATAATGGTGTTATAGCAGTGATAAAATCGAAGATTCTAATCGATCGTTCAAGAAAAGAGTGAAAGAGTTTCACAATATTTTTTATTCCACACTTACACTTCCCGGTTTTGCTGGTTTGCTGACCGTGTCCCTTGGAGTCTTTGGAACCGTCGCGTGTATTCGAGGATTGCGACTTTTGTCCACCGTTTACCGTCTGTTGCAAGCCGTTCTGAGGAGCGCTCGACGTCTCGTAAGATCTCGAATCGCGACGATCGTAAGGTTCACGAGGCGCCAACGTCGTCGTTCCGATGGGCTTTGGCGTAGTCGTCGTACTTGTCGTCGTCGTTGTTGTCGGTGGGGACGTAGCCAAAGGAGCGGATGTCTCATCTTCGGTTTCGGTTTCGTTTTCCTCGTCCGCGTATTCCTGCGACACATAAAAAAGGCACCGTTTCGTTAACTTGCCGTGCGAACGCTTCGAATAACATTCCCATTGTCCGCGGAATGTGAAAAAACGATTTTTGTCACAATACGGAAATATGGCGTCGTATAACAATCTTTATGGATTAAGTTTTTCATTTTTCCCGAGAAAATCCTATCGTTCACAATCCCTTGTGACGAGTGCTTTCGATGTTCAAATTATTGCTTGATAAGCGATATAAAAATGCAGACTGTGCGCGGAATTTTTTATTTTCAATTTATTTATTTATTTTCTCAAATTGATTTCGGAAACTTTTTTTTTTTTTTTTATGACTCGAATTTAATCGACTTAAAAAAAAAGTCGTAATTACTGATATCAAGTTCGCCTAATCGACGTAATTTAAGGCCTTAAATTTATTACCGAAAATTGATTCGAAGTATAGCGAGATATTTTTTTTAATGCCGATTAATGAACGAAAAAAAAAAGATTTTAATTTTTTTTAAATACGAGGCGGACGACCGAAGGTTTTACTGCCCTCGACCTCTCCGAGACTGCGAGGGTCAGAAGAGAAGCCCCTCGGCAACGAGGCTCAATATATTTCTACGACTCATATACACTTGTAACACTTGCAATCGGGCGAGAGTTACGATCATCGTTTGACACGATGGGATCCGTATGCCTACATTTACTACAAGTACTACAATGCGTATATGTACGATTCATCGAGACTGCTACCGCGCGGGTTTAACCCCCTCCCCTCCTCCCTCCTTAATCCAAAGTCTGCCATACATGACACATAACTTATATGCAGAATAGCCGCCCGAAGAGGGCAGAGACCTACTTAATCTCTATTTGCACACGACAACGACGAGACGCATCCGCGCGCGTATGCGCGGGCATCTGCAAATAAAGTTCTTTGATAATTTGCCGACTCTAATAGAAACAATCCTCTGCCTGCCGGGGGGCCGCGCTGCGGAACGTGCGTGAAAGCCTCCGTGCGCTTGTATCGGTCTCATCCGCAAGATTGTATTATACATAACCGATAGGAGCGCGTAAGCGCGAGCGAGAAATTCTCCACCGGCAGGAATACTTCGTCGGATGTACTTTGCATGAAAAGCGCAGCGCTTACACTTGACATTAATTATTAAACTATCGTGCGGTATGTGTCTGTCGGATGTTATATCGCACAGACTGCCAGACTTGCCGCCACGGGGTATCGCGGGTGTCTCAATCGATTTTTTTTAGGTACTCGAAACTTCGTTGCAGACCTTCCGACTCCTTCTTTTGCACGGGTGAGTTTCCATTTTTTTTTTTTTTTTTTTTTTTTGAACCAGTAATTGATTTTTTTGTTACTTGCAGAGTTTTGCCGTATCTCATCTTTCAGCACGTCGATCTACTCGTAAAATCGAGAGAGGAGCTCTGGACTTACAATGAAAACGATTCACGCATGGATCGCTCGGAAGTTGTTCACGCCGGCAAAAGTTTCTTGAACTCCGTTTTTAGCCGGAAATTTTTTATTTGTTGAGATAGAAATTGAAGAAAAATATGTAAGAGGCTTCGAGTCACTCGATGTAATTCTGTAATTTTTTTTTTTTTTTTAAGTGAAAACCTTTTTTTTTTTTCGTTTTTTTAAGGAAGACTTTTTGGATTAACGCTTTTTAGGGCAGAATTCAGATAACGCTTTAACCCTTTATAAATGTTCCGGAATATGTTTCGAATCTGCTGCATAATTTTTGTTCTTTTTTTTCCGAAAGAAAAAAATATTACACTCACATCAAAATATTCCCGAAGACATAAAGAACAGAAGCCTTCTTGTGAGAACGATGTCGATCGATTGTATTCAATCGATATGTGATAAACGATAAAGCAAATGAATTAATAGGGGATTTATGAACGACTGAGCGTCTGACAATGCGGACAATTACTCTCCGCGCGGTTGATGAATTATGACTCTCCCCATGTCAGTTTGCGCTCGAAGGGATTTCAGTATCGCTTTCCAATCGGCATCAAGATAGATCGTCAATGGTATCGTCTAGACGCTGACGATCGAATTCCCTCAAATCGTTAATTTTATCCCCTAACAAGTACAACACCTCGTAAATCAATTCAACAGTATATATATTTCGTATTAGTACGTCGATAGAAGAGCGTTATATGCCAATGAATCTCTCGTACGGGACGCACAGACGGTGGAAGAGCGCGTTAATTGAATGTAGGAATGTGGCCCCCCATAAATCATTGACCCTCCCGGCTTATCGTTCGATTTCTGACGACGTCAGCTCGCTTTTGTTTCATTGTTGCGCCGTTAAAATTTCTCGGGATCAACAGTCACCCATAAACGGAATCTGTTAAATTAATAACTCACAACGACTAAACTGGCATTACAACGTGTAACTATCGAACTTAAATCCGTGAACATCCGAGATGACGAATCTCGCAGATAACGAAGTGCAAAAAATTTCTTCAAGATTGACTACTCGCGAGGAGAAAATAAAAAAAAATTAATTGCGTAAGAAGCTTAAAAAAAAGTAATTCGTAATTGTTCTCGAATTGTAGAGTGCCTTCGATGTAATACTATGTAAGTAATGCGTCGAAGAACGAGTTAGAATGAGAGCGAAGAAAAAGGATACGCGAGTCGTCGCAAAAAAAAAAAAATTTACTCGCCCTTAACTGCCGCTCGGCTCCGACAGCATCGCGCGACGCAGAGACCGCGGTGCACCGGCATCACGAGCTGCATTAAGACTCGTTCAGGGTGCACCGTGTCTGTTATTATAAACTGAGTTTTTCTGCCGACGTGGACCACCCAAAAGATCGGCTTCTCGTTCGAACACATTCTAACGAGCGCGTTGGCAAGAAGCGATTTTCTAACGAATTCGTCGGATCGAAAGACTCTTCAGAAAAATCATTATTTTGATCAATTTTAAGGGCATACAATGTCCAATGTCCAATTGATTTCATTTAATGAAAACGCAAAGCGGAACACGGAAAAAAAGTATTTGCAGCGACCATTTTCGAAGATAAATGGGTTACTGCAACTAATTTTTGTTTGCGCCCAACTAATTTTTTTTTCAACTATTAAAAATTAAAACTGAAATTTTTGTGACGGAAGAAATGAATTTTTTTTTATAATTTTCCATCGCAAAGAAAACATCGATGAATAACCTTGAGTGATGGATTATACGTAAATTCGATACGAATGAATGAATCGATAACGCAAATTAAGCTAAAATTAGAGTCGATTAAATCGGTAGAACTGAATCTTAAAAACCGATCTTTCGAATGGTTTCGCTGTTCTTTCAATGGTCGAAGATGCTGCGCTAGGAGTTTACTGTGGTGGCGAAGGAGGGCGGATAAGTCTATTAAATTAATATTCGTGCATCAGATACGGAGAGTAGCGCAGACAATGAAATGCAGTCGAGGGAGGAACATACGTCCTGAGGCGGACCGATTGCAGTCCGGATAGGCCGGTCGGTGATGGCCCACCCACGGCGTTGTTGGGTATACGAGAGTGCCGGCGAATCGCGATAAAATCCAATATAGACTCATTCTATTACTTCATATCGTAGAATAGCACTCCAACATTATCAGCAAAACCAATACGCATTTTCTCCTACATTTACGAAGGAGGAATGTAGTTGTTGGCATTATCAATAAAATTAACAGTGTATCATAAATATTCTCATTTTATTCTCTACTAAACTAAACTGGTTTCATCGGCGATAACGGGTAATAGTTGCGGAAAAGTCTATCTGGTCGTTTGAAATTAAAAGTTTAAAATAAAACATCGTTATCGAAATTACCACATCGTTTATTGGTTAACTATCGTCATTAATTAACTAATAATTAAACCATACATTTCGAAAAACGCCTAATATCGTCTATACAACGCTTTCCTACAATTCTATATTTATTTGAATAAGTGCCGTTTTAATTGCGCATTCATTGTCAATATGCAACATCGTTGCATGGTAACAGTTCTGTATAGTCTATCGGGTAATTCCAAGACATTACCGACCTCCTACCCAACCATACGTCCGATAAAGCGATACAAGCGGCGAAGAGAGAGCGTATCGAGATGGTATATAGGGTATCAGATTACCAGAATTCTTATCTTCACCATACATAGTATACGATTAGAGATTATAAGAATATCCGACACTGTCAACGCGCGCCAGAGTTCTATGACCCACGCTTTGTAACGCTCAAGACGGTTATTTAATCTCCCGATGCGCTCCCGTCTTTGGCCGACTCAGCCGTCTCCCCCTTCCCCTCCTCCCGCCGCCATCACATGAATAAACGCTCAACAAAGACTCACAAAAAGTTGCATATTTCGCTTTATTAATAAAATTGATATTTCACCTAAACATTACGAAGATTCATTAAAGGATTCCGGAATATGACGTCCATTACAAAATAGATCGATCCAGAAATGGCGTATAACGAATAAGCGGAATGTAAAACAACAATGACAAGACTGCAAAACAGCGAACGGCGACTTGGAGAGAGAAAGATACCGCGAAGAGGATGAACTTCGTGTGCGATCCTCATACGAAATGCAGTGTCTGGCCGTTCTAAGAACGAGAATGCGGCGTGGCCGGCGTGCTTGTGCTTCTGTGCTTCTGACGCTGCCAGGCTGTCTGCTGTCGACGAAGACGACGACGACGACGACGCGGAGGAATATGCATGCATGCGACCATGCTGCTTCGACCGGTGGCATGCCATAGCGACCATAACTAACGTCGCTCCGCATTGGCACTCTCACTCAGTCCAATGGGTTTATTGCCGTTTCCCAGAAGAGCTCACCAAGCACCCACGATGACCTACCCGTCTCGTATACACTACAAAATGTTCAGTATTCCGAAGTATACAAAGCTGTGCGCCTGTGCATCCCGGTGAGTTAGTAGGGATAGCAGGCTGCAGTCATTCTTACGCAGTCCATATACGTGCGTAGCGTTCAATGGCGGTAGGGAAAGATCGAGTGCAGGACAACGTTTTAACACAAAGCTCGTCGATCGTTAATTATCAACATCTGAAATTGTTTTGCTAAAGGCAAAGAAAGGCAAGAAATCCACCAGTTCTAAGCTTCGAAGACACGACCTACGCTGGTCCATCATCCAGCAGATCAAACATATCTTAGATACCACACCACCACATCTTAGATACCACACATACCTGGAAATCTATAAAAAGCCGGTTGATCTAAGATTCAATGCGTAGTCTGGAAAATTTTATGCAATACTTGAATGCAATCTGGCGGCGGAGCAAACTGCTGATGCTGAAACTTCTCGCGACCACTCAACCGATTTGTCGCGATCTTGTTAAGTAAACAGTTGCATTTTTAGATTCTGCGAATGGAGGCAAAAGCATAAATCTTGTTGCGAACTGGTAAGAAGGGTAGGTCTATGTTTTACGGGCCGCGGACGATGTGGGTCGTCTTCAATGCCGCACGTGCACCGATTTCAGAGACGCCCGTCATGAAAATATGTGTCACGTCGGCCTACGTCGGTATAGGAATACATGCCTATTGGAAAGACAGCTTTAACCTTAATTCATGCATAAACGAACACCACATCGTAGCTACGATGATGGGTTGCACCATTCAGCTCTACAGGGTGTCCTCTGTGGAGCTTTTCTACTAAGAGGGCTAAGTGAGTCAACGGCGATATATTGTATACGTAGCATATAGGTCTCGAGATATTCGGCTGGTGACATACATATATGTTCGTGCGGTAGAAGCGTGACGTATCTAAAGACCCTTCTTGTTCTCCGCTCTTGTCCAGTTCTCGTTCTTACGCTCCCTGCTCCCTGTACAGTAAGATTTACATCCTTACCTATCGATGAATCGTCAGTCGGGATGAACAAGCGGAGAACGCAGGAAAGAACCCACACGAAGATAACCACAACCTCATCCCGAGTTATTTTTTGTGGGTGGCCGCGGTTATCACAATTCTTGATACCTCGAACGGATTGTAAACTAAACTCGATACCGCATGGTGCGCATACCGTCAAAATGACCGAGAAAATGTTCGATGATTCATAACTCGTAACCCACGTAAGCCCTGTGGTCGAGTTCACCGAACCTCGCCAGCGCGAATCGAGAAACTGTTCTGGAATATATTTAAGAGGATCTCCTTCGAACTCTGACCCTGGTTCGGATATTCAACCATATTGTCAGCACCGGCAACAATTCAGGCATTGAGATTTACGGACCGAAGCAAATGGACATTGTAAACTGGGAATTCTGGTCGTGTATTACAGTTATTATTATTATTATTTTTCTTTCTAAGAACCTTGAGGATGAAATAGTTAGAATAGAAAACAAATGTATCTTTGATCGTGTAAACAAAAAGAGTTTTTGCCTCCTATGATGGTTTTTTCTTAATCTATGATGACACAGACGATGATAACAGAAAACGCAACATCGTGATGCTGCCGCCCAAAGATCGCGCTTTCGTAAAAACAGGTTGGACTTATCAGTTTTCTATGAAATGGACATGCGGCTTGCGGGTAGCGTAAAATCGTACATGAACATGTGCGTTGCTGGCCATTAATAAAGAGGGAGAAGGTGCGCAGCGTGGACGACGGAACGGAGCAAAAGGATGACATCATGTCCTATTCGCGCCTTGGCGAGAACATGGGTTGTTCTGCTCGCGAAGAACGGACTCGCCAACGACTCTCCTTAGAAAGTCTTTGAGAATAAACAAACGTATGTCGGAAAATATATCTAACCTATTCGCCTGGCAGGAGTTAATGATCCGTTCGCATCCCCCCTGACGATGCCAGCGAAGTTTACTACGCTTGCTGATGAGAGACATTCAGTTGAAACTATTGCGAGCTGATCAACTTCGATGCATCAGTTCGGCATGCAGCGGCATAACTACGATATAATAGTATATCCAGTGCGTTACGTAGCGTATTGCGTGATGGAGTAGATGATCGCTGAGAGTTCTGTAGGCACTCTGTACTTGCAACGATGACTCAATGCGGAGAATACTTTCTTTGAACGGACTAATAATGACTCACCGTAAGGATTACCCGTATCTTTGTGTTGCATCTGATGCCCGATCGTTTTATCTAAAAACCCGTAGCCTCGGCACATAAGTTTTCAACTTGTCATAGAGAGCGTTTTACCAGTTGATTGGTGCCCTCGAATCATTTAATGACAATTCGATAAAAGATCGCGATGGGTCAGAACCATTTTTTTTTTTTTATAAACAAAGTTCTTTTTATAAGAAAGAAGACGGATTTCAAACCATACCATCGAAAATTGGGCATTAAAAAAACAAAGTAAAAACAATTTTCATCACAATAGTGCGATAATAATAGAACGCTTTCTGAACATGAAAAAAAAAAATTTGAATCATAAAGACTGCGCGACAGCGGAAATGAAAAAGAGAGTGATGGAACGTAACGAAGCGAGTTGTGTAGCCGATAGCATACGAAGAAGTGAACTTACGAGGATGTTAGTTCCATTGAAGTATCTTATACCCGAAGCCAAATAGGGAATGTTCATTCATCCCGGCATGGAGAACGGTTACATACAAATGGGGGACGTGCGCACCGCAGCGTAGCATCAGTAGCGGACAACAGCAGCGTGAAGATCGAGACTCTAGTCGAGTAAAGCTGTTGGCTCGTTCAACAAAAACTTGTCGCACTTGTCGTCATCGTCGTTGACTACGAACGGCGACGACAAGACCAGATCGTTGGTAACGTCGATGCGATGCTGCTCTGCTCTGTCTGCCTTCCACAATCTCGCGGAGACGCGATTTCACGACGAGATACGATCAAAAGTAATGTGCTGTTTTCCCCCCGAGGCTATCCGGTTGCGCTGTACCGATACTAATGGCGCCGTTCCTTTGCGTATATGAATATCCACCTCGTTTCGCTCAATGTTTATGCCAACTCTCGGTTTAGCTTTGAAATATCGCGCGAATGTGAATTCAATTGAATATGCTAAATTTACTTGATGAAGGCAATCGGCACTGATTCCGATCCATGTCGAGCGTAATTGTCGCAAGCGCCAATCGTTGGCGGGATCTTGTTACCGATTAATGAGAAGCGGGTCACACCCCAGTCGAGAACTCTGTCCCGATCACTTTACGCCGAATGATTGATCGCATTACATTGTATTTTATAGACAAGCTGATTGTACTTTAACACAATGCAGAAAAATTGATCCAAACCGTTTTCTGAGACGATAGAATTTTTCTAGATTTTTCGATCGGCTGAGGAAAAAGCTATACATTAGCAGACTCGTCCGCCTTAACACCTGATCCGCCTTAATTCAGGTCTCCGATCGCCGATCGATCGCGTCGATCGTTTCCAAAGTAAAGCAGTCAACGACACAAGCGCAAGGCGTAAGTGACGTAAATCTGTTCAGATATAACAGAGGACTGTACTGACCACGGCAAAGCGTGCGTTGTGTATAGAGTCGTTCGTTAACCGATCTATTTACATAACATAAGCCAACAGAGATAATTATATCTCGTTCCTTCGCATTCAAATATTGTCTAGGAGTCTTATTGTGCTCATGGAGTTCATCGTCCCTATGAAGGAAACTCGGAAACAGATTCGTTTTCACGCTGCTGCCAGACTGTTCGTCGCGGGAGAAGGCTTTTCTGTTTTTCTTTTGTTTGTCTGATGGAAATCAAAATGAATAGATGCGCATGCGGAAACGCAATATACTTTTCGTCTGACTTGAATCTTTCCATTTTGGTTTTCACGTGTAATACGTGTTCCTGAAATAGACTGAGTTCTCCATCATAAGAATTGAATTGTCTTCGTGCGGCGGTAAACGTGGCTAAAGTAATCCGGCGAAACGCGAGCATGTGAGACCGTAGTTACGTGTCGCCGGGTGTCAAGACTCTTCGCCGTCGCCGAAACGAGCTCCACGTGTCTCTGAATGTCTGTGATAGCGCGACCGGTCTATTTGTGTTCATCTCAACTACCCTGTTGCCTCGCATGCGAATCATGATTCAGCGAAGCGTTCACTAAAATCGTGTTAGCGCACACTAACGTGTCCTGCAGCGTATCTTGTCTCAATCTCAAAATGCGTCAGGGTCTTCCTGCTAATGTTGGCCACAACCCGCTGTTGTCGCATGGAAATTAACGCGTTTTAACACGGGCAATGACGATGATGACGCGACAAAAGCCCGATGAAACGAAAACGAAGATATCTCGGCCAGTCGCAGAAATTCCAAGGCCTCGCGGAACGTTTGAGAAGCGCCTGACGAGAAGCGAGTGTGAAAACATTTGCTCGAGCGAAAAGCCCTTCACAAGTTCGGCGAGATTAGAACTGACAAACCGGCGAAATCAGTGGAGGGAAATGGAGAAGTTTAACTTATAGTATCTGACTTTATAGCGACGTTGGCTTAAGATTTGCCAGATAACCTTTGATTCCCTGTATTGGTATTGGTGAACGTGAGTCGATATTTTTTTTCTTCAAAAGGTACATATATCGAAAGTTTTACAAAAGAAATAGCGAAAAATATTGAAAATTATACGTGTGGCCGAAAAAAGAGTAACTTTTTTTTCGACATTGGACACTCTCCACTAAAAACGAACGATGCATCTAAAAAAAAAAATGAAAACGGGTTTTTCAAGTTAATGACAATGTCGAATCCTTGACGGTCACAGATCTTTTAACAATTTTTTTTGTTTTTTTCAAAATGTCAGCGTATCAAAACTGGAGAATGAGAAATCTGCGAGAGAAAGTCGCAATTTTTAGGTAATTATTCGCGAGTGAAAGCCGATAAAAAAAAAGTAAAATCGACAATGATTCATAATTGCTATTAACTCGAATAACCCATTTTGTTTCTTGATTTTAGATGCGTCGCTTCCACTTTCGATAATCAATCCCCAAAAGTCCCGAAAAAAAAAAAAAAAAAGTCATTTTTTCGGCTTTCGTTTCTTTTTCGTTTCTGCAATAATCTGTGAGAAAAAAAAAATCAGCATTCGACTCGGAGTGAATAGTCGCGAGTGATTGGGATCGCAATTATCGTAAAAGTGTCGCGGCAATGCGGCAGAGAAAAAAAAACATGCATAAGCTCCCATCCGAGTGGAACGCAATTTTTTAGACAATGGAAGTAACTATAAAAAAAAAAAAAAAAAAAACTTTGCATGCAACAAGTTCGCAACGAGTTATTTCTCGTGTCACAACCTGATCTCGTTGGTACAATGTTCCGCAGTGCTGTAATATGCGCAACGTGACATACATTGGCCCCGTTATCCGCGATATGTTCGCGTCAGACTTTTACAAGGCATGCCAACCAGTTTTCTTCGCATGTCAACGAGCGCACTTGCGTCGAGTCCTCAATGTGCGGCCCATAGGCTACAGCGTGCACCTCCGCTCGCGATATACTATATTCAAAGCGGTATGAAAATAATTCATATGGGTCACGTGTCTCACCTTTAAGTCTGTTGAACAGCGAATCCCCGATAACGATAATCCCTCACGACACATATATTATAAATTAGATTTAAACGCATCGACAGCCGATAGTTATAGAACAATTTTTTAATACCCTTCCGGATTTCCTTCGGGACATGCATTTAAATAATTAAGATAATTGCAAACATACGCAAGCCATCGGTTATTATCGGTTGTACCTTCCACTCGACAGCCTGTAACTTAAACACGAAACTGCCTGCACGCACTTACGACTATTTTTTTTTGTCATGCGATTACTTTTTATTCGTTAAGAAGACACGAGCGCCCGATCCTCCACGCGGTTATTATCTATATTACACCATTGATTCACGCACGTGCCTCATTCCCGGTACCGTACAATCTGTATTTCGTTTCCTCTAAAAATCTCCCGGAGGAGAATCTCGTAATGCACCAAGCACTTTCCTCGGTCTCACTATCGACTCCGCTACGGTAATTACGACAATTATCAATGACTGGGATGTTATTTGGCTCTCTCCCTTCGCGTTGAATGCATTGACCAACTTCCCTCAGTCGGCACCACTCCCCCCCCCCCCCCCACACTCCCGGTTTCAAGTGATTATGTCCACTTTCGCGGGTAATAAAAGTCGAATTAACAAGCGGAGTGGATACAGTGGGTGGATACGACCGGTGGTTTCGTTGAACATAAACGAACCGAGATAACCGGATACGAACCGTCGCACGATGAATTTCACTATATCGTTATTTGGTTTTTTTTTTTTTTTTTTTTTTTTCAACCCTTCGATGTTCAGAAAATAAAACGTATTAAGAACGAAATAGACTGAAATACTTAGGTTTACGCTGCGTAAATAATGGTCCGGGATTGCTGACATTTCTAGTCGTCACAGCGGTTGTTCAACGCAGTTATGTTTTATATATCTATATATTTAAGTATGTACCCGTTGCTCATTGCTCTCGTGTGACTGCAGTTAATGTTCACTTTCGCAAATGTCCGCCCGACACCAACCTCTGTTCCTTTCGAACTTAGCGAACCAAGGAATACCACAAGCCGAGCGAAAAAAGAAGCAACTCAACTCGGCAGACGCTGATTCACAAGAGGCATAAATCATCGAGCGACTACGCCAGACGAGGGGTTAATGAACCATTGCGCACCACGGGATCCTATTTGCATTTGCGGACATTTTTTTTTTTTTTTTTTTTTCGATTACGTATCTACGCATTTGCACGGTACACGGTCCGCGATTGGTCCCCCTTTCGGAAGATAGAAGAGTCCGCGATGTATTCATACGAAATTCGACTCCATTTTTTATTTTTATAAATTATGTATTCGATATAAAGTTGCGATCGCGTTAACTGCAATCGAGGAAATTGTCGGTTTCGTATTTACTGTGTTCTGCGGTATTTCTGATCTTACGGTAATCCGGGGTTTGCGCTGTACTTCTCGCAGCTAATTGCGTAAAGGGAATCTTCATAGCATAGTTTCGTAATCCTTTAATAACCCTTTTAGCCTATTAACATACGTATGCCGAAGAATTTTCATGCCGGATTTGCAAGCGTTCGTACGATATCCCCGGTGAAGTAACGTCTCTCGCGGAAGGTTCCCTTCGTTAGCCGCGACATAGTCGGCATGGCTGCCGAAATAGCGACCGAAGATAGACGACTCGTTGGTTTGCACTGTCTACTAAACTCTCGTACGCGTAACGGATACGAGGGTCGTTGCTCCGTAGCGATGTACTTGCGTTTCTCTTTATTTCGATGATACTTTATTGAGTTATATACGCTGATAATTGCTCGAGATATTGGCTGTTCGCTGAGATGAATTTGTCGCCAAATCTCTTGACGATATTGTTCCATTTTTGGTTCTCTCTACAAAGTACCGAAATTTGAACCAATCTTCCCGAACCATTTCTCATAAGATTCATCAACGCGACCCCAATCCTCTAAGAGGTTTTCCTTGAACGATCGAAATGGAAAGTAGACCAGCAACTAAGAGAATTGCCCTTCCGCGCCCCGTCCTTCATTCATAAATACCCAATTTTTTAGAGGTGTTTGCAGTCATTCGACTACACATCGAAGTCACGCGGTTCGTTTCCGTGTATGCAGTCAGCGAATTGTTCCGTGCCGCGTTGCCGGTAGATCATTGGCGAACGGGGAGCCCCGTGCCGAGCTGACAAAACCGGCACTGCGGATTGAGCCGAAGGGTCATTAATATTCGCGCGGGATACCGACCGACCAGCTTGACTCGTTACCAGGAAGTATGGTCTCGATGTGTTTTCGCGAGTTCGAAGTTCTGCAGCCTTAGCGCCTCCGGAATTGTTTCATTTCGATTCTCGTTCCAGAGAACTCTAGGAAGTCACAGAAGCGAACGGAGACCGGAAATTCCACCGAAGCAAAAACAAACCGTGATCCAGCTGCCGAGTACTTCGGAATCTAATCGTACATAAACAACGCGTAAGTTACGCGTCCCCATCGCCGTTAGGGGTGGACATTCGAGTAGAATTTTACCATTCACGACGGCACTGATTTTGCTAATAAAAATGCCGCGATTGCTATCGAGTGATTTACCTCTTGTTTACTTTATGACCCGACTTCCGGTTAATATAAAATCCAAAAAAATTCGCAAAAATTGAAAAAATTGAAAAAATAAATTAATTTTAATAAAAATGATAACTAAAATGCAAAATATGGCATTTGAAAAAAAAAAAAAAAAAAATTGAAGCTCTAACCTCACATATTGAAAATTTTCTTGAAAAGTGGATACATTTTTTTTTTTTTTTTCACATTACGAAAAAACGAATAGTCTATGCAGATGGATGGTGGGAAGTCAGCAATTGCGCGGTCTCTTCCATTGCATCGAAAGAGCTTCGATGATTTTTTTTTATCGATGCGGCGCTCCGTATAGTTAAATTAGACCATCCGACGTAACGGAGTGGCTATAAATTATCGTAAAATTTAACTGCGCGATGAACGTGCGACCGCGTGTCGTGGATGCGGCAAGTGTCACGGTGAATTGGATAGGCAAATAGAGTGTACATGGGACTGACGTTAATCGTGACTGTAGGGTACTATGAAAAGAATACTTACAACACCGCAACGATGTCAGAGTTCACTTATCAAGGAGGAAGGCATGGTGTTCGGAGAGTCTGGAGGTATTCTTTTACCACGTATTTTTTATTACGTGGTGAAAGAATATAATGGCTTTTTTTTAATGGCCCATGGACTTCGCTCTACGCGCGAGAAAAAGCGTAATAATTATCGGGGACCATCGGACGAACGTTGCGTTATTCCCATGGATTCCGTGCGTTCGGGTCCGCCGTGTCCACAAATTGACCCACATAATCTTTACACTTCCTACATCGTTAGAACAAACGCCGTTGCCTGAATGAGCTACTAGTCGCGTCCACAGAATGCCATTATTTATTTCGTTCGGTTCGCCGATGCACTCGGTCCGTAGCGCATTATGCCGACCGACTAATAGAGCTGTGCGTGAAATACAACCGTAACTATTTAACCAAACGCTCGCATTCACACGCACTGATGAACTTGCGGCGCATCTTCCGCGGCGAACTATTAGGACAACCGGCGCTTTTGCATCGCGCAAAAAGGTTTGATGCGCAGATATACTGATTCGAAAAATTATTAGTTCACTGATTAGATTGTTAATTAGTTCATATTCATTACTGTGCCAATTAGTTTATTTATTAGTTCGCTAATTAGCGCTAATTGGGCACATTATTTGCTTACGGAGGCCATTTTTGCCGATTCGCTAAAATCATTTTTTTTTTTTTTCGGATTTCAATTCAAATCTGGAAAAGCGATGTATAGCAATTCTAATGGCTGATCGAAAGTAAGAAAACGAAGCCGATAGTTAAAAGGTTAGCGTAGAAGCGCTCTCCCGTTATTGGTAAAGGGTGGAATTCTGAAACGTAGGCGAGTATCGACTCGGAGAGTGACACACGTCTCGCCTGATAATTAATGAGAAAGCTTCATTGGCGCAGAAAAGAACTCGTGTCGTCAACGCAAATCGATGCAACGTCATGCATTCGAAAGTAGGCAGAGAACGGTTGAGTGAAATAGGATGCATTAGTGCCAAATTTTTTTTTTTTCTTTTCTATCGTTTCTTCTTCACAATTGCTCGTTCCCCGGTGGGAAAGTCGGCAAAAATTTCCAATGGAATAATTAGTGTCCGATGACAAGCAAAGCGACGAGGATTGCAAATGCATGTAATACACACACATATGGCCCGATGTTTGTCAATGTTTTACCAGGCGGTTCGCGCTTTGTATAATAATTGCGTTAATAATAGTCGCGAAATAAAAATTCAATCCGTGTTGTTCATGAATATTAAGGCGATTTGCAGAAACATCGAGCGTTCAACGAAGGTGAACCGTTGCGTAATAACATCGAGAGTTCTTGTATATCTCAGTGTTATGATACAAGTCGTAACGCTGCGAGATCTCAAAGTAGTATTTTGAATTTTAATTGTGTTAATAACGTCACCTCTGGCGCCACCGGCACACCCAGCCTTCGTTTCTCACGATTTTTTTTTACTTGTTACAAACACCGCAGACACTGTAAGCAAATTATTGGAATAACGAGATGTTGAATGATAAGATAGATGAAAAAAAAAAAAAAAAAATTTGCAAAAGGCAGCAAAAAATTGTTAATGGCGTCAAAAGTATTGGTTAGAAAATTGATAAGAATTAATTAAAAAAAAATACTTCGACATTATGGCAAAGTTTCTTTGAAGTTATTCTTTTGATTTTGTATTCATAATTCCCGACTACACGCTATGGCAAAATACCAGAATTATTTATATCATATGTCGTAACAAAATTCGGT
Source organism: Cryptus viduatorius (assembly GCA_964006125.1). NCBI lineage: Eukaryota > Metazoa > Arthropoda > Insecta > Hymenoptera > Ichneumonidae > Cryptus > Cryptus viduatorius. The sequence continues at coordinate 7,732,247 of OZ023220.1, forward strand.
AGATCAGTTCTGCGAATCATGAAGCATTTTTAAGGTAATAAATTATAAAGATAACGCGTGAACTTGCAGAGATAAAGCAATTTTAAAAAAATTTGCCAAAATTCTATTCAGGAATTGTCATCGCTATTTTCTCGCGATATAGTTTGTGACTCATTGCACACTGCGTACTGCAAACAGCACGACGATCTTCATAATTTTTAGTAATTTTAATTGCAGTAAAGTAAATTTTAGTAAATTTGGTAAATTTTAGTAAATTTTAGTAAAACAATAAATATTATTTGGTACACCTTCGGTAGACTTCTTATTAACGAAATACCGATTCTGAACGAAACGGTATGCTGTTTTTATCCCGCTATCAAGTCAGTTGGTAGAAGCGATAACGAATGATTCACAGCCCAACGTCGAGCACGCGCTCCACGTAAGATTTCTCTCCCCCTCATGATCTCTCGTTTGTTTGTAGTTTTATATACCCGCGCCGCTGTGCATCGTGCGCACGACGGCAGCGTCAATGTGCCACAGAGCTTACCGATCCTTGGAGAGAGCGTTTTTCGTAATTATCTCGAAAAAAAGGGAACTGCTTGAACCCAACCGCGAGCAGAGCTTGAAACAACAAACGAAACGTCACGAACTACAAACATTATTGGACATCTTGATGCAGCTGGCGAGATATATCTATCTGATTTTTTTTTTAATTTTACGCAAAAGCTGACATCCCTCTTGAAACTGTTTTCAGTGACGTACAAAACATCGATAATCAAATTTGGAAGGTATATCGACGATCACCGATTCATTTAGACATTCGAGTATTCATTCGTGTGGCAGTCTATCTAATTTTATTGAGAATCGAATCATTCGCATTCATCGGGAGTTGGATATTCATGAATTTTATAGTTTTAACGTGGGCGTTGGCGGTACCGCCAACCGCCACGCGAAGTACTCAAGATGCGCATAAACGAACGAGTCCACGGATTTCCGACATTTACAAACCGCAACACCGACAATCGCGGAACACTTTGTCGTTCGATCAATCACAATGTCAACCTTCCTAGAAATTCCTGAAGTGAAAGATTCGATAAAATGTGGAACACGGCAATTGCTCGTTGTTGACGGGAAAAATGTGCAAAATTTATAAGCCTCCAATGTCCCATTTCGATTGCTCTCGAATTCACTTTCACCGTGAAAGGATTGATTCAATGCCACTTTTGTGAAAAAAGAAACAAATGTTAAGGCAACTCATTGTGACTTCTAATTTCGAATCATATACTGGTCACTGCAGAATTGCAGAATTTGGAAACCGGTTTATGCAGTAAATACCTAAAATGATCTAATTATTGATTGGAAAACGGAGTTCTGAAAGATCTCATTGTCCCCATATTGATCGTCAGATCAGACGAATATCAGAGACATATTAACCAATGGGACCACAAAGACTGCAAAATTTGGAAACCGGTTTATGCAGCAAAGACCTAAAATGATCTTATGATTGATTGGAAAACGGAGTTCTGGAAGATCTCTTTGTCCCCATGTTGATCGTCAGATCAGTCGAATATCAGAGACATATTAACCAATGGGACCACAAAGACTGCAAAATTTGGAAACCGGTTTATGCAGCAAAGGCCTAAAATGATCTAATGATTGATTGGAAAATGGAGTTCTGGAAGATCTCTTTGTCCCCATATTGATCCTCAGATCAGTCAAATATCAGAGACATATTGACCAATGGGACCACAAAGACTGTCGTAAAATCTTTCAGATCGTTCCCATGGCCACGCGACAAAGTTCGTCTAACTACTACATTTTTTTTTGAAAGCCCTCTATTGAGAAACCTAGTAGGCCGTATAATCTTTCCGCGGTGCGATCACGAAAGCTGTTTCCACACAGAACCTGTTTTTCTTTTCAGCATGATGTACGCATTCCCTTCTGACCCGCTTATTTTTTCGTTTCTTCCCCTCTCTTTTGCTTCCTGCTTGTCTTTCTTATGTTCTAAAACGCTTTTTTCACGAACGACATTTGAAGAGACAAACGATATTGAATGGTTCGTACATTATGTCTGCCCAATCATACTGAACGCATGTCCATCCGAAACTCTTCCTTCCTCGCAACTCTCTGCTTCTTATGTTTCTCTACAGTACTATAATATCGTTGAAACATCCTAAAACGCGTGCGTGCGCCACGACTATCACATTATGTCCGAGAGACATCGTAGAAGTATCGAGAGCATTGAGCTCACGTTGTGTTACTCTCGTGGAAGTCGAACATAGGATAAGTAAACGTATGCATCACTTCGGAACATCTACGCAAACAGCGGTTAGCACGCGAGACGCATGTGGTTTCACTAACGCCCGACGTTTCAATGATTCATCGTTTTGCCGCGCTCAGTTTCTGACGGAGGAAAGGGCACTCCTATGATCAGATATTTCCGTCGATCGCTTGATAAACAAATTTGCTTCCACAAGTTTTCGCCCTTCCGGAATTGAAAAACGGCTTGTGCCACTTATTTGTGAATAGCTTACCTAGAAAAGTGCAAGTGGAATGAGAAAAAAAAATTTAAAAATTTTTTTTCAACATGTCCCACTTTGTACTTTTTTAATCGCAATGGAACTCAAAGGAACTTAAGGACGGGATATCGCTGCGGATTACCAAAAAGTGAGATTCACGTGAAATTCAGAGCCTATTTCGAATGCTTCCGAATTTAATAAAACAAATCTCAAAAAAAATCATAAGTATACAAAAAAATTATTAAATAAATTTCGGCTAAAGAGAAAATTAGATTACCAGATAATTCGTTACACAATGATTTTTTTACGAATTTCTTAATGGCTTTTCGGAATTATTAGTATGGAAAATTAATCTTCTTAACCTTCTATATGTTTGATTTTTTTCAGATTTTTATCCCATTAGAAAGATTTGTGGAAATTCTCTCGGAATTTCACGTGAAACGCATTTTTTGGTTATACGCAACGGCATACCCTCCTTAAGGAGAACTTAGATCTGACCGTTAAGAATGAAAGTCAAAATCGGAAAAAGTATCGAAAAAGTATAAGAATACCTTCTTAATTACAACTTTTTAACTTCGATTAGAGAATGCAGCAGCCAGCAAACTGCAAAGCTTAACCTCAATGCTCAGTCAAACTTTCAAAAGATTCCGCGTGTTGAAATTTCCGATATCGCCGTGATACATAAGCTTCACCGACATCATGTTAGCATGAGGATTACCAGGATTAAGCCTGCAAGCATTTGGCACCATTTATACACGATTTATTCGTTCCTTTCGCGCATAATCGGCTTGGCACTTCATGATTTAGAATAACTAGTAACGCAAGTCGACCACTTTGTAAGACGTGAAATATAACTAGTCGAGTATTAAATCGCCGGCGCACTGGATTTTATCGGGTTTGCGGTTAGCTGATCTGCATTTGCTCGCGGTATTCTCACCTCGATTCACGGCGATTAATCGCATAGTAAAATTAAGCTTAACTTCAACAGACGCTTTTTTTCGTGTTTTACATATAAAGCTGGCAACGTTTCCTGATTTTCTCTTTGATTATAAATTATTAATCTTATGAGCAAAATACGGTAAATGAGGATCAATGCCTTTGAATGGCTGTACCAGTCACTCGGACCAAAAACAAATATAATGTTTTTTTTTTGTACAAAGAATGTCATTTTGCGAAAAATTTAAATATCGAAGAAAGTAAATAAAAAAAAACACATTATTTTTTTTTTTTTTTTTTTCAAAATCAAATTTTTCAAATTTAATTCTTTTTTTTTTTTTTTTTTTTTTTTTTTTTTTTTTTTTTCAGTTAAAAAATGGAGTTAGACAATCGTGCGATGTCGACAGCGAGGACGGAAGGAATTTCAATCGACGCGTTTAGATTCTTTTATTAACTGCGCGTCTCGCCTCACTGGAAAGTCCAGTTAACACAGAATCTCTCATGGTGATATAACGAAATCAATTAGATCAACTGAACAGATTAAAATTAGTCGTACCTATCCAAGCGTCCGAAGATAATTACCGTTAATCCCACCCCAGGCTCGCGCCCCGGCATACTGAAGCAGCATCCAATGAATCCGCAATATATGTCGTTGAATAGCGACAACCGATTGAACATGATAATTAGAGGCTGTTACTTTACTATCAGATAACAAGCGCGACTGCAGTTAATACAAACTACACGAATAAAAAAAATGTTAAATAAAAAAAAAACCTTATAAACCAAACCTATGATTTAACGCTTACATGCGAAGAAATACTTCGATTAGTTCTACGCTCCGGTTTCCAATCAACTCTTCAATATTCCATGAAATTAATTTAATCAACATAAAAGTTTCAAAAAAATACTAAAACTTACCGCGCATAAACGTTGTTATGAAAATAAAATGAATTTGACCAGATGTCCACGGTGAAGTTATTAAATAAAACTCTTTCACGCTCGCTGAACGCGAGTTATCTTAGATCGAAGGGCGCACACCTGTGAGAATTTAACGCCTCTCTTGATGTGCTCATTATCGGCGGTCCTCGCGATATTATTGAGGATTATCAGGGAAGCAGATGTGGATGACTGGTGGTTAATCGGGGCGAAGTAAATTGAAGGAATTCGTAGAGCAGGGTAAATCCGCCTACTTTCATCGCCGGAGCACTTCGCGCAAAGGATAAATAAGCGTTTGCCTTCGCATCACATTGCGCGCACGCGCACGGTGGCTTTGCTGTCTGTGAGATCATTAACCGCGGGGTTGACTGCACGGATAAATCATGCTTTACAACCATGACGCGTCTAACGTGTTACACCACGGATATTTTCCGTTATTGCACGTACTATCCGTATCCAGTAGCAACTTGGCCGCTATTTACTGAAAGCCAAGTTGCGAGTTTCGCAAGACGAAAGAGGCGAAAAAAAAGCGCAAGAATTAGACAAAAAATCGTCGTCTCACTCGTAAAATGATGCCAGACGGCCGGTCTGCCACCATTAGACTCTATTTTAATCTATTTCAAGAGCGTCATTTTAATTGCTTCTATGATTACCACCAGTTGTCTGGAATGTTAGTATCACGCGAATTTAATGAAAAGCGTTGCAAACACTTGGCTATGTACGTGTCATCGCATTTAAAGCTCATACCTATGTCTGACTGTTCTAATTCTCACGAGACTATTGTACGGTCATCAATGGAGGAACGATTAGAATTAGCTTTGCCACGTCTAAAGGCGCGCGGGTCATCGGTACGCGATGTTTGTGGCTGTCGTAGCGCGCAACGGTGGCATTCTTTTTTCTTAAAGTACAAAAAGTAGAATAATATTCCAACGTATCAGAGATATTCGGTGCTAAATTTGCCACTCGTCTTTCATTCGTACATCCGGGAAGAATTTTTAATGCTCGAAATTCCGATTATTGAAAAATTTGTTTTTAACTTTTAATTCGCGTAAAAATGAAAAGATTTCGAAAATAAATATACACGCTTTCTGAAAATCGTCTGTTTGACAAAGAAAGCTGGAGAAATAAAAAAAAACCCATCGGAATAGATGTATGAAAAAAAATACAGATAAATAAATAGATGCTGAGAAACGAACGCCCGTCATTCGTATAGATTAGTAATCACTGCGGAACTATAATTGCAGATCGCGATATGTTTCGAAAGAATTCTCCGACAGGCCGACCGATCGATCATAATTGTCGATCAAAAAGGTCGATGAAAAGATCAAACGCGAATGTAAACAAGAATTATCAAGTGGATTTTAGAGAGAGAGAGAGAGAGTCAGAAAAGAGAAAGGAAGGAAAAGTGAGAAATACCACCCACGCATGTGGCACTTATGGCCCATTGTGAGCGCAAGAAGGGTCTTCTCGGAGCAGTAATGTGCAGCGTCACTGCCCCACATGATCCCTGCTCAGCGCCCTACAAAGATTTCCATTTGACCAAATTGGGAAGTACAGAAGTGGATTTGAATTCTTAATCTCGTTAATTCGAGTGGTCGAGAATTTCATTGAGAACTAAAAGCGCTCCGAAGGAAATTCGAGACTCGCAGAGTGCGTTGTTTGCCGTTAATCTGCCGGTTCTCGTCCAAAGATTTGTGAGGAATATACGAGGATCTCTAATCTATTTTTTTGGCCGCACAAGATCAACGGCAACGGAAGGTTTGCGATCGTTCACGAAAACGCCGAGCGGTACTCCAAAGGGTGCGGCAACCCATAAGGAAGGGTCGGCAACGCGCATCGAGTGCCCCTCGTCGAAGAGGCGTTGGAGAACTACAGCGCGAGTGGACGAGCATTCGTCTTGAAACTTAATTGGGTACTGAAACGGGCGAAGAACAATGGAGTCTCGACGGACAGTATTCGGCGATCGACTTGATCGGTGGTGAAATACAGTGTAAGAAGTTGAGAGAAAAAAGAATCAAAGGTCTGACTTGCTGAATTATAATCGCTCGATGCAGTGAGCTCCGGCATTTTGCTTTGAGTGCTCTTTCCGCTGAATAAATTGATTCGCGCGTCGATCACGATTTATTCACTTTGGTAATTTCGATTATTCGTCAAGGATTTCGCGATTCACGCATAAATTACGAGTTTTTACTTTAATATAATACAGCGTAATCGAAATTTTTTATCGATTCTTGAGGGGTTAAAATCTTTTTTTTTTACCGTCAGAAAAATTCTTAAAAAATTTGTTCACATGATAAAATTTTTCGAGATTTTTGTTTTGACCAAAAAAACCATTTAGCCGATTCGTCTCTACGAGAAACAAAAGTCTTCAATAGCATTTTGGAAGTAAAATTATGTGGAATCGGCTCTTCAAATTTGTTTTATTTATTTATTCATAATGCGTTAGTTATACACGAGTTGCGAACAAAGTTCTGTCGAAATCGTGCGTTTCGTAGTAAAGATTGAGATATGAAGTTTTGCGAGAGGAACTTACAAATGCTGAACTTCCCCCGCGTTCGCAGTTGCTGCCAATTGGTCACACTTGTCCGCTAATGCACCAAGTGGCATGCATGCAAACGATTCGCATGGATTGAAGGCGAAAAGGACGACGGAGGGTTCCGAGTCTTTCGAATGAGCGATGCTGCCGCCGCTTTCGGACCAAAGGCGTAATTAATCAAGATTTCGATAAGCGTGTGCCTCGCATACAGTACGTACGCACGCACGGCCATGAAGACGGCTGTAACTTAACGTCTTCATTCGAAACTCCGGGCTCGGGGCGTCTTTTGAATCTTCTCCTTCGACGTTTCGCTCGGCGAGATTTTTTTTTTTTTTTTTATTTTATTTATCAGGATACACGGTAGTGCCAATGTTTTTCGCTTGTATACCGTCGATATTTGGATTGTCGGCTTTTCGCATAATCAATCGATCGATTCGACCAAATCGATGATTCCGCGATGTATAGTTGCCGATGATAATTTTGATTCTATACAATCGCATGCGCAAAAAAAGCGCATTCGTTCGATTGTACGCCTAATGAAATCGCGGAGTAGAAGACTAATTCGCTTAGACCGGCCAAGTGACACGGAGTATTAGAAGTCGTTGATCCATCCGCCATGTCGCAAGTTCGGATCGTGCGTTCGTAAAGCGGCGAGCGCGTTGCGCAAGGAAAAAACACATAAGACAGTGGAGTCTCGCCGTGGCGAGAGTTCGATTTTATGAATGGAAATGTCGCTAGATACCGCCCGCATTAGCATTGACTCACTAACTCGATGATTAAACGATGTCCCCCCCTCGAAGAACACGTGTTATAAAGGCTCCGCAAGCATATAAAATATAGAGAATACCGATGCGAATACACAACCAACGCGCATTCCGAGCTTTGGTATTAGATATCACGACTGAGGTATTATAAACTTCAAACGTGTGAGTAGCAATTTATATTGGATCGTAAATTTACGACTCCGCACACTCGTCGAGAATTTTTTTATAATATTTTCCCTTTCACTGTGTTCTACAGCGTAATTCTACGAGGAATTTATCAATCGGTTCATTAAACGTGACGGATTAGATCCGGACATTGCATTACATAATTTTTTTTATTAAACACAAAAAATTCGAAAAATTCTCGACTCGTGTTATAAGTGGAAATTGATTGATATTTGTACAATTCATCTGTTGATCACTTAATATCTGAACATATATTTCTTTTACTATCGGCTTTTATCCAATTAAATGATCGAAATAAAATAAAAATCGACATTTTGCTCGATTAATAATTATTATCATAATTATTATTATTACGATTAACGCCGTTCGCAGAAAATGGATACGATTCACCGAATATCTACGAGAATTCGCGCTCCGAACGGCTAAGAATTAATATACGCATTCGATAAGTTGCTTTACACACGCGAAGATTTTGTTATACAGCGTTACTGTTGTCGTTGCATTAGTTTCGAAACGCATCAACCGTCGGGTACCAATTGTTCTCTATCGCGGAGCGGTATCTCATGCCACCCAGTAAAGTCACTGAATTAGTTAGGCATGCAAATGAGAGTCTGCTCCGCGATGCCCGTACGTACGAGCGTAGCGAGTTCAAAGGATCCGAACTCTCGGATCTCCTCGGAGCTCTCGATTAACATCCGGACGTATGTCCGTCGGTTCATCACAACCACCCGTCGAGTCAACGTCCCGCAAAGCGTACCGTATGTACCACCGCCCGGAATCGCCGTATAATAATTCGACGTATGTATTATAATTTTATTTCGACTTTCTCGGCCCTCGTCGCGATGTTTTGCGAATGGATTTATCGTCGTCATTGAATAAACTCGATATTTATCCGTTATTAAAATAAAATGGCGTATCGTATTACATTTCAATAACGAGTCGATCGTATTTATGTAAAGCGTACATGAAATTATCAATAGAACGAAATTGGACCGATTATATCAATTATCTTGTATTGATTTTTTTTTTAAATCAATATGTTTCAAGCGCTTTTAACGTCTGTGCGGTTTTTGATGATAGGTGCTGAAGGCTATACGGTCATTATGGTAATGATGGGTAGGTCCGCTCGGCTGTTGTGGATATTCCACGATAAATGCCATCGGCCACCGTCGGAGCCAACGGACTTTGTCCCTTCCAGCGAGTCTTAGAAAATCACTGACCCGTGATTTTTTTTTTTTTTTTTTTTTAAGAAGAAAATCCGAGGAAACTAATTTACTATCCACAGAATGCGCGTAGAATCACGTGCCGAGAAGGGATCGTGCTGCACCATTGAATTTTCTTTTGGTCGACAATGATGCGTTCTTTGCAAAAATTCCCGCTTGCATGTTCTTTTTTTTTCGAAGCAGAAAATCTTATTTCCATTTCCGTGACTAATTCTTACGGCAGGATTTACGGGGGTGCGGGACAACGTTGAACTATCAACGGAACTAATCGCAATCGGAAATTCGAGATCACGTCTCCGAATAAATCGATTGTAATCGATTTATTCGGCTGTCACTTTTGCCTGATTATCATTTTTCATCAGGAAAAATAAGAGTTCTCATGCAAAAAGACTATTTTTAACAAAATTCAAAGAGACGTGAAAAAAAAAAAATCTCAAATTTTTGTATTTCGTAATATGGATGTTTTTCAGCGTGAAATTTCTTTTTACAGTTTGGTCAACGAATTATTAACGCACGAATAGATAATTCGGAAACTCGGCAAAACGTATCTCGAAGCTAAACGAATGAAGGAAGTTTAACAAAGCTTTGTACCTTCCAAATCGCCTTATTATCTGCTCATTTCCGATGGTACAAATAAACTACTAATATACTGCAAGGAATTCGAAAGAATTTTCAAATTTTTCGGGAAAAAAATATTAATAACAGATAAAAAAAGAGAAGACTGTTTTACAAAGACGAATTGCATTGCGCACCGATTAATAAACATAACAAGAAATTCCGTCACTCGGCACATTTTCTACAGAGACATTATTTATATTCCCCGGCAATTGACACTTTACAAATGGATTTTCCGATCGCCCTCGTCCGGGGCGATAACGAGGCACGGGTCGCATTGAGAAAGTCGGAGTAATCGCGAAGAAAAAAAAAAAAAGGAGTAATGGCAGCGCATCGAATTCTCGTTAGGTGACGAAGTCTGTTGATCAATTGATCGCCAAAATGACTTTAAGAACCGTCGGGGATCACGTACTTTGTTGATAATGAGCTGAGAGCCGACTACCGAGTTTGCTGCGATTATTTCGTCATCATAGCTCAGCGATAAAAAAATTTGTTTAAAAAAAAAATACATTTATATTTTTTTCCTAAACCGTTAACGCACTGTAAACTTCAAGTTTAACACGTACGATGAAACTTATAAGCTCTGTGCATACAACGCGGTCCAACGACGCGAATATCCCATTATAAGAGGCCTGCGAAACGTCCGCGATTACGCTAAGGCAAACAGCCCAGAGGCATCGATGAGACCATATTCGCCGTCGACGATTCTTCATATATGTATTTCTTTTTTCTCCATTTTCTCGATCGCGCCTCTTAAATCTCAAGGCTCTCACCCGTCGTCCTTTATAATGGCTTCATCCGCGTGGCATTAACTCGATACGAGGTGGTAACGTGTTATTTAACCGGTCGCAACAGCCGCGCGCTTGGCCTGCGCGAGAACGCATGGATCAGACACCGCGATAGAGGTGCCCTCCCTGCTGAATTGCTTTTCGCTATTCTGCTCTCTTGACTTTCTTATTCGAACGGCGCGAACCCAAGACAGAGGAAAGCGGAGATCATGTAGACGGCAACATCGTAGCATCGGCCAATCGGCTGTGCAAACAAAATCCAGTAACGGAAATCGCAATTTTTTAATAACTCGCTAAAAATATTTATCGAAAAAAAAAAAAAAAAAACAAAAACGTTTGCAATAATTTCCAATTTTTTTTTTCGGGTATTTATGTGCTCCAAATGGCATATTCAGGTTTTGCTATAATTCTCGGACTCTTTTCCGAAAATTGGAGTCTCCAAACGGAAGCAGTTATTTTTTTATTTACATTTAGAGACAATCAATGTCAATAAAATGGAGCAATCTTGCGATGAGCGTCAACGAGTCGGCGCAATAAAAACTCCATTAATAATTAGCACAGTACTCTCGTCGCGACGGCGGAGCAAATTAATGTCCAACGAAAAATTTGAGCGGACAATATATAAAAAAAAAAAAAATGAACGACAATGAAGCAGAAGTTATTACATTAAAAATGTCAGCCCCATTGCATTGTTGACTGAGCACCGAGATATTATGCGCGAATGACCTAAAAATTGACCCGGTTGTTGATAAAGTCTCTCGAATGTGTCATAATTCGTGAGCGTCGAAGTTCCTGAATTCTCATAATGAGATTCGTTCGCAGCTGTTCGCGCGAAAGCGTTTGACACAATGTCTATAAATATCGTTTGATATTTATGCATTTGAATCGTCAGAACGGCTCTAGGAGAATTGACCGGAGCAAAATGTATCTTTTGAATGCCTTTTCAATTGGTTATCTTTCAACCTAAGTTCTCAGTAACGGAGTTAATCCGGTTAAGAGTTAAGAGTTAGTGCAGTCGTCGGAGAGCGTATTAACAGTATGATCCGCGGAGAGTTCACGGAACACTTTCGAGCGCACGCCGCGCTATACGTGGGTCGAAATATAATATATTTCTGTGAGCGCACGCCAACATTCCCAATTGTCTCGGATGTATAAAGCGTATACGCGAGTTTGCAGACCGTGCGCACAGATTGATGAGTCACGAAGCCTAACCGGAGTGCAGACGCTATTCGGCCCTCAAAACGCCTTGATTCCCGTCCAGTCTCCCGCCGACTCGCGAACCCACTGGGCACTGCAGGCTTCGTGTACTGCCAATTAATTCGCGGAAAAGCGTCTCTACTGCGAATCATTTAAGGGAGATCAGCGCAAGCGGATATTCGAGGATGGAGCAAATGCGATGATCATCCTATTTGATTGCTGATAGCATCCGTTATTCTTATTTTGTTTTTTAAACCCGTTTTTCCCTCGAAAGTCGTCCACTTCCATAATACTTTTAATAGATCGCAATTAAGAAATTTTTTTTCGATTTCTTTTATCCAATTTTTTGCTCACTGACGAAGTTTTTGTAAATAAAAAAAAATTAATGGTTTAATGTAAACTGCGTTCAAAATACGGGGGAAAAAATACAAAAAATCAATTTTAGAAACGATTTCCGGATTTTAAGGCGCCATAAATAACACGAAATCGTCTTAAACCCTATCAAGCCGAAATTTATCACGGAGGTCGGGAGGGTCAATATCTTCATTATTACGTAAATTTTTTTACGAAATACTTATAGTAGGAATAAATAGTTTAAATATGAATGACTTAATATCAGCCGATGATCGGTATCAGATGTAGCAAAAATCGTTCGTCTTTATACGTTTTTTAAATTTTTTGAAATTTTTCAAAGAATTTAAGGCATTGTTTCAAAATTTTGAGTTACGGAGCTAAAACTCTGTATCGTTGCTCGATGGAATCGAAATTTTTTAAATCACTTTTTATTTATACATTATTTATTTTTATTATTTAACAATAAATAATAATAATTTAGTGAATAACAATATATTAATAAGAATAATGCTAAAAGTACCACAACACTTCGAGAATCTTCGATATTCGATCTTTTCTGCTGCGGAGAGTGCATCGACCAGCTTTTTTCAACGTAATACTTTATTGCCTTCATGCAAGACATTGAAACGATAAATCGCTTTACACATAACCGTTTTAACTCGTTTACATCAGAACTAACATCTTGATAATCTTACAAGAATCTCATTTTAAAATTTTTGCTGCTGCCCAACTGTTTACACGAAACTAAAACGGGAAATGCCTCGTATAGAACGGAAGTAGTGAAGGATATACGCGCGCAAAGTGCAGCTGGGTTAAGACAGGAACGAAATCATTTCAGTAAACTTTTCGAAGCTTCGAGAAATGACCGTTCCCCGGCTGTATCTCAGTGTACCAACATACATCGGGATGATTGGATCGCCTACCGCGCGTGCTCCGCGGACCCCAACGTCGTGATCGCGTGTCAAGGGAACGTTTAACGACCCCGGGAAATATATTCTCCGAGACATCCAATTTGCGAGGCGTCACGTGGTCGAGAGGTGTCGGAGGAAGTGACCTCCGACCCGATCGCAAGTAGAAAAGAAACGTGAGATCGCCTTTCATCTAAACGCGATTACGTAGATACGGATTTTAATCATTAACACATCCGCGAGAGCGGACTCAGCCGTTCCTGTTACTTAGACTAGAAGTTAGTCTACGATGGAGAATAAAAAAATTAAAAAATTGCGAAATCAGAATGAAATCTAAACCAATCCACTCTCAGCAATGCTGATAAGACTCGCAAAGGGCAAGTGTCACATGTTGAACCGCGTGCCCTTGATGAATACTTCGCTATACTTATTTATTCTATTACAACGAATTGCTCTTTTTCAATTCAACGTAAAGAATAAAAATCGACAATTTCTCTCGGATTTACAGACCGAAAAGAACTCGTATACAAACCCTAAGGTAATCACATTTTTTCGGGAAATATATTTAAATATATCTCACAAAATTCTTATTATTATTATTTTAAATAAAAATACGATAAAAATGCATGAATAAGATTTTTTTAATATATAAATATATATGTACTTTCTGTTGTAAAATAACAAAAAAAAATTATAGATTTTTCGGAAGAAATTTTTTTATCAAGTTTACAATTTTATATCGATAGGCATATGAATCATCGATGTCTCAACAAACGTTGACCTATAACCTCAAAATATTTAAAAAATATTTTTTTTTACTCTCTCATTCCTTTTCTTTCTTTATTTTAGCGCAAAAACGCCATAATTATTTTTTTACGAGTTTCGCAGTTTTTATTCTCTATTCGCGGTTTCCCTCATTGATCCTTATTGGCCAATTAGCACGTCGTTAGTGTCTTAACGTGCGGGCGTAACGAGTACTTCGATACTCCGCAAAACTATGCTACAACACCTCTCGTTCCGCTGGTTGCCGAGGCATTTACTTACTCGAGTCACAAAGTATCGTGTGCTATAGCGTATTTTCTTCGACTGACCAATTGCAGATGGAATTTTAATAGATTAGAGACCCCAATCGCGGTTACTAATAGGTCGCAAAGTGAATTGCATTCATCGAAAGAATCATTACTCGTTATCGTAGTCGCAGACCTAAATACATTTTTTTTATGCGTCGAAACTTCAATTTATATTTCAATTGGTTTTATTAATTCCTGTTAGCTATATTGCGGATCGGAGTCTTTTCTATCTCGTCTATTATCTGCAGCGGCAATAGCCAGAGGCGTTTCTTCCGCGCGAGTTTGATTAATTAACGAGCTGAGGCCAAGGTGCTGCGATGGACTCAGGCGGATGCAACGCGATGCACTGACCCATCCTGGACTCGCTAAGCACAGGGGAGAGAAACTCTGGCAGCGCGCGCACACACACGAGATGCATGGTGTGAGATAGCAATAAAGTCTACGTACTTTATAGCCTCTGTGTTCTATCGAATCATACAGTCGAATCTCATTCGAATAATTGCCGATGATCCTACCGCCTACCGACGGTTTTTTTTTTTTTTTTTTTTTTACTTTTGTACTAAGAAACGGCTGATTGCATTTTACTAAATTTGGAGTCTTTACTTTTTTTTCGATATTTATCGTGAAATTAAGGGGGTGATTTTAAAATCGTGAATAATTCGTCGACATTATGGATATAAAGAATTACTTTCCGATATGCAGTAATACACTGTTTTTGGTATTTCGAAAAAAAAAAAAAAAACACGGAAATTAAATTTTGAAAAAATATTTTAGATATTTGAGTAAACTGACTATTTATTGGATTATTAGACACCCTTAAAAGTATTACGAAGTAAAAAAAAAATTTGGAAGCTTTACGAAGGGTCAATTAATTTTTTTCGGAAGTTATTGTCAAAGAGTCAAAATTTGCCACGGCTATTACGGGAAAATAATTATTATCATTACTGGTCTTATTTTATCGAAAGGTTAATAACGAGATAACGCAAACTTGACGGTAGCACGATGGAACGCTAAAGCACAGTGCCCTTTTCATTTTCCTCGCTTCCTTTTCTTTCTCTTCTCGTTCTTCTTATTCTTCTTCTTGTATCCTTGAGAGCGCAAACCTTCGCGATGTCGAGGGAGTACACGCGAACAGAAGATCCGGCTGGATGTCTAGCGAGCGTCCGAGGAATTGATGGCGAGAGACGGGCACCGATGCCCATAAGCCCCATGGCTTTCGCTCTCTGGTAACTTGAGACACCCGTACCGTGGCACACGAGATTCCAACACAAACACAGAGACTCCTTCTCAACGGCATATATATCAGTGTGATAAGAAATACCTTGACGAATACTCTCTCACAGGAAACACGTAACCGGCCACGAAAAACAGAAGCGAAAAACCCCTAAACTTGAATTGCAAGGAAACCAATCGATGTTTTTTTTTTTTTTTCGACGAGAAAAAAAATTTTCGAAAATTTTCCGAAATGATAAAATTTTCTTAGGATTTTGTGTTGACTGAAAAAAAAATCATAATTTGACGAACGTCTCTATAAATAACTGATTCGACCCCCTTAATTACGCGAATGTAAGCGCATTTAAAAAAAAGGCGTTATGATGTTTTAAGGGCAATTAAAAGAAATTGAAATTAAATAGGAACGTCTTATCGCGAAAATAGGTTGCGCATGAAATTTTTTATATCGAGAACGTAGTGTAATGTGTAGACATCGTACAATGCTATTAGCGAAGGGGAAAAAAGTATATGGCGTGCGTATGGAATCAAACGTGCTTCAGCGGTATTGTACAAGCGGCACGTACGGTCTTATCTCTTAACGCAGATGAGAGTCTTAATGAAATTAGACGTTGGTTTATAGTCTTACAGGGGTGACGGCAGGTCACTGAGCGAACCCGCTGAACGTATCATCATCAACGAGCGGCCGCGCGCGGCTCGAGCGAAACACAATCGTGATATTATTTTTTTCGTGGAATCGTGGATAAGCGGTCTAATATTAAAGCGAAGAAAATTGAACTTTGAATATAGTAATCTCGCCACCCGCGAGAGACATACACCATTCCCGTAGTATAGCATATAACATCTCACATAGGAAGAAGTTAACGGCGTTGACACTAAACGATCCTCTTACGCGATTATTTTTCATGTTTACGTTCTGGGAATTCAAATTCAACTCGCGTGTTCTACAATCGACGGAATATTTCAATGGGATCAGCTTTCATGATTTATAAATTAACATTGAAAATAAAAATTGAGTAGTATAATATAAGGAACAATAATAATAATAATAATAATTGTATATATATTATTATCCGTATATAATAATAATTATTAGTATAATAGTTTTATTTAAATTTGCTTATTATTTTATTTTTCCAAAAAACATCAATTTTGTGCACAAGTTGAAATACCGTTGACGTTATTTAGTATTTAACTTGAATATCGTTAAATTAAAAAAAAAAATTAATTATTTTAATTTTCTTTTTTATTATAAAAAATTCTATTTATCGAGCTAAAAGCTGATAAATCGGATTAGAAATTTAGAGAAAATTGATAAATGAAAGAACGACGTTTATGACGCGCCTAGTATTCACGAAACTCGGTCATGGCACTGGCTATCGTATTATCTGGAGCAATATTTGAGTTCCCAAATGAATAGCCTTAAAATAGAAAATTTCGTGACTACATTATGATTATTTGGTTTATTTCATTTTTTATATGTTGGAAGCTCATTAAAATCGTCATTAAAATTTTTTAAATAATTATACAGAATTTTTTATTGCTAGAAATAATTTTTTCTTTACGCAAAATCGCGATTTTTAATCGATCGTTGATCGCATAAATCGCAGAGCTAAATATACGTATTGTACGGATATATACGCTCCTACAACCGAGTAGTATTTTTTCTCCGAAAAACGAAGCGAAATAAGAGTTATTTTATTATTATACTACAGCCGAATTTTTGCGGACGTTACTTTGTACTGGCGGACATTTTTTTTTTTTATCGGTATTTCCCCAATTACCATTCCTCTCTCGAAGTTTAAGCGAAAACATCCGACCGGGAAGTAGAAAGACCGGTCGAGGAGTTTTATCGTCGGAAACCCATTCTTTGCGTACCGAGAGCGCGCGCGCGACACGCATTAATTTACCAGACGACCGATCGAAGAAAGAGGCAAACAAGTAGAATTGCTCAATTACCCAGCAGGTGAGCCGTGGAGCTGGAAGCTCGAAGACGGTTCCCCTTGTGGAACGGCAAAGGTAAATTGTCCTGTTCGCTCTGTACCTTTGTAAATTGAGGTAAAAACATGGATGACAGATGCATGGACGGGGGAAGGGGGGTGGGATACCGGTGATTCACAGTCGATGGTTCAATACGATTTTATCTTTAACTCGCGAAAACCCGCATTTAGAAATCGAAAAGTTTTTTTTTTGCATTTGTTCGTAATAAATCTGTTGTCGCTGCGTTGCTTCAGTTTAACGAAATCCCTTAATTTTTCGCCGAAATAATTAATTTACCAAATCGCAAGATGTAATGAAAGTTTTATTGCATTCAATAAAAGATCGCTTATCGACGAAACCCAAAATATTTGTTCAATTCCACCGCGTCAAACGATTCATCGGATCTTTGATGATCGTACGCAGCCGCGGGAAAGGCAGAGGAGACGCGCCGAGAGCGACGACGAAAATAATCTCAAGATTTTCGGTGTCATTAATCAAAGGCCCTTTCGCGAATAAGATAAAGAGGAATGGCGGAGCCGAACACGCTTCGGTACTTCGAAGAAACGCTTCTGAACATTCCTTTCTTTTCTCGACGCGTTAATGCAAACTTCCCATCGCACAGTTCGCGTCTCGTTGCAATCAACAATTGCGAAGCCCTTTCGCGTTTGTCTCAATTATAACGTCGCGAAAAAAAAGTGTATACATTCGCGTTGATATAAATTTATTGTTTATTACGCGTTTGGACGGCGAATTAGTCGGGCGATCGAGCGATTCAGTGTCTCCGCACAGCCTCTGTGTTATTCCGAAGAATTGATCGATGTATTTGTCGACCCCGTCGTTTAAAAAAAAAAACAAAGATTCCGATTGAACCGCTCGCGTTAATTAATGTTTGCCAATCGTCAATCGGCACGCAAAATTTTTTTTTTCGTAAAAACTGCGGATGTAGCGCATTATTAAAAAATGTATTTTTAAAATTATCGATACTATGATTGATGAAAAAAAAAAAAATTCATACATGAGGAACTTTTTTTTAAATAAAAACTTGAAACGCGACGTAAAATCGTTGGAAAGATAAGTAAAGTTGTTGTGCATCGCGTCTGGCAGAGATTTCAAACACTTTGACCTATCGACGTATCGTCAATGTAATTGGTGCTATTGATACGGAGTGAATGTCCTCCGTTCGATTATTTATTTCCTCTCGATGACACATCGAGAGCGTGTGCTCTCGCAGTTCTCGTTCGCCCCGAGCGCTGTGACTGTTTCTACGACTACTGGTTAGCGGTGTCGATGACACGACGTACCTAAATTCATCGTGTTGTTGTATCATCGGCTACGCGAGGGACTAAACACCTCTCGCGTAGTCGCGTGAATGGAACGATCAATCGCGTTTGACGCCACGAACGCTCTGCTTAGGTGTGAAATATATTCGTACACATCGCGTCGCGAGAGCCGCGAAAGAGTGACTCAACGAATCAATGAACTGTCCGTTCATTCATTATCTCTTAAATCTCAAAACTCCGACTAAATGAAATGCATCGAAAAATAAACAATTGAATTCAACAAATAAAGAAAATGCAAATGAATCGCGCGATCAGTTTTAATATCATTGTTAAAAAATTCTTCCGAAAGCCATTATAACCTCAAATATCGCGAAGTAAATATTGAACAGCGAATTATTGATATTTATCCAATCGATCGTAAATTAATCCACGAATAAAATACTCATATTATTTCCAACAATATTTATTGACGCTAAAAACAATAAACAATTTAATGACAAAAAAAAAAAAAACGTACGCCATTTTTTTAATGATATCACGAATGACGAGTAAATTAAAAAAAAAAAGAAACGAGAAGTATTACTTCCGATAACGATCAGAGGCAACTCTGCAGTCACGTTAAATTCCCGAACCCGAGAAATCTCTTTTTTTTTTTCGTGAAGAATCGAAGTTTGCACGAGAGTATGAAACGCGATAGAGCCTCCGAATAGACACAGGAATCTCGTGTTGCAGCGAAGATCGCACGCGAGTGGGTGTATAGGCCATAAGTTAGCTTCGAATCGCAATCTTGCCGCATTGCCAAGGTCATCGTTGTCGTAGTTGCGGTACAGTCGTTCTCGCTGTGGCGAACCGTAGTCCGCTACTTCAACGAACACGCAGAGCGAAGCACCATCAGCGAAATCAGCAACACGAGATTTTCTAACGTACCTAAGTACACGGAGTCGCCCCCGTGACGTATGGCATAAAGATCGCCGACGATCCCCGACTCGCAGGAACAGAATTGGCGCGTTTAGCTGCGCTATAAATCAGATTTATCCTTTGAGGCAACCAGCAGCTATATACTTTCATCTCAGTCGATTAGCGCCGACGAGTTTGCAACTGTTATACCGCTTCTGCTTACTTATCTGGGCTTCTGCTCGTTCGGAGTCGGTTATGCGCTATATAGTTAACGATGGGCGTATATTGCTCGAGCGCCGAACATTGTATCGATATAGACTACGCGATTTGTACACAAGGATTTACGCTTTTTCGTGATCAAAGCTTCGTCTACTGTACCAGACATCGCGGCAACTATATACTATAAGCGTCTACTATGCGCGTCGATACTAAATCGTGTCGACACTCTCTCATGCGCGACCCACTAACCGGCGAACGAAAGATTGACTAATAGTACGATCTTTTTGTCGATAACGGCAATATGCATCGAAGACAAATTGAATATATCGCAGTTACAATGATTCATTCGATAATAAAAGTAAATCGCGTTAAAATTAAAAAAAAAAATTATTGGAGAATAATTTTTACGATTTTTTTTGAATATTTCATAAAGAAATAATTTCGAAAAATGTATATTTCGAAGTTTCGTTCACTTTTAGCTTTTTCTCGTTTGATAAATGTAATTTCAATTCCTTATGGAAAAAAAAATTCTCGTGTAATTTTTTTTTTTTTTTTCGGCGATTTCGTGTCTATGCGTCCCAAAAAGAAACATCGAAAAAAAATCGCATTTATAAAAAAAAAAAAAATATCAAAAAAAAAAAAACATAGAAATTGCTATGTAACGACACAGCATCCGTAATATTCATATATTTTATTAATATAATAATAATAGCTGTAATGCGATAATAATTTCTTTAATGGAATAATAATTACTTTAATGCAATAATAATTTCATCGACTCACCATATTCGTTATATCAGCCTGCATTTCCGTGACCTGTTCAACACCCCCGATTTTCATAACATCCTCGTCCTTCTCACTGTTCTCGTAATCCTCGTCATATTCCTGTTCGAGGCTTTTGGTTCTCGTCGTTAAATCGTTCAATTTCGCGTGCACTTTCTTTCTCTCGTTTTCCCTGTTACCTCTCCAAGTCGGCGTTTCGCCAATGGAATTCGAAAATTTTTTGTGTTCCTTTGCATTCGAATAATTCGTTATATCGGGTTTTCTCGTATGAAAGCGCCACTTGTTCGCGTGATTATTTGAATTTTGATTTCTTCCAAAACCGAAATTATCCCGCGCGATCGTTGCATTTCGTGAATCGTAAATATTTCCGTAGGCATCTTTTCGCAGATATCTCTCGATACCGGCATTTCGATAATCGCGACGAATCGTTGATTTCGGCGTCGTCGGATCTTCGGACGTTAAACTTTTAATTATATCATCGAAAGTTTTGTACGGCGGTTCGTCTTCTGATTTATAATAATTCGTATTATCGAAAGCCTCGTCGTTATCATCATCGATATCTTCATTGTTATCCTCCGCGTCGTTCCAGATATTTTCTTCTTCCTCTTCTTTTTCTTCTTCCTCTCTTCGTTTATCCGATTTTTTCGTCTCGCCGTCGGTAACTGTATCGTCATCGAAGTCCCGATCCTCGAGATCGTCTCTTTTGCGTTCCTCGCCGCGATCGATTATGTTGTTTCTCGATTTTTTTCTCCGAGATTCTTCATCATCGTTTCTTTCCCCATCGTCGCCGATCGTCTCCTCGATCGGTAATCGTCGCTTCCCTTTTCCACCGCGATGCGTACCGATTTTTCTTCTTTTTTCCATCCAATCGTCATCCTCGTTTCTCTGTACCGAAGTAACCGAAGGAACGAGTGGAGAAATCCCGGAAATGGAAGTTCTCGACTTCCAATCATTTCTTCGTGTATCCTGACGACCCCGATGACCCTTCGATTCGATCGCCGCCTCGTGATGCTCGAAGGTTCGATGCCTTCGTGAATTCCTTCGTCGCGTCGAAGCGCTACCGATCGTTCGATACTCTTGCGAATTCTCGTCGGGGATATCGTCCATTCGCCATCTTTTCGACGATCTATCGTAACTGTTGTCGCGATCGGAATCGTCGTCGTCATCGTTATCCTCTTCAGAATCATCGTAATAATCGTAGATTCTCGATGGATAGACGGAAGATGGATTATTAACGAGTCTACGCCTCTCGTCGTGATAGGATCTGTCGCGGCCCCCATGAAGTCTGTGACCCCTGCCACCGCTCACGCCACCGTAGCGCGAGTTTCGACGTCTCTCCGCCTCCTCATCGCTTCCGCCGCGATACCAAGGATTTCCATGGTGCTGCACTGCACTGTGATGTCTTGACGAATAACGCGGTTCGAATCTCGAGTGATAGTTTCGTTGGGGACTGCGGGACGATTGAAAATTTCGATCGTACGTTCGCGAGTTAAGGCGCTCGACATCGTAATCGTCATCGACCTCGTCGCCGTCGGCGTCGTCGTCCTCGTCGAGGTCGAACGCATCCTC
Source organism: Cryptus viduatorius (assembly GCA_964006125.1). Lineage (NCBI taxonomy): Eukaryota > Metazoa > Arthropoda > Insecta > Hymenoptera > Ichneumonidae > Cryptus > Cryptus viduatorius. Next base: position 7,754,216 of record OZ023220.1, read on the forward strand.
GTAATCGTCGTCCTGCTGCGGCCAAGGCGAACGTCGCGAACCGGCGGCGATCTCGTGATTTCGGCGACCGAGCGCGGTCGATGCGTCGTGCCGATGCCTGTGACGATGTCGTGCACTGTCCTCGGAATATCTCGCGCACGATGTCGTCGCGACGAGAAACGATATTATTAACGTCACAAGGACCGTACGCGCGATTATTGTCCTACGGGAAATCGTCATTTCTTGTTTACAAGGAACTCAGCGAGTGTGAACTCCGTGTCCTTGACCCCCGGGGGATTTCGCGGGCGACTTTCGATTATCCGATCGGGTTACATTATACCAGATACTGGTTTGCCACCTCGTCGCGAAGATTCAGCGAAAAAATCATTTATTCGCGGCTCGCGACGGTGAAATTTTAGTCAGGAATATAGTTTTTTCAAAATAACATTACGATGATTTATTTAACGGTTTTTTTATTACTTTTTTTTCGTTTTTTTACTGTTCTTCGAGATTTAAGATTTAACGTTGGGAATTTTTATAAAAAATTTCCGAGAGATTCGTCAGGGAAACACTGATATTGTCACTGGGCTTCACGGGGTTGAAAAACACACTTGGCACTCGCGCGCTCCGTTTTACGGAGATGGAAAAATACCGTATCTATTTGTCACCGTTTTTTGGGGGTCAAAAGTTTTTACTCCGACAATCGTACGAATAATCGGCTTTGTTTATTTTTTTATTCATGGACACCACGTGCTTTGCACGGCTGATAATATACGTTTGATGATAAAAGCTTCGCCGTCTAAGAGTTTTCGCGACAGAATATTAGTAGTTGCGCGCGAAACAAGCGATTTGTAGATTCATGGATTTTTTCAGTTTTCAAGAAAATAAAAAGAATATTAATCTGCAAGACGATACTCACCGGCCGAGCCGGGAATATTTGTTTATTCTCCAATACGTCACTATCACTATCAAAGATGATTTATCGTTACTAATAATTCATGCATTGTTTGAAAAAATTTCGCACGATATCGACGATCGAATAAATGATTGATTTGCTTGTATTTTTATTTCGCCGTTATTTTCTTACTACCCGAAGCTCGATATTTCGTATTGCCGGATAGCGTGAAATAGAGCGCGTGTCCCGGCACAAATTTTTCTCTTCGACTCGTCACAGCGGAGCTACGAATCGTATCGCGGACCGTATGTCGCGGACGACTGAGCCTACCTCGACTGTCTGTGAAGAGAACGCAAAACGCGGGGCGCATGCGTGCATCGAGAGCGGGTCCCCTCCCCTCCCGCCCGCTACTACACGAAACTTCTCGCGGTGTCAAGAACTTGATGCATCTTGTCTCTCGATTCTCGCGAGACGTCCTCGTCGTTAGACTTTGTTATCAGAAAAATAATATTGTTGCAAGAAACCGCGGTGCTCTCACAAGAAGGCTGACGAGTCTGAGCAGTTAAAATACGGGGGACACTTTAACGACGGGCGAAATAATGCAACTGAAAAAATGTTTTTCGATTCAGTACTATGTACGACTATATTTCATGAAAGAAATCTTAATCGTGTATCAGTTTAATGTTTAGATACCGAACAATAATGTAAAAGAAACGTAAATAATTAAATAAAAATCCATTGAGCCAACGGATAGACTGGAATTGAGTTTGACGGACGCCTCCGGAAGGATAAAGGGAGTACGGTCGACAGTTCGGCAAATTGTTCAATTTGACGTATCATGCCTCTCCGTTCAAGTGGATACTTTGAAAGCTTCTTTTCGCCGAATCTCACCGGACGTTCCTTACCTACCTATCGTATTTCTCGGCTCTTTCGCCGCAAGAAGTTCGGACTCCTCGGGTCCATTCACTCTCTTGCTGCCATTCAGAGATTCCGCGGGGACGGCGACGAGAGTACGACGACGCGTCTCGAAATCCTTCCGAAAGATACCGATCGGGGGTCTTCTCATTGCGTTCAGTGTTCTTCACCGTCCGCGACGAAACTCTGTAGCGAAACATGCTTCTCTCGCGTAGCCCTTCGCAAACTGGTTTACCCCGGGGCGGTCTTTGCCTCGTTTTTGTCGTCTTTATGCCCCCGGCATACGCCCCATAAATAAACATAATGAATGGGATGTACACAAGCGGTACTGTGGGAATACCACTCAATATTATCGAAAATTTAAGCAAATAAAATTATAATCAATGAAAGTTAAATAGATAACGCGGCACAGTGGATATCGCGATTATCGATTATTTTCCCGATATTAACGATTCGATTTCAACCCCGCGGTATCCGAATACTGTGGATCGTCTTGGTTTCTATGAAATCGCGAATTCTCGAGGTTTCTTTTAATAAATGGAATCAAAAATAATAATAATTGTTGTTATTATTATTGTTATTCGTCAATAATCAAATAACAATTAAATGTCAAAGGATATACTGTCTTATTTCTCAATAACGCGGGGGCGGTGGCTAAAAATCGTAACTGACAAATTTTGTCGCTTCAGAGCACAGATTGCCACAGATCGCACATCTGTCGCTTAGGTTGGATCTCATCTTTCGCCGAGTTATTTTCCCGATGAAGCAGATAAACCGTAACAATCGGTGCCGTTTCGCTGTCCCGTGGGATGCATTCGACTCGCATTACTTCGATGTATTTGCTTCTGAGTCTAACCGAGTTTCGTGTTTCGATATTTCACATGAAAGCACGTATTTTCGCAGTAAATCGTACTATTGTGATCCACGAGTGTGCGTGGCTCATGGGGGAAGGAAAATATTCACGCCCACGTTCGTCTCTCGGTACGCTGGAGTTTCACGTTTCTCAGAAGTTAGAAATCTATCGAGTCACAGAAGCGATGAATGGACTACGATAAATTTTGCTCGACACTTCGACAATGGAATATTTATGGTCGATATAGACGCTTATGGATCCGAGGCGAGATCGAGAGATTGAGAATCAAAGCTTCGACAGAGGCACTTTTTTTTCTGTCTTAAACTTGTATTTACTGAAATGATCGCTAACGACATTCCGCACATTTTTAGCTTTCATTTTATCGTGTAGCCGTCTCCGTTCTCTTCGAACGATCAGAAAGGTTGACAAACATTTTTTTTTTATCGTATCACTCGATAATTCATTTTTTTTCATCGCAGAATTACAAAAGCAAACGCATTGAAGTTTTTATTAGACGATTTTTATAATCCTTTGGCGTAAATATTTGACATTTGTTTCATTGGTGAAATAAGTAACTTATCGATAATAAAGTTCGGTGAAACGCGGGACGGTATAACGGTTTACGTCCGCGCGAACTATCGTTAATTCATTAATCAATAATCGTTCGAACACACAATGAAAATATAATTGTAATGGACTTACATACGATTTAATGACGTACAAAATAGATTTACGTGCTCCGTGCAGTGACTGCCACGATGCGCTCTCGGATTTCGAAAAAATTTCGCCGCGCGAGACGCGCGAACGTTTGCAAGTTATCGGATTTGTTTGCATCTTTTTACCACCGCGAAATTCGCGGAACGTTGAATCAGCGACATCGGCGATTCTAATCAAATGCCTAACGATAATTTTAACGTTGGTATCATTATTCGACATTATTTAAACTCAACTCGCAAAAATTATTAATGGCAATTTTTTTTTTTATACCTCGACGACAAAACTAAATTGCGTAACTTTGTAAAATTTATATAGAAAATAACATTTAATTCTTTCATAATTTACGTTATCTTTACTGGTCACACCACACAAACACACTGATTGGGATGATAAATTAACTCCTTAACGGAGAAACGTATCCTGAGACAATTTTCGCAAAGATTCAACGTGCTGTAGAAGGCTTTTGAAATCGCTACGCTTGCAAATCTGTGATTAAAATTACAAAAGAAAAAAAAAAGTTGTCGGGGCGTCGAATTTTTTTTTTTTAGTGACTCTTTATTCCGTTGATGTCGCGGTAATTTTTTGGTTTTTTTTTTAACACTGAATTTTCCGAAATTTTGGAGTCAAAACTTTCGATCGCTGACAAGGAAAAACAATTTTTCATAACTCTTTATTCTGTCGATATTACGGTCATTTCTTTTCGTTGAAAATTTTAAGAATCGTCGGAATTTTAATTTTTCAGTCAAAACTTTTAATCGCTGTCATCACAAAAATTATTTTTATTATTGCACGTTAAAAATATGATTCGTCGACCGACATTAACAATAAATAATTATATCTCTTTAACGAAGCAAAGTTCACACAACAATTTTGTTTGCAATTTCGATAGACGGAAATAATTTTAATCGCGAGGAACTATCGCGACTCAATTATTGGGGAGAACAACGAAATATAAATGCGAGCGAATTTTAATTAAATATACGGTAACCAATTGGCCAGAAGTTGCAGTTGCAATTTTTCTTTCTGACCCCTGTGTTAGTTAAATGATTATCCTATCCCCCTGATTTTGTCGAAAGGGATGCATCTCACGTGCGCCGCTTTGCTCTTCGCTTTCTACCGATCTACTGCGTAGTCTCTTCGTATCCCCGGATGATATGTGAAACATATTAACGTTTTTGTTTATCTTGAATTTCGTTCGTGAAAATTATCGTTTCGAATTATTACAAAAGTCATAGATTTTTATTTCTATTTTTCATAGATTTGTTTAGTCAAAATGAGTCTCGCGTTTTTGTTTTTTATTTTTTATATTTTTTTTATCAATTTATAGTTTGGTCATTGCGAGACTCGCGACAACTGATGCGACGACCATAAGAGAGCTAACGATCGCTGTCGGAGCAGCCGACGACAAATCGATTTTAGCAAAAAGATCTTCCGGCACGTCGACGTAAACTTTGTCAACGCCGATCGTCTTTATGAGCTTCGAAAGGGCCGCAGCGTCGACGGTGTCGCCTTCGCTCGACCAAATCGTCAAAGTCGCTTTATTGGCCGAAGTTTCCTCCAGTAAATTCGACAGTACGGTAATATCGTTCACCGCTAAACCGGCGCGCACCGGATACGTTATCGACTGATTAGTTTTGCTCATCTTAATGGTGTCAATCATCTTTTTTATATGCTCCTGAGTGTAACTGCCCTTTGTGATGTTGAATTTCGAACCGTATCTGAAAAGTAAAAGCAAAAATTATTAATTAAAAACAAGTTTAACTTCAACGCCGACAGTGGATAATCGAATTTCTTTTTAATTCCGAAGCCTCGATCGGTATTTCGGTTTCGTATTTGGATAAGGGAAAAAAATAAGGAGAATAAACGTAAAAACATGAAAAACTATCAAAATATCAACGAAACATTTTTGAAGAGAAGAAATTCTCAATTCATCCAATTTTTTTTCTAATATACGAAGAAAAGGTTAAAAAAATGTATAAAATTCGAAAAAAATGACGACAGGTACCTAGTAGTCCAGCCGATGGAAAGAGTGCTCTGAGGAAAAGACTCGGAGGCGCCGCTTATAAATTTCTGTGCGTCAACGGGCATCGTATCCGTCGTATTGGCATCTACGGGACCGTCGAGAATATCGGCGTTCAGCCAAACGGGGAAAGTCATCTGAAAAAAAAACAAAATAAAAGTTTATTAATAAATCTTTAATTACCAGAAATATGGCAGCATCTTGACGTTGAATAATTTATGAAAAAAAAAAAGAAAAAAACAAAGAAAGAAAACAAAAAAAAAAGAAAATCAACAGTACTTCGATACCAAAAGAAGTAGAGAGTCACTGGAATGCAACGTATTTCGCAATATCGCTATAATTAGGGTGAATTCATTATTTGCTTTTCTAGTAACGATTTTTATCTCGTGAATTTAAATGTTTTGGTTTTTTTTTTTTAGTACCTTTAAGCCGTTCGGCATTCATTATTTTTATAGCGAATAAAATTTATTTTCGACAATTGTTAGTACAAACGAGAAAAACAAATTTCCATAATGTTTTGCTCGACGTAGCAAACGTATCGACTATTATTCCGAACGTCAATACCGAGACTGGGAGCAACTAAGCAGCCGTATAGTCGCTACCCGTTTTAGAGCTTCGATGCAACTTCGTCACGATTATAAAAGGGAATAAAAATAGTCGTCAAGTTATATCGCGGCACGTGCGCGAAGGTTCAAGGATTTTCTCATCCCAGAACATAGTACGCCTCATAATTAATATTTTATTTTTATTTTAATAGTCATCCGTCGATACGCTCAGTAGCTTCATGCCTCATGAGAGCGAAGGAATGAGCTTTGTACTCACGTTTTCTCGGTGCTTCGTAAGAATCGGTAGACTGTCGGTGAATGCCTCGAGACTTTTGAAATCGAGTTTAACGCCGCGCTTCCCATCGGCGAAAACGGTGATCAAAAATTCTTCCAGCGACAAATCTTTCTCGATATCGTCGCCTGGATGTCCCATAATTGGGATCGCAGTAGAATTTGCGGTATCATTAGACAAGTTTCCCATTATGACATCAGCCTCCAGCATCATTACCTTTTCTTTGGATGAAAAAAAAAAAATGAAAATTATATAAAATCATTCCGTTTCATATTCTTATTGGTGTCTGTATAGACTACCGAAATTCTGATACATTAAAAAATTGATATAAAAGGCTTCTGTATTTTTACGAATAATTTTAATGCCCAAATAACGATTTCGAAAGTACAGTGAGGCGGTATATTTCCGGTTGAAATAAATTGAAAAATATATACCGTAATATCGAAATGAAAATTCCCCTCGTAAGATATTAAAAATTAAAGAATTTTTCTGAATAACTCTAAAGTCTCAAATTTGCATAAGACAGCGAGTTGGACGCTTCGACATATTGGAAATTAAAAATTTAATTCAATTTTCAAAGTTGTAATTAGTGCATTAAAAAATTACCGTCGCCTAGAGCCGCCGTCAATTTCGCTCTGTTGTTGACCGCGTGAGCCCACGTGATCTTCGTGAGGTTGCCGTTGATACTTTTAGCGAAAAACTCCTTGGCGTCTGGTGCGATGCTGGGGCTGCCGGTGCACATTGCTGCTTCTGAAATATGAAAGAGAACTCGTCTGTGAGATGAGAGAGTGTCGCCCGCCCGAGTGAGCCTCGCGTGCGCCTGACCTTCCGCATAAATATACTCAAGACCCCTTGACCCCTGACCCAATATTCGTTCGCTGGTGCGCGTCGCGTCTCTTACTCTTTTGTGTGCATTGCTGCGGATTGATGTAAAGAAAAAAAAATGTGCCCCTTTAGTAGAAATTTAAATTCTCACTTACGAAGCACGTTGCGGAAAAAAACGCATTTGATGATAGAAAAAAAAAGTGAAAAAAAAAACGTAATAACAGAGTTCGAAACGACGAAATTCTGACATCGAGTCGTTGCTGAAGCCGATAGGCTATTTCATGACGATCGATTTTTCCAATATCTATATGAGTTGTTTCGTTGTTACGTTCTACACGAACCAATTTTTTCCCTTAATATTACCATAAGTAATCGTCATCCAAATTGGACGAAAAAAAAAAAAAATCTTCGACAATCGAGTAAATTTATAACATAAAACGAGTTTCCTATATCGACTCTGAGCCCTTAAAGCAAATACATCGAAACTCATTCTTCGAACTCCGGTTTAGAATAAAAATTTGCCAAAACACATCGACATGGAAAAAAAAAGAGTTTCCGGATGTTATCCAACACTCGACACAGTGGCAAGTGTTTCAAGTTATAAACCCGAAAAAAAAAAAAAAAGATTTTATACGAAGTACCTGCTGTTCTGTATCATCTACTCGTCGGTCTCCCCTTTTCCCTGCCACGCTTTTAATTGATACCGCATGTACAATAGCTCCAACCGAGCGCTATTTCCGGTCGACTGGTCAAGGACAACTACACCCTCACAGAGTATCCGCATACTATGTCGTCAACAGATTCGTACAGCTTTGCTGCACGTACCCATGTTGTATATTCATCAAAGATATATATACAGAAATATATACATATAATCGTCTCTAAACCGAACAGAAAATTCTCTAAACTCGTTTAACGGAAAGCTGCGCTTTTGTGTTTTCCGCGAGAGTTCCCCCCTTTTTTTCTGCCGAATCACGAGAGTACGAAATGCCTAAACTGACCGCGGTCAACGTGTCGAGTTCTGACGCAACTGGACTCTCCCTACTCGCTGTCCGACGCAAAGACTCTAATTAGCGTTGGACCGGACTAGACAATCACTCGTCTGTTCGTCCGAAAGGGGGTTCGTGAAACTCGTTATACATGCATTGCCCTCCTTGCGCCTCGCACACGGACGCGTACAATGTTTCTATGAATGTTTGATTATTACGGACGCCGAGAAAACGGCGAAAAGACACGTCTGAAGCGGCGATGTGTCATGGAGCGAAAGCTGGAAAACTCTTCGCTGTCGTCAGTCGCGATGTTTTTTTTTCTTTATTATCATATTTAACGCGTACGCGTTTAACTATGAAAGCGTTGCTCTTACAGTTGTGTTACCGGTCTCCATTTCGTCTTTGGTGAACCATTGTGTCGCCCACATTCGCTACGCAGACGAGACTTCGAGTATCGATGTCTCCGAGCAGACTGAACGATTCTTTGTTAGGGAAAGCGGCAATGGCACGCGGCGAGCTGTTACGTAACGATGCATAAACTGAATATACAATATATATATACTAGAGTTTCCCCGGGCTCGCGCGCTACGCGCGCTCGCATTTCTTTTATCAACATTATAATAATGTTTAATCACCGCCGCAACTTTTCACCAATGGAGGTCGCCGCCGCTTTTTTTTTGTATTTTTACTTAGTAAGTCCCCCTTGAAGGGACTTAGAATATTTTTCCCCTCCCCCCCCCCCATTCGCCATTACTCCTTCGACCAAAAATATTCTAAGTCCCCCCTTGAAGGACTTAGAATATTTTGACTTTCCCCTCCCACGACTTTCCCCCCCCCCTTCAGAAAAATATTCTAAGTCCCTCTAAGGGGATTCCCCCCGCCCCCTTCGACCGAAAATATTCTAAGTCCCCCTTAGAGGGAAAAATATTCTAAGTCCCTCTAAAGAGGAAAAGAAAAATATTCTAAGTCCCTCTAAAGAGGAAAAGTCCCCCTTATTCTAAGTATTCTAAGTCCCCCTTAGAGGGACTTAGAATATTTTTCTTTTCCTCTTTAGAGGGACTTAGAATATTTTTCTTTTCCTCTTTAGAAGGACTTAGAATATTTTTCTTTTCCTCTTTAGAGGGACTTAGAATATTTTTGCCCTCCCCTCGATTCCTGACACGGCGGCGGCGGCGGCGGCGGCGGCGGCGGCGGCGGCGGCGGCGGCGACGGCGGCGGCGGCGACAGCGGCGGAAACTTTATATATATATATATATATATATAATATAAATATAGATATATATGTGCGTATTCAGTCGAGTATATTGTATTTATGGAGGGCGGAAGCGCGCATACGGCATACGTAACTAACCACGAAGCTTTGCACGTGCGATATAGTCAACTGCGTTGAGCAGAGTCAATGTGTGGGATACGTTGGGGTGGTTGGGACGATAATGTGATTGATTTTGGTCCGATAATCCGCAATTCAAAGGCACATACAGTACGTTTAACAAACGCAAAAGAGAAAACAAAAAAAATTATTTTGAAAAATCGTTATTATCGGTAGCGTCTCGACGCCAAGTACCCAGCTGGGGTTCTGCCGATGCTGACCGTCGGCCCAGTGTCGGCACAACACCGGGGCGCCGGCGTCGAAATGTAACCTCGGGCCAAGGCTGGCCGATGTGTTTTAGCCAATGCTGGTTTAGTGGCGATCGCCAAGCCTGACGCTGCAGCCCGACGTTACAATGCCGATGTTGACAATTCCTAATTTATATTTATTCGGTTTAATTATTCGAAAGTAATGTCTCATTTGTTTAAAACTTCAATGTGAACGTGATGTTCAATCAACTTATCAACTTATGAAAAATTGTCGTGTCACGACAAGACAAGACATTTGAGAGGAGGTTACGGGGGCGCTACGCTGCGCTGCTATCCATCCTTAAAAAGTTGGTATACGACGATATTTCTCAATTAGTCTCGAAAACTAACGAAACTTCGAGACTTTATTGTAGTCTTGTTCGTGCCGCGATTGGTCCTCGATGACTACGACGATGCGTCGAGAATCGTGCACGCTGCTTTAACCTTTCGCGAACCTAAATCGTCTGTCAAACGCTTCAACAGTTGACGGACTTTATTGTCTCGAGGCATGAAAGGGCTGCAGCGCCAGATGATACAAAGTCGGGGGCAGCAACGCGCGGGACTACTTCCAATTTTATACTAAAAAGTACCATGAAAAACAAGAATCTGTCGTTTGTCAATCTTTCTACGGTAAAATCGAGAATAATTGAGTTGCTATCGGCACTTAGAAGCTATAAGAAGCTATTTACGGAAAAATCACAAAAGCTTTTGAAACAAAACTAAGCTTATTAACGTACAGTGTACATCACTTTACTACTAACCTATACGAAGGTCCCGTAGAAACTGAGGGTTTCACGAATTTCCGAGAAACATAAAGTAAAGTGAGGGTAGCATGAGTCTCTGTTAAAGACATTTACAGCCCTAATAGTCTGCATAGAAACGGTTTAATGGGAAAACACGGATGTAATCAAATTTTGCAAACGAAAAAAAAAATAAGGTACCCTTCGTCAATCACTGTATACGGAAATCGTTACAAATCGAGTTACTATCGTTGATTGAGAGGCAAAAATCTTCGAAATTAAAACGATTCACCTGCGGTAAAATGTGTGTTTCACTGAAATAGAGCAATAATATAATACTTAGGCTATTAACGGACCGTCTGTATTAATAATTCGCGAATTATATGAAAGGTGAAAGTGGCGGATGCCCATTACATACATGAAAATTAAAATAAAAAATTAATCGCATTCAGACCGCATTAGAAATGTAATCATTCCACGTGAAGGGTGCAGAGATTGCTTGACTTTCCCAAATACTAATACAAAACGATTCTCGGGGTCTTAAATGTTCTAAAAATATTTGACTATAGTAGGGTTGGGCATTTCTATTTCCGAAGTATTATAGAGGTCGTCGTCGCCCTCTTAAAAAGTTGGTGAGTCGTAATATATCGACTTTCGAATTATCGGTTACTTGTTTTTTGGCTATTGAAAGTTCGAAAATTTTATTGTTGTCGGTTTATTCGCGCCGTGATTGGTCTCGGTGATGACGACGATGCGCCGAAAATATGCGCCTGGTAGTTGTTTTTTACATTTTTTGCAAACTTATTGAAAGGTTCATCAACGGAGAAAAAAAGCTGCGTAACTATTGAACCCACGAAAATAACTCAAAACAAAACATTGCCTGCAAAACACCTAAAAAAACGCGTACGAGACTCTATCGAAAGATCGAAAAAAAAAAAAATCATACAGTCGCAAACGCGTGTTAGAAAACGATGGAAAAGTGCTAGAAAAACGAATATTCCGCGAATGGGGACAGTAGAAAAGGTGACGAATAACAAAGAAAATTAGATTTTGAAAGAGTGATATCGAGGTACACATAAGATAAAAAATGCCGTTTACGACGGCCGGTGCATTTACGGAGCGATTATCACCGACGGAAAACCACAGCGCGTAGACAACGCAGTTAGGTCAATTTTTCAGTTAACGCGATACTGCCGATCGACTGACACTTTATCGATACTCCACATAGCCGCGATACGATATGTAACTTGTAATGATATTTGACGTGATGCAACGTTAATTGCGTACGGAGGTTTATCGAGTACCGCGCGATTACGCTGATAACCGGTAAATGTACCGAGTTTCGTTTGTGGAACTGAATCACCTCACCACTTGTATCCACTATGTATCCAGTCGGGAGATTAAAATAAAATCGACAAAAAATAATAAAATTAAAAAAATATTTATAACGATATAAAATATATATATATATATATTATATTCATTATTATTATTAAAATCAATTTTTTTATATTTTTGTGGGAAAAAATGGAGTTTTCCGAGTAAAAATGGCAATATCATGCCATGAAAGTGGATTAATTTATAAACGAGTAATTAAATTTTAATTGACTTTTCTACTCGTGACAAAGGAGAGAAGAGAGTGACGAACGCGTATGTGTTTGTCTTTCGTCTTATTGTCTTTCGTCGCTATATCGCAAGAGATGCTCGTCAAATTAGTTGGATTAATTGCCTGCGTGAAATTCTCAGCATGCCGGTGTGTGACTCATCGGTGGTGGCAATTACGCGCGGTGTGAGATATCGGAGGGATCACTCGACCTCTATCCGATGGTCAATTTCAGGACGTTCCTTCGCGGACCGAGACGAAAACCTTTTAGACGCACTCCGCCTCCGTTAACGAAGTTTCTATATTTAGTGTCGGAAGAAACAGGAATTTGCGACTATTTACGGCCAATTCTTAGCTTCGAACATCACTTAAAGCTATTTCTACTAATCGCTTACAAATACTTTGTTTTCTTCGCTTTAGTATAATTGTCGTAATATCTACGCGAGACTATATCTTGAAAAAAAAAAAAAGAAAAAAATGTGTGTCTATGCGTAGCTTTTCGCGTGTCGTATGTTATGAAATGAGCTTTTCCTGTGAAATTTGGAGGCGAGTTGTTTTCGTACGTCGTGTGTCGTGTACCGTATCTCATTTTTCATACCCATCGAGGCCCACGAAGAAATCATTCATCATGCATTATTCTTCGTAAAAAAAAAAACGTTTGCATGCTCCATTTTTTAAAAACCTGTCGCACTTTCTGTTTGCTACGTTTTTTTTTTAGTTTTTACGGTTTGCCGCAGCAACAGGGCCCTCGCTTGGCTCGCGCTCCTAGGAGTTGTTTCACCTTTCACGGCTCACTACGATCGCGCCGGCCGCACGTCGTTCTTTTACTGTCTGTCTCCAGAGAAAAACCTTACGATGTATTAGTAAATTTTTACGAAACTTTTAGCAGGATTGAAGCTTTTTTTGTAATGAAACTTCGCCCACACAGTTGCACCCATTTTCCCATCCGAATTAATGACATTTTTTTTTTCGGATTATGCGAAACTGGATAAATATTAATTAAAGACACTTTTTCCGAAGAGAGATTTCAATTAACCCATTTTTACTTCCGGATTAATGAAATTATAATTTTAAAAAATTTCGGGTATTCGAAAAGTAATAAAATTAAATTTCAGCCATTTTTTTTTCAAGCGAATCTTTAATTTAAAATTTCTCCGGTTTTACATTGCAATGAACCAATTGTCATTATCTGACACGAGAGAACTGCAGCAGGTAGGATCGTCTCGTGTTGTTGTTACAATCCAATTGTGTTACAGCACAATCGCGCATCGACTATTCTCGCGGCATGCGATGTATTGTAACAACAAGTCGGGACAACGAAACCCGGGCAAATGTTCCATCAATTTAAACTTCCTGGTTGTCATACATTTTTGAAGAGGTAAAAAAAGAGTCGCTGAAACACGTGCATATTGATCCAACCTTTCGCACGATGGAATCGACTGCTTACGTCCAAAGGACAAGCTAAACGATTAAACGAATCGATAAATCGTAAGAAAAATTTCAACGAGACAAATAACTTTGCTAACCACACAATTGCAACCTATTTTTTTATCGTCTCGCCACGATATTTCCCCGAAGACATGAATGATTTTATCGTAAATAAACAACCAGTGAAATATTTATAAGTGCGACACGAATTATAATTGTTTATATTTCGTATTTTTATTCTATTATTAATTTTTTTTTGATAATTTACAAATCAAAAAATAATTTATAATAATTATTTATTTTTCATTTTTATTTGAAATATTTTATATTTTTCTTGCTGTTTTACGTTAAATTAATAGGGGGTAAAAAAAAGTAAAAAAAAAAATGTTTATCACAAAGTTCGTCGTGGCGCATTTGATTCCATTCGCCTCTATAAGTATTCTTGTCACGTAAGTACTCGTGTCCTTGACGCGAAATTTCGTTTCCTCGAAACGAGTTGCAAATTAGTTCCTCAAACACGAGAATCCGCCGATCGCTTACCAACCGATACCCACGTTGAATTCCGTATACCTGCGCGTTAGTTCTTCGCGAACAAAGGGAACGTTATAGTAGCTGAAGATACCTGGCGGTTCACTCGGGTCTATAAATTCTCGATAACGGTCGAAAAAATTTACTGTATTTCGACAGCAGCGCCTAAGCTTAAGGGCCCTAAACCCACATCGCTCGTACGCCAAAATAAATATACGGCAGATCGGGGCAATTGTCAACAAAACTCGACGCCGCTTCAATCACCGTTATACGATCGACGGATTTCACGACGAAAAAAAAAAAAAAAAATGATACTTTGAAAAATATCTCTCGGGTGACATAATCCATACGCGCATATGGCACTTTCGTATCGTCGGCTAACATGCGTTTGTTTCTCGATAAGCTTATTCCAGCAGAATTATTTTCTCTCCGCAAGAGCCAAGCGAAACCCCAATGGAAAATAATTTTCAAACGCGACCTACTCTTCCCCTCGACGTTTCTTTTTTCGTATCATTCCGATAACCAAAATGTCAAGATAAGCTTTGTATACACAAAGAATTATCCGGTATATCCGTGTGTACGAGTTAAACTCAAAAAGATTTTTGAACGCGATTCGGTTTTTGCATTAACTTCGTGATATCGTTTAGATAGCAAAGTAACCCCTCTGGCTGATGGCTTAAACAGTTCATTTAATTTACAACAAAGGCGCAAACAGATTTTCAAGATCACACAGAGATTGCTGATAAAGAGATAGTAGCGAGTGAATTGCCGTGTTTCGCTTAAACGCGATGTTTTGAATTATTTTTATACAAAAAATATATATATTTTACAAAATTATTTAATTAAATATTATTATTATTTTATTTATTAAAATGATTAAAAAAAATTTTCTCCGATTTTAGCGAAATATTTGCCGACGAATAGAAATATTTTCAATATTTTTAATTTTAAAGCGATTTACGAAGAAATGAGTTTGAAAAGAAATGTAACGAACGGCTTGAGTTTCATAGCTAACATCATTTTTCAACATAACATGTGGCACAGCCTCGATACATCTGTGACACGATATAAAATCGAGAACGAGTCCCGAGCACGAGTTCTCGTAACTATACACGCGTAAGATACACGCAAAATATAAGCTCGACGAGCAATTATCGTGCCGCGTATAATGAACTAAAAAAGCATACATCCCCGCAGCGGGATCGTGGGATGTTTCACCTGTTATCTGTTAGCAAATTAGTAACCATTCACTAATGAAACAGTTTCAATTACGAAATCAATATTGTCAGCTTTAACGTACGTACTGCGCGTCGGTATTAATTTTCATCGTATTCCGCGCTTTTTAATGTTCAGCAATTATTTGCGCATCGCGACAGATTTTATTTACGATCGAAACTAAAATTGATGATTCATCAATTTTTTTTTTCATATATTTGATTAACACAGTTCCACAACTCGATTAATTACATTTTTTCAATTCATTTAATCATTTTTCGTAATTTCGGCGCGTTATTTGTAAATTACATTTTTTTTTTTTCATTTACTTTCGATAAATTGAATTTTAAACTCAGCGTCGCGTAAATAACGATCGAATATGTCGATCGTTGAAATTTTACGAAATAATAAAGTTGAGAGCTCCGAGGCATTCGGTTCAAAGTGTCCGATGGTCAGAAAAACACCGAAGTGTTGCCGTTTCGAACAGTTTATTTTAAAACTATTTTTGCCCGAACGTTCGTATAAGTTACTGGGATTCTACGCGCAGTACACGCTGCTGGAATGACGCGACGATGCTATACGATTTAATCTATTTTTGCGAAGTTTAGACACTATATGACTCTTGTATAGACGAGAGGAAAACACCGCGCCTGATATGCCAGACGATCACGGAACTTCCAGCGCCTATAAAGCGTATTTCGCTCGGTACCGCGATGGAGAGATTGTCGATATATATCCTCATTGCATGCGGACAATTATAAATGAGAAAATATGTCGGTCACACATTAAAACAAAAAATGCAATATTTTATGCATTGTTCCACGCCTCGTGTTATTATTGCGAAACGAAGTCCCAAAAGACTCGGAGAAAATAACTACTATTAACAAGTTATCACGAAGAACAAAAAAAAATCACGCATTTCGTCACTCACTTATTCTATTTTCATTAAGTAAGGGAAACTATACGCCATTGCGAAAAATTAAAATTGTCTCTGAGCGACGTTCGAAATATTTAATTTTATTATTTAAAATACGTGACACTCTCGACAATAGGCAGACGAAATATTATTTGCGAAACTAAAATTTCTAATTAATAAACGATGGAGATAAATCAGTTAATATTTTTAGTCGTTGAAAAAAAAAAAATGCGTTTTGTGAGAATTTATTCGACTGGTGGAAAAACGATCTTAAGCGATCGCGACGAAAGTTAAAAATGCACGATTTTTGTAGGCGACGATTTCGATGTAAAATGTTTATCGAAAAAATGAATTGACGAATATTGAGTTTTTCTTGACTTACGAATAATCGATAGAAGAGCAACGGCAATCGGGAACGTGTAGTAGAGTGCCATAGTTGTGGTTTATTTCGAAGTGTCCGAGTGTACAGTGAGGTATCGCGCTTTCAAGACGACCCGGTTAACTCGAGTGTCACGAACCGACTGACTCCTCGCCGGCTGCGAGCCGAGCGGGAAAACGCGCCCACAGCGTACAGGACGCGCCGGCTTTGCTTACCTCTCCGGTAAATAACATCGGAGCGGTATTCGAGACGTACGCGTACGCGTACGCCACATTTCAAAAAAACCCCCGAAATTATTCATAACCGACTATACTAAAAATGGTGCCTTAAAATTTTCGAAAACTCCGATCAGAAGGCGTTTATTACGATTCGGCGCAACGTCTTCTTGTCGTTCGCTATTTCGTGACTACTAATCTTCTTCGAATCAAAATTAACCATATTGCCAATGTAATAACCTCAAATTTTGTGATAAAACGGAACCTCCAAAAACCGCATTCGTTTATAATTAATACTTGTTAAACTTTGACGAAAAAAAAAAAAAATTACGCAATTATCGATCAATTTATTTCTCGTAATTTTTTTTTTACATCGAAATAATAATAATAATAAATTATTAGTATTTTTTCCAAAAAAGAAAAACAAAAATTTGAAAATTTTTCCAAAAAAAAATATTTTAGACAACTGAATCGACGAAAAGTTTTAAAATAATTAATTTTAATTTAACGACTTTTGTTTCTTACGTATCGCCAGTAGCATACAGGTGTTGATCCAAATCCCCGTCATTTTTCGGTGAAAATAAATTGATATTTGTATATGTAGCCAAAGCGTGAGTTCAGGTGGTCGAAGTGTACGTTCTAACGCACTGTATGTCACCGCGATCCGTTTAACTCGAGAGATTCGCAACGACTGTACGTTTGACGGTGAGTAGGCGTCGTGGGGGTACGTGGCTATCCGCGGCTATATACCCGTACCGTTCTCTAGCGGTGATTGCGCTTATCTTCTTATTATTGGCAAAGCCCTTCCGGTGCTCGGTTTTGATTCCGCACTTTCTTTTCCATCTCTCTACTTCCCCTCGGGTCGTCTACGCGCTCTTGCGAAACAGCTAACGTTTCAAACATTCCAGTGGCGCGTGACGACGCGTCGTACTTATAGTATCGATAATTAATCGCAATCGTCGAAGTATACATATTGCACCGACCGACCGATTGTAACTAAACACGCGTCGGAACGCTGAATTTTACTGTTGGTCTATCGAAACTCTTTCGTCAACAAACCAAACTAACGTTCTCGCGAGAAAAACGATGTATATAGATATATTCCCTTGAAGTTTCGCGTACGACGGCGAGAAAGCGGAGCCGCGCGCGTTACACGCTGAATTTTACGGTCGATCTATCGAAACTCTTTTGTCAACAAAGTAAACTAACGAACTCGCGAGCAAAACGTTGCATATATGTCGATATATTTCCTTGAACCTCCGCGTAAGATGGTACGACAGCACGACGTTCGCGAACAATTAACGTTTCAAGCTCACGGCCGCGACTCGAGCGCACCGTTGAACTCTTCAAGGGAATCCCGACATTGTGAAACGTTAAATCTTTTATATTGTAGTTGAGACACAGCGGGCTTTACCTGCCCGACTATATAATGTAAGCATAACATCGCGCAGTCTACTCGCGTCGACGATTCATCGCTTTCGGTGCCCACTGCGACCGTGAAAACGGATGTGACTTACTACACACTGTCGGCGTCGTCCGGCATTCACGATACGCCGACCATAAATTTCAATTAATCAATTTATTTAATTTTTTGGTTAGATCCGTGGGAAAAGATTATTGCTTGACGTTTTTATCAACCGAAAATAATGATTGCATGTTTTCAATTTTATTTTTAGCATATGTCGTGATATTTAATTTTTTTTTTTCGATGTATTTGGAAATTTGTTTCGATCAAACGACAAGACGACATTTTGTGATGATTTTTGAAGTCGGATAAAAATATTGAGGATATAATCGTAAAAAATCGAGGATATAATCGTAAAAAATCGAGGATATAATTGTAAAAAATAATTAAAAAAATGGTTATTTTATTTTATCGTTGATTAATACAATTGGAGAGAAAGAATTTTCTTGCTTTTCGTAAAACTTTGTTAAACATAACAATGGAAAGAACAACAAAAAAAACCCATTCTTCCAAACATCCAAATTCGCGTCTTACGTCACGTCAGTTGAATTCGCGGCTTGAGGGTGACACTCGGTACGTTATAAATAACTCGACGGAGAACGAAGGTTGAAAAAAATTCGCGGTGGTAAGCGGTAAATATGCGTTACGTAAAAAGAAAAAAACAAATGCGCCGAGTTCAAGACCGTTAATCCGCCAAACGATTAGAACGATTTTCGTGTGATTTTTATACGCTGTGAAAAAGTCTGCACGGTGACCGGAGAAGGGGGGGGGGGAATGTTTGTTGCATTAATTTTTTTCTCATTCGCGTGCAAACACTTTCCCTCCGGCGGTTACATTTTTTTTATGATAGATTATTCCGATTTCGAGATAAAAATAAAAATACGATAAAAAATATTACATTTGTCGGGTCGCACGTCTGTTTATAATTTGTATTTTTTCCGATCGCCGATACAATGGTCATAACTAATTTATCGCGCAGCGACCATAAAATGTGCGTTTGACGATGCGCGATGATGACGACGATAATCGATAATATTTGGGACACAGCGAAATATATTTACGATGGTTTTCTGAAGCTTTTCTTTGTTTTTCGTGCGAATCGGACGATGACATTGTTTACGGTCGGTCGTTACGAGTCAGCGAGTTAAAATAGAATTCTCGAGTTAATGACAAAAGATAATGGAAAGCCTTCGCTTCTTCACGCGAATTAAGTTAACTCCGGATAGATAAGTACAACGAAGTTTTTTTTACACCTTTTCAGATCGCACAGCACCCGCGAGAAAACAAATTCGCAATATTTTCGGAAAACACAACGCGGAGATTCAGCATTTACGACGACACAACGACGGGACCCTCACCGCGGCGAACTAAACAGCTGATCCGAACCTGTGGGCCCACAGGACGTCCGTTACGACATTCTACCCATAATTCCGTGTGCGCTCTTTAACCGGCGGGAACACGCGGGGGCACTGAGCGTCCCCCGGCCCTCAGTGTTTACACGCTGTCGCGGAGTTTTCGTACAAAACAAAAAACCGTTGGGGTTACACTTCGAATGTAATTTTGGTCGTGTCGTATTTTTTAGTATTGTCAATGGAGTTGTGACAATGTTTAGTATTGTAAAAGTATTTGATTCCCCGATTTAAGTGTTGACAGTTATAATTTTTGTTACGCCTGCGCGATGACCGCCATCTTGAATGCTCCATAGATGAAGGCATAAACTATTTGCTCGTTACCGTGATTATTGATATATCGAAATAAAATTTTTTGGTAAACTGTGACATGTTGAAGTATGAAAGTGCGGTATGAAATTGATTAACCGTGCGAGAACACCAAAAAAGTGAGTTGAGTAATAAGTTTAATCGCAATATAGCAAACGTTTACATGAAACTGTCCGAGCGTAGCGAAGGTGAAGTTTTGCCAGTGGAAGGTAAAACGCTGAAAATACAAACGGTCGACGAAATAATAGACCGTCGATCAATTAGTATTGGCGAATACGTTATTTTATAACCCATGCTAGCGTAGAAAATTCCGGTGTGATTACTGGGTAAATATTCTGACGGTAGTTCGTCTCCCGCTGTGTCGACTGCTGGTTATCGATGAGTAAACATTGCCAAGCGTACTGGAAACTTGATACACGAGGTCATCTATAACCGGAAATAGATGTATAATCGTTAGGTTCCGACATCAATAAATATTTCGCGTAATAGACAGTTTATGTCTTCGAAAGTTCGCATTGTCGATCGTCGCGCGATATTCGCGATCTATAGTCGCGAATATGCTAAATAATGATATTAGGCGTTCCTGCGCCGCTGATAAACGTGCTAACGATACGAGGGGTTCGGATATATCTTTACGTTCCTTTAAGAAATTAAAGTTCACTTTTGTATGAGGGGAACGAATCAACAGCGATCAAGTATTCGAGTTTCAGGGTCGTGTTTCGAAATCGATTTATCCTGTTTTATCCTTGAAAGTCGGGTTAGTAGATGATGATTCAAGAACGTTATAGTCGCAGTGTTTGTTAAGGGAAACGGCGAAGATAATACTGTAGAAAGATAACTCGAACCTTCACTCTTTGTTCCACTTTTCGACAGTAATTAATTATTTAATAATTAATAATAATTTAATATTCGACGAATTATTAAATAACGTTAAATTCCAATTTTTTTCAAAAACTTTCGCAGAAATTCTCCCATTATGAACCCGTCTCAGTACCTAAACAATTAAATGAATCGGCAAATTACCAATTAGTCACTGCATAGCATAATAGTGAATCGACTGCACGGTATTCTAAATATTAATGTAACATAACCTCCAAAAATCGGGATTATGAGTATCGAACATAGAAATAAGTTATTCGCAAGTATTTTAAAATACAACAGATTGATATGCTTCATCAGTTTATCAAATTTACTTATTTTATTGCAACAATGCAATGAAAATATTTTTTTTTGCAATAATATAGCCGTAAAAATACCTGTTGCTCCTCGTCACTTGGAATCCTTCTTGCTACGGTTATGTTACCCGGCTAATTCAATTCGCAACAATCGCAAAAATCAATGTTTCGTAATTACGAGAATCTCGACGAGCGATGATTTTCGAAACTTGGCAAAGTCAGCATATCGACAAAGATTTTTAACAATAAATTCAAATTTTGTTATTTTAATTAACGCGGAAAATTATGTTTGTACGAAAATTATTTGCGACATTGTGGAGTTATTTTATTGTTCCGGAATAATATTACGATAAAATCGTAAGTCGTAAGGAATAATGAAAAAATTATTGTTCGTATAATTTACAGAATTTTCCGAAATTGTCAAGTCTTCGTAAAATTCAAGAATTCGTAAAATTTTTGTGGTCAGTCTCGTACCGAGGATTTATATAAACATTTTTTTTAATATCCGTAACACCGTAAAGGCTAAGAAATGATCGATATGAGAACGATATAAAAACGATAAATTTTTATTAAAATATAATACAAAATCGCACATCAACGATTCTGCAACGTCATAATTCACGAGTTGACTTATAATATAGTATTGTCATTTTATATTTAAACAAACATGCGATATCGCCGCTCGTATATATATATATATATATATTTTTTTTTAAATTCATTTCTTGTTTTTTTTTTTTTGTAATAATATAGTAAAAAATGTCTGACTGATATCGACATTTTGACGGAATAACAACGAAGAAATTCTTAGATTTAATAATGTCATAAATCATTCGACGCGGCGTGAGGCTCACGATTTGTGGTGCAAGAAAAATCTTCACCAAAATCTATAACAATTGCAATAAAATGATGGATCATTCTAACGCTACATTTGCACAAAATATTTTTCATACTTGAAATTACTAGCGCTGCCATTCCATACTCACCGTATTTTCGTTGCGCCGATTAAACACAATAGGTATAAAAATATTATCATCGATAATAGAGACAGCGCAAGGATACTTCGATTTTTCCGTTTTTTTTTTAACCTTCGCGTTTTTTTTTAACGCCTTGACGCCGTAAGGTCATTATTATATATAAGAACGGTCTGTATGCCCTTCTGGCGTTAAAAGCGATCGATGTTGTTTGGAAGAATAACATCGCTACATGATTCACGATTCCATTATAATTTCTCGGTTTACACAAAAATTCTTCATCGATTCGATCGCAATGTAACGTTTTTTTTTCGCTACATCACGATTCGCAATAATCTTCAAAAGTAAAATGAATTACAGAATTCTCGGAAATGAACGATCCGCGATGTTTGTCGAATTTCGACGATTTGTCGTGAAATTTAAATTGAAATACGTTGGTAATGCCGTCTTTTTTTCGGTCAATTTAATTCAACTATATATGTATATATTTTCGTATGAAAATCACATATTACGTATCCTTGAGCCAAAAGTAATAATCACAAATGTAATTCGATGAGAGTTGTTACCGTGTATTTTCGGAGTAACTGAGAATATGGATTTCAAACACGAAAACGTAATTTGCGGTACGATTTCGCGACATCGTCGTTAAACCGAAGTTTCGTTTCAATGTATTCGGTTTATCTCGTTTCGCGAAATACAGTAACCTCGTGTGTCATGCGAATTTCATGAATTTATCAATCGCGTCGCGGAGCTGCTATGTGTGTTCAGGTGGATCCACACCTTCGCACGTGGCGTTCTTCGTCCGAATACAATGGATGTAGCAGTAACGCGACCGTAATTGGGACTCCAAACTTCCAATGTACATTTATGCTATACATCGTTCGCTGTGCGAAAGCTTTAACCGGATATCGAAAATGCAGAGCAGATAAATCTGCACCGCTGCCTCTTAGATGCCCTTTCGCGATCGCAACAAAAATTCATATACGCTAAATAACTATTATACGTTATCAAAAAAAAAAAACGTTATTTATACATATTGATTAAAAATAATGTCTTTGCTTTTGATACAAACGAAAGTATAGTCGTCGAATAAACATAAAAAAAAATTTAAATAAGAAATCTTTCATTTTCGAATTAATTCACCAAATGACGATTTCTCTTTAGGGGATGATTGACAAATGGAAAATCAGTATACTCGACAATCAATAATTATAAATCGAAGTTTTACAAACATTAACTTAATCGTAAAATTAGTTTTTTTCTGTGTCGTTTGTTATTGAATTCAACTTTGGAATTGTTTAAATTTTTTTGGAAAATCAGTGAAAAAATGCGTAAAATTTATTCGAACGATTCGTGAGTGAAGAAATATTTGTTTGAATCCGGCGAATCACATTTCAATAGTAATTAATAAAAAATAATAATAATGGCACAGTACGTGACTGACGTCGGAATCAAAATCGTTTTTTTCTTTCATCGTCTAATAAAAATGGAGGAAACATGTTTAGTTGTGTAAACGATTTACGGAGTCTCGTGTTTCTCGGCCCCAAACGGGGACAAGGATAACGCTAATCCTTGTAAATCGGTGAGAACATTCCGCATGAAAAATTGAGTCTATTTTTTTATAACGTTTCGATGACAACACTTTTTTCGCCTAACTACGGAGATATCTCCAGTAGCGTACTTTTTGCAATACTTTTTTGCGAGTAAATTGATCGATTAATCGAACATACAAAATTGCAAATGACTTTACTTTAAAAAAATATATATATTTTTTTTTCATATTTATACATTTCCGCTCGATCTCCGTTCACTTTTAAAAGGAAGACTTTCATTTCAAAGAATTTCAAACTATTCTCTGAACCGAATAATTAATTTTAACGAATCGCGTTTCTTATTAAAAAAAGATATATATATCGTCAGTATTTTGGCACATTTGGTAACCCGGGTGATATGATATTAAAATGTTCATCAAATCGTCAATTGACTCCGTAATTTTTAATACAGATTTTTTTTTTAATCCAGAATACGATCGACACGATCACATGTTAATTTTTATTTATTTAACTGTTGCATTCGTGTTTTAAAAAATCCCTGCATTCCCAAAGGCACAAGTGTCGGACTTTTTTCATATATCTCTCTGTCGGTAAATATTTCGATAAATTCGCGATAAAAAAAATATATTTATATATTTATATTTGGTCATTATCAGTCGCTCGAAGCATGAAATTTCTCGTACACATTGTATCCGAGAATAAAACCCGTATTCGAGTTAATAATCGCGATTCGCGAAACTCTGTATTCGTTATATCTACGATGGCGGTAAATAATCGAAGCTCGTGGCGATTTATAACGATAGGATGGAATATAGAGCATTGCGTGGAATGAGACCTATGCGGGAGTCTCTCTTTCTCGAGAGAGCTTATCGACTCGATCGTCATGGTCGCGGTGACACGGAATGGCCAACGAAACGGCTTTTGGTCACAATTTCTATGCGAACCGATTCGATCGGCCGTTTTTCTACCTCAACATATGATCCTTATGTTGTTTTCTTTTACCCTGTATCACCGAATAACTGGCACGATGCGCGCGGCATCTAAGCTGCCGACGTCGTCAATGTCTTTATCATTCGATTGATCAATTTTTTCGACTATTAGCAAACTTTTTAAAATTTTACACGGAACAACCATTTTTGTTGTCCGTTTCATCTAATTTCGTTATTCTTATAGCTTTGGATACAATTGACGATCAGTTCTGGTGTGAGTGTCATCCTCCCCCTTCGTTACGTCCATGTAAACCGATTCAGTCTTTTTTCCATTGGAAGCCGCTACTTTTCTCGATTTACCATTCTGAAAACAATGAAAAAAAGGACTTATATAGTTCGCTGTTTTCCGGTTTTGCGTAATTTTTTTTTTCGCGATTTCTTCATTTTTACGGAGAAAAAAATTAATATTTATTTATTGCTTGAATGTGTTCCTAAAATATATAAAATAATAATATATTAATATATAAATAATTTTATATATTATATTATTATTATACATTTTTATTGCGATTTTTTAGTAAATTTTTTATTTTATTTTTGTTTCGTATAATAATAATATGTAATATATCGAACATCTATAGAATTATAGATAAAAGTGAAACTTACCCTCGATCGTTGGCTTCGCTGTACGTAAAGCAACACGGCAACGATAACAAGCATCAATGAACCGACTACCGCCATTATTACGCTACCATAAACACCGATGTCGGACATAACGAGAACGGTTTTCAACGAAAATGCAAGATCTTCCGTAACTCCGCTACGAAGATTGAACCAAAAGATCGGGAAGTATATTCTTGGAACGTGTTTAAACAATCTAAAAAAAAGACGAAAAGTTAAACAATTTTTTTTTTTTTTATAAATTCGTCGGTACGCGAAGAGATCAGCGTAAAAATGAAAAAAAAAAACTCACGCAATTGAATCACTTGGCTGAAGTAAAATATTAACTTGTAATCTTGCGGCAACGTCTATAGGAATTCCCGTCGTCTGAAAGTATAATTTACGATTATCACAAATTATACATCAACGTTTCAACAATCGAGCAATGAATTTTCAAGAGCGGATTTCGAAGCAATTTTGCTTTTTTACTGAAAAAAAACTTTATTTTTAATGAAAAAAAAAAAAAAAAAATCGGGATTTTAATTGAAATTCTTTTTTTTTGCGTTAACAACATTAATCCACAAATAAATTGCATTTTAATTAAAATCTCGATTTTTTTTTTTCATCAAAAAATAAGTTTTTCATAAAAAAGCAAAATTGCTCCGAAATCCACCGATTAACTCGCCGGCAAAAATGACGATTCATATCAATTAGTATGGATTACTATGTAGATATTTACCGGTTCGAGAGTCATGTAAAAACTGTGATCCCTCGCGTTCGGATTCAAACCCGTTACTTGATCGCGAAGCATCGGATCGCCGTGAAGAAAATGTGGCAAACTGATGAATCCCGGTGCGCCGTAACGACAAGCCGTAATATTTATGAGTCCCATGGGACTGCATTCTCCGTTGCAATAGCAGTGACCCATATTAACCCAATCCGGATCGCGGTTGGTACCCGACGTAAATTCGGCCGACGAATCGGCTTCAAAGAAATCTTCCGTTGTCGTCGTCGCCTCGAAGTACTTTGCCTGTTCGTGCGGAAAGCGGCGCCAAGTTTCGTTTCCCAGAGTTTTTTCTCCGAGTTCGTACTGATAGCCGGTAATACCTTGGTGCTCGACGGTGCGCGAGTACTCGTACGTTATCGGTCTGAAACACGATGACGTCACTCACAATCCGATGAAAAAAAAGGAACAAATTCTTACGCAACGTCTCGTTTATCAACGCATTACCTGAAATAGCCAAATGTTGCGATATTTCGGCGAAAAAATATTCGTTAAGGAATTGTAGTTTACAAAAATTCTTGCGATACATATGGAATATAGTAGTCCTTTGATTTTTTTGCATTAAAAAAAATGGTAATCGCGGTATCGGGATTTTTGTGATGAATAGTTTGTATTTCGATGTATTCGTGAAATTTTCAATCGTGAAGAATTTTCGATATAATTTTGAACGCCGATAAAAAATACTCTTAATCGTGAATACTTAAAAATCAAAAATGGATCTAACGTGCCGTATCTCGATAATCTTTAAAAATAAAAACTCTTCGATGTAATTCTTCGATAAATCGGTTTTTCTATCAATTGGAGAAAATTGCGAATTGCGGAGTAATTTTTTGAGTATATAATCGTTTACCTGCACATATCGGCACTGAACAGCGTGATCTCGTCTTTGCCTCTGTTCGGCGGAAAAAATTCTCCGGCGCTTCCTTCAACGGCGTTGCAGGGACTCCTGTAATACTTCGTGGTGTCTCTGTAATTCCATTTTCTCATTTTTCCCAAATTATTAATGTCGTCTACGCCGGTAGCCATGTTGGCGACGCCGTCAAAGTCCGTAGAACCGTTTCTCTGAAAGACAAATAAATTTTCTGTTTTAAATTCACCGGCAATAATTGATAACATTCCGATCCACTGCTGTGCATTATTTTGCCTCGCACTGCAACGCGACGATAACAGTTATTATCTAATGATTCACGGTACACTGATCGGCAGCCTTTGCCGCTTTATAGAACCGAACATTTGCAATTACACGATTACAGTAATGAGAACATCAATTTTATTCCTCAATGAAACACTCTTCGCGTTCGCCAAAGCACACCATCGAGAGTACCGCGTTTTATACACCGATTTCAATGTCTGTCCATTTATAGTTTGGTAGTCGACGCGACGAATTAATCAATAAAAGTTACCCATTGGATCTGATTTGTTGTCCAACGAGAGACTCGCGTTGACCTCCAACTATTCAGAAGCAATTTAGACGATCCTACCGAGTACGCCGTGCAACAGGAGTTATAAATATGATGCAAAGCCTCGTCTCGTAACGCGAAGCAAATCTGTTTTAGTGTTTCCGTATTATCGCGTAAATTTCGATCGCAAGTTAATTTTCACACCCTTTCCATCCACTGATAAGAAAGTACGAGGATTTCATTTTAATCAATCATTGCACTTTTTCTTCGCTTCCCAGTCGATAATTTTTTTTTATCGATAGAGTCGTCGTCGCCGGGACGTAGAGATTTGCTTTTTCAATTTTTTTTATCTTAAGAATACTGATACTTTTACTGATAAGAAATAACGAGGATTCAATTTTAATTAATCATCGCACTTTTTCGTCGCTCCCCATTCGATCATTTTTTTTTTATCGATAAAATCGTCGTCGGCGGAGCGTAGAGAATTTTTTTTTTCAATTTTTTTTACCTTGTAGAACCACCCGAAACGATCGTAGGGCGGAACTTCTTCACCCTCGGGGATTATGTGACCCATATTCATGATATTATCCTCGTATCCCGTGAACAACAGCTCGTCCACTGTTTTCACCACGTGAATACCGGACAATGCGTCCAGTAGATACGACAAAGACGATTGGAAAAGAAAGTCCCAGTAACGAACTTTATGGGCCGCCGACTGAAACAAAATATAAATAATAAGCGGCGATTAGCAAAGACGAAACGTAAGAAGATCAGCGGTGATGGAAATTGTCGAGAGGGAAGAGAGCTCCCGTTGGAAGCATCCGGTAGGAATTTTTTCGTCGTCAGCGAAATTTAGCACTTCCTTACGAACGGATGAATACCGTGACGCATTAATTCTTCATTATCCACTTTATATCCATGCGCCGTGCTACATTCGAGACGAGTGAACGAACATAATAGAGTTGACGACACCCGTTCAGACTAACTTCTAGCATCGTACTGTTCCTTCGCCCCGTAACTGGACGCAGTGAGTGATAACGTATTGAAATGATTTATTTCGCTCTGCTCTCCCACGGGTCAAAGTTCATTTTTTTTTCGATATTTTGTTTCACGGCAAATTCGATCGCAAAGATTGTTTAAATGGATCGAGTCAACTAAATTAAGGTGATGTGCGCCAAATTACGGTTTTTTCTTCAGCCGACAGACATTTTTTAAAAAATGTTATGACGTCAAAAAATTTTTGAATAATTTTTCGGCCGGTAGACAAAAAAAAAATTTTCAACTTGTTTACTTCGAAATCGGGTTTAGGTATTTTTTTTTTTCGGAACCGAAGCCCTATTTACGATTTTTTTTTTTTTGAAATCGAAATCCGGATACTCTTTTAGGCGAAAGCAAAATAATGATAATAACAACATTTGATCGGTGGAAGTGATATGTCTATGCGAATTTTGGTCAGTGGACCGCTTGAAGAATCATTGTAGCGGCGATGACACAAATAGCCACCTCGCCTTGAGTAGAGCTTTCGTGTTATATAAACTCACGAGTCGGAATGTAGCGAATTGGGCGCTTTGCCTAATCGGCAAATCGCCACTCCCATTTCCGTCGCCATTGTTATAAAATGTAATTGACAACATTTTAGTTTACCAGTATAAAAAACAAAACACTTTTTCCAAATTTTAGATCCAAATTACGGTCGACTTAACGAAATTTATTCTAAGGATTTTTAATGTAAATGAATTTAAAGAATCTCGTATTCGAGACAAAAGCAGTATTTACTTCTATATTATTAGTAATTTTTTTTTTTCGATAATTAAAAAACTTAAAAAAAAAATTTTCAATAATTTTTTTTTTTCGTAAAATTTCGTTTAGTTGCGAATTGAAAGAAAAGTAAATGATTTGATAACTAATAAAAAAAAAAATTCTTAATTAAAGTTTTTATTTCTTTTACGAAAAAATGCTATTATTCTTTATTACTAATTAACGCGGTGCAGGCGAATCGGCATACAGAAATTCGCAGAATCTGTCGGTTAAGTTTAATTCCTACCTGAGGCAAGTAAATAATTTGTGACTCTGGTAAAGTTTGCGTGGGACAGAGTACTTACCACTGCAACTACGTTTAAATGCGTGATCCGGTCGCTCAGGCTGCCATTGCTGTTTTCCGGATCAAAGTGCCAAGTTCTCTTCTGTAAGTAACTGACGGTGTTGTTCTCCGGATGAAACGTGACGTTTTCCTTTAGTCTCTTCTCGCTGCAAAATGCCATTGAATAATTTAGGATCAATTTCGCGAGTGCATATCTCCCATCAACTTATACAGACGCGCATTAACACCAGCGCCCTATCGTACGGTATTTTGACGAACTATCGAGGTTTTTCGTCCATTAAGAGTTCAGCAGCTAACGCGTTAAACTCGTTTAAATTATTGCAACGTACCCCCCGTTACGACGGTATTTCCCTACGCGTTACTAACTCCGCTGACCCTTGACTCGATCTTACGACCCACATTTGCTGATTATGATTGGCGTGACAATTGGGCCGAGTAAACGCTAAGGTGTACTCTAATAAGCCGCATTCGACAGATGGTACAACTACGATAATTTCCTCGCGTACACTGAAAGTTCGTTGTTAACGCACATGTGAATTTATAAAAAAAAAATCGGCCGAAATTTATCGATGATAAAATAATTATAAAAAAAAAAAATCAATTGATTGCTATGAAATAAATTATGAATTCTGAAAATTCACGATTAGATGAGCGAACTGATGGTTAGTGCAAATTTTTTTTTTTATTCGTTTCGACAAATTATTCGGATTTCTAATTATTATTATAATTTTTTTTTAATTTCGCTCGATGTGCACCTCTGTCTCAGAAAACGAAAAAAAAAATCCTATAAGGGTGAAATTTGATAAAAATATTGAATTAAAAATTTTCGAGAAATATTAAATTTATGGAATGAAAGAAACGCCAGACGCGCAAGAAGCATTGAGTTGATTAACAAAAATTCTGGGATACTTGATGAAAGAATCATTCAACTGGGTAGTTTAAACGAGGCGTAGCTGGCCAACGCCCACAATGCGCGGGTGCAAAATCGGAGTGATGCCAATGACATATAAAGAAACGTCTGAGCGCAAGTGATCGCAGTACAGAAAAGAAAAAAAGCGGCAGAGTAGATAACTGTGGTCTTCTTTCGCCGGTCTGAAGACAAAGAAGATCTCGCTACGCCGGTTCCGCAACCGTCGTGAAAGTCATTAATTACTTAATTATTTAATAAAAGTCTCTCGGTAATTTACTCGCCCACGTGGTGAACACGCATAGACTATCTAACGAAGTCGCCTTATTGACGAATTAAGAAGTCAATACAGCGAGGTTAACTATTGCTCCCTTATCGTCATTAACTACATTACCAGAAATCTGCTCGGTGACCTTCGCTATACCCGCATCGAGACTAACAATTGATCATTCGTAGAATTTGCGCGATTAAAGTTGTTCCCGTCGATTAACGAATGAGTCGCGAATTGTTTTACTCAATTTGACAGGCAATTTCGCTGTCTCGCCGAGTGAGTCTTTGATATCAAGATTGACACATTCGGAAATATGAAATTCATTCAATTCAACATTATTCATTTTAATATTAACAAAAAAAAAAAATTCAAAAATTCATACGCGATTCGATTTATAAAATATATCGATATATTTCGCGAATTAATTATCATAAAAAAATTAACTTTCGCGGAGAACAGCTTTTTATTTGAAAAGGTCGGCTGAAGGTCCGTTAAGGGTGAAAGGAGACATCCATTTCGATTGGTTCAATATTTCTTGTTTTTATAATCGCAAAGACATATTTTGTTTCTTAGCAGTTAATATGTAAATAAGATGAGCTAAAAAAACATAATGAATTATCGATCGTTTGGCGTTTGACTCGGTGATAATTAATTTCGAAATCAATCGGGGAACAGCTCTACTATCAGCGAAATCGCCGCTCCATGTTGAAAAAATTTTTTTTTTATATGCTAAAGATGCCGTTTACCGAGTTCTCGAATACGTTATACATTTTAAGATTGTTAAAAAAAAAATTAAAACGCCCGATAGATTACAATAACTAATAACATATATGAGTTCTTTATTTTGCATCAACGCATTTCGCACGCACGAGAGTGTTGATTATTAGCGTTGAGCAGCAATTTTTTTTCCCGTCTCGCGTCTAGCGTTCAAGGCCTCTAGTGGTTCAGGTCACGCAGCACCCACGTGGCCGTTAGAGTGTCGTATTACAGTAGTCGCGGATTTTCTCGCATGTAGTCAAATTGGCGCTACGTATTTCTTCGTCAAAGTACATCCCATTATCGATGTTCGGATTTATACCGACACCTATCAGTTCGTTTATGTAACGAATGATTGAAAAAAAAAAAAAAAAATATGCCTTGGACCGCAATCGATGTATTGCATCATCACAGACGCGTCTCTATTAGTTAAATTTATTTAAAAAAATTTGAACAATTTTTAAATTAATAAAGAATTATAAGTCTCCTGAGACGAGTTTTTCTTCGAATACAAAATGCGATGCGTTGCTACGAGTTAAATAGTAGAGACGTGTACTGTCGTTACAAATCGGATAATTCCGGTTCTGTGGACAGACACCGATTTCAATCTGATCGCGTTATCATGTTTCTTTTCCTACGACCTTCCCGATGAAAATTAGCTTCGCGGTCTCGGAACCGCGGTACACTTATCTACTGCAGTTCGCCGAGAATCCTCGTCGCGTGAGTGCGAAATTAATTCATTTTATTTCGTCACAATTACGCGGAAGATTTGTAATAAAAATTTGTATTATTTTTTTTTCTATTGACTCACAAAAAATTTAATAAGATTTTATGGAAATACCGAATTCTAAAGTTATCATTGATTTTATCAAAATGTCGTGTACATTAATTATGGAATTAAACAGCGAGGCGCAGATGGATAAATTCTTATGTTTTTACAGCTCATATTATATACATATTGAATGCTAAGAAACAAAGTAAATTTTTTTTTATTGAAAAAATGGGAAATATTAAACCAATGAAAATGTTTTTTTTTTTTACTTCAACTTTATTTTAAATATCCCGAAACCTTTACATACCCCGCGACTAATCGCACCGATCCCGAAATATTAATACTGTAAGCGCCCTATAACGATGTATAGGTTATTCCCGCGAGTGAATCTCTGTATCGACTTTTCGATAGCCTAACTCGAGATACCGCGATAAAGCGGGTGGATTGTGTCGCACCGTATTAGTTTTTAGTTTCAATCAAAATTTTTTCGTCCGACATTGACGATAATACAACGACCACGAGGCACAGATAAAAAAAACAACAAACAAAAAATGCTAATCTCACATATCGAACGATGTAATGATAATAAATATACTCACATGAATGTATACGGTCCGACTTGCACGAGATTTGGTTTTTTCGTCTTATCCAACAATTCCTTCGGATTCGTCCAATTGAAGAAATAAAATTCCATTCTCACTGGTAGATCGGTGGTGTCCCTCCAGAGCTCGAAGCTCTTCGACGTTGGTGTCAGCGGTAATTGCTATGATTTACGCGAAAAACATTAATCATTCGTAAACTAATATCTGCGGAAAGTTGCGTTAAAATTCATCAATTGTGAATCAATAAGAAAAATCGTTGTTGCCTCGATATTCGTTTCACAAATTCGGAGCGTTTCTATAGCGAAACTATTCTTTGATGCGATCCAATACTCCGAAAAAAAAAAACAAGAAAATATCTTTATTTACGAAGCGGATCGACAAAAAGATCGAAAACCTGCATCGTTCGAAAAAACAAGATTTGCGATAATCCTCGATTTTTATTAATCGTCATCCCTTGCCGTCCTTTGATATTCTTACCGTGCTGAGTATCGATTGAAAAAGTCCCGGCCAGAAAAAGCAGAAGGATGTTCCGATGACCACTAGGAAAATACCCACAACACCGAGGGCCACCGATTTGGTCGTCCAGGGTCTCATGATGGTACCAGCAATGGATGTTCTTTCTCGTATTGAGCCCTTCGTCTATACAGCATGGGCTCGCGTTCCAGGTAGTGACGACAACAGTGAGATCGGTACGACGGCTCCTTCTCTCAACTCTCGATCTTCCGGTCGGGCCAATCGCGTGTCTCTTACTCAGTCAGCCGCTGAAAGATAATGCGTAATCTAATCTTAGGCACGGCTCTCGATATGTACTATACGACGCGTGTACGTTTGGTCACCGTTAACAACAATTCTATTTTCACAGTCGCGATCGCCGTACATATTGTGAATCTCTTCACGAATCTTCGGAACTCGAATGGACTATTTTTGTTCAATACTTTTGAATCTTTCAAAATCTTATCATATCCTCGAACGCGATTACTCTCGTACCGTACTACCGCGACGTAGGGAAAGGCGGGACAAAATGAGACAGTTGCGCAACTCGAACTTTAGGGCAAAATGGACCAAACTTTAAATTCATCAAAGTGAAACAAAATTTGATTTTCAAGTATCATCGGTATTATTTATGCTGCTGATCACTTTTTGTCTAAAAACTATCGGGAACGTTGTTTTATGAAATTCTACGGAACATTTATTGTCGGCGCTAAAATCTACCGGCAGGAGAAAATGTGAATGCAGAAAAATAAAACTATGATTTGATAATTGTCTCTGAGAAAAGAATTCCATAATTTTTAATATAGAAAAATGTATATATTCTAACGAGAATACATTAGACATCGCGTATAAGTAGTTAATTATACGAAATTCAATTTTTTTTAATTCAACTTAATAATAGTCTATTTTACCCCATTTTTTTCGTCTTAATACTTTAAGAAGATGTAACATCTATTTATCGGTTAGAAAGTACTGAAAAAGTGTTGTGTATATCGACAAATTCTTTGAATTCTTAGAGTGGTCCATTTTGCCCCACTTTTCCTCTATTGTCGCTCTTTCTGTCGTATATTATTTTGATAAATATTAGCATTGTAAAAAATGGTATTGAACTGATCGTAATACGCCTACCGGACTTACTGAGTGTCGTAATTCTTCCTACAAAACCTTCGAAGTGATCGGAGAATCAGCTTTAGAAAAAAAATTGTACGATTGCAAGACACCTGTGCAGTTGCCGGTAGAATATTATCGGCAAGATATCTCGCAAACGATACTTTTTTTGTGAAGAGATGTTCCGAAACGATTATCATCTGCCTGTGTAACGTCTGTAGAGAAAACCGATGCAAGATGCATCACGCAGCTCGTCGAAATCACGTCTGCGCAAAAATCGAAGATTCCGCGTACTATATATAGCCTTATATGCAATTAATTTCCGTATTATCTTAAATTTTGTGAAGTGAAATTTTTACTGTGTGAAATCTGATTTTTTTTTACAACATCGTTCCGACTTGCCGACCTCCCCGACCGCATGTTATATCCGAGTTGATGGGTTTGATAAACGCTTTCAATCTTTTAGTTTTCCCACAGACGTGATCTGCCGATAAACATTTTTCTTTAGGAGATACCGAAGTTATACAAAAAACAACAATTTATCTTTAATAGTATCATCGTGGATGCGCACTTTCGCATTTCGTTAACTCCGTTGCTTATCCAGTAAAGATTATGTGAAATATAATTAGTCAGAATATGCGTCGTATATTGCACAATAAATGCGATACGGATGTTCATTAAAAAAAATGACAAACGATTATACCGATAACAAAGTATAAACTCAACTTTGTTGTAAGCTTTATGTGCACCTGTTGTGTACCTTATCTCTTATCCATTACACATTGAGATATCGAGATTACGAAGCAAATCGTGTTTTTGCGTTTTATGCAATAATCGAAGTTTTCGATATATCGATTAGCGCAGAATTGTTTGGTTTAATTTTTTTTTTTTTACTATGAAGTTTTGTCAAATTTAAACCACTGTATCGATTTTCGAAAAATTTAAAGCCAAATGCCATAAATCGCGAAAAAAAAAGAAAAATTCTCAAAAAAAAACTTCCACTGCGAAGAAGCAAAAATGTTTGTAAATAATGAAAATAATGCATTATCAAGGGCTCCAGCAGCCATACCGTATATCATCCAAGCGAACAATTACCAAGAAACGCCATTAATGCTGAATCATTTAATAATTGATAATTGATTTGCACGTTAGCGACATGAGGTAAGAACAATGCAATTTCTGGGATTAACATTGTGGGTGCAAATTTTCGCTGTCATTGCCACGATTATTACCGGTAGTATAGAGAGGACAGATAATTGCGTTAGATGATTGGCAACGGTACGGAACCCATTAGACACCGATTGCAGTAATAAAAAATCTTCCCAACCTCTTCCCATTCAATATCTACAATATGAACGGAAACGAAAACAAGATGCAAATTGAATTTGCATATTGCATTTTTTTTTTTAATCATCGTGCAAATATGCAAACTTCCATTAGCAGTGCATTAAATGTATCATAATTTTTTTTACGGTCTTTGAACGACGATAAGCAAAAAAAAATAAGCGAACGATCCGTGAATTCAATTTGCATATTTTTCAATTAAATCGATTTT
This sequence comes from Cryptus viduatorius, assembly GCA_964006125.1. NCBI lineage: Eukaryota > Metazoa > Arthropoda > Insecta > Hymenoptera > Ichneumonidae > Cryptus > Cryptus viduatorius. The sequence continues at coordinate 7,790,108 of OZ023220.1, forward strand.
ACGCTACATCTCGTTTTTTTTCGTAATGTTTACGGAGTTTAACTCGTTAATACGCGCCAATTTTATAAAATGCTACTGTGACATACGTTCTTATCGAACGCCCACGCGTCGTGGCGGAAAGAAATGGCCTATGACTCAGTCTATGCTGCGCGGAGCACGAAGAAGAACAGAGAATTCTGGATGATTGAACGCAGATTCCGCTTTCCGCCACGTGCCATCGCCGCCGATATAGCTATACGTGATCGTCATGCGCGATCACGACGTCCTCGATGCGCATTGAATCTCATTAACACGAATATAAACGAATATCGTCGCAAAATCTGTCTGACTGACCGACTGTGACGACAGCGAAATCGCACGTAAATATAGTCGTTTGCAAATGCGTATAATCATTGCGACTATGTTAGATGGCATAGAACAGGTACCGCGTAATATGTAATGTACAATAATAGTCAGTCTGCCAATATTAATGGTCCTGAAGCTGCAATATTGTCATAGCTTTGCATAATTTGGTCTTTGCTTTGGCTAAGTGAACAACGAAGTCATCTTTTCACCGGCATATTAATCAAAAAATGCCTTCGCGTCCCACCGCCCAATAATTAAAAAAAAAAAATTAATTAACGCCCCCAGTAGAGCTTTTAAAATGGGAATTTTTTTTATTCTTGAAAACTAATGATATGGCAGCACCAATTTTTTTTTTCGAAAGTATATACACATAATTTGCTAAATGACTTTTAACATGAAAATTAATTAACCGGAAGTGCTCTTAAAACCCAAAGCAATTTTCCAAACATAGCGCTGCTAAAGCATTGCGCTACGTAGGGATTTTTTTTTTTACAAAATGGCAACAATCGAACTTTACAGTTCGATGTTTTACGTAATCGTTTTACCTATCTGATTTAATTGAAAAAAAAAAGTATTTGAGTTAAAAAAAATTAACTCTCCTTAATTTTTTTTTTTTCGAAGATTGACATGAAATAAGTCGCATTTCAATTTACAAAAATAACTATTGAGTCCTCCACTTGCATGGAGAAAGTACGAGTATCGAGAGTCCGTGACTATCGCGAAGCGCAACTGTAGGAAGACGTCACTGTACGATGAACGAAACGGATCTAAGCGTCAATACTCGGAGCGATGTAACAGCGCGAATTAAAAAATCGTATATCTCTCTTCATCAACCGTTCGCGTTTCTGTCGGTAGACATACAAGTTTGCGTTTTTATTCACTCGATGATGACTAGTGAGAAATTACGGACACTCTGTGCACGCAATACGTAACGCCGGTACAACGTGCTCTCGTGTATCTTCCGTTCGATTAGTAACGCAAACTTGTTATGCGATAAATTATTTTCGCAAAGTTGTTGAGTTTCCAAGAATTTCTGGAATTATGTTGTTTAATCGGCCTATCGCGCGTCAATCATCGGCAATCGCCGAAGGAAATGATTTTTTTCTATGAAGCCTTTGCAAAGATGCGAAACATAAAAAAAAAAACATGTAAAATTCATAATACATTTCGCATTAAATGATAATACCGCAATTGCGAAATCTGTAACACGTGTTGCATATATATATATATATATATATATGTACAATAAATAATAAAAAAATGTATATAAAAAAAAAAAAATGCATGTATATACATAGTATATGCGAATGATTGCAAATAGTTGATAATACTATAAATGGAAATAATAACCAATCTCGAGAATTGTTCGAATCAGAATGACGACCCACGCATCGTTTCACGCAGTAAAAATGGTAATAAAAGGCCCAATGAATGGATTAGTATATAAGAGCACCGGACGTGAATCGCGGAAGCGTGAAAATTACCATCGGTTTTGTTAAAAAAAAAAATTGGCAGTTTGAATATTTGCCGATATGGGGTCGGATATTGCTTATTTTTAGTGTCGAAGCAGACGAAAAGAATGGCAGATAACATAGAACGATAAAGCAATCGGCGGAAAAGCAAAAGTTGATGCCTTGAGAACACGACAGTTGTGAGCGACATGCGGCCATAGTTCATGAGTTTTATTTTTTTTTGTTTTGTTTTTTTTTTTCCTTTGCAATTATCGTCCTGATAATGCTGTTTTTTTCAGATAACGGTGAAATCGTATGATCTCCAATTTCTCGAAGAGAATAATGCGTCGAATAATAATTAGGTCATTCGTACGCAGACGCTAATACAGAGTCTACAATAACCATAAAAATCGTTGGGAAAAATAATTTATTCGAATTACGTAATTTAATTTGACTTCCCGCGTCAGTACCTCAATAATTCATAAATTAATGAACGATCGTAAAGAAAAGAAAAAAAATCGCTTTTGTCAATATTCGTAAACTAACAGAAAAATTCGGGGTGTCGGTGACGAGAAATAAAAAATGAACAAGAGAAAAAAAAAATGATAGCAAAAAGATCGAACGTCGATATGGAAGGAAGACTTTTTAACAACAATTATACCATTGGACAATTACTATTTCAAGGTCACCAGAAATTTTATTATTCTCGTATTATTTTTTTTTATTGCATTTCAATGTACGGAAGACTTTGAAAATTGAGAAAATGTTAACGTAACACCGGATGTTATGTTGAGGTTAGTAATAGTCGCAGATAATTCGCGCGCTGCGGTTTCTGCTAAATTACATTATTTTTATAAAAGGTTAACCGTGAAGTGAATAGAATCAATGAGGAAAGACATCTGAACTGCGAGCGAAGGTTAACGAGAATTTTTAAAAATTCGCCGTTGCGAAAAAAATAATATTTTTTCTAAGATTCCGATATAATGCCGATGTATATCCAACGCATATCCGAATTTAAAGAATCTTTACGATTTCACCGGAAATACGCGTTCGATACAGATCGCGAATAAAAAACGAGTATCAACCGTTGTAAATCGCGTCGTAAATAGCGGGTCCCGGATATCGAATGACTATAATTTTTCATAATCAGCGGGTCAAAGACACATAACGACCAGATTGCGCGCTTCACCACGATTATGAACATTATTCGCGCAATGGCAATTACTAATATCGTCAATAATTTTCCATTCGCAACAACAATGTTTTAGTAATCACCAATTTGCTGAGACGACTTCAAACAATCACTTAAAAAACATCTCACACCTCCGATTCTTTATAGGCATTTTTTTTCACAAGGCAAACGAGAAATTACGAATTATTGAATAGTTCTTTTGTTATGCGACGTATTCCAAAGAAAGTAATTTGATACCGTAATTATGCGTCAAAAAAATTTGATCGACAGGCCTCCGAAAAGTCGTCCGTTTATTTTACGAATAATAGATATTTTTTGATTATTCCGCGAACTATGCATTTTTCTGCTTGTATATTCTGTTTGCGGCCATTTACCTTCATTCCGTGGAATTCCCGTGGGTTTTACCAGTAACTGAAAGGGTTCTTTTTTTTTTTCGGATGCTGTGTGCTACGCGTAAGTGTAGTTTAAACCAGAACCGGCTCCGGGACCCAACCCATCGCGTTCCTTCAATCAGATACCCGACAACAACACGAACGCATTCTTTATCTTTTTCTCGATGCTTCAAAACTTCGTGCGCTCTTTTTAATGTGTGCTCCGGCCATATTTTTGGGTATCTATGTGTATATGTGTGTTTTTTTCCGGACCTCCATCTCTCATCCTAAACACAGGTCCCCTTTTCGTAGGCGCATAGGAGAATTTCTCGTTCGGTTCATCGGCCCATGTAAGGGGATTAAACTACGTTCTAAACTCGAGCTTTTAGAGAGCTACGTAACAGAAAAAAAAAAAAATTCTTCGAACAAAGAGTTATGATTCACCGATCGGTGGTTTGAATAATTTTCCAACGTTTATTCTCGAAAACATCGCGTTATTATTGATACCAAGAAAAATTGTTTTTCTTACATTTTTGTTGTCGTTTTTAATATTTCCGTTGTGTACGATAATGGAGACGCACGTGTTGCTTCGTCTTGAACGCCGTCCCGATAATTTTTTTTTTTTTTTCACGAATATCGCGTTTTTTTTGTGTTTCAATTATAGTCACACGAAATAAAATGGATGGAACGTTTCACCTTGTAGTCAGATATCGAAATAATACGAACGCAAATAAGTTCGATTTGTCGTGTATAATTTTGTCACTCCGATGCCCGTTCCGCTTTTGCAATGTAAATTAACAGTGACACCGTCTCGTGCCGAACGAACTCACGTGGTCGGCAGCTTGTTTTACTCGAATAGAAACGGCATGTTCACGAACGTACGGCCAAAGTGAGACTGACTAGTCGTATGAGTTTGCCAGACGCTTGCAACCGCTCGTAGCTCCCGTGTGCCTCGGCGACCCGAGGGGACGAGCGCTCGGGGAGAGAACCAGAGACCTCAGGCAGATAGTAAGCCACAGAAGTGTTCCCCACTCTCGACTTCCATCATCAATGAATTGCACGCTTCGTTTCGGACCGACGCTAATAGCCCAACGAACCCGACGGCTTTGTCGACTCTTCGTCGTCCGCGTCGCTCACGACGGTGTCGTCGAGAGCGATAACTCGCTGTGACGATGTGTAATGTTGGCCTCTAACCGGCCAACCGGTTAGTCAGCCGCTTATCCCCCATCTAACAGCAAACACCAAAACCGAAGTGATTCTATTTTTCTTTATGATCGGTTATAAAACTCGAAAGAACGTTCAAAAAAGGGTAACACGGGAATAGGTGAAACTTTTTTTTTAAATCGCTGTACTTACGCTTAAATTTTTTTTCGGTAATACGCAACCATTTTTTTTGCCTCGTAAGAAATGTTTCGTAAAAAAAAGGTATATTTGAACTAATTGACGATGTTATTTTGCATAATTTTGTTTTTGAATTATAGTTTATTTTCAATTCGACGAGCGTAAAGGACTTTTAAAAATCTGTTTTAAATCCACGAATAATTTATAAAAGTGGAAGAAACATTGAACAAATGGTAAAAAAATGTAAAATATATATTTTTTTTATCGTTGTACACTTTCAATTTTTTTGGAAGTTTAGTAGCAATTTTTTTTCTTGTAGGAAAAATTTCCTAAAAAAATGTATCATTTTGACTATTGCGCGACTTTTTTGTAATTTTTTTTTTTCTAAGCAAATATGTATTTTTGATCCAAGGGCCGAAAATCATTTTTAAAAATTTATTTTTTCGTCACGTGCACGTCGAACATATCAATATTTTCGTTCTCTGCGGTACCAAATGATGCAATAAGTGTGAGAGATTAATTTTAGGCAATATTTCTTTTCTCCTCGTGAGCGCAATATCACTCGTTGACAATGAGGACAAATGTTCTCGTAATAGCGGCCCTGCATGCCAGACATGTTGCCGGTCGGCTGGCGGTCTATGGGTCGTCGCCGGATTAATTGACTTACCAATTTCTTCGAAGGCTTTCACGCGGCTTTTACGAGCACTGTAACTCGCGCATGAGAAATGTGGTTAGCGCGGGTGCCTCTTAATTTCTTAAGGCGCAGAATCCAAAGTACTCCGACCCTGAGACTTAACTTTAACAAAATACTTCGCCAGAATAGTATTCCATGCGTACAAAAAGTTTTTCGCGAAATCCTAGAGACTAATTAAAATTAACGTCGACCTCACGAATGCTTTACTAATCGTATAATAATAAAAATCGAAAGATTGACGGTAAACATTTCGTTAAATGCATTCCAAATTATTGCCATTCGAAATAATCTATTAAAGTATAAAGGTGTTTGATTTTTTTTTTTTTCGGAAAATTATGGATTATGGGGATTGGGGGTGTTATTTAAATTTTAATTGTCCTATTTCTTTCGTTATAATTGACGGAAATGGATTTTTCTTTTTTTATGGTTTTATTTGTTTACGATTAGCAATAGAATTTTTTTTTTCATTCGTAAAGAAATTTGAAATGATTGATGTATATTATGTATCGTCGTCGCGTGGCGCGCTGTCTAGTTGTTCCCCCTCTTCCCTCTCTCTTCAGCGGGACCCGAGACGGTGGTCACAGGTCATTAGTAGATTCCTACCAATCTGCTGGTAACGTGTCGACATATCTTATTATATGGGTCTCCGAGTTATGGTAAAGAAGCGCTCTGAACATATGATCTACGAACGTTTGTCGATAATAACACAACCACTATAGATCCCAAGTTATCGCGGGTGGACTGTCTTTATGTTCCGTTCCGTAAGCGCTGAGTAAACACTGGTCACTGGTCATTCTTCGCAGCGGGCGTTAAATTCTATAAATCAGTTTCGCCAGATAATTGTCGTTTCCAGTGACTCACGTCAACCATATTCCAGCCAATTCGCTTTACTCATCAATTTTGAAGGAAATTGCAATTCTTCTTCGCCGCCCAATCATTTTCCTTATCGCTTGTTTCGAAATATCATTTTTATTTTTAAGTCATTTTTGCGTACGTAAAAAAAAAAAAATAATAATAAGTAAAACAAAATAAATATTAAACAATACAATATTTATTTTATGATTAATTATTATTATTTTATCGTTTAATATTGTTTTTGTTTCATTTGTTGTTTTTTTTTGCACGAAAAAATGCCTTAAAAATAAGAAATAACAATTATAATAATATCAACTTTTTATTTTGTTTGATTTCTTTGACCAATGATCACCAGTGGCAAATTCGAAAAAAAGACGAGAGTAAACCTTACAGCAGACGAGAAGATGACGCGATATGCTTGGAACCTATGCTCAGGTAAGTGACCAGTATTTACCGTAATACTATCTGCTCGTATGAGGATTACGCACTACTTACGAAGCCCGTCAAGGACCATACACTTTGCTCGTTCGTAAGGGAGTTACGTTATTTCATCATGCAAACAGTGTCTTTTATGGAGACGGGGCATCGATCCTCAAAGTCCGTGCTTTGCTCATATGATTACCGAAGCTTTCGTATATATAATACGAACATTTTTTTAACGACTCTTATGTATCCGCTGATGCAATATTCGTCAAAATTACACGCTTCGAGAAAATAACTTGTAAGATTTTATTTTCGTCGCTTTTTCCATTCGTTACGAATAATACAATTTATTTACAATAGAAAAAAAAATACATAACAATTACTCGATTGAAATACAATTGTTTAACGCCACTAATAGCGAACGAATATTTTTGCAAAATTCACGTACGCATTTTCATTCGACGAAATTTTTCGTAATGATTATCCTATTGTCGTAAGTTAATGGTATTTTTAACAAAAGATAAAAATCATCGTTTGCAGATAACGTTATTCGCGAAAAGTTGCATCTATACTTATATATGACGGAATTCAGAGACAAATTTCTCTCATTGCATTCCCGACGACAGTAAAATAACAGAAAAAAAAGTAGCGGTAATTTCGTGCGAAAAATCCATCGCGCAATCGGCCGCAAAAGATCTATTTATGGGACACAGTATTGTCGTTAATCAATCGTTTCTCGAAAAAAAAAAAAAAAATAACAACAATACGATTGCCCATCGGTGGTCTTTTCACGGTTTTCACAAAAACGTTCGGTTGGTTTTCGGTAATTTTTCGAGGTCTTGTCGTTTGTTACGATCGTCGTGTGGCACAGCGAGAGAAATTTAAATAGGTTAATCAGAGAGACCTAAAAAGATCACTGTTATGCCTTTTATTAGTATTATTTTCTTATGCAAATATCGGGCAGCGGTAGAATAGATGCAATGTTATTGTGATTTGTGAATCCCTTCCCTTTCGACAAGTCTTATCAACTTCGTTAATCGGATATCCCTCTTGTAACTAAATTAGACATTATAATATAACAGTGGATTGCTTTTTTATTTCGCATACTAATTCTAAATTGATGATACCCGATCGCGATCGATTTTCTTCGATTTATCGTGTACCATTTAAATTTTAACACGGAATAACTCGCGATTATTTTTCGCTCGCTGTCTGTTGACAAAATCTTTTTCTCGCCCACCAAACGGCGGCCAAAGCTGCCGCGAGAAATCCAATTCCAGCTACGATACCCATGGATATTGCTCTGTGTCTTCTATACGCCGGAACGTCCAGATTAAAGCGACTGCTGGTCGTAGATTCGACGCCTGGACTCTCACTCATTGCTGATACTTCGAAGGTGTAACTGTTGTCCTCTTCCAGAGTTTTTACTGCAGATTCAAGTTACATTATTGCCAAAGTGCTACATAATTGCGTAATTAAAACAATAAAAAAAGAATAAAAAAATTTAACACAGGCAATTAGATCGGTAAAAATGTCGAAGGAAGTTATAGTCGGGAAGTCAGTAATCAGGCCGTTTATCGAGTTCAATAATAATGTGTAATACACGATGACCACTGGTCAGGAAAATCTTGGAGATTGAGGGAAAGCCAGGGAATAAAAAAAATGGTCAGGAAAGTCCGGGAATTGTTAGAAAATATGGTTCACCATTTTTAGTGACTTAAACCGCGTAATAACACTATAAAACATTTCATTCACCTAAATAAAACGGATCGGACGTTTGCGCTCTGCCGTACACTTCTTCCGTATCACCGCGGACCCATTTCACGGTGTAATATCTGACGAATTCCTTGCCGTATAAAGGAGGATCCCATGTAACCAGATAACCCTCGGCGGTTGATTGAACTTTAGGGTTGCGAGGCGGTCCCATACTGTCGAATTCTAAAAAAAAAAAAAATTACATATATCGATTTTTTCGATCTTTTCGTCGATCGAAAGCTCAATTTCGTGTATTCGCGTACTCACCTTTACTGCTACGAAATTCCGATGCCGAATTTCGGTCCATTGAGCCTACAGATCGATAATTATTATTGCACAAGACATGCGAATATTTTTGTCATTATCAATGAATTTAAATAATAACCAGATGAATGAGTACCCGATTTTGGTTGCGTGAGTACGCGTATCGTTTTGCTGAACATTCCGTCTCCGTGTTTATCTTGACTTAGAACCATAAATTCGTATTCTTGTCCAGGAGCGAGATTTGGGATGGTCGCTTCCGTAATTTTTTTCGAAGGAATTTTCATTGTCTTCCATTCGGCCGTATCGGTTGGTCGATACCTGGATGGATCATCGAAATTATAATATTTTTACAGATCATTATCGTCAATAATACAGTAGCGAACATACTTTGGAAATATGGCTCTTCATCTTTACAATATTTATGAAAAATATTTTTCGTAACATCACTTTTCCTATTTTATACACTCTTCACATATTGTATTTATTAGGAATATTATTATTTGATTTAATTTAAAAAAATTATTACCATTATTATTAGGTACGAAATATTTTTTATAACATTACTTTACCTAACATATACGCAGTTTGCATATTTTATTTATTAGAAATATTATTATTTCTTTTTATATTTGTTTTGAAAAAAAATCTTTTGATTATTATTAATATTTTTATTAGCATATGTTAGATTTCATTTCTGTTTACTTTAGCACATTTTTGGGATTTGATTATCGCGTATTATTATCTTTGATGCATATCCCCATAGCGAATGTAGATATGTGATTCCGAGTAGAAATCTGTATAATTTTTTAGTCTGCAGAATTTGGCGGAAAGGGGGAAAGAGGGTGGAGATTGGGGAGGATCATTCTTAGGAATTTTTTCGTTTCTTTGTGAGTTGCAGTTCTTCCGCTGAGTTCTGACTGTCGTTATTTGCGGAACTCATTTTTTTTTTTTTTTCAATCAATGGACATATACCCGATTCAATAAAAATGCGATTCCGACTTTTGACGAGAATTATTGGTCTTTAAAGTCCTTTATCCTCCTAATTTCGAAAGTTAAGAATATTTGTGGATTTTTTATTAAGTTGATTTATTGATATTTTTTAAAGAACTTGGTGACGAAATACGCACGATGGTTCATTTTAATTTATATTAACAATACGACTGCCAAGAATGAGAATTCCGTTCGTTGTGAACGACGGAGAACGACTGGCCATCAATAATTGTTTCTGATTTTAGCCATTAGTTGTTAAACTGAAATCGCTGTTGTCTCATTGGTTGATCTGATACCATATGGCGTGATATCCACTATTATAGGAAGCGATGGACATGTATGTGTCACTCTCGAGTACTCAAAGATATCCGCTATCAATAACCCCTCTTAACGTAACCGCTCCCTTATTTTAACTCGTTACCATGGCAACGTTTTCCCTTAATGAGGTTCGGTTGCTGAGAGTTAATTTCGCATAAGTTCGAGAAAAATGAGAGAGAATTGCAACTACTTCTCGATGATATAAAAATCTGAAAAAATTCAGGCATATTTATGGTACTGAAAAGATTAATTTTGCGTAACAATAATTCCCAAAAGTTATTAACAAATTGATGGAAAAAAAACTTGTTAACAATACTACCGGTAACTCAACTTTTTTTTTTAGGAAAATGATTCGTTCATTTTTTTGAACACGTATGAATTTCTTCAGATTTTTATGTTGGGTTTGAATTTTTTGTTATTTCGAAAAAAATGTGTAGAAAAAGAAAAAATTCAAACGCAAGATAAAAATCAAATCAAATAATCAAAAAAATCAAATAAATAACGCAAGATAAAAAAGCAAAAAAAAATAAAGAAATAAAGTTGAGTTACCGTTAATTTGTTTAACAATTTTTTTTTTCATCAATTTGTTAATAATTTTTTGGAATTCTTATTATGCAAAATTAATTTCTTCCGTACCTTAAATATGCCTGAATTTTTTCAGATTTTTATACCATCGAGAAGTAGTTGCAGTTCTCTCTCATTTCGTTCATCTCGAACTTATACAAAACGAATTTCAGCAACCGATCCTCCTTAACTGTAATTCCCCGAGTTCATTCTCCCCACTTCAAGGGGTATCTACGCACGCGTATACCCTTCATTAGCTCTACTGGCAGCAACAAACCGGAAATAGGGACGATAGGAGAAATGCAGAAACGAGAGTTTCTCCGGTCCCGTCGAGTTAAGGATACGGAAGTTGTACTGTATATACATACCAAACTGCATATTCCATCTTTGGTCGAACGTATCCAGGTACCCATGTTAACGTTATAGCATTTTTGCTGCTATTTGCGCTTAAGTTGTAAGGAGCTCTCGGTGGTACATTGAGAACCATTAGTTCAGCATCTGCGACGACTGTAGCAGCCTCGTTGCTGGCTACGCATTGATACTGCCCTCGATCTTGTTCTTGAATTCGTTCTATCGTAAGATTTCCACCGCGGAGAATAGTACGTTCTTGTGATAGCGGAGAACCGTCCTATTTTTTTGGAATTAAATGGACATTAGTATCGTTTGCTTTTCTTCTTTATTCGAAATGCCATATGCGATATACCGGTATCATTGATAACATCGATAGTTGCGATTAACACTGAAGAACGCTTACTTTAAACCAAACAATTGCTGGTCTTTGCGACTGATCGCCGTCCCTAGCATCGCAAGGTATTTCCAGTGTTTCGCCTAATTTTCTCATGTACAGTCGCTGTGGTGTGACTGTAAAGATCGGAGGTCTCTGAACCACCTGCATCATTCGTTAAAGAAACTATTAACGAATACCGAAATTACAGTACAAATATTTAAATATATAAAATGGCGCAATGGGTGGTCGTAAAGTGGGTAGAGCTTCCCTTCGGACGGATAAAAACGTTTTAAGCTGCAGTTACTATATAGGTCTCTCAGTTCAGAGTCGTGTTCTGTCTATAAGAGCGCAATTGGGGAATAAAGAGTTGTAATGCATCTTGTCAACCGGTCAATAGTCCTAACAAAGACGTTGGCTTTTTACTTCTCAATCAATCTTTGACCGACTGATCTTACATAAAGAAAGAACAGTCCTCGCAATTGCTACACTAAGTAGTGCCGTAACACAATTTGCAAAATCAATCCAAAGATAATCTCACCACTTCGATCGCCGGACTCGGACCTTCGGTACCCAATTCGTTGTACGGCGTACAGCTGTAACTTCCCGAATGGGTCTCGTCGACTTTGCTGAAGTAAAGAGACCCGTTCCGGCGATAAAAAACTCCTGGCACGTTGTAAGGATCAAAGAGAAATCCGTCTTTTTCCCATCGTAAATTCGTCAGCGGTGGATTTGCCCGGAAGTGGCAATCGAGGCGACCGGGCTTTCCGTAAGGTAGAAACACATCTCGAGGGGCATAGATGACCTTTGCCTTATCTGCAAAACGTCGAAGACTCCTTCAGGTGCCTATTAGTTGTTTTTTTTTAATATTGGTAGAAAGAAAGTCGCGCGAAGCTCACATTGAACGTTGAGAAAGGCAGATGCTCGCTGACTGTCCCCGTGCGTACCGGTTACGACGCAAGTGTATTCACCGAGATCACCGATTGCCGCCGGTCGAATTTCCAACGTTCCGTTTCCGCTTATCGAAGTTCGTTGCATTAAATCCTATCGGACAACAAAGACAACTTTATTTCGGAGCCTATTGACCATTCGGGGCACTTTGATCAAAAATGGCAATGGTACAATGGCCCTTCAACGAATAACCGAGCGTACCTCGAATTCCGTGACCTCAGTACCATCGCGAAGCCACGTGATTATTGTAGATGGATCTTTAGTGACGCATTCAAAATCCACGTCTTCACCTTCCATAACGGTTCTGTTGACTGGCGGTATGGCCAGCAGATTTTCACCTGGAACATCGTCCGTCGGCGACGAGCCTGCATTGAACGATTTAATGAGTCTGCCCGGTTTCCTGTTAGTAAAGGCGCTCTACGATCTACCATTTGTTCATTAATAATCACATTGTCAATCGATCACTAATGTCACTATTATATCGAGTTAATTCATCATCAACATCCACTTTAAAATTTACCATTGGCGGCTCAATCGTTAGGCAGATCGGTAAAAAAAATCCTGAAATTTTAAGTTTTCACACAGTTTCCGCAATATTTTTTCTTCTATTCTCAAAAATTCATCGATGAGAAAGTTTTTTGATCAATTTCGTAATACGAAGAATCCAATAATTTTCGATATGTCGGACTGAAAATTTTACACAATTTAACTACTCGATGATCGCATGGTATTAGTCGTCCCATAATATTTAGAATTTGACTTCGCGATTCAATAAAGTAACCAAATGGAATTCGCTAGTTGCTCTCTCGTATGTCCTTAAAGTCGTTTCCAAAGCTTTTTCTTTCGTCAAAGCCAAAACTGATTGAATAATTCATTCACAGAGGGCGTAAATGACGTGAAAAAAAAAAAAAAACGGGAATACGAGATACGAGTCATATTTGTAAATTTTTTTAAATTTGCGATTAATATTATTTTTATGTTGAATAGAGCTGTGGAAACCGATGTTTCCGAATACGTAATGCCCGCAATCGGTTGAATTATGTGTCGTAATAAACGCAAATCAATTGTGAACAGTGGTGATGGCTCTTTTGTTATTCCGCCATCGCGTTATTCCGATTAGAAGTGACCCGGGAATAGGTGTGTTACGTTGCCATTCACGTTTCTCCGATACACCGTGAAAATCGTTTATTTGTTGAGTGATACGATAAAACCGATTTCCTATGACTCACAGAGGTTTCATTTCAAAGCAACGAATGAACAATGCACCAGGATGCGTCAGTTCGCAGTATCGAGCGCACAATCGCTATCGTATCTGTTGAAACTTATAAACCCTATTATAACAGGAGCCCCGAGAAGATTGGCGTACTATGGGCTATGATTACGTTCTGGAAATTCACGAGACCGTTCCATTTGTTGGGTAACCCACGATGTATTTTGCATGCTGCATAAGTTCAGTCAAAAATAAAGAAGTTTCTTAAAAAAAAACACTTTCGAAGGTCCGAGTCGAATTCAATCCCTTAATAACGATCTATGACCAATCATAACGAAGTATATCGGCTTACGAAATGTGAATCGGCTCAGTAACCCTTTCGAATCCTCACGTGGTTTTCCTTCCAAAATTAATACATCCACACGCGGCGAAAAAAATAAATAAATAAAATCTTAGAAAATTGGTTAGAAACATTACGAAGCGCATTAGTTATTTTTTTTGGCAACTCGTTCTCCGAATCTGAAGATTTTTTCGTTTCAATTGAACAATTATTGAAATCTGCGAATGTAATTTATGTTCACGAGATTTATGGAATAATTGTAGCAATTCTGGTCTTACCTTCGATACTGAGATGAAACCATGTGCCATTGTTCCTCGTGGTCGGTGACCTCTCGGGAAAAACGACCTTACACTCGTACCATCCCTGATCGCTTTCTCTGATATTCGTAAGATTTATGCTTCCCTGTCCGTACTCGCGGCTCGCCGGGCCTTCGAGCAAATGAATTCTGCCGGCATACTCGTCGGTTATCGAGAGAACGCTGTTCGCTTTTTCGTAGCCCGGTATCTCGTACCAGGAGAAAATCGTTCGTCCCTGAAACGTTAGACGGCATCAATTATTGCGAGTTAAAGACTTGAACGGCGCGTCCTCGCCACGAGAGCTTGAGATCCATGCATCCGGTCCATTCGTGCCACGGCTCTTGATGCCGCTGCTTCGTGAATTAGGGAGACGCTATGACTTCGCCAGAACGAGCCGTGAAATCCGACACGAATTTCCTGCGTCTCGGTCAACGAAAATTCGGAAACAAGACTCACTTACAAAAATAAAAATCATTAAATTCGTTCTCCCAATTTTCAACTAATATCTTCGTATTACTAATAATCGATCGATCCTCAATTTTACTTCGTAATTAACAAAATTTGCGAACATCATTTTATATTCGATTTAAAATCGCAGTTCCTTAATAATTTTTTTTAAAAAGCAGGTAGATAAATGACTGAGTTTGTGTTGTGCGTTTGAATCTACAATGAGTGCGCATCCCGCGCATTTGAAAAAATTACCCGCGTCAAATTTTTTGCAAATAGTTATTAATAATAATAATTTATTATTACAATATTAATATAATAATAATAATCAATTCTTTTTTTTTTTTCACGATCTCCGTAACATTAGTGTCCTTTTTTACCGATCGATCTATCGGGTATTTCTTGAATTTTTAATATAGACATTTGTTGAATATCGGATTTTTGTGCGATATGTCACGAGTACAGGACTTTGAGTGCCCACTGTCGATTAGGGCTGACAAAAACGGCGCTAATAAGCCCTAATCGTCTGACAATGCACTAGCAGTGACCTACTGCTACTACCAACTGCCTACCTACTTGTAGTACTATAGCAGGAGCGTAGGAACCCCTCTAATCGCTTCAGACTCTATAACTAAATATAATGCAGCCTTGCGTCCCGTACTCCAATTACTGACGGCGGGCAGACCGGCACGCAGCACCTGTTTTGCATACGCATCGTCAGTAGGGAACAGTTGGATTAACTTCCATCACTTTGTCGTCTCGTGCAGAGACACGACGCTGTGGAATTCACTGTACTCGCTTCCGTCACGTGTTTTTACTGCACTTGGATCTCGAGTGCATACCGAAGAATCGCGAGTCCCATTGGTCGTTTGTCGCGACTTTAAAAACACTTCCTGCAGCTAAAAGTCTCCAATTTTACGTTTTCCACATTTTTAAAATGATTTCTCTGCTCTCCTATTCATCTTCCAAGGATTCTTCTACTTTTAAAATTCTCAGTTCTCGACGCTTTGCTATTCTACAGAAAAATGCTTACTCGAGGTATCGAAACCGCGATCTCCTGTATTTGCTCGCGTTACGAGATTATGTCATTTGTCCCTTAAACGCTCCCAATTTCGGGGGTGTAAAATAGTTGTTATTGTTTCAAGTATCACAGCAATTTAACAAGCGCTCTCGAAATATGCACATTAAGCTGTACGTGCGCGTAAACATTAAGCAGCGAGATAATAATGCCGAGGAACAACGCGGTTGGCACGGCGATACGCGTGGGTTGCTAATTTACCGTCGCGGGTTTGTCCTTCGGCGTCGGAATGTTACCGATACGGAATACGCGATACGCGCAATTTTACTACGATACGTATTGCCGTCAAACTATCGAATCGTCAGTTTCTAAGGAACTTCTTCCGTTGCTTTAGAAATAAATAGGTTCCGTTCAGAGAACAGAGAAATAAAATAAATTGCGTTCGGATTGGTGGGGAAGAATAGTCAGCCGACCTGTGAAAAATACAACGTAAGCGTAGTCAGGAAACTCGTCGGGCATAACTGTAGGACGAATCAATGGTAGGCACGCCACGAGTGTCTAGTTTAGCCGTTTGGGATAGACGTTTATACAACATGTATAGATACTGGTGGATGCAACGGTCCCGCTGCATCGTGTCAGCGGGGGGAGGTTCTCTCGTTGCATAATATAACGACGGACCCGGCTTTAGCTTTGTTAAAGTATGCAATGCAAGTAGGCAAGCAGCAGTAGGAGCGTTTAAAGCGTCGCCTTTAATGGCCCTTTAATCGTGTGTCGTGGTGAGTTCAATTGTCCCAATATAGTGGAAGATAGTGATCACGAGTTTTTCGAATGAATCTTCATCTGCTGTTCTTCCGGTTCGCGTTTATACAAATTATATCGATTCACTCGTGTGCCCTGTGGTGCAGAGATCCGAGTTTGATAAACTTTTTTTTTTTTTTTTTTTCAAATAATTTGGTTTCGTTGGCTCGAGGAAAAAAATCTCGGGGAAGATAATAATTCGTGAAGAATAAACTAAAATTAAAAATTTGACTTTGCAATACAGTTTTTAAATTTAAAATTTTTAAATTATTTTTAAATTATTTTTTAAATTTAAATGTCTTAAATAATTTTTAAAATTTTAATTTTTAAAAATCTTAGTGGCGATTTATTTCTTTCGCTAATCCATCAAAACCAACCTAACGCTGTATTTTCGTCAAACGCCAATGGAAATTGTCTTTGCTTTATCCGCCTTTTATTTTTTTATCTTCATTACGATTTATTCGTGAGGCTATAATATTTTATCGTGTGCTGCATCGGAGAATCTCGTCCGCACGCGCTACAGAGCGCTAAAATATCACATCGGGATATTATGGTTAAGAGGGGTTGTGTGTCGATCGTGTTATATATCGTTCCGAATGGATTACGGTAGATAGCACATACGATGATTGACGCACCCGTTGCGGTGACAACGTAATCGTCATCGCTATGTGAACGAAATTAATGACAACGATCGACGATTTCTATTTTTTTTACTCCTTACCTCGCGATTCCAGTGGAGAATGTACGGTATGGGAAAGTCGTGTGGAAAATCGAGATGACAATTGAAGACAACGTAATCCCCGACAGCTGTTGTAAAGTTACTCGGTTGCCGTTCCTCATCCATCATCAGGCTATTTCCAAGTGCTAACATTACGAAAATTCATAGTTACGCACCTCAAGTCAAATATTCACAACTCTATCCAATAAATTAACAATTATCAAAGTTGCAAATGAATCGATACAATGAAAGTTCTGTATTTCCATTGAAATTGATGCTTTTTTGTCGGAAAAAAAAACAAACATAAAATCGTAAACCTTGAAGGATATTTGATGCTAAACCGCACGGCTACTCTTTCGAACACCGTATCGATTATCACTTACGATCGATCGCTCCCGTAGGAAATACGATAATGCTGTTCAACGATAGAAAAAAAAGACTCCGCACTGTTACTTATTAAAGTATATTATGATGGCGAGTCAAGTTCAATTTATGGCACTTATTCCCCGTTGTTCGGTGGCCATTGGTAGAGAAATATGTTGCAAGGGCTCGACCTCGAACTCGATTTCTATATCGATCCACTCTATTATTTGGCAAAAAATGGTTGCCGATTGGTCGTATTATTTTTGCCGATAATTTTTTTTCATTAATTGCCTTTATCGGCACTTCAAATAAAATATTCAACATTCCATATCGCGAAACGCAATTATCAGACGGGACTTCTATAGTGTACTGTACTGTTTTTTATTTTCGTCAAAAATTAAAAGTATATTTATCGTAATAGAAAGAATGAAAAAGAAATCGTTGCTCATTAAATCATTACCGTTACACATTGTTTTTATCTCGACAATGTCGACGAATTGCTGATTGCTAAATACTGGTGTCAACTTTTTAAAGTTGACTTAGTTGACCTCCTAAAAAAATGGTCCGGCGTTCCGATTTATTACGATTCAAATGCTTCCTGTCGTATTTATCTTTATGCAGAGATTCGAAGTATGAAAATGACGCTAAAGATCAGTGTGATCATTAATCATTGAAAGAATAGATCTATTTAATTCAGAAAGCAACACAACTATAATAATTTCAAAAATATTAATAAACATCGCGAAATCATCGAAATTAATTTATATGCTGGCGATTTTTTTCTACGATTTTTTTTATGGGTCAATACCATTTATTACCTATCGACGCGCCTAAACGAAATAATAAGTCGTCCTGACGGTAAAATCTTCGCAAAATGTTACCTGCATAGCAGAAAAACGTTATAAGG
Organism: Cryptus viduatorius; assembly: GCA_964006125.1. Lineage (NCBI taxonomy): Eukaryota > Metazoa > Arthropoda > Insecta > Hymenoptera > Ichneumonidae > Cryptus > Cryptus viduatorius. The sequence continues at coordinate 7,808,443 of OZ023220.1, forward strand.
AATCCCTGAATCCTCACGGCGGTGTAGCGCGGCATGGTGATCCTCATGGTGAACACGTTAGCACTTGCACTAGAAGGACCGGCGATCACCTCGCAAGCGAGAGTCGAAGAGTCCACGCCTCGATCGTTACGATGAGTACCGCACTACCCGAGCACATCTGTCATCGCCGTCACTCATAAATGCCGTAATCACCTGCGTCGCTTTAATTATCGTCATTCACTCGTCGTCGTCACTCAAGAAACCCCCCAATAATGGCTCCGAGTCGAATGCCACTTTGTCGCTTTTTTAATTTCCGATCTGATTTTTGATACGAAATACTTAGTTTCCCCTTCGAAAGAGCCTCATGTGCGATGCACGCCACCCAAATCGCTTTATATACTTTATTCGTCGCACTCCGACGACTGATAAGCGCGTAACTTTTTTTTTTTTAATTTAAGTAAAATTCATTGAAATACGAGAATCTCGAGTGTTAAGAAAACGACTGGATAATACGAGATGCTGGATGATGTTTTGTGGTCCACGATGATTTGTCAGGTTGGCGCTGACTGTCGTTGCTCGGCTCCGAGTGATCGAGAAGCGGAGGAGATAAGCGGGTAATTGCAGACGTGCTCTCAACCCGTTCGCCAGCCGAGCGGATACGAAACGGTAGAGGGGGGCATTAATTCTACGTTTATGGGCCTAACCGACACATTGTTGAAATCTCGACGCGCAGTCACGCCCACGGTGAAAAAGGAAACACGACTAGGATGTGTTCCACATGTTAATTCACCCGGCAATCAATAATGATTTATTGATCGAATGGATATCAATGAGAACATTTTTTACGATTTGTATCGTCCACATGCAGATCGGTAGGGGAAGATGGAGCAAAATGGGACAGTCGTGCTACTCAAAATTCGGAGCAAAATGGTCCAATCCCAAAATTCATGATAAATTTTTATAATTTTCACGAATGATTTTGTTTTTTTTGGATTTTTTCGAATTCCAAAAAAAAAAAATGAGCAATTCGATCGTTGCTCGATAATTAAAATCTTCGAAATGCGCTCTTTTTACAAGGATGACGACAATTATTGAATGTCGTTGATCGAAGAAGCTAAAAAAAAAATATAAAGATCTATAAAAAAATGTGCGATTAACTTCGAAAAAAATACTTCGCGCAAATATCAGTCGATCGAAAAATCTCTGTTAACTTTATTCGTTGAAATTATGATAGAAAAGGCATTTTTTTCCGGAAAAGAAAAAATTCAGCGTAAATACATCGAGAGACATCCTTAAGCATACGGATGCATGTATGTAGGTGTACATGAATTTATTTCGAGAGACGGTTTTTCTTATCTCAGACCAGAGACTATGCATCAGTTATTCTGCAAGAAATTCTAATTTAACGTTCCTAAAAAGAGCGACGATGGTCTTCGTTCTAATTCGCGATTATTCGAAGGTCGGTCAGTGTGCTCACCGGTGCAATTATCATTGCAACTCATGGAGTCCGTACGCGAAGAAAAAAAAACAGTGTTCAAGACGTCTAATAATAAGCCGTTTGGTGACCCTCTTCGCGTTGGCTTTAACAACCACCCACAATGATTACATTCAGCTCAGCTGTCTTATATCGTTAAAGAGCGCGAAATCTCTGAAACTTCGAGATGTGAAGCCACTTTAACCATGAAAAGGCCCCTTCCAGCGAATTCCGTTCTCCTGAACACGAAAACATCCTGTCCTATACTTAAAATTAAGCTTCTTTCTTCCCCGGTAATTCTTTCCATCAAGTTGATTGTGACGAGCTGTGAAACTCCTAAACGCACTAACTTCTGACTAAGCCAATCGTCGCGATGACGACTTTGGAGTATATTGACTCGGTAGTAGACCCGTGCAAAACCAGGTTAGTCGTAATCGAAAAAAAAAAAAAAAAAAAAAATCGGTCGTAAAAATCGTTAGAAGGGGAGATTTGTCGAAACACGGAACCTATTGGTCTTGTGGAGAAAAATCCTTTAGCGAAGTGTCCTCCCTGATAAACGCAGCTCCGCCGATTTTTCGGTCGATTTCATTGATCAGCAACGAAAAAACATAAGCGGTTCACGTTTGCAAAGAAATCAGATGTGAAATCAAAAACTAACTTCTCTCGAAGCTTAGACACACTCTACGTATTGCGCATAATACCACAAAGCAAGAATAGCATCAATCAATCGCGGCGAATCGTGTTCGCGAACATGAGACGCCTGGGAAAAGGTCACACGCACCTCCCGCACGCTGCTTGCCCGGCACCCCTCGGTTCATGTGACTCGTGCCCACCACTGGACCGCGTGGGCATAAAGCTTTCTTAGAGTAATGTGAAACAACTACTCTCCCACCCCAGTCGCGCTCAGTCGATAATAAAAACTGTATTTTTATTTTTTGTAAGGGGCTTTTTCCTTAGCGCTTAACGGAAATATAATGCCACTATGTCTTTTAGTTTTTCAGCGGCATTCAATTTTCATTAGAAGCGAAAGATAAAGGACCCTAAAAATCGGCATTACTGTTTCTATTACGGACGGTGCCGACTCCGTCGGTAACGAAAACTGTAATGAATGCCATTTCATAAAATGTATTTCTCCGCAACTTTGATAGAGGCGTGGAACGTTAATTTTCCTTTTTCGCAAATGTTTCTCAATGGTTTTCTCAGTTTCTAAATGGCATTAATTATAGTTTTCGTTACCGACTGAGTCTTTTTACATCCCCTCACGAAATAATCCGTGGAAATTTTTGTTTGGTATTCACAATTCAGACGCCAGTAATGTTAATACTTTTTCTTGCAACAGTTTTAAACATCGTTTTCCATGATAATCTGATGACGATTTTTCTCATCACAGTAAAAAAAAAATTTCGATGTAATTGAAATTCAATAGATTTTTATTCGATATTCGATACAAGCGCCACGGCGCTTTTCTACCTCAATAATAATCACATAAAAGGAGTTTAATAAATTTTTTGGGTAATGCAATAAAGTTAAGCGAATTTTCTGTAATTGAACTTCAGAACTTTTCTCCAACGCGTCAATTCCAAAGTGAGAGATCATCGAATTCTTCGTAAAAAAAATGACGTTGAATAACATTGCGCTGGTTGGTCAGGACAGCCCGCTCTCGCATTTGCGTGGGTGACCTCAGATAACGTCACATCCGCCCCTTGTTGCATTAGCAGACTGCCCACAGCCTTGTCATGCTGTTGAGATAATGGATCCATTCGCATGGATCACGATTCAGGATCGTACGGGCTCTTGGGACAGTGGAAATAATGCACGCATAATGACAATCGGCTATTTCGTTATTATTATTTCATCGAAATGTATCGTTTTCAATTTTGCGATTAAACGCGTTCCCCATCGGCGATTCTGTGCCTAAATCATCTTTGTCATAAATCATCGATCATCAAAATTACGATGATCCGTTTCAACCGTTAAGCGCTAATCGATCCAATTTTCGTACTAAAAAATTACGCAATTTTAAAAGCCGTTCGATAAAATCTGCCGAATCATTTGGTTCATTGATTTATTAATCGCGATTTATTGATGATTGCGAAAATTTGAAGAATCGACGATAAAACTGTTGGAAATATAGATCGAGGCCGCGATGTGTCTAATGTTCCCAGTGAGTCCTTGGAAATGTGTGGTAACGCGTCTATAAGATTAAATAGATCGAATTACGCACATAGTAGTAACGTAGTAGTAAGCCATTAGTGGTGTTCGGTTATAGCGTGTACTTGCAAAAGTGAGAATGGTTTCGTGACTGCAACGTGACTCATTGCCGCTGACCGTGACTCATTATCACCAATTTTCCTCGAGGAGACCCCTCGATTTTTCTCACTTTTTTTTTCGCCTCGCGATTTCCAGATTCTCAAACGAAATCTTCTGAGACACGATAAATTCAAATTGGCTAATTACAATGTTGAAAGCAACGACGAAGTTGGATATGACATGGCGTCTCGGCCCGAGAGGCAGCGAAACTGTGAAAATTACATCAATTAGCATTAATCACAGAATCTGCGAGATACGAGAGTGCAGTATCTCAAATCTCCCCGCAAGTGATTTTGTCTGTGAATTGTTGCGACACCAGTGATTTAGCGACAAGAAGACTCATTCGATTGATTCATTGAACAAAAAAAATCAGAAATTTACCAAAAAAAATTTAAAAAATAGAAAATCTCGAGAGTGAAAAATGGTTAATCTGCAATAAGGTGAAATTAATTTACGTATGAAAAAAAGTCTTCGATGCATCTGAGAAATTCGAAGAACAGAATATAATTGGCGTTTTCCGGATTACATTTAAAACTTTTTACTAATCTGTTCATTCAAAAAAAAAATTCTTCTTTTTATTATCAATCGGATACTTTTATTTTTCATCGACACTTTTCTTCGCCGTATTCTCCTTTTTCGTCTATCATATCCAACGATATTTTTTCACTGCCGCGAATCCGTAAATCGATAAGTAGAAAATCGATCGTTGAAATATCATAATCGTCACGGTAATGTTTCTTCATAATCGGCGCAGCTGAAAAATAAAATTATAGACGCGAATAATAAACTCATATCATTTCAAATGTCGTTTTATTTTTCATTTTATTTAATAATAAATTGTCTACAATTTGTCCTAAGTTAGTACGTCTTAGAGTTTTTCAGGGTCTCGGGGGGGAAAAAAAGGCATAGATAATCATGGAAATTTGCATGGAAATTTTTTGTTAATTACAAATTAATTTTTTTCATCGAATATAAACGGATATGAGAACAACGCAGTAAAAGCGATTTTTCTTTCATTTTAATTCGACAATCATTTTAGGCTTATTTAATAAAACGATAAAAAGTTTACGTAGCGACAGTCGTTGAGCGAAAAAAAAAAAAAAAATTGAGTCTTCACAACTTATAACACTTGTTTCACGAGTGTACAACACATAAAAACATAATTATTAATGTAATCTAATATAATAAGTTGTACTGGGGGGTGGGAGAAGGCTAATCGACGGAGGCGACCATTTTGTTTGTCTCTCTCGCGATATACGCGAATGCAATTTAATAATGAAGATGACAATAGCGCTAATGATAATTATAATGATAATTATGAAATAATAATAATAATAATAATCGGCATAATTATATTGACAAATAGTTAAATTAAAGCTGTCACTTGGCTCTGTGACTGTCGAATCGACGCTTCTCAAGATCGTCATTCTTCGTATACCTTTTTTCATTATTAAATATTTCCCCATCAATTCCATTGCGATTCTTAGAATCATTAATTTGGGATGACATTTTTATTTTTATTTTTTTTCGATCGGGCGGCGCTCACCGAGTCACAAAGCCGTTGGAAATCGGTACCCGACAGCCTTAAGATCGAACAAATAATTTTTTTTTTATATACTTTGAGTATCGTTCAGGCGATACGAATCTACGATTCGTTCGATAAATTTAACTCCCGAATAAAAGAAAAATAAAAGCAATTCGCGGTTTGTGTTCGCGTGTTATTTGGCGAATTGCACCGTTTGCGATGTATCCCAACGCGTTTGAGACCGTCGATCGGCTCGTTCTTGAGAGCGTAAACCACGATAAAAACCACTTTCGATGTCGGGGATAACGTGGATTATAACGCGAAACCGGAAGTGCTTCGAAGAATGGGATACGAGCGTCTCAAGGTCGAGGACCAAATGGCTTTCAGGTACGGAAGTAGGTGGGTGGTTCAACGCACGGAACAGCGACGCCAATTACGCGCGATTCTAGTTATAATTGCCCTATTAACGCAACGTTACCGATGTTTCGAACGTTGGCTATTGTTGTTATCGGCGATAAGACGAAACACAAAGGTTTACAAAGAAGGTACAAACGAAACGATAAATAATAAGACGATAATAATTAATGAGCGATAATGACGTGATTTCCGATGCGACAGTGTTAATAAATCGCGATTCGAGGACATAACGATCGCGTTAAATCCTTCTAATCTGTAGATTTATTAGTAATAAAAAAAAAAAGATTCTATATTAAATTTCATTATTAAAATTGTCATATGGAACAAATCGGTATAAGACGAAACTTGACTCGCGAAACAATGATTATTTTTTTCGAACTATTGAAAAACTTGTATATTAAAAAAAATTGCCCAAAATATTTCGTAACTTTCGTGAAAATCGAAAAAAAAAGCCCAAATGGATTTGGAGGGTTAACGATAAACGGGTAGCAGGAGAAAAAAAAAGAAAAAAGAAGACCCGATATTGCGAATAAATTCGTTACAACAGATTCACGATTCGAATATTTTCTGAAGCCTTTTTCTCCTAACAGCACGAGTTAATTTTCTTAATCGGCATGTGTATTCATCTCGAGACTCGCTTTCTTGAAGCGTTATTTTTATTTGCTCGGAGATACGAAAAAAAAAAACGAAGAAATTTGGTAAAAATAAAAGACAAATGATTGCGTACGCGTGATACGGTGACCAGAAGTTATTTAGCGATCCACGTGTGCCCTCTTTGAGATCGTTGTAACTAACTATGATATATCTACACTTTACTTAGACGCCTATTGTTTATTTTTTTATTATAGACGGGGGAGGAGGGGTGGGGCAACGAGGCAATAATTCGAACGTCCGTTTTATACTCCTTTACAGAAGTACATATAGCCGTTCGATCGTTTTGCAACATATTCTCTCTTTGTTCACTTGCTCTCCATATTTCGTCACCTTCGTCCCATTTTTTTTCTCTCATCGTCGCCATGTTCATTCGCGCTCTGATTTTGGTTTCGTGGTATCGATAATTTGCGTTGCTTTCGCAATTTACAACTGCATGCGCAGTGGTATCTTAAAATAATCGAATGCGCGATAATTTTCAGATTTCATAGCATCGATTATTGAATGTTTGGTAATAGTACCGAGTTTTTTGAAAAAGCAAGTGAATTATTCACGATTTCTGTGATTAGCTTAATGTAGGGATCGCGTCGTATGTACTCGCGAATGGCTGCGTAGAATATTGGCCATCGGACAATCGTGTAATCGGGAGTACCGAATATGGGATATTAGTTACGTCCGTATCAGAATCATCCGCTCGTTAGAACGGAAGGGATTAGGAGAGAAGGGGGCAAAACGGGCACATGATGGCAGCAGCCGGCGCAAAACGATAAAATTGCTAAAATGTTTGTAAATTAATTTAACGTTAAATTTTTTCAAAATTGAGGTAAAATTTGAGAAAACTTTTTTTTTATTTCCAATTAAAAAAAAAAAAAAAAAGTATCTCATTTTTTTTTTTTTTTCATTTTTTTTCTGACACGATCGCCTATTTTATTCCGGTGCCCGTTTTACCGCGATATCCCTTATGTCTCTGCAGATTCCCGCAAATCGCGCACGCGTCGAAAAAAGATCTGCGCAAAGGCTTCGACGTAAAGTTTCGCAGCGAATCGTGAAATAGTTCCTCGGGAAGAAAGTCGTAGCGTTCGTGCCGAATGAAAAGCGCTTCGAAAAGCAGCGTGGAATAATTTACCGATTAAATTTACCACTCGAAAGCATTCGCAAAGTGTCGACGCCACGATATAACCAGCGTATATATATATATTTTTTTTGTTTTTATTAATACTCAATATATTAATTGATAACTATGCTTTTAATAATTAGTATGATACAACAGCAATGGCCGACTACGGTCGGTCCGTTCATATTAAAAACACATCGTCATCGCCGATCATCATCATTCCTGGCTTCGTCGTCTCGTTGATTAATACGCTACAGTCTACAATCGTTTACGATTTACAATATCAATTAATTATCAAATTATTAATTCAATTATTAGAATTACTTTAGAATATTGGTACTCTTTGTGTCACCTCCATATTTTGTTGTTGTGTGTTACGCATTTTTTTTTGTTTTTTTTTTTGTGTTTTACATTATATTCATTATCATTCGAAAGAAAAAAAAAAAAAAAACGAAAAATCATCGCGCGTCACGCTCGCTCTCACTCGGGTTCACACTCTCGTTCTTTCTCGCGATCTTTAATTGTACAGCTTTTCACATCGACGTTCGTGTCTATTATCAAATTTTCTCTCATTTTTTGCATTTTTTTTTCTTTTTTTTTTTTTTTTTCTTTAATATATTTCGTCGAAGTTATGTATAGTTGAATCGTGAGTAGAGCCCTTGCTAATATTTATTTTTTTTAGTCATTTTTAATAAGTATGTATATATTTATATTTATATATGTATATAAATAAGTGTTTGTACTATAAAAAAAGTAAAATGTTCGAAGGGTCAGGGGGGCTTGTGACACGCGGCTCGTACTCATGATCTTCGATAAAAATCATAATCGCCCGCCAATTCAGCGCGATCGATCACGATTGTTTTTCTTTCCCCTTTTTTTTCACCTTTTTTATTTTCGCGAAATTGACTTTGCGTGCTTCTCGAACTGTTGGTTCGTCTTTTTTTTCTTTTTTTTTTAATAGTATATAAATGCTGAGTTACCGCGTACTACCTCGTGATTAGTAATTAGGATATTACACTAAAAAGACATGACGTATAATATACCGTGCCTTTCGGTATCTCGTATTATCCTCGCGTCGACCGTCCCCGACCCCGACATGAATGATTTCGTACAATGCGTTTGGTGAGAATTAGGTGGGTTTCGGATAACAATTGTGTACAATACGCGTGTTGAGTTTTTTTTTTTGTGTTATCAACTTTCTAGATTGACGAGCTCGCGACGGATCGAGGGGGAGAAAAATCTCGCGAAAATTTTCCGCATCTACTCGTTTGAATTTTTTTTTTTGTTTTTTTTTTTTACGCGTAAAACTCCCGTTGGCGTTTTTTTTTATGGCTGAAACGCAACTCGCGGCTCATTTAATATCGGAGGAGTTCGACGTTTGCGGACTTCGTCGCTTTGAGAATGCCGATGAATTTTTTTCCGTTCGCTCGAAAGCATTGTAAAGTCTTCAAAAACTTTGGGTGGACCGGTGGTTGTCTTCTGTATTCGATAGACCACACTAATCAAGTGCCCTTGTCGTTGACGCATTGAGCTTTCAGCTTGGACGTGATGCGATGATATCGCGTCGTGCAAAAGGCATGCGAACCGCAATTTTTTCGATTTTTAATGCTAGAAGACGCATAATCATTTTTTTTTCTCGTAATTTAATTCGCAAACAGAATCCCAATGAAGAAGAAGGCTTCCGTTAGAATTATATATGGCATGCATTCTGTTATAATTTTTTTTGCTGGAACAATCGAATTATTGGAATAAACGGAAGAACCCGTTTTTATCAATACGCAAATTTCCGATTTATTAAATTTGTAAAATTAATTTAAAACGGTAAATTAGCTGTCTTTGAGTTCGAAAATATTAATAGTTTGCATACATCCCCCCCATACCGGCAACTCTAACGCGATGGACGCGCGCTGAGAATTTTCGTTCGCGATCACCCCGCGAGCCCGCGAATTCGAGAATATTATTTTCTTCTATTATTCATATATCTCCCTTTCGCATCTCTTATCGTCATTTTATTTTAATTTAATTTTTTTTTTCTTTATTCTCGATTATTTACGTTGCTTAAGAAAAATTATTGTGCCGATAATATGTTGGGTCGCTAGCGAAACCCTAAACAGGCAGTGCAGTACGAGTGGAGTCCTTAAGCAATCTCGAGGCAAGCTTCGGCCTAATATCACGTTTCGAGTCCATTGCTCATCATTTAATTACTTTGTTTTGCATCATTATGTAATTATTACTTACAGTATATATATATTTATATATATATATAGTATATGATTAAGTTAATGTTACTTTTTTTTTCTCGGTAAAAGGTATACAGCGTGTACCTGGAGTACAGTTTGTTATTATTATTATTATTATTTTATATATTTTTTTTTGTTTCTTTGGAGTATTTTTCGTCCGATCGAGTGAAGGCCAATCGTGCATAAAACTGCCTCAGCTCTCCGCGGCAACAAGAAAGTTTCCTCACGTTCGACAATTCCTCGATTACGACCGTCGATTATAAGTCTTCGTCTCCATGAACTTTAACACCCTTTGCGGGGGGAAATCGTATGGCGAAACGCGAGAGAATCTCGTTTGAAAGATCATCTATAATTTAACCTTTTTTTTTTTACACACGAGTATTCATGGTCGATCGATGCGTCTCGTAATCTCACAAACGTTCCCCGTGTCGTTGTCGATATCTGTTGTTTCGTTGAGGAACGTTCATCCACAACCGCTGTTACATACTCTCTACAATATTTATTAAATAATCGCGCATGTGCTTCGCATTCGCGTCGGATTATCCGCTTTTTTCCTCTTCTTTCTTAAGTTTTTTTTTTTTCTATAATTACATCAATGCGAATTGATCGATCGAGAAATAGTCAATGCGTCTTACATAATGATGAATCCCGATCTCCAGTCCGGTCAGTCATTTGGTCCTAAACTTAATAATCTTTATAATCACCACTCCAGGAAAAAAAAATCACTCACTCAAGGATCCGCAAAAACGGGGTATTGGGGGATCGCGAAACTCATCGTTAGTGTTTATCTCGTATCTTCGATAATTTGGTCCATCGAGGGGAGAGGGCGGCACACACCGTTTATCAGCACGCACTTTCCAACTGTGCGCTCTGTCGTCTTCTCGCTTGTCTCTGACGAAACTGATGAAATTCGGCTTTCATCGCTTGAACTCGCGCCTCGATGTTGTCCCTCGTGTAACGCGACGTTTGATGATTGTGCGCGGTGTGAATTTGATGAATCTGCGGCATGTGATGTATCGTATGAATCTGATGAGCCGGTGGACGTTCCTCGCGGGTCGGTGTGGATGCCGATGTTGGTGTTGGTGTGCAGGACACGGGATCGAATTCGTAATGTCCATCGACGCTACCGGCATCGAGGGCGCTGTTGGCGTGTGTGTGAATGACTTTGCCGCTCGGTTCTTGAAGTTCCAACCATCGACCGACGAGGGGCGGCGGTGGTGGTCGGTAGGGCGGTGGTCTCCACTCGGCAACCGTACTGCCACTTCGTGAGCTCTGATTCTGTTGCGACGTGTTTTTGCTACCGAAACCGGAACTACTTGAACGGCTCTCGGGTGATGTCTCCAGATCGGGAGATGCTGCGAGTTCGGGAGCGGATCTCGCATGCCTTGCATGCCTCGGGGGTAGTCGCGCTCTCGGTCTTCCGGCAGGTTGCGGCGGTGAGGACGTTGCCAACGGTTGCACCGGTACGAATCTTCGCGATTCGGCGTGTATCGCCTTTAGCGAAGGCAATTCTTGGCTGTAACGTTGATGAATTGTTCTCAATTGCAGATAACCTGGTGGGGTTGGAAATGATCTTTCGCCCGACGATGGCTGGCGCACCGAGCTTAAGTCACTGAAGTAAACCGGCGTCCACGGCACTTGGGTACCACTCGGCGAACTTGCGAGAAATCGCGGTGACGATATAGTGCATACCGTTGGTTGTCTATCGTACGATTGACTCGATGGACCGATATGATTTACGACCGGTGGGGGTGATATACCCAATGATATTCCGCTACCCTCCGAACGAAGGCTCAGCTGACTCGTCGACACTAATGGACGTCGCCAGGATGACTTGAGACGCGAATTCTTCGGCAGGAAGCCACCGTCGTCGCTGCTCGAAGCATCCAGGATACTGTTGTTGGCGGAACTGAGCACCGAATCCGCTATGACGAAGCGTCCGTCGGCGGCTCGTGAGATCTTACCGAGCGGACGGCCACGTGACGAGTCCGGGGTATCCGGACTAAGAATCTCACGAAGTAGACTTAGACCTGGTACTCGGCTTTTTCTAGGTCTACGGTAGACAGAAGGAGCGTTAGTAAGGATAGTGGTGATGATTCTTTGCAACCCACCGAGAATGCCAGAGTACGGCGTTTATTGCCGATTTTTCAAATTGATCATTCCGAATAGCTATACAATTGTTTTTAGTAAGCAATTAAACGTTAAAGAATAAGCAAATTTCATAATAATGTGATCCCATCGTTCCGTTGTCCTACATTCTCGGTGAATAGTTGCGAAAACAATAACGTGCAACAACCACGTAAACACGTAATAATTAACAACGCAATAAATTGGAAGGCCGAAAAATCGTTAATGATAAATATATAATTACGTTTACTCTAATAACGGATGCAGGCGGGGAGGGAGGCATGCCATGCGCATTCCTGTGCTGAAGTTGTAGGGCGTGAGGTGAAGGGTGTTTTTTTTTCAGTGGACTATAGGTGAGTGGTGGCAGTGAGTGGATCTTTTCTTTGGATTCTTCTCCTTTTTTTTCACATTATTCAATTTCAATCATCAAATTTGTTGTTTGTGTTTCTTATTCTTTTTTTTTTTTTAGATATTTTTTTTTCTCGGATGTGATTTGTGTTATATTGTTTTATTTAGAATTTTTTTTTCTTTTGCTTTTAAATTTATTTCTGTGATAGCAATCGTGGATTTAGGTGCTCCGAAACTGGTCACCTTTTTTCCTCCTTCGGGTCCGGCAGCAAGGAAAGATTCGGGGAGAGAGAATGTTGTAACACAACGATTACATTCACAGAAAAACAATCGGTGGTGATAATGATAATAAATATAACGCTAAATAATCGAACGTTACTTTTTTTTCTAGGCGGTGATGTTAGGGAGCAAACAGATGTGATGTGTTCAGTATGTGTTCGGTTTACTATTAATGTGTTCTATATAAATGATTTTTCTTTTTTTTTCTCAAGAGATAATTTTCACGATCTACGGACGAAGGGATGTCGGATTTAAACGAAGGATCGGAATACCAAACGAAAAAAAAATGCTACATAAATATTTGTACCTCAATTGGTTTAAAAAGGACGAAATTTAAAAAAAAAATTTAATTTTTATCAACTGAATAAACAAAAAATAGAAGCGATAACCGGAAGTTCATCAAAACCTTAGGCGAAGAAGTGACGAACCAGAAATATAAAATGAATTTAAAAAATTACTCGAACAATCAATCAATTATTCGTAAAATAATTCTATACGTAATTTTTTTACACAGATTTGTCACTATCTCATCTAAAGTAAAATGAAATTTTTATCCAACGTATTTTTTTGTAAATCATTTTGAAAATTCGATTTTGCCATTTTCCCCGCAACGAAACGATACCGATAAATTAAAAGCGAAATAAGGAAGAAGAAGGAAATCAGGAAATTCGAGAAAAATAATTTTTTTTTAACAAGAAAGTGTTCAAGAAAGAATCCGGTGAAAAGGTGGATCGGAAGTAACGAAGGTGGTCACTGTATATATTAGTAAAAAGAGTGTCAATCGATTATTGAATTTCCATGAGGGTTATTTCGCGACACGACAGCAAGATAAAGTTACAAATAAAATATTAAGAGACAATGACGCCGTTGCAGTGCAAACAAAACGAGAATGTAATAGTTAAAATGGGGGGGAGGGGGCGGTCAGTCACAACGAGGAAATTCCGGATATTAATTGGACTGCCAGGCAAACTGGTTACCTACTTTTTTTTATATGCTTTGGATTTTTTTTCTTATGTATGTTTTATTGGTTTGATTTCTTTTTTTTTGTGATGGATTTATTGTTTTTGTTTTACGAGTCGTCTAGTATCGAGAAACTGAAAAAGAATAAGAGAAAAGTACAGATGTTTTAGAATTTTTTTTGTTTTTTTTTTTTGTTTTTGATTTTTTATTTCGTAAACGCAGCGAATTACGCGGTATTTCGGTCGGGTTGATACTTTCGATTGTGCGATCGTGATCGGCTTACCGACGTTCGGGAGGTCGTGTTTTTTTTTATTATTCGGATTGTTTTGGATTTACGCGAAATTTATGTTAAGCGTGGAGGAACGAAGGAGAGACGCGGGTGATATTTCTAAATGTTGCATCATCGCGCAGATTTTAATTTATAAATTCATCATCTGCTTCTGATTCTGTCGACAAAAAAATGTATAAATCGGCACTAAGAAGCATAAATTAAATTTTAGAACAACTTTTACGATACACTATATTACTATTCGGCAGCGTTCTGCCATATTTAATTTTTTTTTCATCTTCTTAAATTAGAACGACGCAAAGTGCCCTATCGAAGAGTGGATAAATGATTTTTATTCATAAATAGTTATTAGCTATTGTATCGATGCAAAATGGGAAAATTTCAGCCACGTCTCGCCTCCGAGAAAAGGAAAAATAGCCAAAGCACGCTAGATATATATATACATATATATAATAAAAAGGCTCTAAATATTTTCTAAACGAATTATTCCCGAACGTCGGACGTCCTGTGACTGTACCAGTCTCATGGACACAGAGCATAAATCGGCGCGCATGCTGAATCATATATAGGTATCTATGGTGTGTGTATTTTTTTTATTTATTTTTTTAAATTTTTGTTTCTGGCAATGCGCTAGGCGCATGCTACACGCGCGTTTAGCATCTAAGCGTCAGCTGCTGTTTATGCTATATGAGTGTTACGTTATATATATTTTTTTTTAAATAATCGAGAAGGACTACGCGCTTTCAAGGATTTTGCAGAGCTGGTCGTTTTCTGTATGTATCACGATTCGAAAATATTATATATACTGTGTAAGATGAATGTCAAGAAAAAACAAAGAGATAACGAGAGAGAGAGAGAGAGAGAAAGATAAATGAAATAATTTGCGAAAGAGATAGAAATTCGTGGAGATTTTTAAATAATAGTATCTTCGAATCGATCTCGGCGAATGAAGAGAGCAAAATTGATAATAATGTTAAGCAGCTTCGGTGATTACTAAAGAAGGTGACAAATTTTATCGACACTGAGCGTCAAAGACTTATTGTCAAAGTGGAATTCTAGTGTTATTTTCCGTTCTATCAACGAATTAGATTTTGATATATTCATTTATGGCACAGAGATATGCTTTTTTATATGAAATTTTAATTTTTCCACAGGCCTAAGTTTTTATTGAAATTTTTTCGATTTTTTAAGGACATTTTGAAAAAAAAAAGATATCGAAAACCAACGATTATGATTTCCAAAATCGCTATAGTCACCATTCCAGAAACACGTTAGAAAAATGCCTTCTTTACCGTAACCACCAATAGAGCGAAATATCTATGCAATTAATTTTTGTAAAACTCGTTAATTAAGTTAATTAATTATAAGTACGTAAAGTAGAGTAGGAGATAAATAGAATAATATGCAATAGGGTCAATAGTCGAGGATCGGAAAAAGAGAGACAAGTATCGGTGACGGTGATAATGAGAGATGAAATATGATACGAGTAAAGACTAAAAATAACGGCCGTAAGGATTTTTCGTTAAATATAATTATTAAAAAATAATCAAAAGTTACTAAACGAATTACAAAATGGTATCGATTAGATTTTTCGGATAAGTCACTGTAGTATCGAACATTTATCGTGTATGTTAATGTACAGTACAGTACAGTAGATGTGGCAGTAGTAGTAGAAGTAGTAATGGCAGTAGTAGCATTACACGGAGAGAGGAAAATAAAAAATGGCTACAAGATTAGTATAGTAATCGGAGAACGTAAGCGAGAACTGGAACTTTATCCCATACATCATCACCCGTCCGTGGATGCCGTCTGAGAATGTCTGGAAAAGGATCCCACATTTCGCTTTCGTGACTCGATTTCTATACCGATCTGTTGATCATTCCTATTGTCTTATCTTCGTGTAGTGGTGGTGGTGGGGATAGTAAAGAGTTGAGATAAGAAACACACTTGTCACGTCAAAATCTATGTACTCCCTACGCCGCCGAACGAAGGTAATAGGGTACTGACTGGAAGAACTAGCGAGTCCTAGCGGTTTGCCTGTATTGCTCATCTCATCTACAGTCATGACAATCATCCTAAGTAGTAGATAGTAGTAGGTAGTGGTAGTGGTAGTGATGGTAGTTGTAGTAGTAGTAGTAGTAGTAGATTAGTAGTTCCTAGCAGGTAACATTGCAGAGCGGAGCAGAAGTCACGCATAGTGGTGATGACGGTGACGGTGGTAATAAATGGTAGTGGTAGTAATGGTGATGGTGATGGTTGTAGTAACGGTGGTGATAGTAGAGTAGTAGTAGTAGTAGCGGTAGTAGTAGTTGCAGTAGTAGTAGCAGTAGTGGGTGATGTATTCCCACCGCTAAGTTCGTTTCGTTTCGTTTCGATCGATCGGTCGGGTCGATCGGGGACTGGTCTGGGTACTGGTCTTGGCTAGCGGATGTTAGGCTTACTGTTCCGCCTCTCTATGATAAACACGCTCTCGTAATCTCGGTTATCGAGATGGAGCGCGTGATGGTCACGGTCACGGTTCGGGGGGGCCTCGTGAACTTGCTCCGAGGTCGCAGTCGCGGGGGTTACTTGCGTAGGAAGTGGTTGATGAAGAGGTTGTGGTTGCGGGTTCAACGGGCTGCAACGGGTCAGCGTCGAAACTGACTCGCCGCACGCGTTTAAGTTTGTCGACCTACAGAACATACAGAGGACAAGGAGACACCATGTTGCGTGTCGTGCAATTTATTTTTTTTTTTTTTTGAAAAAGATATTAATCTTTTTGTTATGAGACAATGAAAACGGCTTTTTACATCCCGTACCGGTGACGACGAGATGGAAAATCGATTCATTGCCTCAATAAAGGTGATACCCCAGTTTCTTGTCACTAATTCGTCAAATTGGCACAATTTTACTTTAGCACTTTGCTATATTCATATTGAAGAATTATTGTAGACTATTGAAAATTTTTATATATATTTTTTTTTTTGCGAGACTGAGGTTTTCTCTGAGTCCCCGGCAGTGAACCGTCCAACCCGTTCTGGATATTATGTAGGCACATGTATATTTATTATATTATGTATGAGACGAAAAAAAAACCGATGCCGATTCGGTAACTTAACGAGTTTTCTTAGACTGGATCATCGCGAAAATAAAGACGAAGTATAATCAATGAAATCGTTCATAGCGTCGACGTTTTTATACAAGTTAACTTTATACATTGTCGTCGATATGAAGTTAGAAACATTAGTCGACAATTTTTATATTTTTTTTAGCACTATCGCTCTACTTGCATTTCAGTATAGAATTTTTGATTAATGTTTCGATCAATAAAAAAAATAATTATAACAAAATTTTCACGACGACGCCAGTCCAAGTCGAACACATGAGAAAAATCAACTTCCGAATTTGCATATTATTCGGATGACAATGAACGTGATTAAAATCGCAGATATCAGCGATGATCATATAATCACGATGAAAAATAATTAGCGATCGCGCAATTATATTTTCCGAAAAAAAAAAAAAAAAATATATTATTTACCGATGAAAAGATCGAAAGTGGTATATTCAAGCGATTTGTCGTGAAACCCAAGAATAAACGGTATGACAATCCAGAATAGGCATCACTGCAGTCGTATTGTGGACTTTTGGATGCCGTAGAAAATAATAAATATAATATTTTTCTATAGTATGTATGTAATAATATTATAGCGGCGTATTGTAAAAATTTGTCCCGATCGCCGAATCGGTGTGAGACGGATAAAACGACGTGGCTCTGCGTGCTTGTGTAAACGTTTTATATTTAGTAGCGTGGGTCGACCTGCGTGCACGAGGAACGTGACGAAAGACCGAGTGCAGTGAATTGTCCGTCCGTTGAAGTTGCGTTTTTCTCGTTGCTTTGGTGTGAATTCATTGATATATATTAATATTTAATGAATAGAGCAAAGAAAAATGTCGAGAAAAAAAAATATATATATATAAAAAAAATGAAAATAAATATATTGATCTACGTCGCACTCCAACCTCGTCCAAAATACCTCTGCCGCTGCGGTTAAACCTGCCGGTCTCTAAGTTTTTTTTAAGTATCTAAAGCTCACACTGGTGCGTTAGATGAGAAGATAAACAAGTGCGCCCTCAACCGGCTGGATGATAATATTTCGTAAATAGTATTAAAAGGAATTCCATATCTAGTGGTTTAGCAATAACCAATCGCATCCATTTTTTTCTTTGAAGAATTTAACAGATCAGATAATTTTTTTATTTTTATCTTGCAGATTTTTCAATGCCAAGCGGTGATAAATTATTTTTGTTATGAATTGCTTATTATACAATTTAGAATACATCGATAATCAACAATTCAGTGAGACACTATGAAAAAATGCGCAACGAAACTAACTCGGAATTTCTGTGAAACTACTATTGCAAGTCGATTGGTGCTCCGTAAAAATGGAGGATGGTTTGTACTTGATATGGAAATCCTCATAATTGATTTTGAAGAGTGAAGATTTCAAGATTTTTCAATGTCTAAAACATTCTTTTTCGTTTTTTTTTATCTTCGTTCATCTACAGCTTTTAGTTTAATATGCGTATGCATATCGTTGTATTCATACACATATTTATGAGATCGATAGTGATAGGATTAGTTTCTTATTACTGTGCTGCTTCGGTGGCCTATTGCTTGGGAACTTAGTTTTACTAGCACTGGCTATACCTATAAAAGATTTTTTTTCTTTTTTTCTTCGGAGTCACAACTGCGTTTTTCGGTAACTTTCCAATGTTCGCTTCCATGATTTTCGCTTTGCAATTAATGTTTTCGATATTTATTGAATTATCGATTATCGATTTATCGATAATTCAATCTATCGATCGATTTTTATTATTTTTATTTTTTTATTTAAATCGAGAATGCGAAATTGGGAGTCGATAAAATTCGCCTGTGAACGGTATAGAGAACAAGTTGCCTTTGGTAATTCATAATTACGTAAAACAGGAAACATTTTTTTTTTGTATCGACAGGTGTGACCCGCTCGATCTAATTATTCGTGAATTGTTCTTCGTGTTCCCGGAAGGGGATGAGAAGTAATTTGTATTGATTATTTATTTATTTATTTAGACGTTAATCATAATCCGCACGAAATGGTGAACTCACTTTTTCAAAGGCACTGTTCCTTGGGGCCCCTGCCCTGCGCCGTTTCGCCCATCAGTGACCCTGCACGTCACCATGTTATACGCTGAAATCAGTTCTATAATGTTACAAAATCATATTAATCACATATATTGTCAGGTGACAAGTTGCTTGACGGCCCGCCTGCATTACCGCGTCGTCGTCCATCCATATGAGGCAAAGGCTACCAATTGGTTGGAAGCTTTCAATCTTTATTTCCTTTATCAACATCCGTATTTGTTATTAATTTTTTTTTCTGTCTTTCGAAAAATACAAAAAAAAAAAATTGAATTCCAAAAAACTTATTGTTTTTATATTTTTTAGAAGTCTCGTTAAAAAATTTATACATAAAAATGAATATTATAGCGTATAAAAAAATATATATTTTTTGTATACAGGAAATTTCGGAATGATATTCAGAATTTTGCCAACAATGACGACGTCGGGAGCACAGATGCACAGGGCTCGTTACAAGCGAAGGCTTCCGTGAGTTATTTTCTTTTCTTTTTTAATAACTCCGTCGTACAAAACCGGAGACCATACCTTTCTCCTGTTTTCGTCGCTTCCGCTTGTTACATATTTTGACCGCGCAAATGCTGAGGATTATGGCGACGATGAAAAAGAGTATTCCGCCCACAACTCCAGCGGTGATAGCCTTGTGCTTCACCCTCGCCGGCACTGGATACTTTATCTCGTCGCTTGCCCCGTAATTCGTAGCTGAATGAGCGAACACTTGGAAGTGATAGGTCTTTCCACCAACCAGGTTCTTCGCTGTGTTTTTAAACAGAAAAACAAAACATTACAACGTCGAAAAACCCAAATGTCGCCTCGACATTTTATTATTTAAACGAAAAAAAAAAAAAAATTTGCAGTTTTTGCGCACTGAAAAAATTGCTTCTCTATCCGTTTCTGCAGCTTTTATGCATGAAGCCTGTAATACATTTCAAACAAACGTGCGTTGGAATTTTAAACAATTTTTTTCAATGTAAAGAAAAATTTATTACTTTTCCTGCAATTTCTTTTTTCAATAAGAATTTATTTTTAATTTCTATTTCCGATTTATGTGCAATTGCTCTCATTTTTTTATTTCGAAGCATACTAAGTTTATTATTCTTTTTTTTTATGTGTATTTACGAATTTTTTCGCTTTCAAATTGCGCCTTTTGTTATGGAAACGCTGATTCACTGATTGTAAAGGAAATTCGACGATAAAAAAATCAATCGATCATCGATAATAATTACCAAGAAAACTGGTTTCCTCGGGGCGAATCTGTCCCTTATTGAGCATTTTCCAAGGTCCGTCGGTTTTCGATTTGATTGTGTAGTATTGCACCAGATAACTCTTCTCGATTGGTGGCTGCCACGTTATAAGAAAACCATTACTGATTTCCGTAACTGTGACGTTTCTCGGTGATCCTGGTTTAGGTCCTGTCACAAGACTCACTTTAACATGTCGATCAATTACATGGATTCCAAGGGACGACGACGTTTGACGTTAAGCATCCGTAGAAATTGATAGGAGTTGCGCATAGAGTGTTTCGGAAAGTGTTGCATTCTCATTCGTTGGATTTCGTTGACTGAATTAATCATTTTTTGACGATTAACTTCCTAATTTCGTAGAGGTTGACTGCAAAATCTCTGTTTTTAAACAAATTGTCGATCGGCGCCTCTTCTAACTTATAGACAAGAAAAAAAAATCGTATCTACGGTACGAATTTACTGGAGTGGAAAAATCTCATATAACTTTGCAGTTAGCGTCCGAAAATTTGCAATCGAATGCAACGGCGATTTTTCAGCTTTACGAAACAAAAATGAGAAAATCAGTTGCCGTTTGTGTATTTATTCGTTTGACTTACGTATGAACAGCGCCGACCGCCTATACATTTAATTTTTATAAATATTAAAATATCCGTTTCACCCATCGGACTGCAAGATCGATGCAATATAGGAATTCATATTGGCGACACCGACAGGGGACATAAAAGAAAGTTGCAGTTATCCATCCCTATCGGCGTTACGCGGATGTGCATCTCGCGATTGTTTGAAATGCGCAACAGTGCGACGATAAAAAGTTGTTTTAGAGACCATATAACGAGAAGCGCGGTATCTAGAAAAGTTATGGTTTTTAATAACGAAGGATCGTCGCGAGGCGTATAGGTCTCTGCGAGCGATACGTCAGGTCAGAGAGTATTCTCTACGTGATTTTACGATTTCTGCCCATACGGCTGTATAATGTATTCTGCCACACGCTGCGTGTACTCTTTGTTTCAATACGATATTGCTGGCCGCACGCACATTCCTATGTGAAATAACGGCGAACGAGAAAATTTTTTATTTCCGGAAAATTACCGGAGAACATTTTTTGATACGGCAAATTTTTTTCTGTTCTCAAAACGTTCGTTATAAATAATATTTATAATGATCTTAAATTGTTATTAATACCGGACGAGTGGGAGCTGAAGTTTTATGGAAAAATAGCATTTTGACTTTTTTTTTAACGTAAACTCTTTTTCGACGAGAAAGCAACACAACAATAATTTTTGGGAATCAAATTGGTTTTTTTTTTTTTTTTTTTAAACGATTGGTTAACTATATTCTATGACCTGTGAGGAACACGGGTCGCGTTCACCGGTTAGTAATAACGGGCCGTTTGTTGAAGCAGCGATGCGACGAATCGACAAATATCGATCGTTCGCCGACACTCGTGCGTTATCCACAATTTACTATAGATGTTTGCGCATCGTATAGTGTGTGTGCAGCTGTAGAGCCTATAAAACGGGGACGAGTTCGGAGTTCACACGCCCGGTACTCCAAATTTTTTCGACAAATGCAGATACACCTCTACAAAGTTCATTTGAAATGCCTACGCACCTCCGTCATTTCAGCTTTTAAAATAATTGATTAAAATCATGGCGTCGGCTAAATCATAGCGATGTTTGCCATATTATGGTTTACTCTTCAGCCGATACATTTAAAAAAAATTCTATCCCTTCAGAAAATATTTTTCAAAATATTCCGCTGGTTGAATAAACATTTTATCGATCGACTTAACGAACCTGAAGAAAAAACATAATTTAGCTGAATTGACTCTTTTATCGAATTGTTTTAATTGTGTATTGATGTTACGAAGAATGTTAAACAATTCTTTTGGTGACTGTGAGGGATTTTGGGTTTCGTATATGTAGAACGATCCATTGCAATTTCGTTTTCTATCGAGAATTCGCTCGACGAAGTAAATTGAATTGGTGACCTTTGGCGCTGTTAAATTTTGTTATATGGAACAAATGCACCGGCAGAAAATGTTTACGCCACCGGATATTTGTTTCATAAACGTTGAATTTCACTATGCAAGCTGTTTGCGCGCTATTAACTTTTTTTAAAAGCTCTTCGGTGAAAATGTCACAAAAAATCGACGAAGTGTTCATCGCGAAATTGTGGAGAGTTAAAAATATAGCAGCGAACGAGTAGAAGGGTTACGCGTCGACGATGATAAAAATAGTGGGTTGAGAAAAAGAAATAGTAAATGTAACGTGAAATTAAAATACCTTTCGGCCGGACGATTGGTGGATACACGGGATTTCCTGCAGAATCAGTCGGTAATATGAGAGTACTATAATCTAAGATGTCTGAAATGAAAGCAGAACGTGAAAAAAATGATGATGGCGTATATAAAAAAAATTGCGATAAATAGCGTAAATAATAATACCGTAAATTGCGTAAAATACTAAAAATTTATTGACACATTGGAATCCGATTCCGAATTAAATGTATTTGTATTTGTATTTTTTTTCAACCCATGGCTTTCGCCTTCTACGACCCTTCCCACCCCTCTTTGTCCCCCCTACCCGCACTTAGCTAAGCTACCTACTCCCCAGTGTTTCCGCAGTCGACTTAGCTACACTGTACTGCGTTTGCCGTGGACACAGGGACACTGCTGAAAACTCATGCCAGTGCAGTCGGTCGTGTTCTGCTGATTCCGCGGTGTACACACGAAAGTATTTACTTAAGTGTGAACAACGAGGTCTCAAAAAAACTGACCTCCCGCTCAACGATTAATATGCCAGCCAGTGCGTGGCTAAACGGTCACCCATCCAAGTACTGCACAGCCCCTCTTTTCTTAACTCGACGGGACCGGACAGCTTCACTATTTTGTATTTCCCCTGCAGTTCCCACTCCCGGTCAATTGCTGCCGGTAGGGGTAACGAGGGGTAGACGCGTCCGTAGATACAAAGCCATGGCGAGAGTTTGCGCGTGCGCAGCGCTCATAGTGGGGCGAACGGACTCAGGGGAAAGTCAAGTAACTGAAATTGTTACCATGGTAATGAGTTAAAGTAAGCGAGCAGTTGAGTCAAGTGAAGTTAAGAAAAGAGAGGCTCCACTGTACTGGCCGAGGATGGTAGTGCTTGACTTAGGTGATCGCCGGAGCCACACACCGACCGTGCATCGATCGCTGTCGGTAATTCCCAATTAACTAAACTTATGTTTTACATTTAAAATCTGACAAGGACTTCAAGTTATCAAGACTTGAGTCGTCAGTCGTCGGTTGTTATTAAAGTCTGATTTCCGGAAATAAAGCAATTCTTCTGTTGATTTAACGATGCAAGCCTCAGCGTTCCCCCGACTACTTTCGTGAAGTCTATTGAATCTGAAAATAACTTTTCTCAGATTCAACAGTCAGCACTTTCAAAAATTCCAATCTATTTACAATGTTTGTTTTTTTTCATCCCCTGTAATTTTATTTAAATGTAATACCCGTTTAATAAGATGTATAAAATAATTGTGTATAACGTAATTCTCGAACAGCGCAAACAATACAAACTGAATTGTCGAATTGAAAATAATTTGTGAAAATGAACAAAATAAAACAAAATTGGGTATCTCCATGATGTATCCATTATTCGGTTCGTGCGTCTAGCGCTTCCCATCAATTTCGGACGCGATGCTTTGAATATTTCTTCGACATTTTATTTCTTACCACTCTGATCTGATACCGCGGGCTGACCGCCTGCGCTAGAGGACGGCGTTGCGGCACGTGCTAAACCGACGTCTTCGCAAAAGTAGCAGCCAAAGGATCATAAGAATATTATTCTTTACATATCGATAAATTGTACTTTTTTTTTGATTTGTCAAATCAGTTATTTGAGGTATAGTAGTCGGGACACGTTAGGCAATTTTTTTCGGACAGTTTACGAGAACGGAGAGTTTAACAGACTCCAAAAAAATGCATCATTTATCGCAGATCGGAAGCAGATCGCTTGAAAGCACCGATTTAAATTGTTATAACGTTCCGAAGAATCCGAGAGACGATGCTAAACGCTATCCTTACCGAGTGTTCTGATAGTGATGACTTGACTAAGCATTCCATCGCCGAGAGCATTTTTGCCGATAACTTTAAACTCGTAGACTGTTCCAGGCGCGAGCCTGTTGATCGTTACTGACGTTGCTCCCGATGGAGTAACGGGAATCGTTGTCCACTCGGAAGTACCCGTTTCTCGGTACCTAATGAGACGAAAAAATGCTAATAATTTTACGAAAAATTCTTGTCATTGTAGGACACATTTTTTAAATTGGTTATGTTAACTCTACCAGATTGTGTAGTCCTGTTTATAGTCAGGTCCACCCGAATAGCCCGGTAACCAGTTGAGAGTAACGGAGAATTCCGTCGCCGTGCCGGTAACGTTATGAGGCGCGTGTGGCTGTGTTCCCTCGACGATTAATTGAGTCGCCGATACAATAGTAGCGACTTCGTTGGAGGCGACGCACTGGTAATATCCAAAATCCTCCCGTCTCAATCCTTGTATCGTCAGATTACCGCCAACTACTTTCGCACGATTGCGTTGAATAGGTGCACCCTCTCTCTGCGAAAATAAGAAAAAACAAACGATTCATTTAGATACATTCAAAATTCCGAAATTTTGTTAATTTACAAACAGTGATATTTTGTCTAAAGTTAATAGTTTAGCGAACATTTTTTGGTAATATCGATTAGAACATAAATCGAGGTTCTTCCGTGAAAGCTGAACGTTACGATTTCAGGCAATTCAGTGATTTGGTAAATATTATTTTCGCGTAAAAAAAAATTGAGAAATTGTTAAGAAAAAAAAATCGTGTTGATAAAAATAAAACTGTTTATCAATTTTTTCTATACGAATCTGAAGTTTTTTTTAAATATTCAAAATACCATCACGAGAAAGCTATCGATAGGAAAGAACACTTTTTCGTCTGAAATTGCCGGACGCAATATTAAAAATGTTAATTATGGGCGTAAATCAAACGTAAGTTACCCTTTGCCACTGAATCGTAGGCTTTTGTGTGCCTTCGGCTTCTTGGGCGTCGCAATGCATTTCCACAGTTTCACTGACTTTTCTTTGATACATTGGCTCGGGTTCGAGAGTAAATACCGGCGGATTTCGCACGAGAACATCCATAGGTCCCGATCCGCCTTGTGTACCTTGAGCGTTGTAAGGTGTACACGTGTACTTTCCTTCGTGATTTTCGTTGACTCTCGTGAACAGCAGCGAACCATTGTTCATAATTACGATATCCTTTGTCTGATAGGGTTCGAGAAGTCGTTTGTCCTTTGTCCAGGTTACGTATTGCAATCCCGGATTGGCTTTTATGTAACACTGAACGACGCCGGCCAATCGAAACGGCAAATACTGGACCGTTGGGGTGAACGTCACCTTTGCCGGATCTAAAATTTGGACGATAAAACAATAATTAATTATCGGCAAATTTTATTTCTATATTTTTAACTTCTATTTTTTAAAATCAAAATACTCCGATATATGTAAAATGTTCGTCGTAAAAAAAAAAAAAAAAAAAAAATTATTTTTTAAAAATGATATTTAAATTTTTGAAATTTGGAACTTTTTTGAAATTAGTTGATTCAATGAATCGCCTTTGCTTATTTTCGTAAGTAATATTAAAAAATATTGTAGGTCTGGCAAAGTCCTTTTTTACATATTACGTATTTTACATTAGACATTTGAATTCCAATCGCTATTTTTTAATGAATTTAACGAATGAACAAATAGTCTCGCGATGAGCAGTAAGCGCAATTAATTGATAAACTTACATTCAACATTCAAATAAGCCGTTGCGCTCTGAGGCTCGCCAATCCCATTGGTCACCTCACAGAGATATTGACCGGAGTCGTCGGCACTGACGGGATTAATAACGAGACTCCCGTCCATTCTGATTGATACTCTTGTATCGAGAGACGACACTTCCGTGACAGGCGCTCCCTCGCGAAACCAACGAACCGTAACATTGCCCGGCAGTGCTTTAGCCTCGCAAGAGAATTGCACCTTTTCGCCCTCCAGTTTCGTTTGATTCGACGGTGGAGCAGTTATAACAGCACCGCCTAAAAAAGACATAACAATAACTTGCATTAGATAAATTCGCACCCAGCAATTTTTATAATAAAAACGCCGATAAAAAAACCTATTGAAGCTTTTTTTTTATCGAACGTTCGAGCGCTTTTTCCGGACGAATTGCCATCTTCAAGAGTTCAAATCGTCAATGAATTGTCGTTCCGACTTTTCGAGAATCGAAAAAGCTGAACCCATAAATAGGGAAGCAGTGAAGAACTCGAGAATAGCGAAAATGGGAAATGCGTTCGTACTTCGTCTCGACTCGTAACAGAGTCGATATCTCGAAGAGGATCTCGAAAAAATGTTGCCGTCGGGTTGTTGAAAGAGGAGATAGAGGACAATTTCATTGCCGTGACTCGGAGAATCGAGGGTAATGATATTCAAGCGCAGGGGGAGAGGATCGAGGCGCAGCGGCGTTCCGAGTAGCGCCCTTATCCCTCGACTCTGGAGTATTCCGGAGTTTCGCATACGAGAGTCGCGCGCGACCGAAGATTCATAGATGCGTGTGACGTTAACGGGGAACGCGAGAGGGAAGTCGGGATCGTAGCAAAACGCGTGAGTGTCAAGGGAAGGATTTATAAAGGACGGGGAGAAGCTTCGAGATCGTAATATTTTCAAGAATTTGCGCCCGAGCGACGAGGGCCACACGGGTAAATATTCAAAGAACGAAAATTCAAAAGTTCCTTCGTAAAGACCGAATCTTCACCGTTTTACCTTTCCGCTGAACGAGATGCTTCGCATTAATGATCGCATATTCCTTTGCGAATCTCGCTAAAAATGGAATGCAGTACAACAGCGAATGATAGTTAAGGTATTCACGTATTCGTTTGATTCGCAACGGAACAATTTTCGGCATAAGCATCGTTCAAGCGTTGGAAGCGATACTGTTAACACGAGTGTCTGTGCCATTGCGCGAAGAAATTTCTAATACCTGACTGTAAAGAAGAGTTACGCTTAAGAAAATTCGCGTAGAGGAAACTCTGATAATCCGATCAACATTTTTTTTTTTTTCGGAGCGAATTAGGGGGGTAATTTTTTTTTTATTTCGGCAAAAATTTCCGATAAATTCTTAAAATAATAATAATTTACACACTTTTAATTACGCTTTCCACTGGTTTTTTTTTTTTTGTAAATTAAGTTTTCTATTTTGAATACCAGCCTCAAGAATGACATCGGATCGATCACCGGGTTGTCGATAAAAAAAAAAATGCCGCGGCGAGCCTTCCAAGTATTCGAATTTCCAATATAACGGGAAGGATAACGAGGCGGTTGAATTAGAAGCCTCTCTGCTGTAACGATCGCGAGTGAAACGTGTCCTCGACAGAGGGTTCGAGTAGAATAGATTCAAAGATTGTTGAATAGACGAGCGATGCCAATGATGAATCGCTTTTTAAACGATAACGCGACATTCTCGCAAACCTTCCTTAATTGGCTACCAGCTATTTCCGCATCGCCGGGGGGCAAATGATGGAGATGGGGAGAGGAAGGCAGCGAGAGAAATGAGACCAGAACCGAACTGCGAGCACTTTGCTTAACGCGAATTTTATAGTAGCGGGAACAACCCTACGCTCGGGGGAACGACGACGAAGAAAACGACGAGAATAAAACGAGTTAAGGGGGGCGGCGGGCGAAGGGCGGAGAAGAAATAGAATGCATCACAGCCGATAAATTTTACGATCTAACACCTCATGCAATCCATCCTAACGGCACAAGATGTGCTTTCCTTTCGTGTTACCGATATGTCCATAAAAAATTATGCCATTCAAGATTTCGAGTGTCGCACTCTCATGTATTACGAAATGCTATGTAGCGACTCGGGGAAGTGATATATAAATGTATATTAGGACCTGATAAATCATAACAACATCTCCACTGCGATCTCGCGTACGATATTCAACAATAAACGAATTTTCATAATTTATTAATTGTCTCTATGATGCGTCAATTTATTTGCGTAAAAAAATGTATCATTGAATAGGTATTTATTAACTAAATATATAAATAATTAAATTTATTTATTTAATAATATAAAACAGTACTATTATTTTATACGAAAATAATAGATGCAAATCATAAACGAATTTTTTTTTAGCGTATTATTAGGGTTATTTTATTTATTAAAATTGAATTTTATGAAAAAAAAAATTTGAGTTGCAGAGTAGATGATTTTTGAGCAATAATTTTTTTTTCCACTCACCGGCTATGAAGACTCGTGCCGAATGGCTGATTTGTCCCTCGCCGTTTCTCGCAATACACGTGTAATCGCCGATATCCTCGTTCTTGATTGTTGCAATTCTTAGCTCGGTGCCCTCGTTGAAAATACCAATGGTGTTCGACGTGGACACAGGATTGGCATCTTTGTACCAAACGATTTCCGGCGTCGGTGTGCCCTCAGCCTGGCAGTTAAGGATTATCGAATCGCCAAGATTCACGTATATCATGTCCTCGGGAGTTATACTAAATTTCGGGGGTGCTAAAAATCAAATATGTTGTTGATTGTCTTTGATAATTTTGAAAAAAAAAAATGATAAAAAAAAATGTATAAAAAAAATATAGAATTCGGAATTTTTTAAATAATTAATATATTAATAATAGCATTTTTTATACGTTTGCAAAAATATATTCTAAATATATCGTTGCGGGATATTATTTATATCAATTATCGTTGATTCAATTTGTAGATAAAATTTTTTTTAAATGGTTTAACATTACGGAACTCGACAAACTTGTAACAGCCAAAGTATAGGATTTATTCGGAAGTCAATCGGATTGCAACGATTTTATTATACCGTTTAATCGCGTTTTGTCAAAGTCTCTTGGTACAATCAACTGTCCGACCAGTTACCAGCTGGGTAATAAATGCGGAAAGGCAATTGTCTCTTGAAAACGGATTTACGACGGTAAAAGAGACGAATGTCGAGGGTAAAATGTGCGGGGCGTGTAGGGGTGAGATGAACGGACGGTTAAACGCGCTTCCGGGAAGACAAAGACGTCCCTAAATGCTTTCCGGTACGCGGTCCGGAGTTTCTCTTTGACGCTGCACCGGGTCGCAGCTTCGGGGATCGTTGTGCTCGTTGTACTTCAGTATTGCTGTAGCTACGCCATGGTGCGCGATGAGAAGGATTACACGAAAGTACGCCATGAGCACAGAAATGCGATGATAGAACAGCGGAACAGAGAACAAAGTTGCAGATTGAGGAAAGAGCAAAGAACGTAAACGGGCCGAAGCGACCTTGGAGAACTAAATGATTCTTTTTTTTATACGTCCCTTGAATCATTGTTTCCGCCAGACCTTCGCAGTCGAGGGAACCCGTGGCGTTAATAGCGTCTTTAAATTATATTACTCTGGAACTTCTATTTAGTGCTCTTCCCATCGTAACTTTTGTGTCCCCAACTCGGAATTTCAATTGCAAAGAAGACACATTCCTATGATTACAGATTTTCATTCTGTCGATTGAATTTTATTTAGAAATCCGGACATTTACCAAATTTGACGTTCACGATTTCGATAGATATGTTCTCCGTTCAAATTCCGCGGATTAATCAATTTTTATTCCGTACTTATTTGATCGATGTTTCGTAAGATTTTCGCAAGAATCCGAAAATCCAACAAATTTTAAAATGTTTTCTTCGACTTCCGGTGTATTTATATTAAGTGAAATGACGATTATTTGAAGAAATCAAATGTTGAAATCGATAGGTGTTTTCGTAATCGATATTTTTGGTAACTAAATACATCGATGGAATTGTAAATGTACAAAATGCTTATCTGCACTCACCATGGACGTCAAGATGGAACCAGGTACCATTCTTATTGCTGTTGGGCGATCTGTTGAGGAAGACGACTTTGCACTCGTACCATCCCTGATCGCTTTCTTTGATGTCCGTGAGATTGAGACTGGCAATACCGTAAGGGGAGTTCGGACTGACCCTCGAGACGCGACCCTCGTAACCCTCCCCGCTGTGAGTAGGATACGATTCGTACCATATGTATATCGGTGTCTCCTTTCCCTGATTTTTTTCGAAAACCCCAAGAATCCAAAATTAATTAGGAAATTGGTCCCGACGTCATTACCACCTTGAAAGTTGGGGCAATTCCGCGTAAGAATAGCGAAAAATGAATTTTTTTTTCTTTAATTAATGTAATCGATGTTTTATGCAAATTGCAGAAAGTTTTAAGTCGACGACACTTGCGCCCAACTTGCAGTTACGTAGTTTGGCTTAAATATTAAAAAATAATAATAATGAGGCAGTTGATGCAGCGCGTGATGAGGGCGTGACTTCCCGCATTTATTTTCGTTCTACGAATAAGATAGAGCCATATGTTCAGAAGTTGCTGAATCAAAATTAGCGCAGTAGGACAATCGCGAATCGTATCGAATAGAATTGATCGGCACCAATGCAAATGCTATGAATGCCAACCGAAATGAGATTGAATCAATTCGGCTGTTCGTATTATCGAGAATTTCACTATAAAAAAATGGTATCCAAGTCCAATTCGTTGATTCGCAAGCTGTCTTACCGGCTATGAAACTACAACGATCCTTTCGCATGCGAAGCTTGGCATTTAGTATGAAAATACGTGATTAGGAAAATAAAGATTGATGTAGAAAGAAGTTGAACGAAGAAGGGTTTTCTTAGAAGTAGAAGTTAGTTATTAGCAGGCATATTATACGGATCCAATTCAATCAAAATGGGAGGATCACATCGGTGTAGCGAATCATGCGAGTATTACAAAGCACTTGTTACAAACCATATTGAACGGGAAATAAAACGAGAAAATTACAGAAGAACGTCTCTTCCTCGAGGCAAATCGGAAAGTGATACATTTCGCTATGCGGCTGTTGCAGACGAAATTATATTACTCGATGATGAGCGCTTTTGATATGCAATAAAATGTGAAAGTCCTTTCGATGAGAGAATTGCGGACGTAATGTCTATCTCCGAGGATTTGATTTGGGATCATTCCAGAAATTCTGGATTTTCCATTTCCTGCATTTCTGGTCCGATTTGAATTGCGACGATTTTTAACTCTTTAGCAGTTTTCGTGAATAAAGTTTCGGGAAATTTTGGTGTAAGAAACTGTAGTCAGATGGAAATACGGATTTCCAGTGTTTTTTTTTGATATTTTATTTTAGTAGTTCTTTTGCGATAGTTTTGCAATCCCCTACAGAAATTAACCTTAAGGAAGTTATTCCGTCGGGATAATGGTATTCCGTCCGGAATACGCCGGCTGAGTACTGCTATTACTTATTTCTTTTCTAATCGCCGAAAAAAAAAAATTCAAAATTCTTTTTTTTCATTCAGTTTCACCGAATTTTAAGCATTCTAAGAATTCTGTCCTAAAAAATCACAATCCGTTAGTTTGCTGAACCTTTTCGTAATTCCTTTCGATTTGTTTTTTACAATTCATTTTTAAACTACCGTTCCACTATCACGATCGAACCTTAACAATTACGGTCGTAAACTGCAATTTATAAACCGATTAAAACAGTTTAACGGTTTCTTCCAACTCAATCGAAGTTGTCGGGACCAACTACCCTCCAACATTTTTCTATTTAACTATCATTTCTCGAACATGCGCCATAATTCACCCTTAGTTTGCAAGGTGATTGCGCTTTTTACCACCCAGTAGGAGAACATTTCGAGGGCAGGAATAGCTCTTCACCCACTTTTTTCGATCGGCTAACCGGGGGAACTTACATTATAAACAATTAAAACACGAAACTGGGTGAAACGTGCATAGAGAATTCAGCTTGGGAGTGAAACTGACACGGAAAGGAGAGAAGGAGTCATGAATCGCGACGAATAAATGTCAGAGTACAGTAGAAGAGAACCGCCGAAAGAGGTCAAGGCCAGTCAGAAATGCTATCTCTTGGTGCGGAAGCACATCGCGTTTGCACATTTTCCTGATTCTTTCATTTTTTTGCCTGTCTTCTTTCCCTTTTTTTCCCTCCTATCCTTCTCCCGGTCTATGCACTAATTTAGAGTTACCCTTAGCCTTCTTTCGTCTTCACTCGAGAGCCAACAGGGTATATAGTCGGCTCTTCAACGGAAAGTTAATAATTTATCAGTCCTAATCCGCGTCTTGTTGAAATGGATTATTAGCCTCTAAAATAAAATTGCATATTTACTATTTCCAGCAGATATTTGATAATGAAATCGAGAAAAAAAAAATTAAATAGAGGTCCACAGTAATTGCAACGAAATTCGGAATTCTATCGCAAAATTTGAATCACTATTTCGAAATAGAAACCTCCATGGGGTTGTTGAAATAAAAAAAAAAGTATATGCGTACAAATTTTCAATGGCGGTCATTAATTCTCAAGAACTTTTATTGTTCACAGTGGAACAACTGTTTCGCATTTATTTTTTTTGTGTAATTCGAGCTTTGCGTGGGAGTAACGAACCGAAAAAATAAAATGCGCGAAAAAAATAAAAAATTCGGTGGTCGACACGAATTGGGAGTAAACTGCCTCAAGGACAAGTGGCCAGTGTGACGATGTTGGCGAGGGGTTGAAGGATTGGTGGCGGCGTTGCCTCTCATGACCATATCCACTCCCTCAACCCTTTCACCCAACGACTCGTCGTCTTGAATTCGCGTTATGTGAAAGAACGTCCCAGAAACCACCCCGGGATCGTTGCTTTTGGCTCTGAGGACGACCTTTCTTTTGCGTATTTGACTCCTGAGTCCTGAAGTAAAACGACCCATCCTCGCGTCACATATTTATCACGAATATACGAATAAATTCCTAAAATCGTCAACCCCCGGAAAACCGGAGGTCGATTCCGTTCGAGTGCACCGAGGAGTGGTCCCTATGGAAATTTTTCTATCAAACCCGTATGCAAAAAATACATTACCTATATCGAATATATGTTATATGGATTTAAACGTTTTAATAAATATATGCCGCATCTATTCGACATATATGTATAATGTATTTTGCGTAGCAAATTTTTCGCCGATTTAAATATTTTTTACCTCTATCGCGATTGTATGTGAAATACATATATCAGAATGGATAGAAAATTTATAACGCATATGTAAAATATTTCGATAAAAATAAAAGTAGCTTTATCACGTATTCATCGACATCATCGAGCAATCACGCAAAAAAATTTACTGAATTCGAAAATCGGCAAAAAAGTGATATGTTTTAAATCTATTTTTTATATTTTTTTAAGCTGTTGCATATGTGCGTTGATTATAATTTTGTCAAGGGTACATTTTTCAAAAATATTTTTAGTTTTTGAAGGAATTGCAAATTTTCGAAAATTTGGAACCGGTGTCCAATCTTCCGATCTTTTTAGTTCGGTTCCATATTTGTTTTGGGGAAATATTCAATTTTGATATTTAAATATGTGTGTTCTCTCTGAAAAAAATTTCAAGAAAGTGACCCTAACGTTTTTATTCCCCGCTAACGTTTTCTAAAAGAAAAGTTCACGTCCTTCAAGGCATTCACATTGCCACTGCGGCGAGTCTACATTCCGAGGGGAAATACAGCGCTTTCATGTCTTACTTTCTCGTTGAGTCTCTTTGATTGTGGACACGAAATGATGTCCGTACATTTTTACCCCTGACATTCAACGCTCTGACTCACTCTTTCAATTTTTTTTCCATTGGTTCTCAACCCAACGTTGATATAAATAAATTTTTCTTCCTAAACGTACTTTTTCTTGCATGCGGTAGTGTCGTTTATCAAGACTCTGCTTACCATTAATTAGGTCAAATTAGGTGATATATATTAGCTTTGCAAGGGCGCTGTCGGTTAGAAAACCGAGTCAATTGTTTCATTTTTTTCTCCATAACTGTAAGACTTATATAATGAAAATAACGACTTCTTTTCACGAATTTTTCATGGTCTGATATTCCATCATCATTTAAAAAAAAAAAAAAAATTATAAAAAACTTGAATAAACCATTTTATTTCGTGATTTTGAATGCATCGTTTCTTCCGGAGAGTATTCACCGCCAAGCAAACCGAAAAAAAGTGACTTCTGCAGAGGCCATTTTTTTTTTAATCAATATTTCATGAAATTTTTGTAAGGCTGAATATTTTCACCTCACAGTAAAAAAAACATGTGTCAAATCACATATAGTTTTTGAGAAAATTTTTTTTTTATTTCATTCGGATTCAGAACCTCAGATTTACGCGCATAAAGATTTGAAATCTTTTTACGTACGTGACGCGACGACGATGAAAAATACCCAACATTTTCCTTATTGAATGTTAAGTCACTATCCACACGTTGCGTGGATTGGGATGGGTCTTACGTAATTGTATCGCTTACCCCCGGCAAGGAATGAGGTGGTTGACAAACGAGAGATGGGACAAGTTCGGGACACATACATATTATCCTTCATTGTTCTCGTTGTGCTGTACAGGGAGTGCGCACTCTCGCGAGGAAGTAGCTGCTAATTATCTCGTTACCCGAGGACGTCTCGAGGGCGCCCGTCGCATTAATAATGATAAAGAATCCCTGCCAATTAACGCGTATAACGAGTCGAGGATGTTCTCGCGGCTTTTGCGCGGGTGACGCGATCGTTGTGAGAAAGGGGGCGCGAAAGGGTATATCAGTAGAATTGAAGAAGAACGTAAGGGACTAAGAGCCCCGAAGACCGAGTGTTTGGAACGCGTGGGTTGCGATGTAGAGAGTTGAGCAGAGGGGTGAATGGGGGAGGGGGGGGGGGTGGTCGTGGGCTGCGGAGTCTCCGTCTGAGAGCTCGGCGAATCGAGGGTTGGTAACCCTGACACACTCGACTGCTCAGCACGTTGGCTGCCAGCGACCTATAGCTTCGACAGTTACCGCTACCGCTACGAGTGGTGCCCGCGCGCGGGGGTTGCATTATATATGCGACCTCCTAGCCGCTTCGCGTCTCGCGTCCTCCGCAGTACCCCGGTCTGAGTTACCACCTACTCCCGGTATCCATACACTACGACGTGTATACCTCCCCAAGAGGGAGAGAAAGTCGGAGAGTAGAGCATAGCAGCCGAGCGGGCAACAGTGGAGCAAGTCGCGAAACCGTGTCGCCGCTCTCTTCCTCTCCGAATATAGTATACACGGCCAGAGTGCTCAACCATCCAGAATTCCGCAACGTCCCTTAGGCTCTCGTTGGAGTGAAGAGCCCTCTCGCCCGTTCACCTCCCTCGCGTTACTTATAGGTGACAACCTCCGAACCAAAACCGCCCTCTCGAATCCCACTTCCGTTACCTCTCATACTCTACCCTGTTTTTCCGTACCGCATTGATGCTCGATTCCTATCGCAAGGGAGAGCTTCACAGCCAAACGCAGACTTGCTGCAGAAATCGGGGCTGTAACTCACTGCGTGTTTGTATCGTCTACAGCTTTATCGCGTACATACGACCAACTATTCAGACGAAACAAGATCGTCGTTAACCGGTCGTCGTCGTAACTGGTAAAGTTGGATCTTTCGCAAGTGGGTAGTAACGTGTCTGACTCAACTTTGGATTCGATGGCGACATGACTTCAAAGGGAAAGTAAAGCTCATTTGGAAATGGTTCGCCTGGGTAAGCGGGCAGGGTAAGCTGCTCGATGTTAAGGGTGAAGTAGCGGGAGATCGAGAGAAAAGTTATCTTTAAGATGAGCTTAGCGAGGTGCGACTGTTGAGTATTGCTCCGCGAGAGATTGTTGATGTGTACATTTTCATGAATAACCAACATCGAGGTATTAGGACATTAACGCAGTGTATGTACCGATGCTGCATGTGTGAAAGCTGTGCGCTCGGTACAACTTTAAGCTCGTGGGAGTATCAGCGAGAAGCACGTTATAACACGAAGAGAGGGCTGAGAGTGGAGGCGGTCGGCTCTTGGTCGTCCTATTTTTAAGCTCAACTATACTTAACCGAGTAACGCTCAATCGATACCATCGACGCAGCGTTCCCCGAACGACATCTTCATGCACTGCAACCCGCCCGAGGGCTGCATGGCATATGAAGTATTAAAGAAATGGTAGGGAATACATCAATTATGTTTTTTTTTTCGATATGGAAGTCATTCTGGAGCAGTCAGAAAAATGGTAAAAAAAATTTTGTTTTCGGTAGGAACTCGAAGCGTTCCTACCAAAACCCATTAGGTTTCTCACTTTTTCTCCAATCGGCCGAAAAATACGAGAGGTTTATCAATCTGCCGTCAGCTTCGTGTGATTTTGTTCAGAATTCTGTACTTTCGTTTTCGATGCCCAAAAGCAAAGATATTCAGCAAAGATATTCAAAATCGCCACTTCTACCTTACGGAGATTTTGAATCGATTGTAATGATCACTTAGAGAAGTGTCCCTCCGCACAAGGACACTTTTTTCAACACCAATGGTGGAGAAAAGAATGAAAGAACGCGCTGAAGGTACACCAATATCGAACGAGAGATTGAGCTATTAAGGTCGACGAAATATAGATATCATACACGAGTGCAAATACTCAAGCTAAATGACCGATTTACGAATTATTCAAGGGACACGTTCTAAATTGTTCGGCGAACAATCTCGGTATGGCCTTCTCTCTCCCGGTGTGTTATTAATACGAATCTGCGTACTGTGTGCCTCGTCTGCTACCCGACCTTGATAGGCGCTTAGTTCAAAGTTGACGGAGCAGAAGCCACTGCTCACTCGGCGCGGCTTGCATCGGGGTGATCGATCGTAGCATAAATTACACATCGCTGCTTCGGATAGCCGAGAAACCAGTAACAATTCGTCTATAAGATTCAACCAACCAGTTCTGTATCGTCAATTCCAACTTTACGAGATAATTCTGTTTCCGAAGAGGACGCGCTTATGAAAACATTTGTTCTTCTTTCCGGAGGTACGTACCTCGAGAGTAAAAAAAAGAATAATAAGCACTTCTATTGTTTGATGCTCGAGGATGAAACTGTGAGGCAAATGAGAAACACGAAGCAAATGAGTTTAGTGTATCGCACTCCCGCTTTCCGTTCGCGAAGCGCTGCCGTTTTAAATTCTGCTCTCGAGATAATGGATTTATCCGCGCGTTCTGACTTCCATGCAGACATTTTTTTTTATTCGTCCGACACGCCGGATCGCACAACTGTGAAAACTTGACACGAAATTACCGGCGGAATAAAAAAAATGGGAAGTAATCAGACGATAGGGTTCGTTTTACTTACGGATTAGAAAAGAATTCCAAGCAGAGAGAAATTTTTCGTTTATTTCATTTCCACGATTTACCACATTAATAGAAATGAAAAATCAGTAGAGGCGATGAACTGTGTTTTCCCTGTTTCTTTTTTATTCGCAAGAAGGTATACAGATACTTTATGTACCTACAGAGACTCGCGTCTTAGGTCTCCATTTGTACTCTCCTCGGGTTGATATTATTGCAACGAGAATACGACCCTACGGTCCCGTAATCTAATCACAAAATGTCCTCAGGACGCTAACAAAGCATCCAACTTTGTTTATGTACGATGCATACATACAAATGCCTTTGTCGGTGTATAACATCGCGATGGTAGTTCGGCCGCATCAGCTTCTATCACAGCGCTATACTCTATTATCGTTAGTTGCCGCATTTCCCTTCGCGTCTCATGCATTTTGCTCTTCCGCTCCGCCCTTCGGGATTTCGAAATGAAGACGAATCGATCTTTTTCTCGCAAACGCGACACAAATTTCGTGTCAATTCTTTTCTTACTATTTATCTATCCTCAATGCCTTTCACGATCGTCAGTTAAATAGAAACAATCGATTATTGGATTTTGGTGCCGAATTTCTACACGCATTTTCGGATGCAATTGATTTTCGTGTTCCTAACGAATATAAATTTCGTAACGACGAATTTCCATTCGACATCAGCGATGCAATGGTGATAATGCAATGTTGCCGAGAGAAGAAATGTTTGTCGCGAGTGCGATTTATAACTGCGAACAGTTAGAGAGGAGACGGGTAAACGGTTATAGCGTGAAACACAGATTTTCCCGTCACACTGTATAATGAATAGGTACGAACGGTCGTTCTCGTGGTTCAGTGACATCGCGCGGACGCCCTCGAAAATGCGTTAAGGGATCCAATTGTAGAGATGTTATTGTCACCGCGAGCCTGTGTCACGATGGTTACGTTGCATTACATGCATCGCACCCGGTTTCAACATGCTATAGCGTGAAATTGATCTATCGATTAATTAATTACGATACGATGAACCCTTCCCCTTCCCCTCCATGACTCCCCCGCCGGATAACACACCCTCGCGGGTTTGCGGTTTCAATATCGAATTCACGGTTAATGCGTTTCGAACTATCCATCCGTAATTGAGCCTCTCTTGCGCCCGTTGGTCAACGCGCTCTCATACCGCAACTTGTTTCCTTCGCACTCGGCGTCCGCTCGCTAATCACTCTTGCGATATACATCGCAATCATAGAATTATTCTCGCGATATTTCTCCAGGGATCTTAGTTATCTTTTCCCGGAACCAACTCGCGATATTCGAACAATTTCGGTGCTTTGTTTACCGTGAAGGGGAGATTTTTCATCGATCGAATGGATTCGGGTGGTACGCTGCGCGCAGCGACCATTGTGGTCAGGCAACGTGTAAACACCGCAATTACAGACGGCAATGTTTTTTTCTCTGTTTGTGAAAGGTTTTTTCGAAAAAATGCGACGATGAATTGCGTTTTTTTTTTTTTTTTTTTTTTTTCGGAGATTGATTATAAATTACTTTTTTGATTTATTGACCCGCCGCATAGCAGACCCTCAGGGGTTTACGGTTTCTATATCGAATTCATGGTTAATGCGTTTCGAACTATTCCTCTATTGACTCGACCCATAAATTGAAAAGTGGAACTCCTGTCAGAAGTTATTATTTGGGCTTTGCGATAAGATTTTTTTTTTTTTCGAGTCAAAATATTTTTCGAGCTAAAATTTTTGAAGCTGACTGTTAATTTGCTTGACGTAGATAAATAAAAAAGACACGCGAAAGAAAAATCCGTGTAATTGGAGAAAAAAAATCGGCCGATCGATGGCGAGCGTAAATCTTCGCTACCAAAGGGATCTACTTCGCGTTGCCGCGTGGACATCGACGAAGACCGACGGAGTTCAAATGAAATTAATTCCAACCGATTGGCGTCCCGTTTCCTGGATTATCCAGTGGATTAATTCCATCATAGTAAAAGCAAGCGAGAAAGAAAGTGAGAGACAGAGAGACAGAGTGATTAGAGGGGAGGAAACTGAAACTGGAGGGGGAAAAACGACGAGGAACAGCAAAAGTGCAGTGAACTCCCTTCTCGCCGAAAAAAAGCGCGTGTAACGTAAATCAGAAGGGTAAATGCTCTATGTCTGATACACGGAGAGTACTTCGTCTGATTCAGGGGCAGGTGGGGCAAAATGAACCGTTTCAGCAATTCCGGAAATTTTTGTCGATATAAGAACATTTTTCATCACTATTTCCACCATTTTTAACCCAAAAAATCCATTAATCACACCTTCTCACAGTTAAAAAAATGGGGCTAAATGGACCACAATTAAATTGCCTTGAAAAAAATAAAAAATTTGAATTCTAAACGATTTACAAGCGATAAGTAAACTTTTTTCGTCACAAAATATAAATTGCGTCGTGTTGAAAATAATGGAGAATTTTTTTAAAAGACTTTTTGTATATCGCTCCGTTTTAGCCTAAATAACAAGTGTTTCGTAGAATTTAAATAAACTTCGTTTTCGATTTTTTTTAGTTAAGCAGTGATACGCAGCATGAATAATAGCTATGAAGCTTAGAATAAAATTTTTCTAAAATTTCATGAATTTCCGCGTTGTTCCATTTTCCCCCACAATTCGAGTATCGCGTCTGGATCATTTTGCCTCATCTTCCCCTGAGTTACGCTACATATTTTCTTCTACAGAAAAAATTTTTCACGGATTTCTTGTCTTTGGCGTCGAAGTTAGCGAGCGTTTTTGTGAAACACGGAGATAGAATGGGAAGAGGCATTATAATATTGGCATCAGATTGTCATTAGCTGAATAGAAGTGCAGCGATAAAAGGCAGTCGGTACGTGAATGTGATCGTGATAAAAAAAAAATAAAAAAAAAAAAAATACACGAATAATGATGTATTGAAATTTGAATGTATGATATGTCATGGGAACGTTGAATGATCGATAAAGTTAATTTTAATGTGTACCAAAAATCTATTTATGCTCTGCCCTCTCCAGTCCCGATTCTGGATCATCAATACGAACCCAAAGTTCCAAATGAAAATTGTACATTGAAAATCCAGAAAGCTCGATAACGAATTACGAAAAAAAAAAAAAAAAAAAAAAACGAAAAAACTAACAGCGCATCTACTCATATTAAGGATTATTGTAATTTACATTAAAATGCGTTAATGTTGTTATCGCAAGAAAAAAATTCCGATAATACACGGCGTGTCCCGTTCGCCGGTAAAGTCGTCATATCATTAATCATCATCATTATAATTAACAGTAATATTAATGCCCATTATAAGCACGTAAGCTTTACGAGAAATCATTGAAACAATAAAAGGCAAGTCAACTCGTTCGAGCTCCACGACAATAAATATAATTGCAACGCTCCAACAACGTAACATGTTTTTCATGGGGTCACACTCTGGCACGTTGATATTTGATACCAGCTGCTGCTGTCCCGCCGTTCGGCAATTGTCGGATTCCAGGCTGTCCTCAATTTTTTCGCGTAATTGCCGATATTTTTATTTGTCATTTGGCTTTTTTGGGTGAATTCAATTCGCGGTGACACGATCCTTTGTGGAACTTAAAAAAAACTCGTAATAGGGAATCAGAAACCGACGGTTCGTGAATAAAATCAAATGTTTGTTTTTTTTTCTCAAAAGCTAATGTAACAATTTTTTTCAATAAAAGATATATATATATTTAATACCCTTCCAAAAAAGTTGCTGACAGATATCGAAAAAAAAAAGATATAATCACCGGAAGTGATGGACGCGATTTTTTTTGTAATGGATACTCATTAGTGAAAACGATGTATCAAAGAGTAAAAAAAATATAATGGGTTATTTAATTACACAGTGACGAGTCGCCGATGAACTTACTTTTTCGAAAAACATCAATTTTTCATAATTACGGAAAATTTTCGACTTTCGCTCGCTGATTGGAATCAAATTTTTTTTTTAAACCAGCGATCGGTTACGACTCGTCATTGTTAAATTAAATAAACCAATTTTTTTTATTCTTTCATTAATGCATTGTTTCTACTGAAAACTGCCCACCGCTGAAAAAAAAACCACTCATCCGGTGGTCATATCTTTTTTTTTACATTTTTTCACGATTTTTTTTTTGTGGGACTTGGAATACACGTTATCTTGCGGTAAAAAAATGAATTTCATTCTCCGATAATCTGTCCAATAAGATAAAAAATTCCTGCGGAGTTATCTCAATCCTCCGGAGGGATTAGAAGCGTCGCTCATTCGGGTCTCATTAGCCGAATGTCCAGGAAAAAAAAAAAAGAGGAGCTTTAACATTCCGAGTCTCGGAAATCTTTGGCTGCTGGTATCATGGATGTGCACACGTCGAGTGGGACCCCGTATTTAACTCACG
Source organism: Cryptus viduatorius (assembly GCA_964006125.1). Taxonomy (NCBI): domain Eukaryota; kingdom Metazoa; phylum Arthropoda; class Insecta; order Hymenoptera; family Ichneumonidae; genus Cryptus; species Cryptus viduatorius. Next base: position 7,850,217 of record OZ023220.1, read on the forward strand.
GATAGAGAGCAGAGAGGGTGTCGTCCGATATCGTACCATCTCGCCTACCTTCTTCTCCCATTGGAGAACGTAGGGCACTGGGTGCTCACCGGGAAACTCAACGTGGCAGTTGAAGACCACACTTTCTCCCAGGATAGCCGTTATGTGCACCGCATCCTGGTGACAGAAACCTGAAGAGAGAAAAAAAAGAAAAAAAATCATTAATTAAAAATATACCAACCAACGACAAGCAACGAGCTGTGCGTAAAAAAAATGTTTCAGGAACCGATATTTTTTTATCGATTTAAAAAAAAATCAGAATTGAATGTCCCGAAACCCGATTTCGCTGATTTCAGCAATCAAAGTTAATTTATTAACGACTTCGGCAAATTATTATTGCCGTTAAAGATCTGCATAAACACTTTTTTTTTCTTCGGACGATGCCTCAGAGACTTTTTACTGGAGGCCATTAAATATTATATTCTTCAGAAGAATTAAGGACCGGAGGGAACGAAGCCATATATAAAAACCTCGTTGCATGATTCACTGCTACTTTTTATTATTCCTCCCATTGGACGAGTAGAAAAAGGAAAAGAATTGCGAGGATGTAAAAATAGGTATACGAATGGAGTAAGTTGAGAGCGAAGAGAGGAGGACAACCAACCGTGTGCTGCAAAGGACGTTTGGATTGGTCAAAGGTGCTTGCGGCACGATTCGAGTCATTACTCTCGGAGGGTGGTTCGTTCCGGCAAGCGTCGCGCCGGAAATAAAACGCGGTCCATCCACTAATGTCCTATTCCTCGTCGCATCTCAGGAGTTTCCACCCGTTCGGCTCACTCTCGACGTTAGAGAATAGTAGCAGAAATGGGTGGACGCGGACCCGAAGTCATTAAGGGTATTAAAGGTGAATCAGGGTTCATTCGCACCGAGCTTTACGAGGGCGTCGCAGAGATGCCAACCTAACGCGTCTTTCAAAGCTCACCTCTCATGCCGGCCATGCAATCAACTTGCATATAGCCAGATATCGGCGTAACTTCGAAACCCTATATACCAATTCGTACGAAGGTCTGTCCGGCTGTATGAGATTCTAGTACACGTAGGAGAACGTAGGGTAAAATGGGCCAACGGGGCAAAATTGGACAGTCGCGCAATTTAAACTTTGGGGCAAAATGGACCACCGTTAAAATTCATGAAATTAAAGAAAAAGTGGGTTTTCAACGTTTCATAACCATTATTACCATAGCGTATGCCACAGATCATACTTTGCTTAAAAAAGAAATCTGGAACGACGTTTCATGAAATTCTACGGAACATTTATCGTCTGAGCTAAAAATGGACGGATACGATAAATAGGAATGCAGATGAATAAAACTACAATTCGAGAATTTTCTTTTGAAAAAGTCTTTCATTATTTTTAGTATGAGGAAATTTTTATTACCTGACAAGAATAGATTACATGTCGTTTATAGATAGAACATTATTAAAAATTCAAATTTTTAATTTTTTTTTTGTAAAGCAATTTAATCTCTGTCCATCTTTTTCAATTCTTTTTTCGTCTTATTATTCTAAGGGGGTGTGAGAAATTAATTTTTTTGTTCGAAAGTAGTTGAATAGTGGTTTGTATATCGACAGAACTTCCTCGATTGCTGAAGTGGTCCATTTTACCCCATCTTCCTCTATATCAATGGCACGGTATTAGGAGAAGACCACACATGCGGCCCTATCGAAGTCCTAACCACTCCCCCTCCCTCCTTCGCCCCCTGAGCTACACGACTCGTGGGCTCCGAGACCCGTTTACATACCTAATGCCACGAAACCTTGTGATATTGCATTACTTTGGTGAAGTGTGCTTTGTCGTCGTGATACCTAATACCCGTCGCCTTTGCCTCCCTCACCACCGGTTTTCGGGCGGTAAGATCGAAGTTTATGCGCGTGGAAAATCTATAACGGTATCGCGTGTACTGTATGTTGTAGACAATTGGAACATTCGCAACGTTCGCAAGACCCGTTTCCCCGAAACTCTGCACGTGCATAATTTAAATTTTCTTCTTTTTTTCTCTAACGCATTTTAACACCAGTGAGGAACACTGCGAGAACGATTGCAGCACGAAAAAATGCTTCTTCAGCACAAGTATAAATTTTTAAAAATGCAAAAAACAGCCAACCCAAAAATTAATCAGCAAAAAGATCGAAATAATTCTGCGGATTAGGAAAAAGTTTCGTACGCAGTTGGGTAACTCGGATAAAATAATTCAACATGCGTGTTTCCGACTACATCGAAAAATGTCTACCAATCCATAATATTGTTTTAAGCTTTTTGCAGATTAAAGACTTGTCAGTCGGGAATTTTTGCAAAATTTTCATTATGCTTTTTATTTTTTGCCTTTTTATAGCATATCGGAGATTCGGTTGACTTTTTGGTATTTAACTTTCTTTCGCGCGAATCTCGAACGTTTTATTTGGAGCTTTCGGTAACACAAATGACCCGTTTCTCAGGGATATGGATTGACTTTTAGTTGTTTAGTATTCAAAAGTTAAATGATCGTCTTTCATTCCATCCTGTATACCATCTGCTTCCGGATTATCCTAACAATTAAATGTATAGACGCACCAACTGACTGCCCGAGTCAGATGTGTATCCACGCTGATTGGGCATCCGAAAGCTCGAATCGGAAAGCTCGGAAGCTCCTATAACGTGCATTTGACATCCTCAAAGGGGATCTCCGTAGCTACTGTGGCATATTACTACCGAGAACCGATATGCCCGAAGCCTTCGTTGTATTGCACATTCAAAGCGCGGCACACACGAAGATTCTCAAAGCACTGACCGTAATGTTGGCTCTCTCGTCAAGTAACGCCGGATAGTTCAGTGATTAACAATTCTACTTCCACAGGCGGCTGATCAATCTACGCGAAATTTGCTAACCTATATACCGAATTTGTTTCGAAGTCATTCTGCTCAACAAATAATCACGATTCAGTCTTAACTATCACAGCGACTGATGTAATACAGACAAATTGTCGAAAAAGTAATAAAATTATCAAAAAAATTCGCGACGACGAATTCGGAAAAAAATTACAGAAAATTCGCATTCATCGAAGAACAATATGCGGAAATAGCGAGAAAACAATGATAAAATAGAAGACATTTTTTTAACACGAAAAAACAAAAAAAACGTTCGCAAAAAAAAGTGAAATGACAAATAATTGTCAAATAATTCATAATGATCATTAAGCGTGGGAAATTTCTCGACTACACTACGAGAATAATTATTTATTAATTGAAACAATTTTCCGTGGAAGTTAAACAAATTTTCCGAAATTTTTGTTAATTTTTTTTTTTATCGAACGTATGTTTTATTAAATTTTGCGACATCGCGCGCAAGAAATTTCGGCTGCATCTCGAAGTCCATATGTTTTGGGAAATCGCTGACCGAAAGGTTCCACACTTTCGATATTTGGAACTGCATAGTCGAACGAATTGATAACAATGAAAAAAAAAAAGACGTTTTTTCCGGCATTTTTTTTTTTTCATTCTCACGTTCTCCTTTTAGCTCAATCGAGTCGTTTGTACGCGCGGCATTGCATCGGGAATAAATGAGTGTTCTAAAAGCGAAGTCTTTCAAAAGCGTTTCACTGTGTTTCAGTTGTACGAGGCACGGCGCTAATACACCCGGACTTCGAAGCCCGGAGCTAAATTCCACGCCGAAGCTTTGTATGTCATAAGGGTCTCGAGTTCGATTACACATATTTTATTCGCTTCTACGTGTGCGGTTGCGCCGGAATGTAGCGGAGCCCTTTCCAGGTGTATTTTACTCTCGTTCTACGTACGTGTGTATGTCTCTCGAGTCATATAAATGCCACAGTACCGTCAGTACCGCGAATAGGGAAAACGGGGGACGCGCAAATAAATGAGACCCACAAAGATATATTTTTCTGAGCGGTCGAGTGTTTGAAAAAAAAAAAAAAAAGGAAAGTAATTGGTGAACATTTTCAACCCCTTGAGGCGCAATTCTCACAATGATTTCTATTCATCATCTCGAGAACTGTAAAAAAGCGAATATAATTTATCTTTTCAAATGATTCGAGGCTTTCGTTTCCAAGTATTCCATTGGTAATCAAATTATTATAATCATCGAGTGACGCAAACGATATATAAATGTGAAAAAATATGTCTGCACGTGTGCAGCCGGTCGGAGACTTCCTTAATTCTTTATAGGGCTCCTGAAATAAAATTTTTCTCCCAACCTATAGCGAAGCCGCGAATAATCTTGTAATAAATTTTGCAAAAGTTTTCACGACTGAAATGGAGTACCGGACGGAGGCAGTGCTTCATGAAATTTTTAGCAATTTTTACACGAGAAATAGTATTTCGGTAGAAATATGAATTCCTAGTGTGCGTCAAAAGAGAATCGTTCTTTCAAAACAGTATTTTCGTCCGAAAATCGAAATAGAAATAAAAAAAATTTTAATTGAATGAAAATTGAAATAAAAAAAAATCGAACGGAATAAAAATAGAAAAAAAATGTTAAAAGTACAGAATTTTTTTCGAAAAATAAATTTCGAAATACTACGGCAAAAATATTTATTTTGCTAAAAGGCGATAAATTCGCAATTACTGTGTCGAGATTTTCCCCTCGAATAGGCGTAAAAAGAGCATAAAAGTTTCAATAAAGAATGTACAAATTTCAATTTGCACCAATTTCTTCAATATGAAGCTTTTCGAAGCAAACTTTGATCGTATAAAACTTATGTAATAGTAAAGTGTTGGAGGTAATGAGGACTGGCGGCGTGCGGAGGGAACGATCGGGTATTGAAGAGGAAAGTAAAAAGAACAGAGACGGCGAGACAGTGTTGAAGATCAGTTTTGAAGCTTCTGGCGAGCGACTCGAAGAAGGTGTCGAACGTCTCCGGATGTTGAGAGGACTTTGATCGCCCCCTCGAGTCTTTGTTCCATTGTCGTTACTTTTTGCGCCCGATTATTGGCGAGTCTCGGGTTCTTATGTACCGACCCTACAGATAAAGATACATGTATCTGTGTATATTACGACAACGCCCGGTGAGATACATAAAAGCGAAGTGTACTTCTTGCCACGAGTACACATCGATTCGTCTGCCACCGGTTGGAGAACAAACTCATGGAAACACAGACTCGGAGAGAGAGAGAGAGAGGGTGAAAGAGAGAGGGAGAGAAAAAAAGGTAGATGGAGAGAAGGAAAGGCACGATCGACGTAAAAGAGTCTACATAAGAATATAGGTATACAGGATATGTTCTTTGGAGACGAGTTTCTGGCACGTTGAAGAGGTTCGAGACGATTGAAACTGCACGAACGACGATAAGTACAAAACGTCCGTTCCTATGAGACTTCGAAGACTTCGCTTCTAGTGCTGTCTCGTTGAACGAATTTAATGAAAAATACTGTTTACCGTTGCAACTTTGCTCTTTGATCGTCTTACGCCCCTCATTAGTGCACCGTTTTCCGGTCATTATTGGTGAAAATATAGAAAAGAAAACTCTTCGAACGGTGGAATTTTTTTTTATTTTTTCTATCGGAGTTTCTCTCTGCGTTAAGGCATTTCGTAAATTTCTATGATGGGAACTAAAGGATTCTACGATGATAGGACGCGCGGATGGTTGTTCCAATTATTCTTGAAAAACCGTCCGCGTTATGCTTCATAATCCAAAGGATATGGGAGTAATCCTTCGCGAACAATATTTACGATATTTTATTATAGTCTCAAAACGACAGAAGCCTTTGTCTCGTGTTCTGTTGGGCGGAAAACATTCATTGGCATAGAACTCGCATTGTGCTTTTAGTCGACGCGATTTACATAATGGAAATAAAGGGCACAAAAGTCGGAGTAGCAGGAGGATGAAGACTGAGAAAAGCCCGTCCGCGCAGTTTTGTCACTGGAAAGTTTCGAGTTTTCGCGAAAACAAGAAGTGGGCGATAAAATCCGAGTTTCCGCAGAAGTCCGTAAGATTAAACAACGCAAATGAGAAAAGAGCAAGCGGACTATAAATGAACGAGTTCTATCGGTCCTTCAAGTATCTTTCATTCTACCATCTGTTGTTTGTCTCTCTCAGCATTTCTCGAATTTTCGAGACTAAGCGAAACATCGACTATGAAATCGTTCAGTTGGAAAAGGAATTTTTGATTTTTTTTTTTCGTAACAAAAAAAATGGTATTTCGAGATTTTTGTGTCGGAATCCTTAAGGGTATCGACTCGCCAAACGATCGCAAAAACCTAAAAAAAAAAAAACTGTCGCTACCCGTAAAAAAAAATTTGGCGACCGATTTTCTTGTTTTGCACTTCTTCGCATTTTTTTTTAAATTTTCATTTCATTCAAACGAACGCTTACCTGGCGTGACGAGAAGAACGATCCCCAGTAGCAAAGTCCTGGACGCCATTTCCGTGACTCGCTGGAAGCTTCTGCAGTACCACCGGAACCGACGTCTCCTCTCGTCCTCCACGTTGTCCCACTGGTCCTCATACTCCGCCTCGACTACTCGTTTATCGGCACTTCCGGCGGTGTGCCCGATGGGCCTCGGGCAGTTGTGGCTCTCGTCTTCAACGACGAGACCAGCATCGTGCCGTCGGCGGGTTCGCCCCCTCAGACTGTCGTCGCTGGCTCCTTTAAGAAAGATCTTGTCGACGTCCGCCTGATTGCGTCTTCTGCTCGCAAGATTTCCGGCGCAGGTCGGTTGACCGGAAGCAAGACTGCTCGTCGCGGCAACATCGATCCAACTGAATAAATACAATTAATGTTGATGAAAAGTCACGTCCATTCGTAAAAGTCCCAAAATGGCTCTCCTTCCCTCTCTTTTAACGTAAAATCAATTTTCGATCGGATTCTCTTTTACCATAGTAAAGATTCATGAACTTTATATTGGGCTTAATTCTCCCCTATTTCAGCATTTTGAATAAAAGAAATCTCATATTTCGCTGACATTGGCCTATAAAATAGACAAACCTTTGGTCGTCGTCTCTGATGTTAGTGGCTTTTTCATCGCACCATAGACTTCCGGTATCATTTTTATCTAGTGACTGAATGCAACTCGTTCTTGAATTGTTCTTGGCACGATGGGACGCGATTCGCCGCCGGAGGTCCGTGGCTTGTAGCCCTCCTCCGCCCCCCATACCCCCGATCCCATAGTACCTGGAGGACACACAAAGAACACCCGATAAACCGGGAGTTGACTTTAATCGACGATTCCTATCGTCTGAACAGCAGTCGATTATCCCTGGGAGGTTTGCGAGGGTGGATTCTCGATGGCACTAACGGTTCTTCAATAACGATTCGATTATGTACCCTGTGGAAAGAAGCTATCCGATTTTGCCTCGGGATCTCGCTTGCGATCTTTCGTGATCCAACGCCAATCTGTTTTCCGATTCTACGGAACACCCACACGATTGGAATTTCCTCGGAGTATCAACCAAAGGTGTGTCGTAATCGCGACCAATCATGCACTCTAATGTTCTTTATCTTTACCGTGAATGATGTAGAAAAAAGCCGATAAGTATGTTAAAGGTGCAGAATACGGCACGGGACCTAAGGTTGCACTTTTACGATGTTTTTTTTTCTACTGAAATCTCGAAAATCCTTTAAGAATTTCGATGGTACGGTATACGAGAAATGGAGACACAGTTAGGTTAGAAAAAGAGAAGATTTCTACGTTACCGATTAAATGACGAAGTAAAAATCGATGGAAATCGATAGCTGTTTACAATTTTGCAATGATTTTCAAGTTTTTAATTCACGAGCTGAATAAAGTCGAACATAGAGCTCTCATTTCCGAAGGAACACATTGGTTGCTGAATGGAAATAGTAAGAAAAAAAATAAAAATACAAAAACGCGCTTACCACTGCCGCTCCGCCGCCACTACCGCTGTCCGGCTCGTCAATCTTCGGCGCCAATTCTTGTGATCGTCTGGACACTTTGGTTTCCTTGAGCAGTCGGCAGCCTTACTGTCCACGAAATGTCGTCCGTTGCATCGTCTGCAACACAAAAGGATATCCCATCTTTACCCACGTATCGAAATAGGTGGTTACACACGTCGAAAGTACACGGGAGACTTTCTTTCGACACTTTCGCTTCGGAGTGAAAAGTTCAAATAGCTCGGCAACGCCCCTGTTTCGCAACGTCAATGGCGTTGAATGCGACGAAATCAACTTGTGTGTTTCGCGAAAAACTCTTCCGAACGTCGCTCCCTACTTGGAAAGTCCTTAATTGAGGATAGCAAACTATTTTCCAGCTCCGTAAGAGTCAAGTTTCACGAATGGCCCCTGATAGACATTTCGATACGGATAGATTTTGGTGGCGAAGAAAATGGCATAGAATCAACAACGGTATAATTGGCTGCACGGTTTGCATATTGACACGACTCGATGGCGTTCAATGTGAATCAAACTTGGAAGCGTGTCGATTTTGCGGCAATGATGTTCCATATCAAACACGCAGAAATCCGCGCGTGTGTGTGTGTGTGTAATATACATGTAACTGCCAACAGCAGTCACTGGTTACATAAGAATTTGTATAGATATATACGCGGCGTATAGGGAGGGGCGGGGGTTTGGGTGGGTCGAACAACAGAAGAGAATGAGCTGTCAGATCGGGGCTTGTGACCGTTCCACCTCGCTTACGCGAGAATTGAATCGATTAGAGACTCCCCGAGCGGTATCACCCTGTCGTTCTATATATCTCGCAGCGGCCTCGGCAGCGTTGGGCAATTAAATCAATTCAGGCGTCAGCCAGTTTGCGCTCATCGTGCCGTTGTATCGATGTCGGCAAAGGACAGTCATGGCACATTGATAACTGATTTTTTTTAACAAATTTTAAATATTTTTATTCATTTTTTGTTTATCAAAACTCGACAGCAGTGTATCGAGAAATTAATTGTATTAATTACAGATTCGAAGCTCATATATCACAGAATATTTGAAAGATATTGCGCGGGCATTTCAAACAGTATATAGTTGAGTGAATCGAGTTACGAGTGGAAATTTCGTAATCGCTATTGAGGTCATATGCCCGATAAAAAATTCCTAATTTCCAGGGCAGAAGTCTGCAATTTATGATGGACCGATGAAAAATGTTTTAATTTCATTATTCACAAAGTTGATTCTTCGGAAGGTCTTGACTACGTTTTCTGTAATTTTCTGTAATTGAATAAATCTTTTTGAGGGAATTTTCCCGATATAACGAAGCTACTGCCGTCGTTAAGCAGAGTCACGTGATGACTCGTTGACCGGCATCGTCAACTTGACAAGAGGCTCCGGTGGCAAATCTATTGACCGGCGGTGGTTCAATACGAACGAAGAACACGGGGGAGCGCAAGAAGGTTTAGTATAATATGGTGTATGGGGAACGGTGGTTTGGCATGGAGATGGTGAAGAAGCGGGTATGGTAAAGCAAGCAAGGAGAGTGGGCACAAGGGGTCGAGAGGGTGCAAACTAATAGAAGGCCCGCGATAGTACAGTGCAGTGTTTAAACAATGGCATATGTCGTCCGTGCAATTGCGCTCCACGGCGAGCCACGACACCGCCTGTCATAACCCGTCTTCGTGTTCCTCGGTTATTAGCAGCGGCCCGGTGGGATTGACCGGCCGGTCGATCGGTTGCTTAGTTGGCTCGCCGAGAGGTCGTTCTCTTCCCCTACGCTATTTCTGCACTACCTACCGCACTCCGCAACGTCAAAACCTGGTATTCCGCATTGGAGTCGGTCGTCGCTATCAATTTTTTGTATTTTATCGCCTTTACAGTTAGAGGCCTCCAATCAACATCAAAGGACAATTGATTTTTGTAACGAAGATAATCAATATTGAGGGGATCGAGTCAGCTAAGTTATTCCGATGTTCTCGAAAGTATGATTTTTTTCTTCAGCCGACATAAAAATCTAAAAAAATTCTACCATGTCATACATTTTTAAAGAATTTTTCTGCCGGTCGAAAAAAAATGTTGCCGATTGTTGGTAATATCGGTGATTTATGGGCTCCAATTCGAACATTTTTTTGATACAATGTAAGGGCTGTGACCATTTTCAATGTGACTTTTGTTTTAAATGGTTCACCCCACCAGTTTTCGAGACAAATTGACTGGCTGACTTTACCCCATGTGCCCACGACATCCACCTCGCCACCCCCCGTCCCCTACTTAACACACAAAAGCTCCGTGAAACCTTCAGCACTTAAGAGTATAGAGTACTTTGCGCAAGCATACAATAATTAGCACCTGCTGCGAAGCGCACTTACTCACGAGCGTTGGCAGTAAACATGGGCGCGGAAACGACGTTAACCCCCCACCATCGACTTACCCAGAACCTGCCGTATGCAGCACGTATATCGATCGTCTTCAGGATACGATCGAGTTAAGAGTACACAATTACTCACAGCGCGACACAACGAAGATAAATGACACCAATATGGAAAAACAAAGCATTCGAACCCATTTTTTCCCTTCTGACACGCATTTTTTTCCCTACTGAATGGAAAATTGTATGTTTGTCAGAAAAAAATTATAGGTGTAGTGCTGCGCAGTTCGCATTTTTTCTAGTGCCTTTCGCCAGATGTACAGTGAGATGAAAATCTATACTTTTGACCAGAAAAAAAGCCTACAAATGCAATCGAAGCATAGTTTCCTCTTCCAAAAGAAGAGGATCAACGCTTGGATTGCGTTGAAACGAACAGGTAGTGTTCTATGCCTGTCGGGAAAAAATACGTTTTTTTAAATTACTTTTGTCACGATCCATATATAAATTTGTTTTCTATGTTCGGTAGACATCCATATGACACGAATGACGAACGACGGACAAGTCCACGAAAAAGAATTAGTCGAACAAAAAAATAGATAGAAAAAAAAAAAAAACTAAAAATAAAAACAATTGAACGGGAGCATAGCGCGGTAGATTAATTGGTACGTGTCATGCGAGAGCTCTCGTCATCCCCCTCGGCATCCCCCTCGGTACCCCCCACTGTGGTACGTGCGTACAGTGGCACTGCAGGCGATTGGTAATGTCGAAACATAGATAGTAACGATCCTCTTTCCCCTATTCCATCGACGGCTTCACATTTTTTTTATCCTCGCTGTTCATCCTCCTCTGGGACTGCCGCTCGGGGAAGCGACGTGGCAGAGGGTTGAAGGGAAACAAGTCCCGCTGTTGGGGTTGAGATCCAAAAACTCGTCCATCGGCGACGCCGAAGCCCTCGTTTTTTGCACCCGCTAACCAACTCTATACGTTCTTTTTCTCTTCATCCCTCATCCTACCCCCCGTTTACTCGAAACAATAACCTATCCTCAACGCACATGGATATTCCAACGTATCTCTAGCTCTGTGCAACACTGCGTCGTTGTGTTTATTACTGGCATTTCGAACGGTGACCAATTTGCCAGAAGTTCATGGCCAATTTTGTATCCGGTGTATTCGGGCGCGTAACGCGAATTGGTAAAAGCACTCGTTCTATTGCTACAGCAAACACAAGCGATTGCCTATTGATTAGTTTTCTTGTTCACCCTTTTTTTTTGCTTTTTATGGCAAACGCAGATTCAATTGATGCAACATTGACGTTTTTTGTGTTCTGTAATTGTTCGATTCTTCATCAAAGACACTGATGTTGGTTAAACTTGTTTGTTTTTAACTCTTTCAAAGCACTAGAAATGTACATAAGTTCCCCATCTTCAGCACTCCGCACAGAATCTCACGATTGTTTTTTTTTAACTTTAGACAAGAAGACAAAAGGCATTTCTCGAATTCTGATCGCTTTCTCGTGACTAAAGCTTTGCTTTCATGACTTTTTTTTTTCGAGATTTCCGTGGAAATGAGTTCGGAATACCCGAAAACGTTGAAAAATCATATTAAGAAACAATGTCTCGATGTCTGTGTGAATTTTTGAAAATCTCTATAACTCGAGAACATCGTTAGTTATTGATGTAAAATTTACAAGGGGAGTCAATTCTGATTCTTTGTATCAATTTATCTTGAAATCCTTGCAGTTATAAAAATGTTACATGTTTTTGATTTTTTTGTTTGATAATTCGATATCAATAGCTCTTATGATTTTTGAGGTATTGAAAAATTTTCACGTTGATCCGTTTTCGCTTTTTCCATCATATATGGAATAAAACCGAAACATAAAAAAATTATAAAAATTGGATTTGCACGTCGCTTTCGCATTTCGTTTTTAACGTCGTTTACAGAGCTTTCTGTATGAGAGAACCAACAATTAATTGAGTATCTTTATTTCATTGAGTGAACTCCTCTCAAAGTAATCCACTTTTATCCAATAAGCTTTTTTCCAATAAATTCATTACGCGTGTAACTGGTATCGGAGAAGATTTCGAAATTGAAGCGCATCGAGCAGAATTGGATTTCTATCGTTTTAGCAAAGACGAAAAGGGCGCAAAAAGGGCACCGTAACTGGTATTGTTGACTGCGTGATTCGAGAAGGCAAAGCTTCATTGTCTCATGCAGAATTCAACATCATATTATTCGCGAGGGTTCACATTTGGCTCCAAATTTGCACCATGTTGGCTGCGATATTTCAACCGCCAAATTGTTCGGAGCGGGAAGGGGGAGTTGAGTTCGTTGGGGGGTTGGGGTATATTCCTACTATGCATGTATAATAGCTACGTGGACGACTCGTGATCCTCGGTTTTCCCGTCGTTGAATACACCGCGTAATTCTCTCTACTGCAGTGTAATACCACTGGACTTGTGATACAATCATAATAATATCGCGAGGTACTACTACCCCTTAGCGCTTGTGTGCTCGCGTCAGTATGGCCGTACCGCAGAGTTTCATATTGCACGTGCTTTCGGACTCACATTTATCTAGCGGTATTACACTTACGCTAAACTTACTCTATATACAAATATCGTCGTTAGTGTTATTGTACATTATACGGTGAATATTGCAACGATAACATTTCATAGGCTAACAGTATTCATAGGCTAACGGTGGGGCTGTAGTACGTTATTACTCAACGAGATTGTTTACCGGTCGAATCGATTTTTATATCGATATCGTTTTATTCATTTTTTTTGAAATCTTTCGATAGCGAATCGTTCGAAATTTTTTTTTTTCCGTGAAACCAATTTACATACAATCGATAGCTTCTTTTTTTGGCAATTTTATTGGTTTTGCGAAAAACTAAGTATCGATCAAAAACTCTATGATGGTAATGGAAATGGTGAACATTTAGCGGGTTACGCGGTCTTCGAGAACACGCGGAAAAACGATTGATTAGCGCCTGTAACGCGTACTATTTTTAAGATTACGTTACGTCGCATACTGCAGACTGCTGACGTATCACAAAGCCGGAAAAATCGTAAAAAAATGTGAAAAACACTCAAAAACTATATATAAAAAAAAATCACTTTATTCCGAACGATATGTACTTTTGAAGGGAAAAATTCAGATACGAGCAGAGCATCGACAATACTTCTAAATATTCTACAGTATATGACGCCGATTATTTTACGCAACTCCTATCGTAATAACAGAAAAGTCCATACAGATGCAGTACTTTTTCGTTGCGGAGTTGTGAAGCCACGAAAAAGTAGCGTCGAATAATCAACTTTCCGTGGTGCAGTTCTGCTGCATAATCGCGACGGGGCTATAGTTTTCCGCGTCTAGTTGCACGTATGTACGTACGCGTACATAGAATGATAGTACGGCGACCAAAGTACATTCCCGCTGCGCTACGAAACAAGGATTCTATAACCGGAATTCAGGAGCCATCTTCACGGTAGCCGGAGAAACCGTTCTCGTAGGGGCTTCTCGGGGTTGGTGAGTGCTGCTTCTACATTGAGAACACCTCGGGAAGCTTTTGCACACTCCTCGCCCCTCATATTCACCGACGGCAGTCACCGCCACGATATTGCGGCTGCCGCGATGTTCACCCAAGTTTCCTCCTTGCGCCACAGTTCGCAGAATTGTTTGCGGCACACCGTCGCAAAGCTCGTTGCACCTCCAGTGAAACGATCGCGGTCTGCATCGCGAACTCGATGGTCAGATTTGTGCTTTAGGTGCGACGATGGCTCGTTGTCACCTTCTTGCATCGTTGCTCAACCCTCTGCTCATAATTAACCAAAGACAAGCATCCCATCTTCCTCTCCACATTGACGCTATTCCCTTAAATGTGTATCTTGTTCCGTAAGAGTCGATACTCGTATACACGATTTTCTTGTCGCAGAAAAAACTCCCGTCTACCGGTCGCATTTATAATATCACCAAAATTAAATCATCGTGTTGTCTTCGCGGGTGAACTCTATTTTTTTTTTTTTTTTTTTCATAAAATTCTCGAGGGCTCGAAGCTTTTTTAAATTCAATTATTTCACCCAAAATAACTCGATATTGGTTTTTCCGTAAAACATAAATCGATGTGCAGTAAAAAATGTATAAAATTGCAAACGGAGTTATTTTTCAGTAAATACAATTTTTTTTTTCATGTCAAGTAGACGGTACTCGATCCTGATTCACTTTAGTTCACACAGGTTTCTCGTTTAAAATGTGGCTTAACATTTTTTTTTTTTTCATGTGTGGATTAACATTTTTTTAAATGTTAGTAACCGATCGACTGTATTGTATCGAAAGGACGCCTTCAACGGTATTACGCCTTTCTGTTTCTCGACAGTAGATATACAGAAGTCGCGAGAGGATTTGTGTGGCTTTTCTGCATTTGCGGAGAGGTCACGGCAATACGAAAATATCCTTGGTAAAAGGTACCTGGTATGTGCTATGCTTGTGAAGCACATTACTCCGCTACTCTATTGGCCGGACGATCGCGTGTTTCGATATGACACTCGCGTGTTACAAGAGAAAGTCAGAAGGTTCAGCAAGTAGGTAGGGAACGATATGTGTCAGACGGAGGATGAAGTACAACTACATGTACTGCGACACGCTCACAGGGGGCTCTGTACACGCATGTATGTGTGACCGCGCATTTTTGCAATACATGTATCCATATGGATACATAGCGGTATACATAGCGGTGTGCAACAGCGCAGTGCAGGAAGGATCGAAGCGCATCGCCGGGGTGCGGCTTATGCATTTATGGAAAAGTGACGACGTTTACGGCGCGTTTGCGAGTGAGGTAAAGCTTGAGTGAGGGAGTAACATTTGCCGTACCTCGCCTTGGGCTATAAGGCCGCTTTTGCCACACGACGCCGGAGCGAAATAGGCAATAGGGGTGTGCGGCAAGCACGCGAGGAGGTGCGAAAAACACGTTGAGAAAGAAAGCCGGGAAACTGCGGCGAGAGAAATAAAGAGACTAACACTTGCGACGCGGTAACGTGCCGGGAGTTGAGCGAGCCGTGATATTGTTCTACGAAAAAATCCAATGAAGTTTCTTCATTTCACGACAATTCTTTTGCGGAATATGATACAATGTGAAACTTTATTAAAAAAAAAAAGCTTTACGCCGTTTCATCGTTCTTCATGCAAAATTAAAGTCTCAATTTCTTTAATTTTCTTCTTTTAACAATTGTACAGTCAAAGAGTTGAAGAATCAGATGCAAAAAAAAAAAATCGCGAAAAGCGATTATACTTCATTATGACGCGGATAGATATATATTTTTCTGAATAATCCGACTGCCACGAATCACTTCGCCTGAGAAGAAAGTTTATGCCCGCGTATAATACACAGTTCATCGACAGAGCAGAAGAGTCGAGAGAAGATAGAGGAGAAGGAATCCCAACAGCTGAGGGTTCGAATGGCCCACAAGAGATTCCGTCGCATCGAGGAATGAATGGACTTTGTGCGGTTTTCGTCAGAATTCTGAAGCGCGGACTTTAACGTCGCGCGCCGGTTCGACGTCAATGCTCCAAAGATGAGCGCGGAATCTCGAATTCCATGGATCCCCCGGCAGGTACCGAGCGATTTCGCGGTACGTACGGTCCCCTTACTTTAACCCCGTCGTCGCCGTCGCGCTTTATTCCGTCGGTGTTCTAGAAATTCAACGGGAAGTGGTTACCCGTGGCGTACGATAGAAAAAAAAAAAGTTTGAAATGCTGCGAGTCGAATTGGATTTCACATCTACCCTCTTTGTCTCATTTTTTTTTACCCGTCGAATCCCACCTCAACCCTCTGCGCTATTCGCTGTAGCAATGAGCCGGTCAAGAACGTGCCAATCGAATTTACCGCCGTGCGGATTGAGCATTTTTTGGATCCTTTTCGAAGAATTCCTAGCGGTATTCGGGAAAGAATGAACCATATGGGTCGCATGTAAGATTTTGCTTGAACTCGAAATACCTGTTACGCGTATATGGTTGATGTCAAAAACAGTAGGCACCCCTCGAGAATGTATCTAGCGACACCGACAACAAAACCCTCGAACACCCCACATGAATTTGTTACCTCATAAAGAGTAACATACGCAAAGAAATTATCAAAAATATATTACAAACGTATGAAATTCGACTTTTTCATCGTTTTCTTGTCGACATTATTTATTGTTTGTCGAACAAAGCTGTTTAAAGAAAATCTTGAATTTTCTGAAATATATCGATTTGGTTCGCTTCTAAAACGCGTAACTTCTATAATTTTTAATATATCGCAATTTCGCCTCAACTGGTATCTTCCTTACATCCTAACGTTTGGAATTCACTACAAATGACCTTAAAAATATTGATCTTGACTATGTTTCGTAACGCTGGAGCTATTGGGTCTCCCGAACTCATGTGTAGCGTTGAACTCGCGTAAAGATATGCGTTGTGTCCCGGGATACGTTTCGTATGGCATTGTACGTGGATTTGAAAACCAATACGCGGTAAACTAGGGTTAAACGATCGGTGTTCAAGTCTCCAGAGCTAAATGCTTAGAATCTCGAGCGTCCGAGACTCTGGAAGCACAGATACGTTTGCTTCGGATCTTAGGCACTTGCTTCGTTAAATCGTCTATGAACCTTCGCTTGACTGTCGGGCAAGTGGAGTTAAGCTGACTTAGCGAAGTCAGAGGCCACTAGAACCAAACCATCCCCATAGTACAGAGTCCTCGTAAAATCTGACTAGTGGCCGACAAGCGACATCTTTTAACAATTATGCGAAAATGTTTCAGTTGTTGAAGACACAGCAAAGCGTTAATGTAAAGATCAGTAGATACGTTAGAGCGATGAAAAATAATCGATTTCAATGTAAATTTGTATACCTTATCAGTAAAAAATGATCGAGTCGAGACCGGAAGTTGGTGCGAGCGAATTGTCACGCAAATACGAATAGTATTTTGCTACTAAGCTGCAAAGCATCCGGCGCCTCGTTGTCTGCTCATACACGGGCTATACTACTGCAGCGTACTGTGACTCGATGCTTTCTACTCGGCAGTGTACACGCCTTCGATTCAAGTCTCTGGTGATGATAGTCAACGGTAGACGAGCGATTATAGACATTTAGGAAGCGAGCAGACTGGCAGTTGTTATAAAGCTTTGAGTATCGAGTTTTTTTAAGTTTCTAACGGCGTTCATTGCCGTTAAGTTTTTACTGTGTAAAAAATTCAAGAAACAAAAATGACCCAATGGTGTGTATATTTAATGTTTATGGTTACGATAACCAACTACATAAATCCAAATAAGCTATAAACGCAATAGAAAACGATAACCAATTAGCGAAATTTACTAAAAAAAATAAACTAAAAATAAAAAAAAAAACTAAAAAATAATTACTAAAAATAAAAAACTAAAAACTAAAAACAAAAATAAACTAAAAATCACTAAAAATAATTTAAATAAATGAAATTTAAAAAAAATTTAAATAATTGTCATGGTTATTAATCATTGGTATTAAATTTGGTCAGAATCGATAAAGTGGTTTAAATTAATATGACATTTCATGTATCTGGAAAAATGACTGAAATAGTTTCAACTTCGGTGACTATCTACCTATCGATCTGAAACTCGATAATCCGGATATTAAATAATGAAAAACGTTGAGATAGTTGAAAAATTATCGTTCGCTACAACATCGCGAGGACCGGGTATGACATTTATAGTCACCGCTATCCGCGGAACTTTAAAATCCGAAAAATACAAAAAAAAAATTGACGAAATTTCTTTATCAGCAATCGAAACAAATTATGATCCAAAAAAATGAATAAAGAAGGAATGAGCGAATTCTCATGTTTATTCATATTTTTTATCTTTTTGTTATACTAAAAATGCTGTGGTTATACCTTTTCGCGCATATGGTAGAGTTTCGCAAAAATTAGCATAAAAGTTCGAGATGCGCGAACATCGAATCGAGGCGAGTTGTTCGATTGTGTGGAAGTCAGCGGTGTTGAATAAAGTCCGGGATACCGCAGCAACCGGTGATCGAATAAGACAACAGCGGGCAAAGGGGGTTAGCGAAAGGAAGTCAACGGCTCTTTCACCATGGTGATGTTTACCGTAAGAACTAATCGCGTTGGCGTTGCCGCTGTCGCTCTCCTACCGAAGTGGCTCTGGGGCTCTCGAACCTCGGTTTCCCGGACGGTCACGCGAGGAATGACAAATCTGTTTACCCTCACAATATTTGCCAGAGACTCCGGGAACGATGGTGCCTTCACCGCTACTAGGGGTGGGGAAGGGCTGCTGGTTATTTGTCTGCGTCAGCGTGCGAGTAGTTGCGAATCAGCGACGGCATACACTATGCGAGCATAGATGTTACGATGTGTCGGCTTCGAACATAAGCGAGCAAGACAGCGAACGACGAGGTAATCCACCAGAGCATTCGTGAGCAACGAGTTTATGTCCCATCATTTTCGTCCTTATCGGCTTGTCTACACTTTTAGCCGAATCTAAACTACGAACGAGATACTCTCTATTTTTCGAGATCGCGGCAAAGAAACTGCCGAGTGTTGAAGTTTAAAACCGATTGTACCAATATCGGATGTACGTCGAACCCTCATGCATAAAGGAAATAACAGATAAAATAGACGTTTCATTCGCTATTTGTATCGGGACAGCATCGCACAGCTTTATCTCTTATTTTTCGCATTGCTGGACGGAGGGTGCAGTACTTATTGCACAAAGATTGATCTTATATTGTCAAAGTCTATTATTCGATCCGCCGATATTACAATGTAGGGGGGGGGGGGGGGGGGGGGGACAAAAATGTGGGGCAAAATGGGCCATCTAGCGGCCGCGTTAGCCAACTGGTACAACTTTTCACCGTGACGTACGAAAAAAAAAAAAAAATCATGAAAAATTCAAACTTAATATGAAAAAAAATTCAAGTTAAAAAAAATAGCTCCGTCGAAAAATTAGTTAATTTGCAATGAAGTTAAAAATAATTTTACTTGCAAAAAAAACCGATGCAGTTAGAGACGCGAATAAAAGCGTAGAACAGGCGTTCCTTGACTGGATCGAAGATTTTTATTAGTCCGCAAAATTATTTTAAGCTTTTTGCAGATTAAGAACTCTTCGGTCGGGTGTTAAAAACGAGTTGATCGAATCTGAATCGCATGACTCGCTCTTACACTCGAGCACTTTACGGAATAATAGGTTAAAAATTGAATCTTAGCTCGACATGAATACGCAAACGGTTATGACGTAGGGGGTTGCAACGTAGGCGGGCTGATGACGACAGCAGGACAGCATCTATATAGCCGGTTATGGAAAAAAAAAAAATCGCAAAATATGATCACGTGTGTTCCGTTATGACGGCATGCATACGCAACGGCGATATTGATAATGAATATTCACGAGGATAGGCTGTGCCTGGTTTGCCGGGGGTTGCGCGGGCGTTAGCTACCGAGATGGATGAACCCGACCACCGAAGCTGGAGAAAAAGCACGCATCGCATCATCACAAAATATGCCGTAGTAAAGTCATCTTTTACCCAAAATTTCTATTCAACGCTTTTAATTTTTATTTTTTATTTACGAAATATTTCCTAATAAATTTGACGCTCACGTTGCGGCTGTATCTTTTAGCCAATTTGTCTTCGTGAAAAAATGATCGCTTTCGTGAAAAAAAAAAAAAAAAATTGATTCTCCAGAACCCGACGAATTTTCGAGAGTGGCCGGTCGAAAAGGAGAGGAAAGTAGAGTAATACTTCGAAATACAGCTGACTTCAATTTTTTATTCGACGCGGTGCAGAATACGAACTCAGTAAGAATTCAACTACGGATGCTCAGTCATGGATACCTCAGGTGCATGTAACGCGTCTCGGGGTTACGTGTAAGCGTTGCACATAAATATTGCATTCCTCGGTTGGCTTTGAATTGCAGAGGGTTGAATTGCGGAGAAAATGCTGGAGATTTCGAAGAGGGGAGTGGTGGAGTTTGGCGGTTCGTTCCGATCGCAAAGAACCGTAAAAACTCCTGATGTATTTCTCAGGGCACATCAAAGAAGCGATAAAACCGAAGCCAGCAAGCGAGAAACTCCAATCAGGGAGTCTCCTCCTCCTTCGATGGCTATCGCAGGATTTACCCATCCAAAAGCAGCGGGAACAGTGTACAGACTTCAACGACTGCTGGGATACGATGAAACGGAATGAATCCGACCGATCGAGTTGTAGACACGAAGCGTGAGTGTGCATTTCAAGGGTTTAGATAAGAATAGGAGAGTAGGTATACTTGCAACATTTCGAATGAGCGTCGTCAGCGCCAGCAATATATGGATAGCCGGTTTGACTTGTTACCCTCTCTCGTACTTTGGACGATTTCATTTTCCGAGCAATAAACATTACAAGACGATTGAAAGAGCCAAATTTGGATAACGTTAACCTCTAACACCGTTTGTTCGTTGCCGTATCGGGCTGCACTTTGCATGGTACTGACCCGGCATCGGGAGAAAAGCAAGGCTCAGCAGCCCTTTTAAGGCGGGTCAAGCGTTAGGCTCGGGGGAGCGAGAGGGGGTGGATAGGTTCGGCGGCGTGCGCGGTGCGGTCGGGTGGCTGTGTGCGACAGGGACACCGCAGTGCTGGTGTACTTGGGCTCGCGGCACAAAATCTGTGCAGATAGAAAATGAAAAGGACACCGCAGTGCGAGTGCACCCGCGTCAAAACGGGACGGAAACTAAAAAAAAATCTATTTACTTAAAGGAACGAAGAAAATCGTTTAAAATTTTTTTATATTTTTTTTAATAACAAACGTCTTTTTCTTTTTGCATTTTGGGCGGTTTTTCTATGATACGACCAAAGAGAAAAAGCATAACGAGGCGGAGAGCAAACCATTTGTATACATCAAAAACAAAGAGAATAATCGATTGAAAGTGTTGACATTTTTTTTTTCAAAAAACAAGTCTTTGCTATTTTATATTTCTTTACATTCTACGATATTCTACGGATTCTACGATAAATCCTAAAATTCTTGATCGCCGATATTTTGTACACTATTAAAAAAAATAGTAAATTTAATGTACTGATACTGGAAGTTTTTATTCATAAACTGGTGCATTACATTTGATGTACGATAGCGATGAAAAATGAACATAAATTACAGTTAATTATTAGATTTAAGATATTTTTATAGTGACCTTATAAACAATGTTTAAGCGTAAATTATCTCCAAAAAACTGTTATATCATTTTTCATCATATGTGTACATTGATTTCAATTAATCGGTTTATGTATAAAAATATCCACTCCCGTAGCTTGAAATTTTCATTAATTTTTTTTCTCGTGTAAAAATTAATACTTTTTCATGTCTACCGTTCGATCCGATTTGATGAAATTCAATTGAATGGATCCGATAAGGGTAATTTGTTTTCTGCATTTTCATGTCGAAATTAATATCATAAATCTGTTCGGCTATTATATAAGAACGAAAAATAAAGTAAAAAAAATAAAATAAAATAAGTAAAAAAAATCAATAAGAAAAGTAACGTAAGTATTAAAATATATTTAAAAAAATATGAAATAAACTACAATAATAAATAAATCATAAAGTATAGGTTCGCATATCCACTCATTGATTTCATGAGATCTCACAGCAGTATCTCATAGGTATCCCTCTCACGTTTATAGAAGCCACCTGAGCCTCCACTCGACACATTAATCACAAAACCAATGGTTTCTTCAGTCTCGCAGAAGTATCCTAGGGATTACATCGTCATCGCGAAACGTTGAGTACGAGTGACTAGAATACATAAATTTTCCGTGGTCTTGGGGTCTCCACCGAACGTGTGTCGTGTTTCTATTAAAGGTACAGATCCCCGTATGATAGTATATCAAGCGATGCAGTTTATCGACGCCGACTACTGAAAAACATTTTTATTAATGTCTAATACATAATAAAAAAAAAAAACAAAAAATAAGAAATGTGTTTAACCGCGACAGCTTCCCGAATACACGAATAATTCGAAACTATTCGACTTCTTCGTTCCTTTTAAATTCTTAATTCAAAAATCCAACGACCGTGAGAAATTCCTTTTCTACTCGATGCTGGTCTATTACTCCGAATTGCAAAGGGCGTGCAGCTCGCACTTGGAACCTCTCGCGATCGCGCGCGGTTCTCGCTCGCGCATCGGCGAGCCCCAACCTAACCTGCAGTAGCGCGTCGTTGCAACCTGCAAACAGCACAGCGTGCCAACGGAAACGAGGCCATGTGCAGCGGTCGCTCATGAAGCACGTTACTCGATTCTTTCCTGCCTCCCTTTCCCGGTATCTCAGTACTTATGGAGTCGAAAAAATTGCGAAAAAAAGCATTAAAAAAAAAGTAGTACAGGTTTTCCTTGATAGACAAATTCGACAGATGGTAGGAACATTGCCCGAGGCTCGAAAAAATCCACCGTTCAAGAGATGTTCCTTACTATTACGTGAAGATGATTATCACGAACCTTATGCAATTATCGACTACAGCGGTCCACGAAGAATCGTCTGCGAGCCAACGGAACTTCGTCGATGTCCAGGGTGTGGTTCCTTCGGGGGCGAGTGGCCGGGCAGGCGTTTCCAGATTTACGGGATTAAGGACTTTGTACTTTGTCTGCTGGGATTCAGAAACACCGATGTGGTATAAAGTTCATCCTCTATTCACTGCCCACCCTTCTCTTGGTCCATCTGTGACTTATGCGCCGTATTTTGCTATCAACGGATGATAACGTTATGTAAACCCCTTTACGTTTATCACGCCGTCTGTTCAATTGCACATCTCGTCGATTGATCTTCGTCTCTTCAACCCTCGAGATCCAACGTCTCGGATTACGCACAGAGATTGTAGCGGCAGTACTGGAGGTTAGCAGGTGTTAAACTTTCACGAGGGTGGGTCCAGTTGAATCGGTCAATTGGGCTTACGCAACGTGTAATATACGCGCGTGTGGTTGTGTGTGTATCAACTCAGAAGGGAGGGAATTTTTGCAGGGGGTGCGAGGTGAAACGGAACATAGGACAAGGGGAACGCCTAGCCAAGCTTCTGCCTTCGCTAGGACATTGTTACTCTTGCTTTCACTGTGCGTAGAATCCTGCGATACTTGAGCCTTCCCCGCGCTCCTCTAATACCTATTTTTCCCAATTTCGCGGGCTCCCTCTATGCTAATTTGTTTTTTTTTTTTTAATATTTTACGAATCGCGATTTCGAGATTCTTTTATCTTTGATCCGCAAAAGACACTTTTTCGCCTCGAACTACGAGAATCACCGATTCCACTGATATATAAACTCCACACTTTAGGTCACCAAACTGTCTATAACTTGTCCGCGTCCTGTTTCTTCAAACGATTGACATACCGACAAGAACTGTCTCGACTATGAGTGACTTCTTGGGATATCCGAAGAGTGATTGATTTCACTGTTGCTGAAAATCCCCGATTCCCATTACCGATCCCCACTCGGACACTTGCAAAACTATCGGGAAATTCCCCAACGCAATCAGACGACGGGTGGTGGGAGACTCTTGAGAAATTCAGTGTTTGTTCCGATATCGGTGGTCAAAGTCTCTCACCCATGAGTAATCGGGGTTACGATGTCTAATAAAGGTTATCGAGTCAATATAAATGTGATTGATAACCGAATGACCCGGATGTTTCGCGTCTCAGATAATAATTGCACGAGTTACATTTCCACAATAGAATCTCTCGTGAGTTTTCACTGTCGAAGAATTTCTCCGTTATTCACAGCCGTTACTGCGGGAATATCGTAAACGTATTTCTCGTATCGCGAATGCCTGGTGTAACGAAGGTTAGGGCGTAGACAGCGTGGAGCTAACGCCGGAGTTTAGTTAACACTGAGAAACTTTTTGCCTCACTTCGTACGTCTATTTTTCAGTATTTTTCTTGATTTTTCTTATCCGTTTGCTCTGCACATTCTCAATTGCACTGTGTAACACGCTATCGGTGATGCGGCGAACGCGCCAGTTCACCCCCTACCCACCCCTGAGGTCGTTAAAATTCAGTGAGAAACTCCCAAGCGATTGCGAAACTCAAAACTCGCTCTCTCGGCGTCTACACTTGCGTGTCACTCACCATAAAACATTTTTCACTTTGGCACATTCGGTGGACAGCTGAATCGTGACAACAACAATCGTATTGGAGAGGTAGTTAAGGGGATGAGAGAAAAAAAACGGAACGTAGAGAAGCGTTATTAATTTTGAGACATAAAATCGAATGGGATGTAGAGCAGAAAACCGAACGTAGTACCAACAGCAGCACTAGCAGCAGAAGCACAACGTGACAGTGATTCGCGAAACGTCAAGGCCTTCCGGCCGCTTCCCTGGCGGTGGTGCGCAGCGCCATGACAGTGTAGGCCACTGCTGCTTCGCGGCGAGGCATCCCCCTTCCCCTTCGCTTCTCTCTCTTCCCCACCCACCTTTTCGTAACCACGTCGCGATCCCCACCCTCTAGGCAAGCACGGGGGTTCCTGCTTGCCAGCTTTCCCAATCCTCCCCCCGACCCCGTATAACTACCATAGCTCGACTACCCCACCAGCGTAATATTGATCGGGCGGAAGGGCGGCAGCAGCCAGGTTCGTATCGGACTCTCTGGAGGCCCCCGGGCGAAAGTCGCAGGCAACTCGTCTCTTACCCTCCAACTCTCAACCTCCCCATCCTCTGCCACCCACCCTTCGCGCGCAACTCGCGAATCTCTCGTTCCCTGCCTATACGAGAAGGGCGAGAGGGTTCACTTAGGCAAACGCCAACCCTTCGCAAGATCGCACGGCTATCCTTGCGTGGTTACTTCTTCCATCCTTATATTCCGGTACGAGTCTGTGCTCCATCGTTCAAAGGTCGAAAGCCCGGCTGAGCGAAAAATCCCGAATAAAAAATTGACCGCCCCCGATGCGCTTTTTTCGAAAGGAGAAAAAAAATTTTGATGCAAATACTATATTGATCTTAATAGCGATGTTAAGATGATTTCAACTATCGTTCACGTTATTAATGGTTATTTACTGGTCTTGTATTACTGGGTAAATATTTTACGTACATTCTATGCGTTGAGATGAACGTATGATTTTTTTATTCTATCTACGAAGTCAATCACGAATGTGAGGTTAACATCAATCGATTTACTGGTCTGGTATTACTGGGTAAATATTTTTCGTACATTCTATGCGTTAAGACGGGTATATGATTTTTTTTTTAATATACGAAGTCAATCACCAATGTAAGGTTAACATCAATCGAAATTTAACCCTTTTAACGTCTTCATGAATTCTATTTATGTAAAATTCGTAATTTGCAAGACTTACGGGAGAGCTGATCGTAAAAAAAAATCTTAACGATCCCATGAGATTTGATCGTTTCTATCGATGTCTTTATCATATAGAAAACATAGGGAAAGGGTTGTTTAAATTTTTTTTTTTTTTATAAATTAAATATCAAAGTTCTCCTACATATTTAATATTTTGATTATAGTAAAACCTGAAACTGCCCCTCTACCCGCGACTTCAACGGAAGGCTCGACTTCTCATCACGCTGAACAAAATGCTGAGTTAGGAAAACTAATAATTATACGACAGAATTAATAATGAAATAATAGTTAGTTCGTGCAACTCACTTCGTTTCACATTGCGGTCTCAACTAATCATTAGTTCTTTCAACTCATAATTATTTTCGGTGCACCGAAAATTGTATCATTAACCCTTTACGGGTCACTGGAATTTGGGGTTTATAAGTCGAGAGTTTTCCACCCCCTTCGTTGCCAGAACATGAAATATTTATCACCCGATATCGATAGTCTTTCCATTCGATAAATACTCGCGAGTTACCAGCGCTCTGTCGTGTTTCTAGGAACTGCATAAATCTTTTTTTTTTTGCGTCCTGAGCGGTTTTGGGGCGAGAAACATTCAATGTTATTATTCTTTAATTCATATTTATTATTCATTGCGACAAAGTGGTCTCCAAAGTTTTCATCGCTTTTCGAGAGTTCTGAAAAATTCTCCTCTACAAAGGGTTAACGCAGATTTAATATTTTCACTGCTTAGCTGCGGAATAAACGAAGAAGGAAGATTTCTTCCTCCATCTTTCGTACCGTTCGACTAGCCTTTCTCCGAACAACGAGAAACTTCTGTGCAAACATTTGTTTTCATTCCCATCTCCTTCGCTTCCTCTCTTCGGGAGACCTACGCCTACTTGCCAGCTTGCCACTTTTTTTTCAATGCTTATGGAAAAAAGCAGCCGCGCAATGGCGCCTCGCCGATAACTAGGCCGGTTTTTTCATCACTTATACACCATCGGAGTCACTCCCCCACCGCAAGAACATTTGTGTATACTGTGGAATCCTCGCGGAAAAAAAAACGATGAGTGCTCCCATTCGTTTCTATGGAATTCGTCACTTCTGCTATTTGTCGCAGCTATGTTTACCAATCATTAAAAAAGAAAAAAAGAAACTGTAACATCGAGATATTATTTTGAATTTGAGGATATTTGGCGGTAGTTTCGAGATGACAAAAAGAGGCAATTTTCAGACAACGACGAAGAAAATGAAAGGCGAGTGTGATGATGAAGTAAAATTGGATATTCAAATTTACGTTGATAATTGATTAGTATATACTATATGCGATATAATTTGGTTCGACAAAATAATTAGTTTCGCCAAAAATGGGATAGACTTTCGCTACAGTCGGTGGACCGTTCTCTAAAAAAATCTTCAACGCATAGCGATTCTACAGATTACCACTGTCGGTAATGTCTAACGAGAGCGCCACCGCTCGCAAGCAAACTGGTCGGAGTTCTACATTACCCGCATGAGTCGATATCAACGACGGTAACGTGTGGAATCGAAAAGTGTTTAAAAAAATCACTTATAACGTCATGATATAGCGTTTTTTTCTTTAAGGGGGTATAGTTCTGGCGTCTCAAAAGTCGAGTTTAATTTTTTTTTTTTCATTTCTTACGTATTATAGGAGGTAATAAAAATATGACTTTTTTTATTGAACGAGAATCTTATAAAAAAAATTATCGACAAAAATAAACGTAAAAAAAATATATAGTCGCCAGAATCGTAATTTATTATTTTATTTTCCGTTGACCAATCTTTAGCATAAGTATTTTAATTTTTTTCCAATAACGTCAGATTTTTTTTTCATAAAACTTTGAACAGATGTTACTTTTAGTGAAAAAAAATAACAAAATTCATCATCGCGTATAATTTATGACGAAAAAAAAGTGAAAAATTTTACTAGGATTCTGAACCGACAGGTTCCTTCTATTCCAGGATTTTCAGGATTCCTTTCATTTGTTTGTATTTTGTTTTTCCCTTTGAATTTCTCATTAACTTTCTGCATGTCTGGACATTTTGTTTTCAGCGTTTCGATGTCTTTAATGACATTCATTCAATTTACGGGCTTAACGCGAATCATTATTTCGTGCCTCAGGCGCAACTCCACACGGCTCTATTTCCTCGCCCCTTATTTCGCCTCTTCATTTCTCCAGTACTTTCAGCGTCTCTCCACTTGCTCCGGGTCTCCTCTCTGACTCCCTGTTAATTTTGTCGTATGGTAAAGTAATTTCGACGCTCCTAAATACGCAGCACTGAATAATGTGAGCGCAGAGCCCACGATAGACTCTGCTTTGCGCGAGTCGACCCCACAAAGTCAGAAGCACAGTGAGAACTCGAGCAAAGCGGCTCATGTGCTTTTGCGCGCTCACTTGTGCAGCCCTTATCCAATCCCAGCTGTATTTTCCTAAGTATCGGCGTAGGTAGGTTCGTACACGTAAACGGCTGAAGCCTCGTTGGAGGATGAGCTTCGCATGAAAGGAAGAGAGTTGAGAGGATCGAGAAAGAGAGAGTGGCGCCAAGGGATACGAGATGCGAACAGCGAAGCCGGCGAACGCTGATAATGTAACAACGACCTTTATGCACGATCTTCGGTTCTATTCCATCTGTAAATGCTTCTCAACAGCGGGGATTCGTGAAATCTCGGTATTCCGTGGCAACCTCTCAGTTGATACTTGAAACCGAATCGGAATTATAGGATTCCATGCAGGTGAAGAAAATACCATGAGAGATTCCGCTATGAATTACGCTATTCGCTAAGCTCTTATAATCTACAAGATTCATGCAATTTAATATCGACTTATCATCGCCATTTCATGTAATTTTTTTTTTTATCAAAATATTACATTTCTTTTTGTTTTTTGTAAATTTTTATCGTTTTATTTTTTGAAAAATCATTTTTTCAACAATTACATTTTTTCTTTTTTTTCTTATTAAAAAATAAACTTTTATCTAAGACTTTATGAAGTACTAAAAAAAATTTCGCGTTTTATAAAAAATATATATATTTTTTTTGTAATTCATATGGAGTAAAGGGAACTAAATCTCTTCGCGGGAATAATTTGACAAATCGAGAAACGTAAATCGAAAGCTCTCGCTAGTCGACTAGTCGGCTACAACCAATTAGAATTGCGAGATCAAAGTAGAAACACGGGAAATTGCCGCATGGAGTCACCCCATAAATTCGGAGAGGATCGATGGACAAACGGGCGAAATTCGCGCGACCGTGAAATGGAACGAATTGCTAACCAGTCGGCGGACCCAGCGACAACCGCGCTATTGGCAATGCAATCTCAAACTCAAACTCGGATAACTTTTGTACGACAATGAGACGTTCTTGGATAATAATGCAGGTTTCGACCCGACGAACCAATCGTTACCCATCATTTTTTTCAATACCTGAGGACTGCTAAAATGCGAGTGTCGCGTGTTTTTCCGCACTATGTACGTTAATAGAATTCAAAAAAGTTAGAAAAAAACGTATTAAAAAATCGAAGGTTCCGTACAGCAAAAGTTGTGCTCTGTGAAATTAAAATGTCGGAAAAATTGAAAAAAAAAAAAAAATCGTTTCAGAAAAGTAGTTAATCTGCAAAAGCTTAAATTTTTTTTACGAAATATGAAAGAGTCTCCGACGACTTCGAGGGAAGTCGTATTGTATTCTTTTGTCCGCGTTTCCCAACTGCGCCGGAGAATTTTCTTAATCCGTAAAATTATTTTAAGCTCTTTGCACATTGACCATTTTTCCGGAGTTTCCGGGGATTCGGGGTTTTTGTTTCGTAGAATTTTAATTTGGCTTTTTTAAAACGTGTTCTTCTATTCGCCTCGTGTATCAATTAGCCCCGATCTCCGCTACACGTAAAAGAAATACGATGGGCTTAAAATTAATCTGCTGTTATATTAACCTATTTTCAACAGAGTTAACGCGCTCACGCCTCCTGATGGAAGAAACAGTTCCACAAAATGGTCTTTCGTATGAGACATTTAAATTTTTTTGAATTAATTGTAACGCTGATTACCGGTGTTACGCAATCTTTGGGGCTCAACCGTAAGTTCAGCAGTAGTTCAGCAGTAAAAATGTTTACGAACGAAAAAAAAAAAAAAAACAAAGTTTTGATAAACTTGACAAACTTACGTCCGGATGGAGGAGTAGTTAGGATGGTTTTTCAAAGTCCTTCAGGGTCTGAAACAGAGAAAAGAGGTCGAGACCACACGTTAGAATGGATCTACACTAAAACGCGTTAGAACTTTTGTAATTTACGGCTCGGAAAATCCCCACGGCCGCTTGTAAGAGTGATCGCGTGACCGTGGAACGGGCAGAGCCGAGATTGCGAGAAAATCTCCGGAAAGGAGGGTGAGAACGGGTGAGAATTTAGAAAGAATGAAGAGAAAGTCAAGATTGGGACTAAGTGGACGTTCCGTTGTAAAAAGTCTCGCATTAAAAAAAAAAAAAAGACCTTCAAGTTTTCGGAGCGAAAATATCGCTGCGGCGCAGCAACACCTCCACCGCCCAATTCCACTTCCTACTTTCTGTAAGGTTCGCAATATCCTAAACGCACACAAACGAATTAATGAGTATAAGTTGAAAAACGAAATACCGATACACTATCGGTACACATATTAATGACGAGCTTTCATGACACGACGCCGGCATCGTGCCATGCAACATCTACGCAAGTATCCCGAACGTTTTGCATAAGTTCGACTTTTCCCGTATTAAATCGCGAGCATCGATGGCCATTATCCAGTCAATTTTCATACTTTTAATTATTGGTATTTTACATAAAAAATTTCTCGGCTAAACTTCTCATTATTTTCGATCTTTTTCGTTTCTCTCGTACCGTTGCAATGTACAATGCAACGATCGTTACAATCTTCAATCCATCTTACCGCCGTCCAATAGCCATTTCACAGTTTTGCCTTAACTCGACGCCCTGCATAGCGGTCGCAGATCCATACGGTATCAGTATAGTTTCACGGCTTTCGCAGGGGGTGTAAGCGTGAATTCATGAGCTTCGTTACCCATACTACCCTCACGCCCCCCCCCCCCCCCCCCCCCCCCCCCTCCCCCTCCTCCCCCGCCGCTCTCGGCACGTCTACTTAACTTCGGTGTACCTCCGCCGAATACCGCATACTATAACTATGTAGTGGTATACGTGCATCAAATTGCTTCTAGAGAAATCGATGTCTTAGCTGCCGAACCCCCCGCTGGTCCTACCCTCGCCGCATCCTGGTAACCGCACATGTCGTGCCAAGCACCGAAGGCCATCACCTCTAAACTTTTGGGTCAGGGCTTACGGCAAAAACTAGTTTAAGGCTCGATTTACCAAGCGAAAAGGATAAATAACATTCAAAATTTTCGAAAACATCGCGGGAACTGAGTTTCGAACGAATTTTTCTAATTAACTAATTAACCACAAATGCCTCGAGTTGAGAACAAATTGCGGCAACTAAAACGTATCTGATCATCGACTGTAGACAACATTTCCCATTAAAAAAAAAAAAAAAAAAATACCGAAAACAACGCGAATAAAATGAAATTATATGGAACAAGCGAAAGTACAAAGTTAGAGGGATGCATCGCTGAAAGGACAGCAAAATAATCTCAGGTACTAATGCAAAGAACTTTTTGAATTGTAATTGAATAATATCGGTCGGAAGCACAAGGGAACATAGAGACAATGAAATGGGTTTCAGTGATGGCTACGAAGCGGCTTCGCAGTTTATCAAATTTGTAGGCATTCGCAAGCGCATCAAGTCGACGAGTAGACCGCGCGGACTAACGAAACTATTGAAATGTAAATATCACTCCCATTGCTTGTTCCGTGGGGCGGTTTGGGAAATCGGGCGGAATGTTTACGTTCGCGGCATCGTATCTCCATTCCATCATTATGCCCGAATGATTCTGATATTCGGAAAGGAGCAGAGGCGCGCGGTTTCACCCCCCGACTACTGGGCGGCTGTTTATGATTGACACATGTTCAGCGATAGAGTTACCTATAGCAAAATTTTGCAAAATTCTATATGTTTCGTAGAGTGAAAGAATAAGAATATTTACATTTCAAATAAAGCGAAAAATTATTTCTTATTACATTATTTTTTATTGCTAACTTTTTTTTTATTATACTTCATTTTCAGTCGGGAGACTTTCAATTTTTATACAATTTTTTTTTTTTTTTTTCAATGGCATCGCCATAGATTTTGAAGCGTTTCTAACTCAAAGAAAGTTAACGAGTTTATCTAGCGACCCAATATAAAAAAATTATATTTCGTTTGTGTCGATATATCCATTTTATTAGAATAGTAAACGAAAAATCGACGTTATTTTTTTCGAAGCTGACAGCTTAATTGCTCGATAATGGAGACAACAGTGTCCATAGAAGAAGAAGGCAAGTATTCTCTCTGTGGGTAAAGAAGCAGAAGCTACTAGTGGGCTGAGAAATTCGCAACGGCAGGGTGCAGACCCGCCCCAACGTGGACGACGTATAGAGGGAATACTATCGGTGCCGGCCGGTGCCTCGTCGAGCGCCGTCCAAAGCCCGGGCTTTTCTTTCCGACAAACTGTTTTCCAGACAACGTACCAATCCAATTATCTGGTTAACCGCGCGTTCGCTAACTCCCCGACTTCTTTTTACACACACACGCACACATATATATATATGTATAGTGCACATACCCGCCTATCCTTCGTTGTACATCGAATACGAATCCCCGGGTTCGGGTAAAAACGGTCCCCTTTTTTCGAGTGAAAACGGAAAACGGAAAAAGGAAATCGTAGCTTTTTTATTTGCGTAATTCTTCAACGAATTGTACCGTTCAATGCGATGAAAAAAGAATTTTAGTAAATTTTGAAAAACTCAGCATTTGGAAAAGAAATACCTATAATTTATATACTTGTAGATGATTACCCTGCAGTTATGGTCTTTTCATATTCGTTCGGACAAACGAGAATAAAAAATATGCGAATATTCTGGGAAAATCAAATCTCCGAGATGAATTATTCTCATTCCCTCGTAATATCCGTTAACGAACACCCCGCACTCATACATAGTGATGCATATGTATAGGCGCGCGACTACATTGTTCACGGGTACTGGCGGTTTGGGGAATTAAAAAGATAAATATGTCGACAACCGCGGTATTTTTAATTAAATAGAATTTAATTATGTATTATTAAAGAAATATATCATAATATCTATTATATGATATGTTTTGATGTGCCGCAAAAGCGCGGCTCTGAATAGTTACTTTGTAAAAAATTTACTTGCGGCAAAATTGCATACCACAACCCCCACAGAAATACAGTGAATATATTTCGCAATGTATCATTTTTTTCATGAGAGAGTAACTCCGAACTTATCGCGACGGGAGTCGGAATAATACCGTCACATATAGCAGCATAAAACGTGTAATTCTTGTGTTAAATTTTGGGTTAAATTTTTTAGTGAATTTCAGAGGTGGAATTTTATTTCTACGTTTTTAGAAATACATCGAGCGGCGCGATTTTTAAGGACAACCATAAACACGAAACCACAGACCGAAAGGCATTGAATAACAAAAATTAGGTTGACGGAAAATTAAAAAAAAAAATTAAAAACTTTATTTTTTATTTATTTTTTGCCCTTTACGATACATCCTCCTCCCTTACAAAGCATAGCATCGGCATCATGGATACACTGATACTGTGAGTCTTTTTTTTTTCGCTGTACTTTCTAAACATTGTTTTGCTTTCGGCTGAAACTTCGCGGCGCCATTGGCATCGTTGCCATCCAAGCGCGCAATATAATGTCTGTAATAAAGACCGCTTATTAATAATAACGCCACCTCTACCAGCGACGTGGTCCCGGCACCCTTTGCGGTTGGTATAGACCACAAATTTTACCCGCTCGACGTTGTTATACGCTGTTTGATATTCCGCTACTGAATTTTCATTGCAACGAAAATAGCAGACGTTCATCGGCGTCGGCATAGCGATATCGAAAAACGATTAAATCATGGGGCGCGAGCGTTTATTCGTCGGGGTTACGCGCGAGTACTTGAATCAATTTCGTTTCGTTCGAATTTTTAGACCTAACAAACACCAACCCCCCGATAATAAAGAAATTGTCAGCGGAACGAATTCCGTATTAATCGGCATATAAAAAAAAAAAACTCGTTGCTAATCGAATTTATATAAACGGGAATAAATTTTCTTGTCATCGCAATTTCGTCGTTTAAAAACGCACAGTGTTAAAATTAATTAATTTTTTTCCGTGTTCTTTTTTTTTTCATTCTGCCTGTGACCGCTTAGATTGGCTTACAGATGCATTTTCGTCGACACAACAGTGCACACGGCACGTTTCAATTATAATTCACACAGTAGTGAAGCCGACACTGTTCGCTAGCAAAACACGAAGTGTCTGTATACTCGGTGCTATCTTCCCCTTCCCTCCGCGAATATTATACCTGTCAAAAGTTCGCGGTGATCGTGGCGAACTTAATAGAGTCAGTGTTAGGTACTCTGTATGATCCTGTAGCAGTGACCGTAGTAAATTAATTTTGCCAATTTTGCCGAAAACTTTCGGCACACGTTGGCGCCACTACTCGCTGCGTGCGCGCAACGTCCGCGCTGTATGCGAAAGTTTCATGCATACGTCAGTTCGCCTTTAGACATTTTACTCGTGCATTTAATGACAATGCGGCTTCGCGGCTCTTTGCTGGAGTCTAATATTCGACTTTTTCTTTTTCTAAAGCTTTAGGTGTCAATAAAATTACATTTTTTATCGAGAGGCATGGAAAAATGGCGAAAATGATATTCAGGACAAAAGGTCGTAAGACGTGAAAAAAAAATTGATAAAAAATTGTCGTTATCAGAAGAGCACGAGATTTTTTTTATTTTGAAGCGCCAGGAGAGGTGACGCCGCGTTTGAAAAAAAAAAATCGATCGTTATGTCTCGTTATTGTAAAATAAAAATGATTAATCTCTTCGACATGAAATTTCGCAATCAACTACGTTCGGGTTATTTTGTGTGGTTACTTTTTCATAAGATTCTCTACGCCCACGACACGGTTCGTTTGTACCAACCGAGAGTAGCTTCTTCATTTTTATTTTTCCATTTCTCTCTTCCTGAGCGAATATTCTGGGATACGGGTTGTGGGCGCGAGCTGCGAGGGATATTAATTCACATTCTTCTTCATTCTCCGTTTTTCCCCCCCAAGGAACTTGTTACTCGAACAGCAAGTGGGAGAGCGAAACAAAAGGGAGAAAAAAAAACGAAACGCGAGACGTGAAATGAACATAGACGAGATGAAAAGAAACTGTAGGGAATCTTCGACTGACGCCGCACTTCTCTGTGTTTGGCCCGAGGGGTGTTCTTTCTTCTCTTCTCGAAAATCCAGAAAATTCCTCTCAATGGTGTGTGTACCTCGTCTGCTCTGTTCCCGGTGAGTACACAACAATTCATCGTCATTTTTGTTTATACATCTCTTGCACGTTCTAGACATCTTCGGACATCCATACCCGGGCTATTCTGCTCGCTGTGCCTCGATATTCCCTTCTAGCATTGCGGAAAAGGTTCGCATATTTTCTGCATTTTTCCGACTTTCGTTCAGACGCAGTTTTTCAGCGTGTCCACATTGACGCGTGTATACATCGAGTCCAGCATTCAGCGATCAGTATATAAGGGAAGATGGGAAAAGAGGGGGCGGGAGGGGAGGGGAGGGAAGGTGGGGTGAAATGGGCGGTTTCACTAACTCCGGGATTTTTGTCGATATACACAAAATTTTCCCACAATTTGTCAACCAAAAAATCGATCCGCTCACGTCTTAAGGTTTTAAGGTTTAAAAAAATAGGCAACATGGGCTATCATCAAATTGCTTAAAAAAAAAAAAAATTGAAATTTTTTATAATTTACTATCGATAAATGACATGTAAACTTTTCTCGTATGGATTTGCCTGACCGTATTGGAGCGTTTCGTTGCTTAAGGGTGGAATAATATTTGTTCTCCAATGGTAAGTAGGAGGGAGATAAAGACAATAAGCAGCCTAACATCTCTTGAATCGTCATCATTCTGTTTGCCCGAACGTCTTCAGATTCTTCGCTCTATCGACGTTCAATCGATATTTCAATAAAGTCGTTATCTCGTGGAATCGAAATATTTTTTTGCAATTTTATTTTACCCTCCGATAGCCGAGGAGGTTTCGGAGAAAAGGAAGAAAAGAGGACAGCGAACTTTTTTCGACAAAACGATATCGGGGTTGAGTGACGAGGGGTTCGATTAACAACGTTGAATAAACCTCTAACATCGATTCATTGACTTTTCACTGCACGAAATAAATAAAATAGAATAAATGGGTACCGACGCTGGAAATTGAAAAAAAAGGATTTTAAAAGGAAAGAAAATGAATGGAAGTTCAAGCAAGAAGACGAATAGAACAGAAAAAAAAATGGTAAACCGTATTCTGGTTGGACGCAAGCTCTGTGATTGCTACATCGATCGCTATTGCGAATGAGGAAAAGGAAAGGTAAAGAGGGGATGAGGGATGCAGTGGCCCACGGCTAAGCGCGAGATAGGTGAAATCGGTGAATTCGTTAGAATCAAAGACGAGTGAAAGCGTAATGGACCCAAGGGATATGGGCGAACGGAACCGGAACGTAAAGTACGATCTCTTCTAAATGAGCAGAATCCGACGAAGCTCATCCGACGTTCGTAGACGATAGTCGATCTACCAGAGTTGCCGACACTTTGCCCCTTTGAGACGCATGAAAAATGTTCATTACTATGAATTCCCCGTGGCGATGTAGCCGGCAAGTTTTCAACACCGAACTGCCTGACTTCCACGGAATAGCATTCGCAGTTTCTATCTGGTCTACGAGTTTTCGCACGGTGCACCTGTTCCGTTTCTCTCGAATAATTCGCGAAACGAACCTCTCGCCTTTCGCTGATCGAACTTAAATTTCGATTTTAAACTATTTCACCGATGTCGAAAGTGCTGAGTCAGCTTAACCGTTTTCTGGGCGGAAGTAAGAGGGACGCTTAAAATCGGACCAAACTTCACCGGCTACATTCAGGGAATGTAAAATGAATACCTGCTACAGAAATATCACTTCGAAATCAATAGTATTTACACGGCAGCGTTACATTTTCATCCTGATGAAATAGGTTGGTTGAGGTTAATTTCTATAGCAGATTGCAAAACTATCACTGAATAGACGTCCTACAAAGACAGGAGGTGAAAAGATGGATTTCTGGAAGACATCAGTGGTCCGTTAACTTAGGCGCACTAATAATGGTCAAAAACCGGATGAAGCGTTATCTTCGTGCCATTTTCGTCGCGTTACAAATTGAAATCAAAACTAATCGATTATTCGTGATTCGGCTGTAGATGGAATGAAAAATCTTATCCCTGGCGACCTATAAGGAATTAATCATCAAGTCGTTTCTGTGCGTTTGAAGCATTCATCTTGAATTGCTTGGGTTCCGAAATGCGGAATTATTTAGTGGGAGATACTAACTCTACTGGAAATGCTTGAAGATCAATTCACGTATATACAGTATAAATAGTATATACTATGCGTCGTAGGACAACGATCGCTCTTGGATGATAATGACGGGGTGACGACGTACCGATGTTCCGGCCCGGTTAAGCTCGTCCAAGCGGCATCTATTATCATACCAAATTACCCGAAGTCCTCCTAAGCCTGCCGAGTTGCCAGGCCGAGATCTGATCCGCGACTTCCGACGTTCGCCGGAGAACCACGAGAACAGCATCAGCAGGGCCTACTGCTTGCTCAGCACGCTGAATTGCAGATAGATAGGGTAGCTTACGACCAACATAATATTTAGTGAAAGCTGTAGCGGGGAATCCCATTGAATAAGCATGTCTCGAATCCGTGGGTCAATCCTGCTGCCTTCTCAGTTTTGACGGTAATACCGCTATTCAGATGTAACACAACAGATTACAGTGTCCAAATGCCCATCAGATCTGCACTGCAGGATCAGTTAGGACTACGCAAGTTCCCGAATATGCGAAAGTTTGATTTCCGGTCGTGTGGATTGGGATGAGCCAATAGGACAAATGGGTTTAACAGAAGCGATCCGAAAGCAAAGTGCGTTACAGTTACGTCAGGATTCGGCAACGGAAACTTTAGTGACCTGATCAACTGAAACCTATTTACCTCATAGGCGTATTTATGCTATTTATCTGCACGTTGACATGTGTTAGGCACATATGTTCGTGGCACATGGGTAGAAGTATGGTGCAGGGTATACGTGTGACGAAGTATAACGCGGTGAGGAAAGCCAGTCGCCAGACATTGGATGCATAAAACATAACCGCATAATCGAGCCAAACGAACGCATAAGCGGCCAATCACGAAGGCCCCAGCTATATCCAGCCGTTACCGACGACATCGGGTCTGGCAAGCGTTCGACCCTACAAGCGCGCCTGTAGCCGTCGATGTGTTTGTGCATCGTTTTCGAACAACCCCTCTCCACCCCCGCCCCTTACTACCGCCAGCGCTTGCAATCAACCAATCCAGGCGATTGAGTGATTCGCGTACGTATGTACTATACTCGAATCAGTCTACGTATAGGTATTCAAATGTATCTGCGTGAATAGTCCTTCCTGTCATCACACCCGACTCGTCTGCTTTTGTAATAACCGATCAATCACGCGATTTTCTCGGATTTCATCCTCGCTCCCGCTACACAGGGCTTTAGAATGACGTATGGAATCCTGGGGTGGGTGAAAAAATGTGGGGAGATAACAGAAACTAGGAACCTGTGCACCAAAAACAGCGCTCTACATATGAGATAAACAAATTTGTATGTGTCCGCGTAAATGCATACACGTGTTAAATTAACTCAGAGAAAAATCAACATACACGATACATGGCCATAAATTTTGGTATTTATGTCGGATTTGATTCAGAACGGATCTCGTATGATCGTAGGTCATGGGAACATGTTTTCACTCGTCTCTAACTAGAAAAATCATTGATAGAATTAATTTAATCAACGATTTTTTGAAAGAGAGTCGATAAAATTATACAGCGGTGGTAAAAGTCAGTAAATTGATTGTCCTTGCCATAGAAAATGCCATAGCTTCGACAGAGAAGTGTTATAAGGGTTGGTGTTGAGAACATTTATTTCAGTGCAGATTCTCGCGGATATTTAAGCGGATCTGTGGCCACAATAGTATTTCAACAACGTGACAAAGGCTATCCGAATAACGATCCCTTCCTGCCGCTTCTCCTACGTTCGTGGGACTTCCCCCTCTCTCTACCATCCACCATTGATGACGAGTAATTAATAAAGCTTCTCCTTCAGGATAATCCAACGCCTCGACGCGTCGCCAGGTGTGCGTATAATTTATCATTCCCCGCTACCGATGGAACAGAACGTTGTAGTTTTCATATCTGTTGGCTCGGCGAAGGCACCCAACGCGTCGATTCTACGCCCTAGCAACCACCCCATCAAAAGCTGTCGGGCATTAAAGCAAAGAATAGGATTCACGACGATTCTATACGACGTTGGTGAGGGAACACAATGACTCAAGGGAAAGGATCATAACCGCCTGCTACACTTATTCTTGTTTCCATCGTAGAATTTCATTTCAATGTCACAGTGAAAAGTTAATAGATGTTTTCTCATATTAGACTAATGTTTTATGAGTAATCGAACCTTTTATCGGATCGAGCATAATACTGATTGTGATTACCTACATTCGAGAATTGTATTGCAATGATTGTTAAATTCTGACGATAAACTTCAACGATCTCAATGTGCAAATTCGACCTCCAAAGCGAAATGGTCTGTATCGAGTTTGACAATAACGGTTTGCGCAGCTGGATTTTCCAGAGGACAAATTGCCGACAGTGCTCCAAGTTTTTATGGTACTCTGCGCAGAGTACAGGTGCTGGAAGAAAAATCTTAGACTGTTTCCGTTGTAGAAGGATGGGAACGGAGGCGTCGACGGGTCCTACTGGCGCGGGGCATGAAATGAGAATCCAACGTGGCAAAAAAAAAGATAGCCCGGGCGAGAGATGATGTTGAGAAGAAACGGGAGAAGGAGTGTGCAGTAGAAAATGAATCCGAGACATCGCGAAACCGCACTCACTGAGGTCCACTCATGAATATGCATACAGGAATGGTGGGACCAACGCGGAACTTTGAAAGCAGTCAAAGTGCCGGTAGAGGGAGCCGGTTTTGTAGTGGGGCCAAGTAAATTCTGCAAAAGTGAGAAAAAGAGGGTAATAACGCGACCACCGCTACCGCGCAACGTCGAACGACCCGACACGACGCACGAATTTTTTACCTTTTATTTTTTTGCACTCTCTAAAGCTTCGTGCGAGTGTAACGAGCTCGCTAATAGTTATCACCGGGAAGCGGAGGAGGCGAGAGAGGAGGAGAGAGATTCCTAGCTTTTGTGAAACAATTATTCAAATTAGTTACGCGCATTTGTATTACGTATATTTCGATTATTATTTTACCTAAGATTTACAAAGCGCGAATAATTGAAAGCGTTAGCAATATTTTAACACGTATATTTATCGGTTCTCCAGTAACCAGAACATATGTATCATATCCAACAGAATTAAACATTTTACCGTAAATAAAAAATTTAATAATATGATAATTTATGATTTTTCAATTATTTTTCTAATATTGACAAAAATGAACGAGTTAATCCGAATGAAAATACGAGACGCAGCGTGGTCAGGTGGGCGATCGACAGCAGACATCCTTGAGGGATGCAGCAAGGGTTTAGAAGGGGAGAGATAGGTGAAGCAAATTATTCGTGAGTATATCATACCTTTGGTGTTTACAAAGTATGTTATACGACTCGAAAAATAGGCGCAATCTCGATGAGCTGACGTGGCAATTCCAGTTGCGGTATTCTCACTCAGCAACTCCCGAAACTGGCTGGTAATATTACCGAGCCGCTAGCTTACCGTAGTAGATATGTAGTAGGTAGGTCAGGTGGATAGGTAGGTTTCACCGGCGGCGCGACGACCACTTGACCCAGTCCCGGCCAACCCAGCCGCGCGTTATCGATTCAAAAAAGTAAGCGAGACCGAACGAGGCAAAGTGAAAGAGAGCATTGCAGATGGGGCAAGAGGCAGTCATAGAAACAGAGGAACCGTAAGCCTTAACGACGAAAAGAAAATTCGAAATTGAACACCTCAAATCCTTTTTCACCATAATTTTTCGCCGACCAAAAACCTTTTCGATTATTTCGGTTGTCCACGAATTTTTTCAAACGTGATAAGTGATGATTAATGCGGGTAAACATTGCCAATACATCGACGCGGAACATTTTATCAATAAGGACATTTTTGATGGATTGCTATTTTATTTTTTTGAAGTATTCATGACGGCGAAACTCTTAATGATTAGATATCTCCGTACAAATCTATACTTAATGTTAACTATTTTTGAAAGACATTCGCAACTCATTAAAGTATCGATGTGCCAAATTCCATCAAGTAATTTTTTGCCACTCTTAAAAATTTACGTTGCAATGAAAAACATTTTAATCGCAGTAAAACCCGCAATTCCTGTTTTTCTTCCCTACGGAAGTCGAGAATTGATAAGAAAACAAAGAGAATGTTTGAGTATTTATAGAAAAGAAACATCTGCACTTTCATTTATAGTTTTCTGTAAATAAAATTCTCAAAAAGTTTACATTTTTTCAGTATTCACAGCAGAATGACCTTTTAAAAAACTTATATTCAATGTGTTTCACAACTTTTCAACTTTGTAGGGACACTTCTTTGTAAAAATAAAAATGTTAAAATCGTATAATGAATCGCCAGTACTTCGAAAAACAAATTATGTTCACACACTGTGCCATTTTTGTAGAATCCGAAATAGGTATGTGCCTGAAAGGGTCCAAATGAAGTGGATAACTAGAGACGAAAACGCGTTCACTCGCTGCGTCGATTCAGTAGGGGGTGGTGGCTGCACCCGCAGAAGCCCCGAAACGTGTCGGGCGTTTCCAGCCGCAATGACGTTGCATCGACGCCTCTGACGTCATTGGCTCAGAGAGGGGTGCATCTGTGACGTCAAGAGGGCGCGAGCCGTGTTGGTGTTGGATAAGCTGGCTATCCTTATCCAGGTGAAACATCCCTTGACGGGTCAAGTTACTAAAGCGCCCCCGCGTTTCCCTTCCCACAGCCTATACCAGTTTCACATACGACCCCTCTTTGTAACTCGTACTTCAATCTTTCCTGACGTTTCTTGTCTATTGCAGCAACTATACAAGTGGGCACTGCGTCTTTCGCATAGCCTGCAGTGATTCGCGTTCCGGATAACGCGCTTTTCTTCTCTCACTCTTTGCGAGGTAACCGGCATAAGACAAACTGAACGCATTGCAGCTATTGGATTGTTTTATTCTAAATTAAATCACATCATCCCCCAGAAGGTGGCAATGGCAACTGGGCCTTCGACCTTGTAGCAATCCCAATGATTCTATATGTTCTTACATGTGCCCCAGATGTTTTTTTGCAATGCAATGAAGCTTGCAATGGCTTGAGGCGGAACAATCCCTGATCTCCTGGCAGCCCTGCAATAGAAGGCGCTCCACTTTGTATCGTTCCCCAGACAAATGCCCAAGTGGGGTTCGGCCGATGCTGATAGTCGGGCCAATATTGGCACAACACCGGGGCGCCGGCGTCGAAATGTAACCTCGGGCCAAGGCTGGCCGATGTGTTCTAGCCAACGCCGGTTTAGTGGCGATCGCCGAGCCTGGCCCAAGACTCACCCGACGTTACAATGCCGATGTTGATAATTCCTAATTTATATTTATTCAGTTTAATAATTCGAAAGTAATGTCTCATTTGTTTAAAAATTCAATGTGAACGTGATGTTCAATCAGCTTATTAACTTATAAAAAGTTGGTGTGTCACGACTAGATCGTCTCTCAAACGCTTCCACAGTGGACGGACTTGGTTGTGTCGAGGCATAAAAGGGCCGCAGCTCCAGATGATGCAAAGTCGGTCACAGCAACGCGCAGGGCTGCTTCCAATTTTATACTAAAAAGCGCCATGAAAAACAAGAATCTATCGTTTGTCAATCTTTCTACGTTAATTTTTAAGTTTTTAAGAAATTGAACTTTTATTTTGTTTTTCAAAACAAGTACTGCGACGCGACATGACACCACGACGCGACGTCGGTGTGTGCAATCAGTACTGGCCCTGCATCGGCTTCTGCTTACTAGTCAGACTTGGGCCGATGTTAGCATCCCCTGCGTATGCCGACGTTGGCCCAACATCCTTGGCCAGCATTGCGCCAGCGTCGGAGCGCTGGCAACCAAGCTTGGGCCTGAGCTGAGCCAATTGTCAAACCCCACTTGGGTGCTTACGTTGCCGAATCCCAAGCAATGGTCTAAATAACGAATGGTAGCGAACAGATCAGGGCACAAATTGACGGGGTACCAGCTTGTGGTGACAGAATGGACAATCAACAGCGGCAAGGCGAAAGAAATTTACCCCTCGCATTTCCGACAGTGTCGTTTGTCCAGAACCAACGGATAATGATACGAACAATCGACCAATACCATGTGCCCTACATTCCACTTGTGTCCCTATATTTCAGCTGTTCAAGGCTCGGACAAGCGTAGCTGCTATCACGGAACGGTGACCGCCATCAACAAGCACGGCGAAACATCGCTCACGAGATGCGGCCCTCTTCAGCAATGGCTCAGCACCTCGTTTGCCGTGTTTCGCTGAGGACCACCCGAAAGCGTGTACACCACTACTCCCCTGTGGAAGACACGCGTCGCAAATCTGATCGCCTTACTGCAGATTTGGCTTCCAGAAATCCCAGTGTGCATTTATAGTAACTCAGAGGAGCTTCACTGCGCGGAACCGGAGTGGCATGCCCGTGATTGAGCAGCCAGCCAACGCTTTCGCGTTCATAGCGTGATCCGGGTGTGGCGGTGGTGCCTCGATAGGTCTCTGCCGTTACGTACCAACGTATACCAGCCGGAAACGACCGGTACAACCCATCGAAGACCTGAGTTATGGCCAACATTTCCCGACGGGTGTCGACGGGGCTTACTCGCTCTTGCGCTTTCTCTGCTGCTTCACCTCTCTCGTGTTCCTGGCACCGAGCGTCGCCAGGTCTCTCTGGAAATCGGTGGAAATTACCCACTGGGGCAAACAGTACATTCCACTACGTACGGACGAGCGTAAGCTATGGCGCGCTTACACCATCCCTGGACGACTCCTTTATCCGCCAGTTAACGGTCGCCGGCCAAAAGATCGCTGGATTGACGCGCCCCGTCGATTTTGCCGTCGAATCTCCAAGGACATCGTCCGTACATCAATTTCCCGCAGGACTGTTCAACGGATTATTTAGCTTACGATCTCAAACTGAAGGATCATAAATTAAGATCACATAGCATCTTTTTCGATGAGGTCATTCCATATTCGTACTTTTACTAGTAGGGCAATCTGTAAGTGAGTTGCTTTATAGGAGTTTAACCGGTTCTCGTTATTTGGATGTCTGTGAAAGTATCTGCGAGTATATGCGACTCTATCTGTCAAAGGTCAGGCGTAGGTACTAATGATCGATACGTCGAGACCCGACCGTCTCCCGATTACAGTACGGAGTGCAACGAACCGTTCCACCAGCCGGTACGTTTGATCGGAATCACCAACGGGGTAATGTAACTTCAAACGTTCATCGCTCTACGTGGTCACACCAGCCGCAGATTATCAGGGGTGCATCGGCAGTGGATTTATAAACCAGCACCGGTGCGCCAACCATCAACGCCGCTGAATTCTCCACCCTTTCGCGCCTCTGCCATCATTTCGTCTACAGCCAAACGAACATGGGGTGCGATAGCCAGTCGACATGTATCCACGCCAGTGTACATATGATCGGGGCTGACGGAAGGTAGATGACTTATCGCCTGCAGGTACGTGTATATTCATCGATTATCGCACCGTACGATCTTCTCTTCGCGTATCGGATTCTGTTGCCTTCGTGTGTAGTCTATGGGAGTGCAGAATTATTCGCTAACGCCTCAGTGGCGGTATTTCACAAGCGAACT
The DNA here is from genome assembly GCA_964006125.1 of Cryptus viduatorius. Taxonomy (NCBI): domain Eukaryota; kingdom Metazoa; phylum Arthropoda; class Insecta; order Hymenoptera; family Ichneumonidae; genus Cryptus; species Cryptus viduatorius. The sequence goes on from OZ023220.1 coordinate 7,894,854, forward strand.
AAGTGAATGGATATGCATATCAATGCGAATATCGTTAAAATTGTTCGAAGTATAATCCAATCTTGAAAATCCTATGCATTCGATTGTGTAGAGGTATAATGATTCGAAATGCACACCTCGCAGAAATCGCGCAAATTCGTAGCTGTTTTTTAACGAATTATGACTATTCAACGTTCCGGAAGTAAGTAATAAGCGCGGACGAATTTAGCCGGGCGTAAGAGTCCGCGCGAGGGTAAGGGTGGTTTGCATGAGATAGGGGCGGGTTGACATAAAATAATAACGCGTATTTTCTCCAGTTTTACTCCGACTCACTGTCTCTCGTTACTGGTGATACGCGGTGGTTCGAGTCCGTATGTGTGTAGCATGGCGAGAGAAAAATCCTGGAAAACCGAGGTGAAATATACTATACATCTGTATATATTTATAGTGGACACGGCAATGCTGCCGTTGACCACACCCCAGCATTGTTTTCCGCACCGAAACGGCGCAGAACCCCTGCGGCGGTTCATGCTGTAACCAATAATCGAAGCCTTATATTTGTATAAATCCTCAGGCAGAGTAATTTACATAGTTCGGTGCGGAAGAACCCTTAAATATACTTTTTCCGAAATGACCAACGAACTGAGGTGCAAAAAAGAACGCTACTGAACCGATAAGCTTGAAAGGCTTAGTTACACCAACAGAGATAAGAAATGTTGAGCCTTTTTAGGGAGGAATGCAGATAGCGCTTTTACTTCGATGAAACTTTGGGGTCGACTTTCTGGCAATGAAAAATGGCACAATGGCAAGTATTTTTGGCATAGGAAATTCCAAAATCCGAAAGTGTTGATCATTTGTTGATGATTTGGAACTTTTTATTCCCGGAAACCTGTGAAAAGTTGAATATAAAGAAAGGGTTTGGCGCAACTAACTCGGTTGTCAGGAAGAATGATTTTTAGGGGAATTCGATTGCACCATAAAACTAGTTACGTCGATGTTAGATGTTCTGCATAGTGACGAGAATTGCGATTAATCGAAAAAAAAAAAAAATTGTAGAGATGTTAATTTCCCTACAGCCGCGAATGAGAGCAGTAGTAACGGTCCGTGCTTTGTCAGACGTTGTACGAGTAGTGAAATTCCCGCGTGTTCAGCCCGATATTCCCGTTCTCACGTTTCTATCCGCGATCGTACCTTGTCAGCGACCGTAACAAGCGAAGCCCGCCATCGAGATTACGTGAGCCGACTGACTGGTCAACCGGCTGTTGGCTCGGAAACCTCGCATTTCGACTCCTCTTCTGTACTGCCATTTGCGCGTCGACAACCCTCGAGCTTCGTGTCGTTGAACAATTATTAATTATCACAAAACAATTCTCTGACGATTCCGCTCGCATTATTCCATCCCATGGGTTATTAGATAGTAATAATAGGAATAGTTGTCGAAGAGTGCGCAAATCTTGCAATAATGATAACATTGATATTTATCATAATTTTCATTAAGAGAGTTATGAGTCAATAATATAGCGATTTTCGACAATTTCTTATGGTTTTTTAATTGCCAGTGTTTAAAAATGAAGGAAGCAACGTACCAAATTCATTTCCTATTCCTCATCATATTTTTTTTTCGTAATTATCGTGACCCAAAGTGTATTTTTACGTATATACGAATCATGTACATAGGAGGTAAATTCTCGTTCCTCGGAAGCTCAAAGCTCGTCGACGAGGTGTTTGCAAGCTCTCCCATCGTACGGTCGAGCTTCCTCATCGGCTAGCCAGCGCGCAGTGTACCGTCCGTGCATACCTCATACCACCGAAACCAATCCTCACACAGGCGGAGTGTTAGAGGATTACAATGTTTGCTTGCGACTGTGTAAACACCGCGCAGTGGGCTCTCCTCTCCCCGCTCAGGAGCAACGAATACACAAACACGGATTCGTCGGAAAGCTCGAGAAAGAAAGAGGAGCACCGAGGATGGGAAACACGGGGAATAGCGAAGGTGAAAAGCGGGCTGCGAACACCGAACACGGTGCACGCTTGCGAAATATACGCGGGTGCATCGTATAGTGCTTCGCAAAAGAAACTTCGCTACCTGACGACAACGGTCCTGTCTCGGCGATAAGGCAAAAAAACTAAAAAAAGCCGTCGGATTCGTGGATTCATTCGCTTCTGTAGCGGCGGAAAAAGAAGAAACGCAGAGCAGAAATAAAGAAAAAAAATATTTGACGATACTGGCGTTGCCGGGACTTCTTATAAAAAAATTTCGAACCGTTTTACGTAACTCACGCAAAAAAAAGCAATATGAAAATACAAGTATTTTAAAATACCTAACAGAGTTTTCTTGTACTAAAAATAAAATTTAATATAAAAATTTAAGCATTTTAAAATACCTAACAGATACGGAGATCGTATGTCGCATTTGTGAGAGAAAAGGCGGTATACAAAATCCATGAGGCACCAGCGTCGCGTATCTCCCGCATTGCCGAGATGACAAAATGTTTGAAATATCGGCCCGACTAATGCATATTCCCTGTACATTCGACTTCAAAGTCGTTTTCGTAGTCCCAACACAACTACTATTTTCCGCGTCCCACCGACGCGACTCGTCGGCCCCGCCGCAGCCCGCAAAGTTAGTGTGACTATCTCAGGGGGAGCGACGATGCTGGTCGACGGTCGATGGATGGTTCCCGAGTAAAAAAAAAAAAAAAAGAGAAAACAGAGAGGAAATAGTGAAAACGGCAGTGAATTGGATGGAGAATTTCGTTACCAAGAGGAAAATTTATATATATTATTTTATTAAGTCCATCAACGTTTTTCTCTGCAAGAATCTGTGGTGTATTATGAAAACTTTTCATCGACTGCTGCCGGTACACAATCAGCTAAAGTTTTTAATAACAAAGAACATTCCGGTACTTGAGAGCTTTTCTCAGCGAAAATCAACGCGCAAAGACAACTGAGAAGTTATACGAGAATTCATATAGAAAACATTATTCTCATCGTTAATTAAGAAATAAATAAATTCAGAATCACTCTGACGTCGGTTGGTCATCTGGCAGGGGTTGTAGAAGTTAGACGACGCTTGGGGGGGGGGTAACGATTACGAGGTTTAACGAGTTTCTCTTTGTCGGCTGTTCTGGACGCTGTGTTACGGGATGGTAGATGTTCCGTTGCAAGGGATTGGGTGCTTTGAGCTTTGGGTATTTATTCTCATCAGGCTGCAGGGTAGACAACTACTTTGCGAAGTCAGCAACCCCCGTGTCCGAGCGCCACAGCAGATCTGTGGATGGTGTACAGTAAGGGACGCGAGGAAAGTTAGGGAAGGGGTAAAGGCAACGCCAGAGCCACTGACCGAAGGGGATGGTGCATTGCTGTCCTGACTAGCGTGTTGTAGCGTTGTTCGCCGCTGTACAAGGACAGCTGAGAAAATAAACGATGGCGGGAGTGTGTTACGCGTGAGTAATGCAGAGTTAAGCTCTCCTGTATGGGCAAAGAGCGTTACGAAATCGCATGAAATCCATGAATTCTTTGCCATTTCTGTGATTCGAACAAAAGCTAAAATGTTCCAGTCAAATGCTGAAAAATCCCATCAAGTCGATTCTAAACACCATCAACGATCGATTCTTCATATTCCTCTTTTATCGAATGCACGGGAATGGAAAATACCGTAAATTTAAAACGAAGCAAAATTGAATACATTTTTTAAACGTACTTCGCGTCGAGACTGTTAACCGATTTTTTTTTTTTTTTTTTTTTCGCTGTATTACTCGTATATACTCAACCAGTTCAAGGGACCCAAGAACCAAACTAGGAAGTGAGGCAGGAGAGAAAGAAAATAGAATATCTAGTGTTTGAAACGGAGTCTTGACAGTCGACTCCTAGTCTCCAGACCCTCGGTAACCCCGGCGCAAGTAGTATACAAATTCAAGAGGCAATCCCATTTGCTACATCCACCACCGCTCGCGCTCCCTTTCGACCTTCTTCTTTACTGAAGACCAGTAAAGCAAACAAGCAACCAGCAACCGGCATGCAACTTCCCTGTTGGCTCTCCTAGCTTTTCGCTGGAAAATTCTTTAAGTATTCACCGACCTTTCACCTTGCCTGTTTCTATTACTCCGCGCGCATTCGCAACAGCGGATAGGCTACCCCGTGGTTGTTACCAAGATGAAAAGCACTCTGACGTTGGTTACTGTTTAGATTAGAGCGAAAGAAAAAGTGGGGTAACGGGTTGCCGTCGCGTCGGTTGAGGAAACTTATTCGAGGCGGCAAAATGAAGCGATATGCAGATTTTTGATAACTCGGTCACCGAACAATTTCACACGACAATTACAATCTTTTCTCGAGACTGTTTACGGTTAATTCTATTTATAGTTTATTCATATACGCATTATAAATTCAATAATTGGAGTATCAAATGCAGAGCGATTTTTCAATATTTCATTCTGATTTCATGAAGCAAATATGACCGCAGGGCGCAGGTAAATAAGAACACATTTCGAAATAATTCAACCATTCAGCCATTTTTCCTATTTAAATCCGAATGAGTCGGATTATTAAAACGGATCGACGTTTTCACGCGAAACTCGGAAATTTGTATTCTATAGAGATTTACACAGTTATGGAAAAGTCGCATTAAATAATAATAATAATAATAGGTCTCTTTCAATTGAAAAATAGGATTTTGTTTGAAATAAATATCCGTTATATATTCAGAATTAAAATCTGGCTGCGGTTTTCCAATTTAAACAAAACAGATAAAAAAAATTGTGTGAAGTAAGTCGGCTGCGGACGCTGCATATCGTATTGAAAAATTCGTTCGATGAAAAAAAAATTTTATCATAATACGATTTTTTTGTTTTTTTTTTTCAAAGAACCTTTTCAAGCCGACTAAAAATATACCATTTTCGTCTTTCATGATAAGCACGTGATGTACCAGAATTTCGTTGCGGTCGGAAATGTGTTAATCTCGGTTCTTTTCAATGAAGTAGCTGTGCGTTGCAATGTACCTGCCACCGTGAACGGCATGGGTTTAGTTAACGGGGGGTTGTTCTGGCAGCGTAGCGTGGAGCACGAGATGAGGGAAGATGCAGATAGGGAGTAAGAGAAGTAGACAGTAAAGCACGAGAGGAAGCGCGACGGAGGACCGAGTAGAGCATTGCGACGCTCGTAGTAGTACCGTAACTTTTCGGGGGAGTTCCTTCGGGAGCCCCTTGATGGTGTAACGCCTGTAATAATTATGATATTCCGCCACGGGGTGGCTTTCACCCGTCCTCTCCTTCTCCTCCACCGACGGCCTCGACGGCCCCGGGGGGTTGGGGCGCGGCCGTGTTTGCTCTATCGACCGCCGAGAATGCACGAGGCACGCCGACCTCGGCCGACACGAAAGCTGGCGAGAGTTGGACAAAGCAGAATGCTTTAGCAGCAACTATCGGTGCGCAGAGAGAGAGCGAGAGAGCGAGAGAGAGAGAGAGAAAGAAAGAGCAGAGCAATGCTGCGAGCTTCCAAATAGCGTATTTCTATTCACTATGCTATACGATAAACGATACCTTTATTGGCGTGTTTCAAATCCTGCCAATCAATAAATACTAAAATAGTGCAGTGTTTTTCGTTTCAGCGTGATTCGTACACCGAAAAAAAATTGAGAGCAAAATCGGTGATGACGTTGAACACGCGTCTTTCTTTGCGTCAATGGAAATTCATCGTTTCAATGAAAATTTAATTGAGTCAACAATCTTTAGTTGTTTCTACCCTTTAGGTGAGGTTACGGTTGATTCTGGATCGGTACGGGCGGTCCAAATGCGCGAAATGGTTGGTTTAAGTTCATCGTGAGTTTCGCGGGGTGCAATCTCACCAAGAGGTTCAGCCAACTGCATTCCGTTCGCTCTATTAAATCGTCATTAAGGCGACAAAGTTTTGTCGGCTCTAAGAAGATGCATGTTGGTCGGTTTTTCTCATTTTTCAAGTTCGCCATGACCTTTGCAGTATGTTTACCAACTGCAAAAGTCAATCTCCCACCGAGAGATTGAACAGGAAAACTTTCTGATGATCGCTATCCTATAGAATGGAAGACCGGGGCTAATTGAAACGCTGGACCATTCGGCGCGCACACTGTTAAAAATCGCGAACTGTGTCGTTTTTTTTTTTTTTTTTTTTTTTTATTTTCCAGTTTACTGCGTCTATGCTGTTTGCTGATTCGCTACATGTTGCAAATAGTCCCGGTCGCACCTAAACCGATACCTCTAGGATTCGAATTCGATATTTTGGTCTCGTCAGCAGCGCGGGGAGCTTCTGACTGTGCATTTCAGCCCCAATTCTGTTGCGTCAATATTCTAATGCAGGCATTGCGAATGTACCTATTACCGTCTAACGCACATGCAAATCCGACCGCAATCCGAAAATCAGAAATTTGCGTAAATGGAGCAGAAGAAGAAAACGGGACAAGAATCGAGTAAAAGTTCCGATTGTAACTCATCCGTTGTATCTTGTCGTACGTAACCGGAGCACACAAGAAGTATGCGCGGTGGCAGCAATGGTACTATGCAAGACTCGAAGAAAACTGGAACAAGTCAGTAACTATAGGGGGGAAGCCCCACAGAAGCGGTCGTGAGAGCTTTACTCTTGCGCTTCATGTTTAACCACGTAATAGGGTTGTTTGTCGAGTTCAGTCTGAGACGCCATGGGTTCGCGAAGAGCACGTAGTAATTATTCAAAGGTGTCATTAGGTGTGCGGAGCGTTGGGAGATGCTGAGTATTCGATGGGAATAAATGGTGGAACTGATAGATAGTGTTCGTTTCTAATAATGAGCAAACGTTACCATAAATTACGAAAAATAATTAGCATGAAAAACGTTTTTTTTCATAGCAGATTTTTTTTTTTTTAATAGAGTTATTAAATGACCTTTTCCTAGAAGATAGATAAAAGAAATCCGCAAATACCTGAGAAATGTGGCGAAATTTTTTTAGACAATGTATTTTTCAATCTATTTTAATTTCCCCACGTGTTCCAAATCCAACCATCTGCCCTATATTTCTATAGCACGGAAAATATATATGCCCATTCGCACTGGAAACTGAGAGAGGTGTCAGAGAGAGCATTGCAGGTGGAGCATTTTAAGCCGAGCTTTCGACATGCCACTCGGAAAAGTCCGAGAAAATTCGACGCCGAGTTCCCTCGAACTCCGCTCTCGAAGGAGCCAAGAGAAGGTTCCATCTCATCAGCCATTAAACAAAGCAGTAGCCGGGACAAAGGAGCGTCTGCATTGTCGAGGGGGTGCTGGCTGACGCTCAGAAGCGTAAGAGCTCCAACAGCAGCAACACTGGCAGTACTATCCTACCCACGGCACGGTTGCACCCTACTCGCGCACGAGACGAGAGGTGTTTCTGATTAATCTCCGTGGACCGAGCATCTCGCTATCCCGTTCTTCTTTCGTCTACTCTTCGCACCCTTTTCCCGTTCCAGCGCCAACGTACTTCTGCCTTTCAAATATAACTTCAAAAATGCAAACGTCGCACGCTCCGTCGCCATTCACGCTTCTTTTTTTTTTCTCTTGTCTTTATCGTTACCGAGGTTGACTGCACGACAAAATCCTAGCTGCGTCTCGTCTGCTGCACTTCACACGTAAGCCTGAACTTCTTTCGTTCGCTCTTCATTGGTCGCTGATTGAAAACAAGAGTACCTCGTGCTCTCCTTTGAGGTGAAAGACCGCCCTCAACGCTCGCAGAGTTGAAAGAGAAACAATCGCGATTGATATCTCCGGAAGGGGATGAATCGTTAAAATCGCTCGATCTTGTCGGCCTCGTTGTTGAAGAGCGATCGGAACTGACCCTTCTATCATTTTTATTCCCAAATGATCAGATCGTTTTAATCTTCATTCAACAAAAGTGGATTTCAAAATGATTTTTAAATATCATAGAAATTTTCCAAGAACTTTCCTCCACCCGGAATTGGAATGTGTTCATTACTTTGCAGAAGTGTATTTGAACGACGACGAGGAATATTTCATCCGCCATTAAGAAAAATCTCTGGATCTTTGACGCACAAAGAACGGAGAATCAAGAGGGTGGAAGAGGCAAAAGGAGGGAAGAAATATGCCAGAGTGCGCGTCGAGAAAGAAGAAAGGAAAAGGGGATAGCCGGGAGGCATCTGCCTTTTAAAAAGTCAGTGGATTCCTATATGTATAGCGTTTGTATAGCGTTATACGTAACCACTTGATATGGCAAGGGATGCTGGGGTCATATGCAACATTTTTATCACGATTTATTACCGCACGGAGAAACTACCTTTGAATCAATTGAATTCATTTCTTTTTGCCGATTTTTAGCTCGAATCTTTGGACCTCAATGCCATATTACATTTTACGATCCTATGTCATAACGCCCCGGTCTCCATCGCTGTTCTTTCGCTCACGTGATCGCTTGCCAACGAACGCGCCTTTGCATGTGTACTTCGGTACAGCAAAGAGTAAAGTACCCACCTTTTCCCCCCACATACACACTACGCGAAGACCAGCAGCTCCACACACAATGCAAGTCTTCATCACAGCCAGACTACGTAGAGTGCTTGCTGAACTAGCACCCGCCGTGAGACCCTTAGCACTGTCGCTACGCGTCCCCTTAGGCAAAATGCACTTGAGTCTCGTGAACAAGTACCAGGAGCAGTTTTTTGAACGCTATAAACGTTTCGTAACCATAGTCCACTGAGACTTTGTCGCATTTGGCGTACGAGTTTTCATTTTTGACTCCACTTCCGTTTCCAAAAATTTGTCGCAATGTGGAATGTTCCTTAACATAGATTTCATTTTTTACCATATGATATCCTACGCCGCGCAAAAAAAAATGATCTCTAAAATTAGACTTTTGCCGCATAAACGTCCTTCGAAATAGTTCTCTTCTTACTTTTTCGTGAATTAATAGTAATATTTATGCATTCTATGTTTTTAAAGTATTTTTAAAGTTAATGTTAATCAAGAAAAATGAAATTCTGATGAAAGAAACCCACAACAACCCAAGAAAATGAAGTTAGAGGTGACCGGGGCGAGTTGAAACATACATATAGTTAAAAAAAAAAAAGAGTATTCCACGCAGCAAATGTTGGGCACTCTGTTCAATTGAAGTCTACACTATGCTAAGTGATCCCTTAGAACGCTATACTTACTGTGTGAAATTACCGATGTTTTTTTTACAGCCTGTGTTTCGACTAACCCCGGTCTCCCGTTCATGTTGTAAGAAAAACTGTTTCAGTAAGCCAACAAATGACGGAATAACGCGTTCCGTCATCCTCGCACCTGTTTGTGGTGTTATGCATAAACAATGTGTAAACTGCTCAAAGCATATGCGAAGTAGAGTACAGTGCAGGTGCATAGGGGTTACAAGCTTAGTGGCTTTTCCTTCGGTGCGGCGGCAAAATAATCTTCTTCCATACCCTAGTAATTTACTAGATTCCAATCCCTTATCCACGTCACCCCTCATGTTGTACGCTATTATTCCCACGATGCGTGGTATCGCGAGCTCGTTGGTTAACGACCATGCAACGCTCGCACGAACGTTCATGTTCGACCGGCTTCTACTCTCGGTAATCCTTTCAACCCTCCCGTGTTTTCGCGCAAAACATATTGCTCTTTAAATTATTGTCATATTAATAATGCACTGATTTTTTAACCTTCCTAAGTTCAACAATTAGTTGCACGGAAGAGAGAAGAAGTCATTTCAATCAAATGCAGTAGGCATATTGGCTGTTGAGAGAAAACCGGGGCTAATCGCAACGCGGAGTAAATCGAAAACATGGTGTAAAAAATGAATTTCCTGCAGGGTAATATGGCACTCTAGGGAATTAGTGACCGTACTATGGACTCTAATTCCTCAGGACGCCATATTCACCGGGTGAAACCTCCGATTTTTCGCTCTGTGGCTCCGACTCACCCCGGTTTCCAATACACAATATGATTTTTTGAGGTTAGGTCATCACAGAAACGTGTGAGAATTTAATAAGAAATTAAAAAATGGGGCAGAATTCTTCGAAGTTATCGAACAAGTGCCGGACGTTCAACAGAGAATGACGTATGAATGGATGTTTCGTCAAAAGGGAAAAAGAATAAAGAAAAATAATGAAAAATAATGAAAAGGAGGAAAGGGAGAAAAGCACGAGTTGGAATGCGCACATTTTCGCTCATCGACTTTATTGAACTTATTAGCCGATAGATTGAGCCACAAAGGCGCTATTGTTTTCTCCCCAGGGTACTTTTTATCTCGTATTCTTGTCCCTCAATTTATTTCTTTTCTGCATAGCTCTGCGTCCTTTATTTTTCTTTCTTTCATCCGTACCTTGCTCACCATTCCTTTGTCTCGGCTCGATCACCCGGCTCTTTCTCTTTCTGTTACCCGGCAATTTTCTCCGCGAGGATTTTGCCTCACATCTTTCCTCCCCTTTCGTTTGCTACTGCTCTCGGCCGGCTCACCGCTCTTTTTTCAAAGCATACTTTAAATCGAAAATAATATCGTAAAGAAAGCAACTACTGTAATCTCTGCAAACTCTGGAGAAAAGAGCAACGCGACCTTCCCTCAGATATATTCAACGCTCCATCACCAACACGGGATATTTTACTAGTTTATGTTTTCGAGAATGCAATTGACGACTATATCCAATACATATCGCCCATCCTGGCAAACTGCCATATTTTGCTTGCACGGTGTTCACATATTGCTCCGCCCCCTCCCCCTCCCCCTCCCCCTAAATGTCCCTATATTTTCCAAAACTTCCGTCGCCATTAGATCGTAGAAAACATTTTTGAAAATTTGATCAATTGCAGATTTGCAAATTAGATAGAGGAGACCGGAGGCAAAATGGACGACCGAGACAAGACGGGGCAAAATGGGTTATTCCAAAATTTAAATAAATATCGAGTCACGAAGCAAAGTAACTTGAATTTGTTTCAGAATTTGATATTTCTTTAAATTTAAGTTTTAAGTTGATAGCTCAGGAAGCCTCAATGATGAAATTTCCCTATTTTAAGAGGAGTTCCATTTTGCCCCTGGAATATATTTTTATTTCGTGAAAACCCGAAATATATGTTGAGAATGCAATTTTCCCGAATAAACAGCCAATTCATGTCTCCGAAATGACGAAAACGGCCGATACTTCTTAGCCGGTCCGTTTTACCCCATTCTTCCCTATATCAAAAGTTTCACAGTATTTCGAAGCAAACAAGTCCATAAGAGAAAATAAGCTGTCGAAGCTTGTGGTTAGTTCGCAGTTCGATTGGAAATTCTTTCATTCCGTTATCAAACCGGACGGTATGATATCGGATTCAACAAGAGCTATTCGTTCTGTAACCGTTCGACGCTGCTTCTCGAAGACTCGCCCGAAGTACAGTCAGTCACTCAAACCCGTTTTTCTCGCAGGAAGTTTTTTGTATTATTCTTTCCCATTGTCTTGGTCGCTCCTGGGAAATGAAATCACAGGCCACCGCCGAAGCCGCGTCGGAGAAGGCAGACTGCAGTGACGCCGACCCCGGTGTTACTGGATACCGGAAGTGGCCTCTACCGCGAACAATATTGCATCGCGACGAGGGAGAGAGCTAAGAAAGCTACTAGAGGGGACGCGGTACGAGACTACGGGCACTAGAGGTGCGCTATATCTAAAGTATAACTGAAAACTGTTATGTGAGTAGGATGCAGAAAGGAAATCCGACAGAGCGAAAAAAAGCTCATTTTTCACCCTTCCCCCTTTGCGAATGACAACGTGAAATGCGAGAAAATAAAAGTGAAGTGAGCCAATGCATAAGGACAAAGTGTATACCTATAAATATATGCTATGCATAAACCGCATGCCGATGCAGCAAGTATACGCGCGGTATATAGATTTGTCCCGCAGAGTATCAAAGGTAGCGGTATATGCGGCACATAGGAGAGCGCAAGAACGGGGCCGCAGATTCGTACAGCATAACCGCGTATACGCATGAATACCCGTGCACTTGCGCCTACTATGGGTATACTACATTCATACCCGTACGTAAGCTTGCTTGCCGTGGCTCTTCCTGGTTGCCAGTAGCATTAGATAGAAGCGCGGCAAGTGAGCTCCTGCATTTCTCCCTATCCGGCATGCTTGTCTATAGACTCGTGTCAGAGCTGAATGCATTGAATTTCGCACTTGAGTCTCGCACCCTTATGTACAATATAGTGCACTGAGTGGCCGTCACAGTCAGTCACGGCGCGCTACAGATGCTTGCAACTTAAGCTTTGACACGAGGATTTGCTGCAAAGATTTTCGTATGTAACAGAAGCGAATCTGGCATCGTTATTTCAATTGTTCCAAAGCTAAAGTGAGGCACTGGAGTGTTACCAACTTTCAAATTTATTGTATACAAGTTTAATTTTACTTTTTATCCAAATTGGACGTAACGTTGATGACATTGTGGGACGTGATTTTCGTAATATGTGCATTAAACCATTTCTGCGCGATCCACAGCTGGGAGGATCGGTTTGCGCAAATACCTTTGGTGATTGTAAAAAAAAGGGTTTCAGCCTATAGAACGATCAACAGCGGCCGCCCTGGCAGGTCTCCGGGCGATATAGGGTCGAAGCACTTAGCGCTAGAAGAGCCTCCGGCGTGCGGAGAAATGCAATATGTGCATCTGAGAGGCGTGCCGGGCATACGCGAGCGTTCATATACCCAACGAACGCTATCTGTCTACCCTGACAATGACATCGAATTCTCACCGCCGTCGGCGCAGCAACAAACGTCTACCCCTTTTGCGATTCTCCTCCGTCATCGTTCTACATCGCTCTGCCTCTCTTGCCTCTTCTCCCTCATTCTCAACAATTCGCGCCTTCATAATTTCTAAAAAACTCGACTCTGCCGCGAAGTTATTTTTGCAAAGGCGCCAAACAACATACTGTTTCTTCGCGGGTGTCGAGACAGCGGGGCGACAATTTTGTCCCCAACAAGTTGCAGCTGCAGCTACGTTAATTTTCACCGCTCGGCAATATAAAGCGTCCGCAGGAGGAACTTTTTAAAAAATTCCGAAAAAGAGGGAAAAAAATCGTAAGGAAAATTGGGGTGAATGAGCCGCCGGGACAAAATAGGACAGTCGCGCAATTCAAACTTTAGGGCAAAATGGATCAACCCGAAAATCCATGAAATAAAAAAAAAACTTCGTTTTTCAAGTTTCATTATTGATGCTGCAGATCACTGATTACTTAAAAAGATCGGAAACAATGTGTTTTTGAATTCTATGGAACATTTAATCTTTGTGTTACGATTTTTTACGGCCATTTTGCCCCACTGTTCTCTATAAATTAAGTTGCTTTACGTATTTGAAGAATATAATTATGATACCATTTAATGAATAGACGACGATGTAGTGCATTACATTTTCGTCTATAATTTTGCAACGATGTTGTCATTTCAAATTGTGTGCTACCAATCACGATGAATATGTGATACCAGAGATTGTGAGACGAGAGTATATGGTCCATAGTAAAGTATGTCCTCTCAATACACACTTTTCTATATCTCGTCGAGCGAGCATCCCATTGCTCTCCAGAAGAATAAGGAAGGGGGGAGGGGGAGGGGGAGACTGTATTTTTATGAAACAGCGATGTTTCTACACGCCCCCTAGCAGAGGGAAAATACGACCAGGATATCCTCCGGCAGGCGAACGAGGAGTTCGCGAGGCAGCTTCCTCGTCGCCTCGTTGCGGACGATCGATGGCTCTATTGCGCACACCCGGCTCTCACAATACCCCCGGCGCGACTTTAATATATCGGCGATATGACCGACTGACGGAGGACCCACAGTGTGCGGATACTGTCGCGGGGCAAGAAGAAAAGCGAAGTTATATATCCGCTATAGTTTAGTTTTAGTTCCACTAGTTTATCGTAGCCAACAAAACGAGCGTCGAAGTGATAATGAAACAAAAGCGAAACAAGAAACAAATTAAGATTGAGCGAAAGGGCAACCGGGAAACGGTGTGAAACACCGAAATAGAGAAATTGCCCTCAAAAAAGAACTCAGTCTTCCCGTTTTTTTTTTTTTTTTTTTTTTTTATTTTGCCCAATCTTCTTCTTCGAAAAAGTTTCCAACTCAATCAATAAAAAAATAGATATATATATATAAATAAGTGAGAAACTTTTTCTTATACCGGGACGTTTAATCTCCGACTTCGTTGGCCAACGAAGTCGACGATTCTTTTCCCACCTCGCTTTTGAACTCATCAACGCCTCGTCATTCTTATTAACTTGAATAAATCCTTTTTTTTATTTTAGTTGCATCGATCTCACTGGATAGAGTGCAACGGAGAAAAAATACGAGTTACCTTTTCGGCAGACATATCGTTATTTTTTCTATGAACATTGTGTTGTCTGTGTTGAACTATTTTTTTCGTAAGATCTCAATAAATGTTTCTTTCAGTAAAAAAAAATTATTACCTCTTATAGTTTTTGAAAAAAAAAAAAAAAAAATTGATCATAAAATATTTGACTCGGTTTTCGAATAAACACGATTCACTATTTTAATGGCCGAATATTCAAATTGAGAATTGTTCCGATTACCGACGAAATATCGGAAGTCCAAAAATTATGGATTTACGAAAACAAAGTTGAAATATCATTGTCTACTGTTGAAAAATATTGTCGGGATAGCGTGGCAGGTGGCGGAAAAAAACAGTTCGGAATTATTCCACGTCGACATCTTCGTACGCGAACACACCGACGATCTGGCAAAATTCACTCGACTCATTTGCATAAAGCGATTTTCCCGGGAAATTCCGTCTGCTCTTTCTCTATCTCTCTGCGACGAACGAGCAAACTGTTCATCTACTTACACGGGAAGAATATACCGGCATTGCAGACTTGATTTCAATTAATCCGATGCAACAGCCGTCACGTTATTTCTGGTGTATTGCCGGTGTGCACAACCTCTCAACCCGTAATGTGTCTATACCCGTTGCAATCGAGCTGTGCATTGGTTGCACTGATGACGTCCGTATTCAACATGCAAAGCTGCTTCGAGACTGAATAACGCGGAGTTTCTGGATTAATTCACAGCGGAGAAGCAAATGCGAACAAGTTGAAACGAAAACAATGCGATAAAATTGATCTGAAGGACTCTCGAGAATGAGCATCGCGAGCCGACCCCTCATCATTGGTCGGTCTTCATCAGGGTCTGTGCAAATTATAAGCGAATTATGGGATTCCGAAGAAAATGATTTTGGTTTGCATACTAACTATACGCTATTAAAGGTTTATTAGTCGCTATTAGTCGATTTCGCTGAACTATGACGATATTCGCCATTAAATCGATGTTTTTTCAGCCAAAACAAAAATCTAAAAATAATTATATTATGTCGAAAAAACTTTGAAGAATTTATCTGCCGGTCGAAAAAAAAAAGTTTATAAACCGATTTAGGTGCTTGAAAATCGGGTTTCGGTGTTTAGACTGACAAAAAAAATAGACTATTTTTCACGAACTATTGCGTTGTTGTTAAGCAGAAAGTCTTCAGCACTTTCTTTTTCTTTTTTTTCATCGCGCTATCCATTTTCTCTCGATTTCTCGGTTTTTTTGAGTGGAAAAAATCATCTAAGTCAGGAAAAAAATATATAGAAGATAAAATAAAGAGCATTTCTTTTTGTTTTTTTGTTTTTTTGTCGCCGATCATTTTAAAACCGCTTCGGTGAATTTCTCGACGACTAAGTAACGTATATCGCACAGTACAATGCGCTGTTACCTAACATTCAAAAGCTCCTGCATTTGAGGTTAAAAGTGGAATGGTGCATTATAGATAAGACAGGATGAATGGGTACCCGTAGAAGCCTGCGATGAAACCAAAGATAGAAAAACGGAAGTGCAAGAGAGCGGAGGAGGAAAAGAGGAGAAATTCAAGATAGCAGCTTTATTCATCCACCCCGAAGGATTGCAAGGGCGCATCCTAGCTATCGGTCGTCGTGGAGTCGTTGCCGATTTTCGCGTCGCCTCGAGGAACTGCACTCCGGTAGCCCGGCGCAGTGTGGTGATCCCGCGGCAACGTTCAACGCGCCAGTCTGCTACCGCTGTCGCTTTCACACTGCGGTTGAAACGTGTTAAACCGATCGGAAAAATATTTATTCGATCCTATTGAAAACGACATTTTCCGGCGGACACAGTTTGAAACCCTTTGCGCATTCCGAGAGAAACTATCGACGAGACGAATGCGTTTTTAAGAATGTGAATAATATAATCAAATTGGTGTTCGTATACGATCGACAGATAATGCATTTTTTGAATTTCGGATTTTGTCGCAATGATCAACGGTAATATCAATTAAGCTTCACATCCGACTTGTTAATATTTAACAGTGCACTTTGCATTTCGGGTGCAAAAATGCGAAGCAAATATTATTCATAAATTCATAAATTATTGAGAAAATAAAAAAAAATTATTAAAAATATTAATATTAAAATTAAAAAAAATGTATTTTGAATTTATTAATGATATTAATAATGAAACATTAATATTGATACAACTACACTGTGAATAAAAAATGTTTAGATCGACTAAATCGGAGTTCGAATTAATTCCCGTAGTTTCGGAATTTTTAGGTATAACACAAATTTTCATTGTCGCATAAATATTTTTGTTACCCGAAGAAAAGGAACTCTTACTTAATGAAGCCAAACATTTTTCATCAATGTATTAATAAAAAAAATTAATTCCAATAAAAAAAAATTTATTATTTAAAAAAAAATGTGCAAGAAATAAAAAAGAACGTCGGCGTTACATTAACAAGTGACGTCATCCTCCGATCGAATCGTCTAATGGAGTGAACGTGAAAATTTAACCCGACAGAAATTGAGTTCACAATGTTGGAAATTAAATATTAATGTCATTCTTGTCCGCCAATAATGAACGATGGGGATGGATATGACAATGCGCGTGTATAAGCCGGCAGCCCGAGTGAGAAATATCGAGATTTATCGATAGTTGTAAACAGCGTGTAACAATAACGATATAATATTTTTAGAGGGATCGCGGAGAGAGGGAAGGGGGTGAAGGAGGGCGACGATATCGGAGCAGAAATTGTGTGTTCGGTGCGTACAGTCGATGCACAATGTGTTCGCGTTCGATTGCGATATGCAATTAGTTTAGCCGAAGCGCGAGTATGATAAAGGGTCGTCGGGTAGTCATTATACTGCGGATAAAATTGGATACGAGAGTCGAAGCGTTGGTAGAGGTATAACGGTGGTACACGTAAAGCTTTTTAATCGAAATTCGATTCGATTGTAATCTGAAAAGCGTGTGGCGTAGTGTGCGGGTCGCCACAGTTAATTCTGTGGAGTTAAAAAAAAAAAAAAAAAAAAAAATGGAATATTTTTTCTCTGTTTCTCGAATCTCGCGATTCTTTGGGGTTTTTCATTCTCGTGCGGCAGCGCGTTAATTACCAGTAATTTCGGCGTTTCGCTGCTCTTTAAGCGGCCCGCCTCGAGACTGTTGGAGTGCCTCCGGTAAGTCGAGCTGCTCGTTTCTTGCAGCCGTTTACAATTTATAATCCTATTACAGGGCCGAGTGAACTCACCGGTGAGCGAGCGCCTCCACTGCGAGAGCTCGGAGCGCCAAGTCGTCGGTAAGCCGGTCTGCTGGAGAAAACTCCCTCTCGTCTCTCGCTCTCCGCGTTCTCTACAATTGAAAATAAGAACAAAACTTTGGGATTTATAGGCGAACTACATGTATATAGATGTCAGCATAATAATACTACAGTGGGATTTTCGTTGAACGATACGCCGATAAGTTGTAGGGTCGATAAACTGACATCAGAGTCGACCGTTTGAATTCTTATAACTTCATCCGCAAAGCTGTACCTACCCGGCGCATGCGCACTTATCAACCTTACAGACTGTACCGTCTGTTGAATCGTGAAATGCTGAACTTTCGGAGTATTTGAAAATAAAAGATAAGTACGAAATTATTGCGGCAAATTAAATACGGAAAGTGCGATTTAATAGTCCGAAGCAAGGCGTCGATGAGTCAATTTGCTTTGCTGCTATAAAAATAGCACCTCGAAGCTTTGTAGGCGAAAAATAAACAATAAATTGGAAATTCAATGGTATTTCAATTCTTTTTTTTTTTTTTTTATAAAAAATTATTACTATTTATAATTTTTTTATTTATTAATAATACGTATTTACAATGAATATCGAAAAATTCGTAATGCGCAAAGAAACTTTTATATAGAATGTAATTAATAAATGAATCGTCAGAATAAATTAACACAACAAGTATATGATATTACACTTTGAAACCCTTTAGAAATAGATGCTTCCGCATTTACATTATTGCCTTTCATCACTGGTATTTTAATGTATCCCATCCAAGCCGGTGAGCGACGAGTCGCAAATGAATATAAGAACGATCGGCCGATGAGCGAGTGCTTTGCTACGTCTCACTGATCTTGCTGTTCTTTCATCCCGTCTATTTTCATTAAATTACGAGAAACGCGAGTCGAAGGCGCAATAATCGCGAAGTACTTCTTTTAATTCTGGTCTTTGCCGTTCGAGAACCCGGGAACCACTCAACGTTTCACCTTTTTGTTTTATAAATCTCTCCGTCCAATGTTCTCCTTTACCCATTTCTTCTCGTCGCGTTTTCTCTTCCATTCCACTATATTCACCCTTTCTGGTGCGGACGGTTCGAAATTATTTTATTCCCGAGAGACCGACCAACTGGCTTTCTCCCCCTCATTCCATTTTAACGGATCTCGCTGGTACTTTGGATGTGAAATACCACCGAAAGATTGAACCTCTAAATAAATATTTATATCCATCCGCGGAGTAAGAACGGTTGAGGCATTTAAAACAAAATGATTTTGGTTTTCGCGAACTCCACAAAAAGTTGCAAAAGCCGTTAAGACAGTAATTAAATTGAGAAGATATTTATCTTACGTTTTTATGATTAATATCAGATTTCTAAAATATTTTTTTTTTTATCGTATTTTTGAGAATAATATGCCGAGCAAAGAAATCACTCATTATGCGAGAATTAAGGAAAATCGATCGAGTCAATTGCTTAAATGATAAAAACGATCGATCGATAGAATCGTTCGCTGATTATTCTACAAAGATTTGACTCCCAAATGAAACAGGAAGATGTATTGAAAGGTTTACGTGAAACTTGAGATTTTTATTGCCGCGAAACTCGTAAATAGTTGTACTATTTGATCGCTGAATGGTAGTACAATACATGGTAGGGATGCATAATAGAGACGGGGTCGTCCACCGGCGCGGCCTCGTGTTCACGTGCTGTGACGTTCGCACACTCCGGAGAATCCCACGGCTACGGGCGCAGGACAAGAAGAAGAGAAGGACACCGCGATCAGATAGGGCGACGACGATGTGAGAAGCTTCGGTAGGGTCGAGAAGGAAGACGGCGAAATAGAGTAAAGGGGTGCACGACGGGTAACTAGTTTCCCTCGTTCCTCTCGTCGTCGGCAACGGCGTTTTCGTCGTCATTCCTGCGCAAAGTGAAACCGCTCCTTCCCCCTCCCCCCTCCCCCACACCATTCTCGCAGTGGTGTTTAATCATACGCATTACTTCACCCGCTAATTAGAATTCGACCGGAGCAACGGGTACGATCAACTTTCAATTGGCGGTGGTGCCTGACGCGAAATTTGGAGATGAAACTTTTCTTTTTAATCTATGATAGCGGCTCATTAATGCGAAGGAATATCGATGTGAATTGGAGAGCCAGCGACGTCGATAAAAATAATTTTTTCTTCATATTTTAATCGCAGAGCTCGCCAAATGCTTGAAATTCAATGCAATTTCAGAGACTACTCTCCAGAAATAGGGAATTAATATTTCGTGGAGCAAAAAAAAAAAATACCCAACGGCAATCGATGAAAAAGCATTTTTGAGATATTTTTGGACATTTTTTTTTTTAATATCATATTTCCACGAAGTATTCACACTTTTATTGAGAAAGAATACTAATTCGCGTAGCAGATGGCAAAACTATCGCGAAAGAACGACTCGCAGAGAAAAGAAATTATAAAAATCGCCCTGAAAAAACGTACAATGAAATTCCGGATTAACCTTAACTACGATTTCTTATACCAAAATGTCTTAAAACCAAATGAAGAGCTTAGCGCGGGTACTCCATTTACGTCGCGCGACAGCTTTTGCGCCCAAAACTGACCGATAAATTATTCGTCGCTTGGCCGTAGACGGGCTGAGAAATCCTATTCTCGGAGAGTTATAAAGGGTTAATATATCTTAACGAAATCCGGTAGATTAGTTCTGTGAATCGTGAAGGGTGTTTTAGACGATAAATTATGAATATTATGCATGAGTTCGCAGTGATGAAGGACTCGGAAAAAATATTACCGAAACTCTAATCGGATGTACTTAATGATTACCATTTTTTTTGTAAGTTTTGCTGTAATCGCAAATGCGCGGAGTTCGCATTTTTTTTATTTTTTATTTTAAAATAAGTGGATTAAAAGAGAATAAAATAACTCTAACGTGAAGCCAAATTAATTTAAAAAATAATAATAATAATATTAAAAAAAAATAAAAAAAAATTTAGTGTCTGTAAATTCTGAAGTTGTCAATTGTCTGCACATTTGAATGTTCTTATGCGGTTAAGTCGACACGAGCGGCCAGTTTGCGCTGCAAAATTCGTCGAGGATTCTTGCCACGTCGTAGACACCTAGGAGGTTGAGATAATCTTGTCGATAAAGGGTCAAGTGAAGAAAAGTGGCAAGAGAGAGAGAGAATGGGGGAACGAAGGAACGTTACCGACTAGAGCACGTATCCGCGCAAGTATGGGCACTGGCGAGTGCCTACGGTCACCGGGTTCCTTCAGCATCAGCAACGCCAGAGGTGAATTCACGTCGTACACTTTCCGGCTCATATCGCAACTTTACGGGCCATACCCCTTCACCCTCCGCTCTGCCCCTTTGCCACCCTCGTGCGACACGCTACGAAGCGTAATTTTGTCATTTGTATGTAGAGCGGGATACGAGTGAAGCACCTCTGGAAAGCTCTACACGGGGTTGCAACAACCGAGGGAGAGAATCAGAGTCTCTAAGTCGAGAGTTTCTTGAAATTTTAGAGTAGCTATGCATCCCCATCAGTACAACGGTCAAAAAACAGTATCTATTGCAAGGGTTCTCATTAATTGGCCTTTGAATAATTAAGGGATTCGAGACAACTAAATTATCGCGATGTTTGCTGAAATCGGGTTATTTCTCCAGTCGACACAGAATCAGAGAGAATCAGGTATCTAAGTCGAGAATTTCTTGAAATTTAAGAGTCGGTATGCATCAGTACAACGGTAAAAAAAATGGTATCTATTAAAAGGGTTCCCTTTAATTGGGCGTTAAATAATTAAGGGATTTGAGACAACTAAATTATCGCGATGTTTGATAAAATCGAGTATTTTCTTCAATCAATACGAACATCTAAAAAAATCATAGTTTCGCGGACATTAACATAATTCAGCTGACTTGTTCCCCTAAAAAACAAATTTTATCCCGAAATCCTGAGTCCCGAAGTTTGTGCAATGAACTATTTATGACGGAATTATTCTGTTTTTTATCGATTTCTTTCAAGATGTTTCGAAATATTGGGACGTCATTTCTTTTTAATAAAATTAATGAAAATTTTGGTGTTTCGACGATACTGACGTATTGTGATTTGCACGGTTAACGAGAGGACGACTCTGCGAAAAAAGAAGACGCTGGATTGTCGATACGCGTACTACATACATCCGTTTGGTTGTCGACCTGCGGATGAGTGGATTCGTATTTTGACCGGCTAACTCGCGGACAAGCCATGTCGCTCGATGCATTAACTGCAGCTGTCGCTAAGTGCCTGCGCAGGACATATACGTACGTCCCAATGTGGACCGGTCAACCCATTACATTATGCACATGTGCGTCGCATAAATACGTCGATTCGCAGCCTCCACTCGGCAAGTTGTGAAAACGATGGTGCGTATGCCAAAAGTTTGCACACGGTATATGACGATACAGAGGGCGCGAATGTGCAATAACTGAGTTTATTTTTCAATTTTTTACGGCATTTTCAACCGCAACGAAAGTATAAATTTGATGATATTTCCAAAACGTTGTATAATTTTATCCTCGATAAACTTTTTTTTTTTAAAGCTCGAAATATTTTGCGAGACCCTAATCATTACATTTATGGGCTGAGAGTGCCGTTGGTGATAACGTTCGCTCGGACACTTTTTCGGAGAAAAAAAAAATCATTAAAATGGCATCGGTGGCAAAGTCTAACAAGAACGAAGCTAAAAGTTTTGCAATTACAATTTCTAAATATTTTAAATTTTTTCACGAATAATGTTTTCATTACATCGTCGAGATATAAATGCAATATGTGGAAATATGAAGTAAATCTCGAAATGCAATTTACGGGAACGAGTAGTACAATAGTATGGAAGGGAGAAGCGGTATGGGGGGTGGAAATGCAAGATGCGGGAAAGCGTTTCAGGTTGACGGCAAATTCTGCGGAGGACGTGTATTTCCAAGCATATAACGGCTAATGTCACCGAATGCAGCTTGAAGTTGTTGGATTAACTAGTTTCTCGCGCTATAACAAACTCCTTTCCGCTGTTACGAAACTGGCTGTAGCTATAGGACAATACTGGGAGATGAGTGGTAGAAACTTGTATATGTATAGTGAATCACACGCCATCGCCCCGCAATCTTAGGGGCGCAGAGAGTTGAAGGGTGAAAAGACGTTGCTTTCGCGTGTTAACGTAGTTGAAAAACTTTAAGTCGCATCGACCGGCAAATGGATGAACGGGTCTCAACTACTTCGATATTTTAAGGTTCAAACATCAAAGTATCATTATACTTATTTCAAAAAATTACGAAAATTAAATTTTTTTTTCTGTACAAAATAAACTCAATTGGTAAATGTCGGTAAATTTATTATATGATTTTTATAAAAAAAAAAAAAAAATTGCGTACTTTTGTATTGTTTGGCTATTTTTCTATTTGGGACCGTAGCGTTCACGCGGATAGGTTATTAACCGAACGCATTTACCGCCCAACGAAGGAAGCGTAGCGCGTAACGATGTCTCCGTCGATCCGGAGAAGAGGATAACGATGGTGAGATGCCAGAGGAAAGCTCTCATATAGGTCAGTAAAAGTGAGATGAGAGAATGGCACAGCTGTGGTGTACCGTAGTCGAAGTGCTGGTGGAGTAAGACTATGGTTCGTGAGTTAATATCATCGTAAAGTTCGCGCCGCGATGGGATGCACAATCACGTGGTGCAAAAGCGCATTGGACCGTACATGCGCTTGCCTCACCAAATTCGATGGAATATTGAAATTCCATCGGTGGTGAGCACCTCGAGCGCACGTACGAGCTTCTCAATTCCACACTGACGTCTATATTGTACTGCATACCCGTACAAGATACAGTGCATACTATAACGCCAATCAAATGCTCAGTCGCTGTTCAGCTGAATTCTATGAAAGATAAATTGTATCTGAATACTTCCGATGTCATTTTTTAACCCTCTACTGCATAGCGAAGACAAAATTCACCCAGAGAAATACTTATTATATACTTATTTAAAAAAAAATTTAAGGACGAAGAAATGTTTATTCGTCTCTAATAATTTTTTTTCGATCAAATAGATTTTCTTCCCAATAATACAAGAGGACCCTTCATAGGGGTGAATTTCCATTCCATGAATTTTAATTGAGTAAATGCATAAATACGTATGTTTCTGTTGATACTTCACTTTTCGTTTATTTCGATATATTTAATCGGCGTTTTAATAAACGATATTACCAAAATTTCATTTCACGCTTTTCGCAATTTGCCGATCGGCCGAATTTCTGTCTCTACCGTCAGCTTGCGTGTCAGAACATTTTAATTAACTTCATCAAATGTGTATGTTACTAATTACAATTTTAAAAAATCGTTTGTTAAGCTGAACAGAGTTAACTGCACATGGTAACCACATGGCGATATTTCAGTCGATTTCGATATTTAAAAATTGTAGAAAAATCAGTTTTTATGAAATTTCTTTAGCTAAGAGAGTTTAGGGTTGAAACAAACAATGGTTAAGGTTATCAAAATATAACGAATTTATTACTTTTTTTTTTAGATATTTTTCAATGAGTATCTTTTATATATTCAGAAAACTCTTAAAAACCGCCGATAGCCGACATTTTTCATTAATTTTTTTCGATGTATATCTTAATGAAATTAATTTTACAATTTTTTACCAGTGAATCCGGAAATATTTTTCTAGATTCCGAAAACCATTTGAGATCACGAGTCGTCAATGAATTTTTTTCTACAAATTTGTTTAGATGAATAAAAAAGTGTGAATTTTTTTCGTTTCCCTGAAATCGAAGGACTAACCTCTTAAGAAGAGGATAGAGTGCGATAGGGGACGGCAGTACTCGACAACTTGTGGATCGTTTCATTGTCTTGGAGTGGTACTCGCTCTGTCGCGGCGGGCGGATGGGTGGCGCACAACGCGTGCAACTTGCAAAGTTAAGCGGAGGGCGGACGACGCCGTCGGCAGGCGCTGGGCGATCCAGCAGAGCAGAATAATCATATTACCCGACCTCTCCTTTAACCGGGGTCCTTCTTAGCGCCTTGCGGCTGCCGTCGCTATTCCACTAAAGAGGAACTGTGAGTAACAGAGGGACACTTTTCTATTCCTATGTAAAAAAAAAAAAAAAAGGTTGCCGTTCAAAAAGAAGAAGAAAGTTGAAGCGTAACGCGAGGAGAAGCGATAACAATAACAGGTGTTCGCGTGAAACTTATAGTTTTTATTTTTAAACATTTTCAGAACAAAAAAAGAATGTCGGTCCCGGAAATCGCGAAAAAAAAAAATAAAAAAAAAATGAATGAATTAGCTTCATTATGAATGAAGAAGTAGCGAGGATACTAAAAGCGAAGAAATACCATCAAGAGACGATGGAAAAGCCGCTAATTAAATTTGCAACTGTTAATCAATTCCAAGCTGAATCGATGCGAACCAGAAATACCGATAGCAAGAGATGCTGACGAGTGTACAGATCTTCAGAGTGAAGAGGAACGACGCGGGATAATTTCGAGAGCTATTGCCGGCTGCGAGTGAAAATCAAGAGCCGCTGTCAACGTGCAGAAAAAAGTGATAACGAAAGGTCTCTGGTTAACCTTAAATATGTAATGAAAACTGTATGATCGAAATATAGTTTATCTAAATGCAATACTCTTATAGAACTTTCGATATTTGCGTATCGTGTGCCAATTAAACTGTGTGATACAGCAATTTACGTCAACGCAATTGAGTCGTTGGAGGTTTCCTTTGATCGTTTCACGGGCGTCAAACGTGTTATTTCTCACACTCCCTCTCGAAGTAGAATTTGAGTTGCACGAGTGTCGCTCACAGGATGTACGGAGCAGCGTCCCGGACGTTGAAATTAACTCAACAATGCGACGAGATCTAAAGAGAGTTGAAATTTCGTATTCAAAGCAACCGCACCGATGATGTCGTCGGGGGTCATGGGTCAACGGGAGCGAAACGACTTCTGTAGTAACCGCCGACTCGTCCGAATCGCTTCCGGTCTCATCTCTCCGAACAGTGAATTACTCAAGGGGAGGATAAATACCGACTCTCTCACCTTGAAATTTCAAAGCCAATGTTCTCATGGAACGATCATTGTAGAAGATTTTTAAGACCCGAAATAATAATAAAAAAAAATTATGCCATAACCTCGAAATATCTCGTTTATCCAAAATTCCAGTGAAAACGTGTTAAAAATTTTCCAAAACGTCCGAAAAGTACATTTAAAAAAAAAATGGGAGATCGCGTCTAAGCCTACGAACTAAACTCCATATTTGGCAACGGTGAGCCTTAACTTGTGGCGCCTTCGTTCTTAAGACGGAAGTTTGGGAAGAAACGCAGAGATTTCTGTTCATAGATAACGGTGGAGAAGAGATCTCAGGTTCTGTTTTCTAATTTCCCTTTACCCCTTTCCTTTCAACTTCGATATTGAGAAATGCCGATGGGTATACGCCTACTACCTATTTACATACCTGGGAGACACAATAGTCTCGCTGCACCCACACATTCGCAGAGTCGGTGCTTTCGCCCGGTATCCGTTTGTTCAATCCCATCGATCTACCGAACTATCGCATCGTGTAGCGGACAGTATACATTGCTTACGAGTTGGTTTGCTGTGGTCGTTTCATAGGATGTGTGACGCTCGACTAGGCGGGGTTCGTAGTTTGCTGTGTAACATCGCAAGAGATCCGATGCTTCGGAGTCACCTACACTCGCGCAGCGATATCGTGTAAATGGAGAATGCTATTCGCTTGCTATTCGACACGTGAATGTATGTATTCTATGCATATATACAGACGGTGGGTATGATAGACACGCATCTGAAGCGTGAGAGCATTCAAGTAAAATAAATTTCGTCCCGTCCATCACACTTCAGGCCATTCCGACACATAGACATTTCAGCGTCGCTGTAGACGTGATTAATTTATGTACATCCATTCTGCCGTATTTTGCGCTTTCCCACAAACGCAACATGAGTTTATATTGGTCTATAGATACATCTAATGTTCGACATCCGATCGAGCGAACGCGCAACCTACAAGCATCTTCTATCGATCACAGCGGCAGTGTAGACGAAAATAGCGACAAAAGCAAAAATATCGGGCCGATTAAACTCAAAGAACTATTCATTTGATTCAATGAAAATTTATTGAGGACATCAAAAAATTTCATACAGTCGAAGAAAAATGTCTTCATAACGAAATCGGCATAATGGCTGCTGTACGCAATCTGAAATGTGCAGATATACGCAGATAGACGGAGCTTTGGAAAAAAATGCCGGGAAAAATACGATGTATTCGAATAAAGTTTTGATTAAATTTTCAAAACGTTGGTGAAACACATTAACAGGTTTTGGCGAATATGCATAGCGTAACAATGGAAGTTAAAAACATAATCTCGGAATTTATTCAATGATTAGGCGAGACTTGTGCTGGATTTTCCTGTTGGGGCCGTTTTCGGTGCTCGTAATCGGATTTAACATCAATTAAAATGCTCAATTAAACTCGTTCGCTATTACTTTTCTCGCGAGCCAATCAGCGCCCGACGTTAAAGGATCACGAATGAATTTTCCAACGGCAGTAAACACTATAGGCGACCAAACGGGAATGAGCTTTTGCGGCGGTCACGAAACTCTGATGATGGAAATCCAACGGGTTGGAATAGGGTAACGCTAGCCGCACGTGTGACTCGCGGTATCGCAAAACGTGCTGCACTATAGCTTTTCGGTAGCGATACTATGGGACGAATCGGAGAGTCGCTGCTGCAGAGGCTTCAGCTTCTCGTGCCAAAAGGGTGGAAAGGGACAGCAGTACCAACGGGTGGAGGACCATAGAACGAACGACCACCCGTCGTGTGCAATTGGAAATGGAAACAATGGGATCGTTCCTCCTAAAGGGCGGTGAACACGTGAACGCGATAAAACTGTTCGTCCGGCGACAGCACCTATTCGTTGTAGAGTCGATTTTCCTCTCGCTAGAGGATTTCTCCAGAGCCCCCGATGGCGCACACCTACTATAGTCTAATATATACAGCTGCACTATACGCAAATCGGTATACTTTTGGAAAAACGCCAGCTGAATTGCGTAAATCGCAGTTTTCAAATCCTTTCAGGCATAAACTGTGTTTGATACCACCAAACAGTAGAAAAACAAGTAAATCTAAAAAAAAAAAAAAAAAAAAACCAGAATTGTTCTGTTATTTGAAAAATATCACATTGGTTATTAACTTTTTCGACTATTCGCATAGAATCGTTTGTGAGTAAACCATCTGCTGTAAGCTCTTGGCGTCTTCATAAAGAACGCTGCGAGGAAGATAAAAATTTCTGGAGCAGTGCCCGTTTTATCTTTTTTCCAAATTTCGTATCCACTATTCTCTGCTTCTCTACCTTAATCCGCTAATGTCTAATATCATTTTCGGCGCTTTATAGCTCCGGTCATAAAGACTTTAGTTGTTTTAATTTGCAAGATATACATTTTTTTTAGTCATTTCATTTCCAGAAATTTTTTTACATAACAATTTAATTATTTAAATAATTACGAAATAATTATGAAAATAATAATATTATGTACATATTATTCTATTATTTTCTGATTGTTATTATGAATAATTATTTATGAATTCGTTGCTGTTTCCGCTGCTTTAGACCCGTTTTCTCTTATACGCTTTTCCGTATACTTATATAATTTAAACGGTGAAGATACACGAAGGAACGAAGGAATTTGCCGTTCGCGTGACTATTGCAAGGTTCAAGGTTACATTATGTTTCGGAGATCACGGTGAAGCTCGAGCGATACGGAAGTCCAGAAAACATATACGCATCAACACATTCGCGTGAGTTGCCTCGTCTACCTTTTCACGTTTTCCGGTCCATCTGCGTTTATTATATTCAACAATATGGTTCACCGGGCAACGGAAATATCAGGAATCTCTCGCGACGCTAACCCGCGCGATCTCTCTGGCAATTTCCAAAGCTTGGATTATGTAATTTAACGCCTCGAGAAATAGTGGTGCGGGGTGCCAAACCGGATATTGAATTGGCACAAGACACCGCGTCATTCCTTCCTTTTCGCGATTATAGTTTCCCTCCCGCCGCTCTTTCGTAGAACGTCTCAATTTATCGACGCGAACAGAAATTTAATTGCGGTGAACTCCATGATTTCGAATTTCGAAAAGACGATAAAATTTTTATCGAATTTCCCAAAATTTGTTTGCACACTGGGAAAGTATTTTAAAAAAGTGAAATAAATGCTATAAAAAAGGACACAACGATAAAAACGTAAAATTAAAAAAAAATTATTCCCGAAATATTCCACAATTAAAACACTTTTCCTGAATAATCATAGTTATTCATAATTAATTTTCTCTACAACGCGCCGAATTATTAAGCAACTAATGTAATAATTTAGTTGACATCGTTCGTTGTTAAATAATTTTTAAAATTATCACGAATGGAGTAAATAATTTTTTTATAATTGTACATTCAGACGGAAATATCGATCGCCGGTTCGCGATACTTAATTAAAAAATATGGTCAAGAAATGCGTCACACAGACTATAACGATACATTGACATTGTATCTGCCGACAGCAGGGCGCGCAGAACAAAATATGATATTCCAGGACGACGAAAGACGAGACGGGCCACAGAACAGCGGTGAGGGAGAAGGGGGGGGGGGGGTGGTATTGAAGGGACACCAGTGTGCAAGCTATTGCTTGACCAGTGTCCCTTCGTCCTCATAGTTCTTGTAATTTCCCTTTAATAGCCTTGAGTCTCGCGAGCAGGTTGTATCGTACTCTTGGATGGCGGTGGAGTTTGGCGTCAGGTGGTAAAGAAAGGCCATCCCCTCCAAATTCGCCGGGTTGAAAGTGGGTTTGAGGCCATAATGCACTCGAGAGACTGAGCCCATAGCGCGGTGGGTAGTGAATAGCGAATTAAAGGGTCGTCGGAGCGTCTGAGCGTAGCAAGGCCGGTAAGAGTGACCACCTCTCCATCGCTCCTCGTTCTTGTTTGCTTCTTCGCTCCTTCGCTCAGCCGGCGAGAAGGGCCCATTACGAGAGGCCGGTACACAACAACGCCGCTCGAGACACGAACGCGCTCGAGACTCCGATATTCCTAGCAGCAACCCTGCGAGAACCGCGCTGAAGTTAATGCGAAAGGCGGCGTACCGAAGCCGCTCCGAAAATCGAAAGGCTATCGAGTCCTATCAGTATCTAGCAGTTGTTTCGCGTTGTCTTTAAGCGATGATGATCCAAGTTTATTCTCAACATTCGTAACGTAATAAACCCGTTAATGATAAAACCGGTCCGGAGGCAATTGAATGTTATATAATTATTCTTTAACGTCTCGACTTGGCGAAATCCAGTTAATCGAGGAGTGCTGTAAGCTCTCGGGTGTCCCAAGACAGGCCCCGTAGACCTCGTATGGAGTATCGCGGATGACCAAGGTCTCGACCGCGCCCTGAGAAGCCACGCCGGGAGCGTTCGGGAAAGTGAACTAACCACGTTCCATCCCCACCATATCGTAGCACCGTGCGCTCCTCTCCGTACTCTGCTGCCCCTTCCCTTTTTCGACATCCTGCGGCTTCGAAGCCTTCGTCGAGCCTCCTTCTTCTCAGCGTCAAGAGGCCAAGAAACCAAGAAAGAGGAAGAGATCAAGAAGGAGAGAAAGAGCTGACTGAGACGGTTCGAGCACCGCCAGTGCTCGCGTCACGATTCTTGCCTCGTTCCCGCCCTCCCACTGCCCCCCTTCCCCTTTCTCCCTCTCTCTCTCTCTCCCTCTTTCTCGCTCTTCACGACCTCCGTAGCAGCATCAGCTTCACGGTCCAGCACCGCGGTATCGTGTCTTTTCTCCGCATCTCTCGCGTCCTCACGTCGATCCTACGTAACACTCTTCTGTGTCTCCTTTCTACATCAACTTCGTTCAATGTAGGCCTTTCTTACTTATCCCTTCACATATTGATCCTTCTACAACGCGTATATATATATACAACGTCTCGCAGATCCTCGGGGTCCTACCTAACTCCCCCAACACGCCCCACCATCGACCTTCAGCGCCATCGACTCTCGCGAGGAGAAAACATGGGGAACTCGCGCAAGGAGTGAGAAAGCTTTTTCGACGTATATACAATGAGCGGAAATCAACAGGACGGACCGGTATCGGGTGTACGTTGAAATGGACGGGCAAAGCACGAGAGTCCTAAAGGCACCAGCATCCACGGTTCATCTACTACCTCGCGTGACTTAAATCGGAAAGAAGAATGTTCTATGTATAAATATATGAAATATTCCCGCGTTGTTTGTGGTTAGCGATACGTTTATAAAATACGACGTAACCGCGCATCCGGATGCTGGGGTAAGAGGAATGTATTAAGAATAGATCAGATGAACCGGAAGAGTCAATTGGTAAAAATCGGCAATTAGAGATTACGCCAGAAAATTAAGGGCAAAATTTGAATTTTTAAGGTAAAAACCCTCAACCGGAAATTGATTGATTTGCTAAACGTTAAAATCATTTTCCGGAGTACGAAAAGGTTTCCGATGCAATTAGGAAATTCGAATAAAATACGATAGGGAATTAAAAAAAAAAATTTCACATCGTTTTCCTAATAAAATTTTTTTTCTATAACGCTTTTAGAGAAAAATTAGATGAAAATTTTGACTTTCTGATAGAATTTAAAATGGATGGCTCGCTATGAGGGAAGAGCAAAGGTATAGAACATGAGTCACGACGAAATCCGAAAAAGATCGAAACTCGGGGAGACGGTTGGTTAGAAACTGCAGGCGTAGTGCGGAACTGCAGGCTTTTGTCCCGGTAATCATCGTGGGAAAAGATTCAAGGGTGCGCCAGTCGAAATGAAATTTTTCTCGCGCCGGATCTTCGCGGTCCAGATGAGAATAGGAGTAGAGGAAACGAGAAAAAGATAGAAAATCGAACGGAGCTGTGGGCGTGTGGGAAAAACGTGAAAAGCGACGCCGACGAATATTCAGTAATTACTTGTTTTCAGACCATTATTCGTGAGCGAAAAGACGGCTACAGCGAACCTCTGCTCAGAAAGAAAATCTTTTTCTCCGTGTTTCCTCGTGAATCTTCACGATCGACATTTCAACTCCTCCTATTGTATAGTCCCATTTCACGAAAAAAAATCTTTCACAGTCATTATCACCTAATTTTCTCAAAACTTAAAAAACTCGCGACTGAAAAAGCAGTGTAATGAAGAAATTGTATTAACAATAACGAGAAAACTAAATTAATCAATTAATTATTCGTATAATACAGTCGGAAGATTTGTTATACTCAATGACGAAAGAATCGCCCGACTGTAACATGCAAATAATTAATTAACATTTCACTCTTTTCGGCTAAAAAAATTTCTTCATTATACTCCTTTCGAAGTTAAGAATTTTTTTTAATTCTTATAAAAAAAATTGTGTAAAAATCATTGTATCCATCTATCAATACTTCTATTGTATCGATGGTTGTCGAGTATCGACTGCGAATAGGTACTTCAGGTTACGATTCTACGTTGCGTTATACTTTAATGCGGAAATTGATGTTACTGCGCAGGTGAATCATTCATCGACCATTGTTTGTGTGAGAAAACCAACTCTCATAATGCATGTGTTAGGCATTGATGGCATTGTGATTGCCAAAGACGTGACTAGAGCGCAGCGCTGTTCAAAGCGTCCGATATGGCGCTTGTATACCACTATGATGGATTGACCATTGGCTTATGCCGATGGAGATGCATTGCACGCAGGACTAGAGTACCGCTGCATCCCGATTTCTATTCAGACTCCGCAAAAGCGCCAATAAAAAAAGAAAAAAAAAATCGTCGGGGCTTCTCGCATTTCTGACGCCCTCTGACCACCACATCGGTACGATTGGATTGACGACAACGACGAGGGGGGCGAATACGTAGAGTCGGTCGGTCGACTAACGCGCGTGAAAGGAAACGACGCACCGGCACGGGCACAGTGTGAGAACCCGAGCTATTATGTCACACTCACGTACAACCACGTGAGTGCGATATGAATGAGCGCCACTATAAACGACCGGGCATAATTTATGATCTGACCAGATACTAAGAAATGTTAGCATTCCCAGACTCCGATGGTTAGCAGGTAGCGCGTTGGGTCTCTTCTGCTCTTCCGCGTTATGGTATTAATGTTTTAGAAGGATTTTTTTTTTAAGGTTCCGTTCAACTATTTCCCGATTTTTCGGAGCATTTTTTTTGTTGCAAAAAAAAATAAAATTTTTTCTATCATTTGTATCGGAATAATTTGTCCTTTTTGATTTTTGTAATTTGTATAAAAAAAATTGGATTTTTTTTTATATTAAAACTATGCGAAATAATAAAACGAAACTTTTTTTAATAAAAGTTACATGCATTTTAAGTCTTATAAAAAATATGCAAAGCAAAAAATATGGCCGCCGGAAAAGTGGAAAAGATAATGACTGCTGAAGTGGAGTGGAGTAGTGGTATATTTTTTTAAATTTTTGTATGTTTGGTAGTGGATACTCGACAGTGGAAATGATGCGTTGATTATTGAAAGAAACAAAACGGCATCATATGTAACTTTCAATAAAAAGAATTCATAATTTCTTATAATTTGTGAGAAAAAAAACAATCGAACATCGACACGGTTTTCAAGTCGGTAGATGGATTTACTCCCTTAATCGATCGACGGTT
This sequence comes from Cryptus viduatorius, assembly GCA_964006125.1. Taxonomy (NCBI): domain Eukaryota; kingdom Metazoa; phylum Arthropoda; class Insecta; order Hymenoptera; family Ichneumonidae; genus Cryptus; species Cryptus viduatorius. The sequence goes on from OZ023220.1 coordinate 7,928,082, forward strand.
GTGCGTTTGAAGGATATACAAGAAAAATAATTACAAAAAACAAGAAAAACATCCGATGAAAAAGTGACTAAAACAATGGTAAAATAGGTCCGTAAGGTACAAAAATGTAACGCATACCGGGACGTTGGAACTTTGCATAAAGAGTCAAACTTTCTGCACCGAGGTTGCCGTTAGTCGTAAAACCACTAAAGACTTTTGATTTTTTTTGTCGTATGCCTCTGCCCGCAGCGTCAGCAAAACGGCCGAACATGCGTGCGCTTTTTCAGGGTTTTTCAATTACTCGAGGCCTATCCGTAGTATGTTGGCCCGAGGGGATAAAATGCGAAAGAGTCAGAGAAAAACGGGGCCGGTGGGGGCTGCGGGTACTGGAGCTGTTATAACCCTCTACCTTCACCGCGATAGTTTAATTCGTCAGCGAGAAAGTGCGCAGGTATTGTGTACTACTGCGTACTGTATGCCCAGTATTTGCGGATGTTGGGGAACGAGCTGCCACTTTTAGTACTCGAGAGTGGAATTGGATGGTACGAAGGCGGGGAGGGGTCGCGACCACCCTGCATTGTAGTCCATAAACCCCTTTTGCCACTACTCTCCTGCACTCCTCTCTCTGCTCTCTCGGCGCCTCGGTACACGACCGATGCTATATCACGGTTTTATTGTATAGTGGATTAAAAGACACGGCTGTATATTAAAGGAAACGATAAACAAGATTTTCAGAGTGGTGGCGAATCGTTCAAACAAATTTACAAAACTAAAAATCGACTATCGATCGATATCGAATATGATATATTTATTTGTAACAATCGCATATCGGCATGACCAAGTCACTTCGAAATTACTTCGATTTCTGAAATTTCATCTCCAAACTCTCACACCGACAATAGCTCCCCTTTATTTGTATTATTTTGTTCCTAATCCCAACATTTTTTTCAATCATTTCAGAGTAAATCGATTTTTTTTTTTTCACGAAATATTTTTTTTTATGTAACATTTTTTTTCCGTGCAATACGAATCTTTTTCTTGAAAAAATTAAAATCCTATTAATGCGAAAATCATCCATAAGAAATGCAAAAGTACACCATTGAGTTCATAAATTTTCATCACTTTCATCCAACAATTAATCATTTATACGAAAGAATTCGCAAGAAAGAAATGTAGAGGAGAAAAATGAATGCGCAAATAAAACGCAACAGTAAAGTATTGTTTGCCAGTCAACAACCCTTTTTCATGCACGGATTTCAGAACATTTCTCGTATGCGATGCAACAGAACGTTTCGCGTATATTTGTTTGCGCAAAAATCTACAATTGTCATGAAATTTCTTTTCCGTCTCTTTTTGTCTGGGAACATCGGGGGCGAACCACGTTTTGACCGCGAAGGTAGCGGCAGGTATCGGGACTGGAATCCGAAATCAGTATAGGGGTTGAAGAGGAGGTGGTGGTACGCGTACGTATGTTCGGTTGGCCGCGTAAGCGAATCGTACGTGACGGCAATGTGCAATACGACAATGCGCCGGCGACTTCCATCTCTATGCCCGGCAGCTCTAAAATTTCCGATGCTGCACCGCCAAACGTATGCAAAGTGCAGTCAGAGCGCTTCGTCAAATTGGAGAAAAGCGAAGGAATAGAATGGCGATAGATGAATGTTTGTAGCGAAGCGAGTGAGTAGCTGTGAAAGGTGAATAGCTGATGCACCGTCAAATAATGTACTTCCGCCTACAAAATTAAAGTATCTATTCGCTGCGCAGGGAAAGAAGGATCTGTATTCCTTACGTTAAGATACGCGAAAAAAAAAAAATCGACCCGAAATTAATTATAAAAAAAAGTTTACGGCAAAGTTTGTCTATAATTTTGAAGCAACTCGTCGCAATCGTCAATTTTGATCCCTTCTTACGCAACGTACGAATTCTTCACAAAAGTACTACAAGGATCAGTTTCATCGATTGCGAAGTAACGAAAGCCTCAAAAATTGCATTACAGAATTGCCCTTAAGATTGAATCATATCGAAAACTCGTCCTTCAATAATCATCGCCGTATGCGACGATGAAGCATCAAGAAAAAAAATTGAAGCTCTTTTGCAAAGAAAGACGAACGACTGCATAACGCAATTGCGCGATTAAATTCGAATGCCATCAGAATTACGAGTTTCCAACTCGTAGACTTATTAAATTGAACAAATACTCGATGTAATCGATACAATGAACGAGAAACGAGGAAAAAGTAACGATCAAATGAATGGATTAATTAGTAACGAAAAAAGAATGAGATGTACGAAGAATGAAGTTCCCACAATCGAAAACCAAAGCAGAAATGAAGACTAACCGAGTGAGGAAGACGCGAAAGAATACGAAGAGATAAAGTTTCTCCCGCATTTGTTAAAAGCAATCACCTGCGACATCCCCACCACAGAGCCACGAGACGCACCTGCCTATCGGTACCGATGGTGTGCAGGCAATTTCGAGTCGTGGGGTACGCGAGCGTTAAGCTGCACGCCAATAGGAGCAGAAGAGACATGATAGGGCTATGTGGAGGAAAGGATGTTACAGGTACACTAAAAAGGGAGGGGGAGGGGGTGGTGTTGGCGGCAGCAATTTCCTCAACGCTCGGTCATCGGACTCGACTACAATGAGTAACCACTGGAGCCACAAATACGCTGAATATACATGAGTACCGTACGTATGTCGTCGAATTAGGTTTCCACAGCTTCTCTGAGCACAAGCCGCTCCTCTGATGCCATAGCGATGTCAGGATGGTCACATGTACTCAATGGTACCTCTACCTTCACTTCTATCTACAAATACCACTCGGAGAAGCACTTGTATCGTTCCCACTCCTGCGGTTCCCTTGATAAAGCTATAGAGAAGATTCCTCCCGTTGGTTCCGAATACAACGGAGCAGAGCTCCGAGTCGTGAATCCTGACGAGCTAATAGAAACCCTTCTGATTTTCGTATGCGGAAGACACAGTTGTACGTGTTTGCGAATTCTGTGACGAAAGACGGATAGTCACGCGCGCCTTAAGGGGCGTGGCATATCTTTAAGGGAATTCAGTTAAATTGTGCCGATGTTTGCCAAGATAAGAGGGTTTCTTCAATTGACACAAAAATTTTTAAAAATTATATCATATCGTAAATTGTTGCTTCGACTGAAAAAAAATGCATTCTTTGGCGAACATCGATGTAATTTACCTGCACAATTTTAATAATGAAAAAACAAATGACGAACTGCAAATACTTCGTTGCGGAATTTATAAAAAAAAAAAAATTTCTAAAAATGCATAGAAAAAAATCGCTAAAATATTTTATGATATTATTATTATTAATATTTTTTTTATTGAATAAAAATGTAAATTTGGTTACTAAGTCTCAGCTACTTTGAAATTGAAGTTATACATTGCAACATAAATCACTCGATAATAAAACTTTGCGCATTGCTTTCTAACTACTTGCCAGCGTTCGCAATACTTCGAAATAATTTAGCAACAGAGACGAGAAACTTAACGCTAATTTCCGAATCAAGAACTCTCGAGAAAAGACCGAGTGAAAGATTCAGAAAATTTGTTCGGGCGTTGATGAAACTTTAACTGAGAGGTTAATGTGCGTGTGAGAGCTTCTTGAAAACTGTAGAGAAGTACTTGTGTTCTGCACGCACCGTTCGGATTCCTCGAGTACCTTAGTAGGGTATAGTCGCCAACGTGTTGTGCGCGTATGTATATAGATATATATTTAACTCATTTTTTTCCTCACCGTCCGGACCACTTTTATCACGTTCTTTTTTTTTTTTTTTTTTTTAGTTTCCGCTCCAAGCGCCGTTTTCTTGCGTAGCTGCGAGGTCGCGGTAGCCAACATTGCGCTATGGTGGAAATGGATGCAAAAGAGGGGTACAGTGAATAAGGGCGTAAAGAGGACGAAAGAAGGAAGCCAGTGACTCCGTCTCTCCTGCGTTCTCAAATAAGTTTCTTTCCTTCTTCGGGGATTTGCTCGCTCGGGATCTCTCTGCACACGCGGAAGCACGCGGTCGCATAAATATTTATACACCGAGCGAGATGATACCGACGCGTTTGAGAGAAGAATCCCGCAAACCACATTCAGTAAACTTGACGGTGGAGCGCACCAGCCTCTCTCGCGACTGAAATTCCGAGTACGGTGTATGCCAGCGCTCGCAGCAGGAAAAACGTTTCTCGACATTTAGGGTGGAAACTTTTCGCGCGTAAACGCCGACTACCTCGAGGGGTTGAACCCCATCCGTGTATGTGCGAAGAAAAATATGTGCGAAAAATTGACATTTTTTTCATAGCTATTAAAAATATTTTAGCAATTTTTTTTTTGTTATTTCGGATATTTTATAAATTATTTCCGCAACGTAAGTTCATAGTAAGTTTTTTTTTCATTAATTGTGTTGTAATAAAAATCCTGTGGAGACTGTGTGGAAAGAAAATAACGCGTGAAAATTTGATAACTATGAAAAAAATTATTGTTTTTTATTTTTTTAGGTTTTATAGCTTCACTCGAAATTTCATTCACAAAAATGTTTTTTGCAACGTCGCAAAATCGATTTTAGAAAAAAAATTCCCAATTACATGTAAATGTGTGTGTGAAATTAAGGAATAATCGATCGAGGATTCGAAAGATCGCGAAAAAACTTGACTAAGAGTTTTGAGAGAACATTACGCTGCTATAGCTGGTTCCTCGAGATAGCAGTACGAAGAACTTGAATTTAATTCCGATTAAATGCCACATAACAACTTTGCCAATTTGCTCTAACAACGTCAAATTCGCCAATAGAAGAAGATTTTCGTTGAAAAAATAAATATATTCTGAATGTATCTATTAATTCCGACTCTCCTCTCACGTGATTTATGATTCAGTCTAAATTGTTCATAATAACTGGTTTCGTACATTTTGCATTTTTATATTTTCGCAAAAATTGAAATAAACAAGCGTATCATATAGGAGTTGTGTGTCGTGAAAGTTTCTCAAAGTCAAACGAATCGAAGTGCTACGAAATTTCGTATTTCGAAAATTCATTAATATTCATCATTGGCGCTCTTCGAAAAAATCTTATCGTTGTATGGACCACAAATCCGTTGAAAAGATTGACGCGCGTGTAGACTGTTACACCGAAAAAAACCCATTGTACCGAAGGAAAAAACTGTAACGTTCTTAGCTCAACCGTAAAAGTAAGTGTACCTTCGTACATCGCGGGGTTACGGATGATGCGCGTGGAGAATTTCATTATATGCCGAAATCGGAATTTCAAGTTTACGCATTCCGTCTTCGTGCGCAATGTCGAATAGTCTAACTCGTGAATAAAATGGTACACGAGAGCGCGCGCGGTGCACATTACGAAAAAACGCAAAATACCGTCAACGCGGTGTGGCAGTGCCATGGGAATCACAGAAACTTCCGGCGGAAGCAAGGAGTGCGCAAACTAATTGCTCTAGCGCCTCTGTCATTACGCAAATAACTCTAACGGTACATTGGAGCACAGTGCGCGGGAGGGGGCGGGGGGTTTGTTTCGACGATGGAAAATCACGTTTTAATCCGTCCACCGATATATCGATTCGCCGTGGCGGCATCCGCACGCGTATTAACGAACAAAATAAAAAAAAAACAACAAAAATAAAACAAGAATGCTGTTTTGTGAATATTTTCCGGTTCCTATTCGTTGAAAATATATATCGAACGCGTCATTGATGCCGATGTACGAAACTTGTTATGAAAATGTCAATCATCCTGGCATTATCGTACCGACGAGATTCGTATGATTTCATTGTGAAAAAAAAGAAATTTTGATTAAAAACTCACCGACGAGGTTATATCGTGATGATCAAGTTCCCCGTGTGACGAGTCCGGTGGCACGGGAACGCGTTTAAAACTCCAGAACAACTCCACGAAATAACAAAATGGCACTTTCAACGTTTACATAAACAAACGTTCACGAAACACAAAATATAACGTCACAAAAATGCGTTGCACTGGTTAATAATCCGGCGTTTTGACGCAAAACAGAACGACGTATAAAACAACGAAGGCGAGCGAAGTTCACGGTGTAGCACGACGCATCGTAAAACGCGATACTCACGGGTTACTGTACGATGGCTGAATTAAAAAGGAACAAAAAAACGGACGCGATGCGAGCTTGAAAAACGTTTAAATATCGCTGTACGTTGACAGTTTGTCTAGTCGGCAAAGACATTCGACGATGCCGTAGGGCCGTTCGCATTAATTATTGCTGCCGATGTTAACGATGAGAGGAAGCGAGACGGAGAGAACGCGTAGAGTTACGAAAAATTACACGGCGCAGAGCAGTCTCCCGCTCGAGGCCCTGCCGGGTACTGAAGGTTCACGCTGGGCTATCGAACGTACCTCCCCGTGCTGGCCAATCAGCAAGATACCGCGTTGGAGGCAGCCAATCCCCCTCCAACCCGAACCCATTGGCGTAGCTAGCGGTGAGTACACCATACCTTGCGAAATATTGTTAATCAAATACTTTAACAAATACAACGGGGATATAATAACATTAAAATTATCAGTATTTTTCGTTGCGGTGTGTTGGGAAAATGTAAATACAAAAAAAGCGAATTAACGTTGACGAGTAACGGCAATGCTGTTTTTTTAAACGTATTGTTTTTAACGGAGTTCACTTCGAAGGTATATGTATATGTATTTCGATGTATATATATATATTCTATGTACCGATTATTCCGCAAAATAAATGCGAATGGTTATCGGATTTTTTAAAATTAATATAGTATAACAAAGGAATTATATCGAAAGCTTTATAACAGGTAACTATTTAGTAGAGTGTTGGTGAAGAATCTCGACATTGAAAGTTGGCAGTGTTAACGACCTGCGAGTATTAAACCCCCTTTAATAATACTTGTTATGTTTGGATCTTTGCACTAAAGATCATTTTGATGATATATATCATCTGCCCACGCGCGACTTACAAATAAATATGTGGAGTATCTTTTGTATATCGATAGACTGGAGATATTTCGAGATAATTCGAGTCGTAAGAAACAGCAGAGCTACAAGGGGTAAGTATATGGTTCCGCCAGGGAAATTGATCACGCGGAACAAAACGGCGAACGCTAAGATAAATCTGAAGTATAAAATGTGTAAAAAAAAAATATCTGAGATGAAATTCGGAAAAAAAAAATGATCGACGTTCTGAAATTCGAAAAAAAAAAAAATGACATCCATCCCTTACTTTTTAATGTCATTCGCATAACTTCATCTATAATTTTGTTAACGCGTCGGCCGTGGCGTGTGCCTGTTTTACTTCGCTCTCTCCTGCGAATCCAATTTTCCATTAGTCCGTAAAAAAGCGTATTACGGGACCGTGTCAGGCTCTCTCTGTAGTGTCATAGAATTTCTTGCTACTTACTGTGATATTTCTCAAGCTAAGAACGTTTTTGGAACGCACAGTGTAGGTGACGGTTATAAAGCGTTTCACGATGATTATGGTGCAAGGAATAGAGTAATACAAATAATGACGAGAAAAAAAAAATGTTTTATTATTATTAGATCGCGACGATTACATTTTATAAAAATAAATTCAGCTTTGGCGCAATTTCTTTTAACTCAGAAAATGTTTCTATGAAAACCAAAAAAAAGTAAACAATGGGAAAAATGTTCACTTCAGTTGATTAAAAAAAAATGATCGTTGAGATTTCGGCGCAAAAAAATTTTTCTGCCGAAACTGAATAAAAAGTTGATCGTTCCTATAAATTTGCCAGAATATCAACGAATACAGATGAATGCATAATCCGCACATTGGCGCACATATCATATAATACTTCGCAAAGTACTTTTCTTGGGACTTCTTGTTGAAAGAGAGCAAAATTGGTCAAAGAAATCTGTCGCACAGGGAGCTTCGTAAAAAATCCTTAATATTGCGGACGCAAAGAGCAAATTATATTTGCCCGCATATTTCATACTTGGACCGCTTGTTGCCTTAATGGTAAGTGAAACATGACGAAAGCGACGATCAATTCATCGGCGTGTTGGTAGTAAGCTAAACTTAGAAGTCTGTTGCCCAGGAGATTCTTGAGAAAGGAACTTATTGATCAGACGAACGTTATGCCGAAAGTCTATGCGCGATAGATTGCCGTGGAGAGTTGGATAGCAGCTATCTATCTGCGATCGTATTGATTCGTCTAATTTATGCACTATAGTCTATCGCGCACAAGGCGACAACCTGGTAGTACTCCGGGTATATCGGTTATAAACCCGCGACGATGCCACAACGGCCACTACGCCGAAGGGCCATAACTATACGGATACTGTAGTAATCCACTGATGAAGGAGGGGCACAAAGGGCCATACATACTCTCTGTTCCATTTTGATCAAAGGGGGTTGCAGACGTAAACGACCGAAGCGCTTTCGATTACTCTTTGATGCATAAAAAGAAAATGTCTATCTACTTTTTTTCGATTAAAAATAAATGTGTACATCTGTTTTATTTATTATATCGAAAATTTAACATTTTTAAAGGCGAAATAAGTCCGCGAAGGAGAGAGACTATCGATCCCCATATGGAAAAAAAATATATGCAATAAATATACAAATTCGGCGTTTCCATGTAATGAATATGTTTATAATAATTAACGAACAGATAATATTACATTATTATTATTATTAATATGATATGTATTTAGTTACTTATATTTAAAAAAATATATCTGCAATATACATACAATTTCTTATCGAAAATATATTGAATATATTATACATATGCTTTGCTGTAAACTTTATTTTCATGTGGGTATTCGTTATGCTGGTATACAGTTCAATGACATAAGTCCAAATCATAATCCACACACTCCGAAAATCATAAGAATCTCATGATAAAAAATGGTCGATGTAAAAGTCAACAATGTTAATTTCTTTGCAAAAAGATCTATGGTGTATGGTGGAGGATAAATCGATGATCCGTGACCGTCGACTTACAACGCCCTCTTGTGCGAATGGCTCAAAGATGTCACTCTTTTCCTTACTTGATACCAACGCACGAAAATACACTTATCGACAGTCGGTCGCATATTAAACATAGTCTAAACCTTCTTTATCAAGACTCTGAAGTCGATCTATGGTTCACTTGTTTCTCGCTAGAGGCCAGTGAAAGAAACAAAAAAGCGTCGAACTGTTGCCTTCTGTTTAGGAACCCACCGGCCCCTTCTTTCTTCCATCCCGCGATGAAACTGTTTACCGATGAAAATTATTTACTACTTACTATGACATTTTTTCCTCAACCTATATGTTTCATACATTCAAAATTGGCTGTGGAAGTTCTGATCAATTCGTTAAGGGATCATTTTAGTGTATAATTTTCAAGCCATCTTATTACACACCGTGTACACGGTTTACAGTTTCAAAAGAAGAGTTTTCAAGCTGTCTGTCTCAAATTTGGATACGCCACGCTTCGCACCATTCTTTATCTTGATACATGAAACTTTTTTTTACATATTCATATTTCTTTTTTAAGAAAAACTGTCGGAAAAAACTGAATTCGATACTTTTTTTTTTTTCAAATCGCCGCCATTTTGTCAATTTTCATCGAAAAAAAAAATCCTCCACAAAGCGATAGCGGCTTTCGTACTGATTAATAATCTTTTTAAAATTTTTTTAGACAATATTTAGGATTAGAGAAGTACACCGTCAGGAGACAATATTTTTACAAGCCATTTTCCATCGCCCAAAAATATGTAAATAAAATAAACGGTTTTAACATTTTTTTTCTGTTCTTCATAAGTGCTTTGATTTGACATAAAATAATCAGACTGGTCAGCGTATTTTATACATCGAAAAAAAATTGTGAAAATCAGCAATTTTTTGCCCCGTCACACTAGAATGATCCCTTAACTTATGTTTAGAGTGTTCGACCCCCTACTCTTTCCGCTCCCTCCGAAGAGCGATAAAAATTATCTGCGACTTACTATGGAATATTTTCGTAATGATATTTGTTTTTTGCATTCAAAACGGCCTGTCGACTGTTCGCATTAATTTTCTTACTCGGCCTGTTATCCTATGTTTAGTGATTCACCCCCTTCCTTTTCAGATCGCTCTGTTTACCGATGAAAATTATCTGCTGGCTACTGTGGAATTTTTTCATTAAATTATGCACGTCGGTTCACGAAGACGTTCCGTAAGAATTGCATAATATGACAAGAAACAGGTTAGATATTCTTAACATTTTAACCCCTTCAGTGGGCACGAGTGCGTTGCGCGGAGGCATATAACCGTGAATTGCGTAATTACCAACGTGGGGTTAAATCATAGAGATTACTAAAAATAAAAATTTTACCGCGTACAATGTACCTGTTGAACCGGGAATCCGATACATAAAAAACCGGAAATAGTTAACAGCTGATCATACGAATCGTTATGTTCACTGTTCTGGATTTTCATCCAATTTAATTGTTACGTATTCATTGTACACGAGACAAATTTAACGATATTCTTATATAGATATTCGATACTGTTAAGGCGCGAGAATTTCTCCAGATAATGTTTAATTACGCAACCGATGATATGATGCAATAAAAATGAAAATTGATACTTCATGAGACGGTTAGTACAGCGCACGTTACTGCTTCGTGATTTATCGGTACACTTTTCGTAAAAAAAAAATCTGTTGACTTGGTTAATCGAGCGCTAATTCGACTAAAGTTGGCACGAGACTACACCGAAAGCCTTGGTCTTTTCGAAAAAATCACTAAACAATTGAATGCAAGTCATCCGAAACAGAATTCAACAGCTGTGTATTTCAGCAAAATTCAGCCAACGGCGAAATTAATAAAAAGCCTTTGTTTGCCTAATGTGGATATCCCGCGGTATCGTTGACCCGAATTCAATCGAATCAAGGTCCCAAGGTAACTTGTGGGTCCCACCTGTATGTATCTTACGTGACGTCCCTCGTTACTGGTGATACCCAAATAGCTATTACGATGATAAAAGTACGATTAAAAGAAGAAAAAGAAAAACGCGCGTGCAAATCCACATGAACGTTGTTTAACCGAGGTAAACGCGACGGAATCTTCGGGATCAAATCGGTGACCTTGATCATTATCCGGGGACAAGTGGTATTCAGAAAAAACTTCGCAGTTTTGAATTTTTTTCTTTCAATAGAACTCAACATCCCATTTCCCAAAACGAGCGCAACGATTTATCGAAAACAATAGAAAACAAGCTGTAAATGTTTTTTTTATCCCCCGACTACCCGCCAGCGCAACAAGACGCGAGTTAAGCCTTTCACGGAGACGACTACTTTCGTTGTTCGATATGGTCTCGAAAACGGCTAAAAATTACTTAACTGAATTGATACAACGGCTCTATGAAGTACGGTCCATTTCGTTTGCAATGGAGCATTTAAATTCGATGAATATCCGTAGAGAAAATAAGACTTTATGGAATAGTCCTTTAGATATATCGAAGATTGGGCGATAAGATTTTCTGCGATATATTTTTTCGCTCCCGGTGGCTCGCAAGGCGCTGGTCCAGACGGTGGTCTAGTTCTTAGTTAAAATTTGTTTGTTTTATAAGAGAAGAAATAATGCATAGTACATTACGATAAAAGTGCGAAAAAATCGTTTCTGACGAGTGTGAGTTTGCAGCAATCACACGAGTTAAGAAACAGTTTTTCGCACGAGAATCGTACAAAATGTTAATTCACAAGGTGTGCAGATGAGAGTCATACGCGCGCGGAGCGTGTCTTCTTCACACTGAGTGCAATAAAAAAATTTAAACAAAAATTTAAAAAATGCCCACTGTAAAAAAGAGTGAAATAACAATTAATTATTCACATGTTATAGTCGGGAGATTTCCATACTCAAAAACGAAGAAATCGGACGACTTTGATATTTAAATAATTATTTTTTATTTCATTCTTATTTTCAGTCAGGAGATTTTACATTTTTGTAAAATTTTTGTTTCAGATATTTCTTATATTACTAGCAGCGATCGTGCACTACGCGCGCGCCTATCTTCCGGTCTCGGCATTTCGTTTTTTATTTTTTTACTTCTTTTTGGTAGGTTAAATGTCAGAGTACGTATACTGTCAAACACATGGACCGGTTTATTCGATTGAAATTTATTATGGAACGGCGCCAGCTTCAGGCTAATGCGGCAGATAATCAGGCAACGCATAAAGCGATACCGATTCATGCATCAAAAATGAGATTTTTGTGCGACAAATTTTTTGAAATGGGAACATTTATTTACATTTAACACAATTTTTTTCCCGACAATAATGAACAATGTGTGAAATCTTTCACTATCATAAATTTATTCACATTTTTCAAACACAAACATCTGCTGTACATCTGCGGGAGTTCCCCAATGCTAGGTACATATCTTTCTATATTCTTCCCGAGTCGCATTAGTCAAATTCTTACGCCGAATACGTGACAATAATGTGTCGCACTTTGCGAAAGTCCTGTGTCCATCGCAATTTTACACATCTTTGAATGTCCTTAATATGAATTCTGCATTTTTTTCAATATGAAACAAATGATCGATTGCAGATTACTCTTTGTTTTTGATCCCTCGGGACAAACAACGACTGTTGACCAATTACGTGACTTACACCTTTTACGTCGCCGAGACCTATTTATACTCTAATGCTAGTATTCTCAGAGATTTAATAGACTGCTTGTTGTGATCGAGCAACATCGTGGGGACATTTATGTGAATCACGAAACAAACCCCTCGAGCACTGACGTTGATCTTGAATTATTGTAAACCACGACCATTCGGCTTGTGCCATGTTCTTTGCTCTGTTTGACGGTAATCTATGTTCATTTGTTTCAGTGTATTCTTATGGAATCATGAACATCAATTTTATTTAGCGATCTAACTATTTCCTTGTTTCACTCTTATCGTCACTGAGATGTAATAACTCATCCACTATAAATCGGTACGGATCAGTTCATTTACGTTTGCACAAATGGACTCTTTCGCGGTGAATTACTATTAAAGATATAATTATCCACATCTCCAAATAAACCAGTGATTTACGGTACGGGTAGTTTAATAATTGATACAATGGTTTTAAGTACAATCACACTGTGTTACAGTAAAACGAGAATGAATATTAATGACAGTCTCGTTGACGGAACAATCACGGTTCTTCGACGCCTGCGGATTCCGAAACCTCCGTCAAATGCGGAGAAAATAAAATCAACTCTCGTGAAATTTAGTGACAGTAGAATATTGATAGTAAGGAAATGTACATTTTATTGTCACGTTTCGCGAACATTTTTAATTGACGTAACAGTGTGACGCGACAGAACAGACTAAATACACATCATAGTTTGCTTTTTCCAGTCAGTAAAGATTGAACCCCAAGTATTCGATGTTGTAGGAAACCCGTAATAAGGAAAGGTGGGAGACCTTCGTATATTAATGAGCGATGAGCGACTGATCATCAGAGTCTCAGACATGGCGCAGTATCGAGTGATAGTCGGCCTCTTGGCTTGCCTTGTGCTCAGTGTTGCTGGTGGTAAGTACACGATAACTCACAACTACAAGTAAAAAATCGTAACCGAATTGCCGTATAAAACGTAGTTAAAAAGTTGACGAAGAAACGGAAATTATTGAAATACTTCGAATACCTAACTGTATGGAAACTTTGATGACAATTTTTTTTTACTTTTCCTACATTTTTATTTATGTTTACAAATAATACATTGATTTTGCAGAAGGTGAACGCGCAAAGCGTCATCTGTCATTCAGTACCGCACACGCATCGGCAACTACGTTCGGCACTGGTTCTGCCAATGCTAACGCCCAGGCTGGCGGTCGTAGTTCCGCCAACGCTAATGCACAGGCCAACGGTGGTGGTATAGCCAACTCCAATGCACAGGCCAACGGTGGTGGCATAGCCAACTCCAATGCCGCAGCTAACGGAGGTCTTTCCGGAGGATTGGGCGGCTCTCATTCGGGTGGATACGAAGGAGGATATGAGGGCGGATTCAATCATGGTGGTGGAGCAGGCATCGGTGGCGGCGTCGGTGGCGGCATCGGCGGTGGAATCGATATTGGCGGTGCAGTTGGTGGTATTCTTGGAGGACTAGGTGCCGTCAAGGGTGCAATCAAGGGCGCTATCCATGATGCTATCAACCACGGAATCGGTGGAAATTTCCACAAAGGAGGAAGCATTGGAATTGGCGGAGGAATTGGCGGAGGAGTTGACGGGGGAGCTGGCGGACAATTCCACAAAGGAGGTTTTATCGGTGGTGGCCACCATCATGGTCATCATGGTGGCTTCCATAAAGGTGGTTCCGTTGGTGGTGGCTTCCATAAAGGCGGTTCCATCGGTGGTGGCTTCCATAAAGGTGGTTTCATCGGTGGTGGCTTCCATAAAGGTGGTTCCATCGGTGGTGGCTTCCATAAAGGTGGTTCCATCGGTGGTGGCTTCCAACAGGGTGGTGGCTTCCAACAGGGTGGTGGCTTCGAACACAGTGGTTCCGTCGGTGGTGGCTTCCAACATGGTGGTTCCGTCGGCGGTGGTTCCATCGGTGGTGGCTTCCATAAAGGTGGTTCCACCGGTGGTGGCTTCGAGCATGGTGGTTCCGTCGGCGGTGGTTTCCAGAAAGGTGGTTCCATCGGTGGTTCCATTGGTGGTGGCTTCAACAAAGGAATTGGAGGTACATAAAGCCAAATATCAATTGATTTTATTTTTCTTGTTTACATAATACATTGCAGCACTATATTCCTACATATCTATTTCATAAATTTCGGCGTCTCTCAAAAACTTGAATTATTCTAACAAAATAATATTTTTTTAGGAGGATTCGAACATCAATCTGGTGGATACGAACATCATCAACATGGTGGATACGAAGTTCACGGTGGTGGACACGGTGGATCCCACTCCGGTGGAGCCAATGGCGGTTTCGGTGGTGGATTCGGTGGATCTCACTCTAGCGGCGGATCCCAGTCCGGCAGTATCGGTGGTGGATTCGGTGGATCTCACTCTAACGGTGGAGCCACCGGCGGTTTCGGTGGTGGATTCGGTGGATCTCACTCTAGCGGCGGATCTCAATCCGGCAGTGTCGGTGGGGGATTCGGTGGATCTCACTCTAGCGGTGGAGCCACCGGCGGTTTCGGTGGTGGATTCGGTGGATCTCACTCTAGCGGCGGATCTCAATCCGGCAGTGTCGGTGGGGGATTCGGTGGATCTCACTCTAGCGGTGGAGCCACCGGCGGTTTCGGTGGTGGATTCGGTGGATCTCAGTCAGGCAGCGTCGGCGGTGGATTCGGTGGATCTCAGTCCGGCAGTGTCGGTGGTGGATTCGGTGGATCTCACTCCAGCGGCGGATCTCAGTCCGGCGGTTTCGGTGGCGGATTCGGTGGATCTCAATCAGGAGGATCTCATTCTGGCAGTGTCGGTGGTGGATTCGGTGGATCTCACTCCAACGGCGGAGCCACCGGCGGTTTCGGTGGCGGATTCGGGGGATCTCAATCAGGAGGATCTCATTCTGGCAGCGTCGGTGGTGGATTCGGTGGTTCTTCCGGTGGATTCAAGGGCGACGGTGGTTTTGGAAACTCTGCATCAACCAACGCTAATGTGGGCGCTCACGGAGGTTCATCTGCCAACTCTCACGCTCAAGGACAAGGTCAAGTTAATGCTAACTCCAATGCCGGTCAAGGAACCGCAAATTCGAACGCAAACGCTGGAGGTATGTTGACTCAAAATCAAAATTGCGGTATGCATGACTTACCAAAAGTACATAATTCAGTATATCAGGCTTATTTAATGCGTACAATACATTCGTTCAGGTTCGGTCGGTGGAGGATATGGTGGAAACCTAGGAGGTGGTTATGGAGGAAGTTCCGGCGGTGGATACGGAGGAAGCTCTGGCGGTGCTCTCGGAGGAAACCTTGGCGGTGGCTACGGAGGAAACTCCGGTGGTGGATACGGAGGAAACTCTGGTGGTGGATACGGAGGAAATGTTGGTGGTGGATACGGAGGAAGCTCTGGTGGCGGATATGGAGGAAATCTAGGAGGTGGGTATGGAGGTGGGTTTGGAGGTCAATTTGGTGGCCACGGAGGTAACGTCGGAGGTGGCTGTGGCGGTAATAGCGGCGGCGGTTATGGCGGTCACTTCGGAGGTAATTTCCGAGGCTCTAAATTTTCCACGGATTCATTTATGTTTTGACTTAAGCGTCGCAGCTTGACGGAAAATTTTCAATGACGATTCTCACACAGGTGGAATCGGTGGAGGAAACGCACACAGTAAAGCAAACGTAAATGGAGGAAACGCCCAGAGCAGTGCCAGTGCATCCGGCGGATCAGCTAGCGCAAATGCAAATGCTTCAACCGATGGACGTGGAAATGCTAACGCTAACGCCAATGCCAACTCTGGTATCGGAGGTGGCTTCAACTTCGGACCGGACGTCGAGTAAGTATTGTCGTCATTCAAACTATTGGGACGGATATAACGTACTTATACCATTTGACTTATGTTATGTTGCTAATCGTATCGTCATTTTACATTATGAACTCCTTGTTGCAACAGTAATTGAACTGCCAGTGCCAATCGATGTTTATAATTATTCTTCTTTTCAGCATCTTCTCGCGTGTCGGTGGAACCGACGAGGATGACAAGAAGACTGATGACAAGAAGGTTGAGAAGAAGGGTGATAAGAAAGAGGTTACTGAGAAGAAGTCCAGTGAGGGTGTTGAGAAGAAGGGAACAGTCACCGACGCCCAGGGCGTCTTCAGCAGCAGCTCTGCCTCGATCGGCTCCGATGGAAAGGGCACCTACGAAGTTAAGGCTGGAAAAATCCCCAAGTAATTTAAAAAAAAACTCCATAACCAAGTCGATCATACGGTTGACGACATGGTCCCCTCTATAACAAAAGCCAAATGGATGATAAATATTCACAACACGATGGCAGAGTGCAAATTCAATAATGTTGACTTTAGCGATTAAATATGCACAAGAAATAAGCATTGCAAGGCATACCAAAATCCCGTACTTTTCTGTATTGCATCATCACCACCTAATGTTTAATACAAAAGGAAACAAATCCGGGATTGTTTGACTGTATTTTCAGTATTGCCTCCTCTCTGTACATACGTCTAACATTGCAATGTGATACATATAAGCAAAATTAAAAATACTCAAATTCGTAATCTTTTTTTACCTTCAATGATTACCTCGATTTGACATAAGTCGATCCTTCAAACATTCCGAAAAATAGCGAGTTTATTTAATATAATGAGGTGAGAAAAATTAAATCGGCTGATGGAAACTGAAGTAAGATGCCAATATTGAGATCTGCTGCAAGTAGCGCTCTACGTGACCGACCTAATATTGAAATAGAACTCTAATTCCTTTGAAATACCGGAACACCATAGAAACCTTAAATAACTTATTTCAAATAGTCTATACCTCAATAACCGATCGGTAAATCTACTTCGATTTTTTTGCATTCCACGCATCGATAAGGTACCAATCTTAAAGCCAAAAAACATGCGAACAATGTTTTATTTCGCTTCAGTATTTATTTTGAATCGACAAACTATTCATGCAACACGTGTTATTCTACCTCATGTAGGTCATGCAGCGCACTGAGTATGGTTTTCGCGGATTGATTAAACAGACTATTCTACACGTCAGTTTTCAGGTTCTGACGAACGAAACAGGCATTCGTCGAATTTCGAGAATCAATATAAAGTCTCTAGAACTTCGAGAATCAATATAAAATCGAGCAGATCCAGCTGTAGCCAATAAAAACGACGAAAAGCTCATGCACACTCCATTCTAGAGATCCACTATAAATTTCTCATGTTAGATAGGAAAGTCCAAACGCTCAGTGTCGTCAAACGGAAAATTGATAACATCAATGACGCTGCAGTAAAACGTACGACACTTTTCAGAGGTGAATAAAAAAATTGGGTCAAACAATTGATAACCTTAGTTCTGCAGGGTTTATCTGTCAGCGGAGGTAAATCGTTCTCCGCCGCTGGCGCTCTGCTTCCCTCATCAATTTTCTGAGCTGATCCCTGGGTCTTCCTAGTTGCACGCATGTGCAGGATCCATCGTGAAACCCCGCGGATTGCTCGCGTCCTGTACAGGAGAACGTTGCTAGCGCCGGTGGATAGCTGTAGTAGTATGCACTATACATATCTATAAGTATATATGTGGGTATATATATGTATACATAGTATGCAGTGAGTCGAGCAGCTCGCTAGCTTTGAAGCGAACGCGGGAGGTTCGGTCCCGGCTGGTCTGTGACGCGCGCTCAGTCGAACACAACCCACAGAAGTGGATAGACGTGTATACCTCTTGTACATTACTGCACTGTATACAGTCCGGCAACGTCAAGCCTGCGATCACATGCCGTTTCAAGGATTTTACTCCCACGAACTAAAGGGCAAATCGCTCTCTATTGTTCAGACAATTATTACCTCGTACAGTGACAAAAATTGAACGTGCAACGAAAACAAAGTTGTGTCGTGCAGCAATAGTTCCGAACATCTGGCTTCCATATTCCAGTGCGGCATTGCTTCGATAAGAAAAAAGATAGATTTTTATGGAGAAAAACCGAAAATCAGGTCAATCGACAAGATTTTCAAAGTGATCGTGATAATGCTTGACCGGAATTGCTGACTTCAAAAGTCAATTATTGTATCACGTGCAGCGAAGCGCGAACCCCCAACGACGCGTTACCTACAATATCTCGGGCTGATAAGATAAGACGTGAGTACAATTATTTGATTAATATAAAACAAGTTATTATTTTGTTAGTACTGATTTTTATTATTGCTTACGAATTTACTCCAAAATTGTGAATCGCTTGTTACCTTGTCGCGTCTGGCGATCTTTTGTTGGGGAAACCTGTGTTTTTTCCCCCTTTTTTGTTACGCAATATAATAACGCTACAATAAGGACGAGGAATCGGATTTCACGAATCTTGGGCAAGCGGCTCGACTAATTTCGGAACATAATTTTTTTTTTCGTATCATCTTCCGTCACGAATAGCACGGAACTTACCTTCCCGCGCGCGAAGGCTGAAAAGGATAATTCGACAAGTTTCGAAAGAGACACTCGATGTAATTTGTACTTATTTCACTTGTATGGGAAACATGCGGTGAATAAAAAGACGGATAGCAATATAAACTTTGCGTGACAACTGCGATAAAATAAAAGAAATAATCGTTGAACTTTTTTCGTTGTTTTTCGTCATATTCTCCCGAAAAAAATGGAATTCCTCGGCATTCGGCACACATAGACTGTTGCCTATAACACGTATCCTCTCGCTGCGGTGCATCGATCGTTAGTACTCTCGTCCTGGCGAGCGCTAATGACCCCATTGACGTTACTCTTTAACAAAGTTAAAACAAAGTTAAAAAAATGCTATAAGATTATTAATAATTTTTAGTAATCATTTATTACTTCTTTACATAAAGCGAATAATAGAAATAGGTCTCAGGTATATATCATCATCATCATTGCTCTGATTTTCTTTATTGATGAAATAAAAAAAAAAAAAATTGTATCGTCTTTCATAAAAATTTAATAACAACAATTTTTTTTTTCTTTTTTCACTGTAGTTAGTCCGATAATTAAATTTTTACACCATGCGGTCTTAATTTATTGGAAATATTTGCAAAACCGATTTTAGTTTTTACCGAAGAAATTTATTAAATTCCAGCTATTGTTTCATCGTTCGATAAAAAAAATGTTCTGCAGTGCATCGTTAATCTCGTGAAGTATCGTGTAGAAGTTATTCAGACGATAAAATTTGTATGCAATTGCATAAACAAATGTGAGCCAAGTCTTGAAATGAGTTTCCATATACGAAAACAATTAAATGTGGAAACTGAAAGAATTATCTTAAGTATTTTGCTACGAACAGAAGGAACATCTCTCAAACACGAATGATTTTTTTTCTATTTTTTCTTTTTCTTCTTCCTGTCTGATGCCCGCGGCACCTTTCTTTTTACGCGTCATCTCCCACGCTACTCGTGAGAGCCAACGTGCCTTTGAATCGATTCAGTATGCCGTACAATACATTTATATTGGTATAACGTACGTGTATATGATGTGAGAAGGCACCGTCAATGCTATTAAAGAAAGTGCTACTAATCCCGATGGAGAAAACTATTTCCGGTTTCGGGTGATTTGACTGGGTTCCGGCTCGTTGCGATTAATTAGAACTTCCAAGTGCGTTCATCTGTGGTATACGCAATAAAGAAAAAGTTCGAAAAAAGAACTATTAAACTATGTATTTTAAATATCGCGGAAACCAGAACGCGATATATCTACATCCTGCGAATATGCTGATGATTATTAATTTCATTCAATTAGGTTATTAATGCAATAACCAATTTAGTCACAAATTGTTAATTAAACCATCGAAGCTCCGTTAAATAATTCTACATACGCATAACCAGATTTCTAGAAATTTGCGAATATATAACAATATTGCAATAAATAGTGTTATGCGATGAATTTCCGGGAAAATCATCCGCATTATCTTTCATCACTCAATGGCGAATGACGCGCCATTTTTTTTATTGATCAATTGTTCGAGAAAAATTTACTGCGTAAATTTAGTAGCGTAAATTTCCGAAATTTCTCTCTTAATCGCCGGTGACTTATTGTCCTTCGTCCACTAAATCTCAATTTCGTTTAAAAACTCATACAACAAGATGTTTTCAATTGGCTTCAAGTGACTTTGCGCCGAGAGTTCGATATCTTCTATTGGTACTTTCGTACATTCGATCGCATTCAGGATCAAGTTGCGTGTATGCGAAAATTGGATTAGTGTGTCACGCGCGCATGTCCAACACATTTCAACGGCTCAACACACACGAAGCTCTACGCATTCGTGCACTGCGTGGGTATACCAACCATTGATTGAGTGACCCGCATGAACGAAAATGCAATCTGGATCTACATAAAATTTTCAACCGGGTGTGTGTGCACACGAACCGATTCCCATGTGCAGAGCGGAAAAAAAAAACCGCTGAAAAAATACCGGGGACGCAACTATCGAATAACGATAAGAAACTTATTGTCGGCTGCGCTTGAGACCTTGTTTTGCGTCTTTAATCTCAAACAATAATTAAAATCAACAAATAATGAACATTAGATGAATAATAATGACTACATAATGGTTTTTCGTGAAATTCGAAAAAAAATCAAAATCACATGAAATTTTAAAGAACACCGATTTTTTTTTTTTGTCAAATTTAAGTGAAAATCATTTATAATTGGTTAGAATTTGATAATTGCAAAAAAAATGCATGCAACAATTTTTCTAAAAATGATTTTCCAATGTTTCGAAACACGTTGAATAAATATTCATTGAATGGTGCAAACGATTTATTTTTTACATGCTAATCGAAGCATTTCTGTTCGAGGAAGCATAACTATATGAAACACCGAGAGTACGAACATTGTACGAAGTGAAGAAGCCAACGAGCTGCGAGTGACAAGAGTCTGTTTATTCATTATGTTTTTCCGTGTTATGCCTGTGAACGTTCCACGATGCATTATACCGGTTCGAGAATCAAAGGCGCAGACGAAGCGTGACTGTTGCACACGCGCTGTTTTTAAAAACTGAAGCGCGTTCTTTGGATCGTTATAGTATTATGAAGAATATCAGAAGAATTCAGATATACAGGAAATTACGAATAGATTAGATTGACAAATTAGGAACGACAGATCGATCGATTGTCAAGACGCGAGAGAGTCGTTCAGACGCGCAATATGTCGCGATCGGTATTGATATGATTGCTGCATTGTAATCAATAATATTCGCTCCAAAACCAATATTATGCATGTTGTTCATTCGCTCGTTCGTAACAATACACTTTTCATCAAATATATCGGTTCAATTGTTCCAAAATAAGTCAGTCAAATCGACCTGAAATGTCACGTGTCATCGCAAACCCATCGATCGGCTGTGACGATGTTTGCTCCATTTTTTCCTGCTGCCTGTATAACATGAACTCCATGTGATATAATGGCCTGCCGTAGTATTATCTCAACGTTCAAATCATTGTGAGAAATAAAATCACGTGGGAAAGATGCAGTCTCCGTATATCGTCTGAAAATAGTTGCTAAACCGATCTCAACTTTTACCAAACAAATTTTATTCTTTGGCTACCGTTCTTTTTTATTATTTACCTCTGCGATAGCGGCAAAAATAAGTGTTGACGTAATTCACCGGCCTCGTGATTTCGTTTTAAACCGCTGAGGAACGACATGACACGACGACACGGTGTGCAATCGGGATAATCGCAAGCTACAAATATTTGGGTCGATAGGTATAACGTCGAGAAACGTCGATACAACACGCAGGGTCTTTCAGGACGACCGGAGACTCCAAAGAAATATACATATATACATGTACACAATGGAACATGAATCAGCGTTTCTACAATATAAATCATGCGAACTATTGCGTACGTTAACGTCGTCCGGGAACTCAAACCAAATCGGATTCTTTTTTACTCTCTATTGCATTTATTTCGAAATAGTAAATAATAGCTCGCGATTTTCTTCGAAAAAATTATACGAGGGAAAAAATGATTTTTTTTAAACTCAGCGATAACGATGAAAAAATGCTTTTTTTTTCATTATGTGTACTCGAATGTTACACGTTCTCGAATTTTGAAGTCGAATTTACTCGAATTCTTAAAACTTCAGGTACACGTGTCCCCTTAACGAAACACGTCTGTGAGCCGAGTTTCCCGATTTAGCACGGAATTATTCTTCGCATGCTCTGCTTGGTTTCAGTAGCGGGATATAAACATAGGTAGACATTCGATCGATCGTTAAGAAACAGAAAGGCACGCGATGTAAGATGAAAAAAAGAATGATATGGAATGCGCTTGTCTATTTCTCAGCCGTTGTTACACAGACAGAGTACTCATAGGGCTTAACACGAACACTACTCCGTCTCCGTGTCTGGTGGAAATTCCACACTTGACCTCCCCCTCGACACTGTGTACAATCGCCCCTCGTCATCAACAGTTTTCTGCTTCTCTACCACGCTCCTTCGCACCCGCGCGTGAGACCCGTTTAGTTCTATCTATCGTATGACGTTTAGTCGTAGTCGTGTAGTCTATCGATGCTGCTAGTGACTCACCGCATAACTACGTAGATGAACGAAGCGATTCTCCGATAATAGATCATCATGGAAGTGATGAGCATGAAACACCGGCTTTAGATCAGTGCTGTCATTTTTTTCTGTCACTTAGTACAGCGTAACTTCGATCGATTTAAATTTCACTGAATTATTTTCAACATCGAGGAGGAAATATTAAATAACTAATTTTTATGTATAAATAAAACAAATAATCATAATAATAATATTTCTTTAAGATAAGAATTATAGTCGAAGTTGCACAGGTGCAGTATCTGACTTTTTTTTTCGAGATTCTGCGCCAACGCGATCCAATTTGAAACGCGCGAAATTCCACTTTTTCGGCAGGTCGTTCAAATTACATTTTTTTTTTTCGTGAATGTTAATGCGTAAATAGCAGGTCTACTTTTTGAAAGATTGCGCGCGTATACGTTATCGACTCGATGGCCTCTCGTTTTTTTTAAACATTTTCCCAAAACCTGAAAGGGCTATCGTGTCGTCTTGTAACGCGTGTACCTAACTATGCACATTTCTCCATAATACTATACCATCCATTATACCATATATATCATGGAGTATCTATAGGTATAGTTGCCTATAGCGCAAAGAGAGAAGGACACGCATTGTGAATGCGAAACTTACGAGTGCAGACGAGCGGACCTGTCCAATGGTAATTTGCAGGCATAACGCGCGAGACGCTGCAGCAGCCCGACCAAGAAGCCAGACCAGTGTGCATTTTGCACGAGAAAACGAGGGTAGAGGTGAAAGAGGAATAAAGAAAAAAGACGAAAGAGGGGAACGACGAGGATCCTCTCCTGCAGGCACGTAGATACAGTCCGATGAGATTCTTCGGTGAAGCTGACCACCGCGATACAATCGCTGCCGAGAAGGTGTGCAGAAAGTCTGGCAATTACCAGAGTAAACCGGTCAACTATATCGAAGACCATGTGGAATACTGGAGCTTCTCAGTTCCCAGCGATAAGAAGGGCTGAGAGGCTTCAAGATTCAGGTGCACATGGTGCGTGTTGTACACTCGCCATGTGTATTAGACTACGCAGGGGAAATGCGGGTCGACATTTTTTTTTTGTTAATTAAACGACTAAACCGACTAAAGGGACGAAACTTAAATTGATATTTTCCGAGTTGACCGGAACGATTGAACTAATAAAGGACGATGTCAAATTTCTGACTTAAATTTATATCAAATGGCACCGCAGTGCTCCAAAATTAATTTAAACAATTACTCAACGAATCTGCCGGTACGCCGATTCGGCAAAAAAATTCGTTGTCAATAATTGTATAGCGTTAATCGCTAGTGCAACAACATCGTAAAACTTGTATCGGCTCAAGATTTTTACGGTATCTTCCCTTTACAATTGAAATAATAATGATTTTCCTTAGCTGACGGGTATTCGCCCGTTCTCCCCGACAATAAGATCCTTTCCAGTAACACGAGTGACTGTCATTACCCGCGGTCTCGTCTCTTGCCTTCATATACTCTCGTTATATGCAAATGTGTGCTGTCGTGAAACGAGTATTGATGCGAAGAAGTACAAGCGACCGCGAGCCAGTGCAGCCCTCAGCTAAAACTTGGTTCGTTGACCCAAACCCTCCTCCCCACTCTTATTCGTTGTCGGACGATCCTTCATTCCGGACCACGAATCCTCTCCCTTTTTCTTTTTTCCTCAATTTTTTTTCTCTCCTCTTTCGTTTTTGCTCGCCGAACCGAACATCATTTATTTATTTCGTTTTTTTTTTTCCTTTTTTTTTCGGCCTGTTTCTTTTTTCGTGTTATACTAGCCGATGGTGGAGCACCTTTCGAACGGTTGCAAAGCGAAAACGAAGAAGAATCACCGACGATGTTTCGGGTAACCCACATATTTTCAGCAACCCAGCGTCGGAACGGAAACGCATGTACGTCGGGCGGCATTGCTGGGCCCTTTTAAATTCGCGCGATTTATGCGAAAAGACATGCCGGAGTAAATGAACATGGCGGAGAGAGAGTCGAAAACTGTTCGGAGGCACAGCATTAAATTGATCGACCCATTTCATTTCGAATGGATGGAGGAGACGCTGACGATGCGACTCGATTCGGTTTGGTAGCCTGGATAAACGTTTCACTGCCCTCTGGCTATTCGCAAAATTGCCGGGCAGTTTATTGTAAAATCGAGCAACAGGATAAAAATTGCGTGGGAAATGTTCGGCTCAGACGCATTCCTGAATATCAAGCGCCGCCCTCCTTCAAACACTCATTTTTCTATTACAAAAAAATTTCAACGCCGTACTTAAGTCAAAATTCATGGAGAATAGGCACTACGAACACTTCTCCGCGTATACGGTACTATAGGTCTTGTTATGTGAGAGACTGTTCACCGTCAAATGTCTTTAAAAAAACAAGTCACTCTTCCAGCAGCTATATCATTTTCATTTTTCAACATATATCGAAATATCGATATACTATAGCACGATACCGATATATTTTTATTTGTCAATATATATCGATATTTTAATATTTCGATATATATTAAAAAATAAAAATGATATGGCCGCTATATATTTTTTTCGCTATTTTTTTTGGTAACCCATCGATACACGTAGCTTCCAGTAAAAAAATCACTTTATTATCGTCAATAGTTTTTAAGGGAAAGTTTTTTTTTATTTCGTTCGATTTCCAAGCCGCAAGATATGTGATTCTTAGTCCCTCTATACAATAAAAATGGTAAAAATAGTCCGATTCACTTGCCATATACTTAAGGATTATGCAATTTTTAACCTCTGCTATCGTCATTTAGTATATGTAAATTTGATGAAAATAAAGTCGGGCACAGATCTTCGAGGAACCGAATGAAGTTTTTTCAAGCTGCGAGGAGTCTACTTAAGGTCTACTCGACAATGCGAATGGATTCGTCCTCATTTCTCAACTCTATGAGTATTACGGACCCCCAACAAGCGAAGTCGCATAATATCTTCTGCTCACATTCCTCTCCTCTTCGTTCGGGTCGAGAGCGCACGATGTTCGTTCGAAGTTCTTTTGTCTTCACATCTGCGTGAAGCTACGCTCTCCCCCGCTGTTCGTTCCTCCAACTCGTCGCCCGGCGAACAGTGAGCGCGGTGGCCTTTTCTTCGCGAGTCAAAGTTCATGGACGATGTGACTCTTTCTCTCTTGAATTTGATCACTTGCGCTCTTACTGCTTGCTGTTAGTCGGTTTCTTCTGCTTCCATTGATATTTTTAGCTTAGACACGTTCCGTTTTTTTTTTCACTTATTTAATCTATTTGTTGCATTAGATTACAGTGATTGGTATTTCTAGCGAGTCCTTTATTCTCTGCCATTCGCTATTTTCAACTGATAGGATGTAATCTTGAGAAGTAATGATTGTCCCCACTACTGGACAGAAGCGGGCGGGTGGTGCTGAGTTCCAGCTATTGGATCGTATTGATAGTCTCTGGAAGTGCAAGTCTCGTGTCTGTGCCTCTAGCGAAGGTATAGGACTGCGGATAGGTAACTTCATACCTAGACCTTCGTTGCCTCTTTTACGACGGACTATAGCCAATCCCGACGGGTCCCGCATTCTTGAGCCATGAATCGACTCTTCCTTCTCCATCTAACACGCTCCAGGCTTAGTTTCGCTTACTGCGACTTCTTCGCAGGCTTTTCGTCCCCACAGCTATTGCTTTCTCTCGTTCCCTTTGCCCATCTCTCACTCTCGTGAATTTTTTTCTTTCTTATCCTTTCTCACTGTCCCTTCATACCCATTGGTCATCTCCGAAGCTGCGAAAGGGAATGGAGGCAAAGGTATCCTTACGATGGTGCATCGCATCTTTAGCTTTAGAATTTTGACGATTTTATTACGATTTCTTTCTCACGACAAAATGTCGTCGAATTTAATCGAACGATATCTTCTGAAGAAATATGGGGCGCAATTTATTATTATGACTGAACTATGTTTCGTTTGAAAACGAATTTCTCAATTTCTACGCTATTTTTTTTTTTTTCTTTTTTTTTATTACTTATAAAATGTTCGTATACATGGGAAGAATCCTTGTAAATTCCATACGCGTACGATCATATAGTGAAAATGTAGGTAACTTTCGCTGGTGATATTGTCATTTTTATGAATTTCATAGTCATTTTAAACTTTTCTCTACGCATATTCTGCACATTTTAATGTACACACATCAGATAGCGCTGCGCAATACATTTTTGTGTTACGACTCCAATACTCTGTGATATGTGATAAGTACTATAATAATTTTGCAACACGGCAACAATAAACTCTCCCAGGATGTTGCCTGAGCAGAAAAAGAGAGGAGAGGGCATCTAAGAGTTGAAAAATTCCATGTATTTCAAAATATTTCGATAAAATATTCTCCGCGCTACAAACGACTGCCTGGAACTTCGCGCACAACTCAGCGAGAGATCATTTTTTAACCCTTTCTCATCCTGCCATCTCCATTACTCTTTTTATTTATTTTTTTCCTCTCTCAACAGGAATACTCGCCCGAGCGCTTCGTGTCGCTTCGTTTTATATTCTTAATCTCTTCATCCTTCATCTCTTTTATTCCCTCTTCCCTTTGTCTCGCTCTCTTTCTCAGCCAATTAACGCAACGCTTCTCGGTAGAAAAGCGCCTCTCCCTCGCCTTCCGTAGCCCGGCGTTCCCGGACAGAGTTTTCAACTTCGCAAATGCTTAATTGGACTCTATTCTCAACGCACAACTCCGAACTCCTTTCTGCCGGTTCCGCACTCGTTTCGCCGACACTCGAGTATTATCTTCGAGATACGGATATATTTATGTATATATATATTTTTTTTTCCATGAATATTTCCACGCGTAAACATAGTTTACTCATACTTACTTTTAACTTTTAAACTTCGCGGCACGTTTTCTCAGATAGGCGGGCATACCGAGCGCGGAAAAGTTAGACGCGGAGCAAAGAAACTCAAATTTCCACAATGTTTGCAACGCGGCTATGAGAAAATTTTAACAACGGTATTGGAAAAAAAAAATTACATTGTATAATTGTTTTATTATTTTATTCGTATTATTTATAATAATAATAATAATGAATATAATTAAATAAAAAAATTAATATTTTTTGATAAGAATCATAGGTAATAATTTGTATTATTAAAATATTCATTTTTTAAATTTTATTAGATTTTTTTTTTATTTCGTGAGCAGACAATGATCCCCGATGTCGAAGTTACACGCAGTAAGGAAGTAAGAAACGTAGCCGGGCTATTTTTGTGTGCAATGCACGTTAACAATGCAGCAGTGCGTTCCTGAAGCTTCTTACTGCCGCGTCTTCTTGTCGTTCTCTTCATTAATGACTCACAACTTTATGACTCATCTGCAGGAAAGACATTAGCCGAGACATTTGTACGTGACGACAAGGCATACGAATTTGCAACGGGCTGTTCTCGACACTCGTAATATCGTTGAAAATATTGCTCGCTTCTGGGGTGCACTGCGGCATCAGCAGGTTTTTCATCGACAATGCGATTATTTTTTTCTCGATCTTTTTTTTAAACCCTTCTCGCATTTCTCATCGCGGTATGTTTCCATTGTTGTAGTCTCCTCGCGTTCTCTCCCATTCTCGTTGCATATCGCATCGCGCCGGCACAGCTCTCTGCTCAACTCTGCATTTTTCATTGTCTCAATCCTGACGACTGCTCGTTGAAAAAAGGTTCTCAGCAAATCGAGGAAAAGAGGATCAGCCGGTTCGCTCGCGAAAAGAAATGAGAAAAATTGGGTCGGGTCAATGTGCCACATGTGTCCCAGTTATTATTTTTGCTCCGTTTACATAAATTAGGACGTCGGTTCGATATAAATGTATCCAATACAACAGATAGTAGTAGAAACTGAAGGAAACTTTCGTAAAAACGTTAAACAGACCATATTTTACGTAAAACAGATATCAATTCCGTTGTAAAATTGAAAAAAAAAAATTACGAGAATTTTTCGGGAAGAAAAAGTTTTTGTTGAATTTACAATTTTTTTTCAGTCCATTTGGCGCAATATTTAACATGGAAAATCTCTATGAATCGACGACAAACGGCTCGATAGTAGCAGCCACTTTTACTCCCTCTCTTCCCCGAGAAACAAATAACGCGTGGCCTCTTAGCCGCGTGTTTAGAACTTTCAAGAGACTAATGCATCACGCTGCCACACATATGTGCCATTCCGAAGCAAGTGAGAAGTTTCGAACGATTACTTATGCCTATACAAGTCAGTGGACAACCGCCACTTAATGGGAATGAAACTCGCCATTACGCGGCGTCTTTACGAAGCGACCGTGAAAATTGTACCGCGACGCTCTTACTTTGGAAATTCTCTATACGGATTTGCGATGGTTCTTCGGACGTGCGAAATCGCGTATAGTTAAAATACAAATAAAACGAAAGATATTTTATTTAATATCTTTTTGACTTTTTCAACATTTCCGTTTTTTATCGTCTTTTACACATATTTTCTTAGCAATGCGTCAATCGTCGTCCCTTTGGACGGTTTTTTTTTTGTTTTATTGTCGTTTTCCTATTGCGCATCTTTTCTTTTTCGTATTTCCTATTCCTTCCTCGTAGAGGAAGCGTTGCTTCGTTCTTTACATCGCGAAAACATTATATTTCTTCTTTCGTAAAAATTCGTATTTTTCAAACGCGAGAAAGAAGAGACGTGTACACGGTACGAAATTTTGCCGAGTTCTCTTGGCGGATAATCCTCTGTCGTTTTGTAAAACGACAACCGTAAAAAACAATACATTTTGTGTGAAAGCTGTGACCGGTTCGCCGCAGCAGGATGGAAATTCAGAATTTTCTTTTTATTTTTTTCGTTGTTTTGTCATTTGCGCATTAACGTGACACACCGACGTTGGCTGATTAGCCGGCGCATGCAGGCACGTCAAACGCGCGACGAAGCGTACAAGAATCGTTACACAATCGCGCATGCGATACTACATTACGTGAAACTTTACCATAGCAGTGACGCCAGCAGCGAAACTGCAAGGTAAATAAAAAGTAGCGAGCGAGTTTTAAAAAAACTTGCACTGCGGCGTTATTTAAGTTACTTTACGTCGTATTCGGTACGCGAGAATCTGCGGACAAGAATATTTTTTTATCCGGAAACCGATGGAGCACGACGACGATGATGATCTTTGTCTCTATCGGTGTGGAAAAACGTAAAAACCGTAGTTTATCCGTGCATCGTAATACTCGGCGATGAATGCGATTGGGACTGTTCATGGGTGATCGACTTGCTTACTGTACCATTTTAACATTTTTTTTTTGTTTTTAATGCCATTGAAAATCAAGACCATTCATTTCTGCATACTGGGTCAATATGCCGTAAACCACGTAATCATATACATTGCATCGAGTATCATTGCCGTATAATAGGACAAACGGTATAGCGATTGAATGCGTCAGAAAATCGTCTCGCATGAAAAATGTTTGCATACGATTCATGATATATAAGTATGAAAAATTACAAATAAGAGTTGATACAGTGTAATGCTATACATAAAGAGGAAAAAAAAAAAAATTTTACACCAGCTACCGGATGTTTTTGTTGGCACCGGAAGTCATTCCATTCTGTTACGGAAGCACGGATATCAAAAGCAAAGATAGATTATCAAAATGAAATTCTCACGGAATGAAAAATTTTATCACAAAAAAATAATAATTATCATTATTATTTATTACACCCTTACAAGACTTTTTCGGATCACAAATCTTACAATTCGTGAACTCTTAACCTATACAACAAAATACTATTCACGATTGAGATATGATTTGGACGCCGCGAGACACACGAGAAACAAAAAGATCATTCAAATTTGCAGAAAACAACTTTCACTAAACTTTGTATGCAAAACACGAAAGAATCTCGGATCATATATCCGATAGCGATCTGTCTATCGCGACGAAAATGAAATCCGCGAACGGATGATTTTTTAGGTTAACTGTAAATGAACAATTTCCATAAAACTGCTAAATAAAATTCTGAATTAAAGGGCACAACTTTCCTTCGAGATTTTCGGACAACGATTGACGACTTAACAAGTCGATTTTCGATACTTTGAAGATTTATTTGAAACCGATTATTACTGTGAATAATACTGTTGCGTAATTGTTGGGTTCAAATTCACACGAATTAAAATAGGTATTGTTGAGAACCGTCTGCAGTGGTAACGTTCGCTCTCGCATGATATGTGTAACGAGTCATTAGCAACCCTATTAGATCATTAATGTCTCTTAACCTCTGAGGTCTGTTCCATATCCGGTTGGCCTCATCGGTGGAACCGACGAGCAGATGATACCCTCCGTTTCATGTCCACTTGCGTCATCAGTTAGTTCACTCCGTCCCTGCGGCTGCCGCGTATGTACGTCTTGAAGGCAATGCATCCAAAGGGCACAAGTGTTCGCAAAGTGCATCGCCAAGACTTTAAATAAGAATTTAATGATGAAACGCAGCGGTCTCTACACAACTGCTGTAGCTATTAATTCAGTCATTATAACTTCCTCCCTTTCGCAAACATTTTTTAATCCCGTGCGCTTCTGAAAAACATTTTTTTTTTTTCGAGAGAATGGTACATTAAGCGTTTATCGCCATTTTCATCAAGAATGGTCTCTTTCCGGCGCAACAAAATAATAATTTTTAGGCCACTCGGACACTACACGCGTGCAAAAAACATGTCATTGTCGGTTGTTTACCAACTGGTCCTTCAAAGCCGCATCACGCGCCGAAAGAATACCACGCTATAATTTATCACCATACGTCACGTTTAATTAATGTTTACCGAGGTTTTTTCTAGTGCCGAGACAGGGTCATTATTTGGCTATAAGCTTGAGCGGCGATCGCGCTATGCCGGCTACTAAGGTCGGTAGAAGTCGGCATTATCTTTACTGTAAAATGAAAGCTACTTCTTCACTCGTGCGTGAGGCGAACCGTTTCGCTTTTGCACGTGAGTTCAAAGGCCGTGGAGATTGCCACGGTCGCCTCGTTCTTCCGAGAACGCATGATCGGCCAAAGTGTGCGTGTGTGCGTATGCGGCAGGTATGTTCGATGTATAGGTGGAAGGAGATATCGTTTTTCTTTTCTGCTACCAAGGAGGCCGCGTTTCTGAGTTGCCGACGGGTCGAGTTTAGCATTGGGCTATTTTGTCCTTTGTGCGATATCCATGTGTGGATTGCTATATACGCGGCTCTCTCTCTCTCTCTCTCTCTCTCGTCTCCGTACAACCGAGTAACAGTCTCTGACCGAAAAGTTGCGACGACGGCTTGTACTCTGTCGTAAAATTGCACGGCGTCACGAGTTCTCAGCATTCAGCGCTGGCGAGAGCTCCGATCGTGAGATCAAGGATATTATGCATGTATTGTTTCGTGAAAGTGCAAGCGAGGGTAGCCATCGTCGGTTGACACAGGCAAATAATAAACTTCTATTATCGCGATGAATGTTTGTCCGCAAAATCAATAATGGAATAAGAATTACCGATACTCGATGTTCAAAAGTTGAAACTTTTTGCAACGTCCATTTTCGTCTTTGAAATTTTTCGATCGTATTTAGAACACATATATGTATTCAATTTCTAACTTTTTTGTGGAATGGATTTGCAATTTTCGAGATACGCAGCAGTATTGTTAATCAATATGGTTTCTGATGTGTTTTCGATGTATACTTTGTTCCGTCGATCGGAATAAAAGAAACCGCGTCAACCTTTCACGAACTCAGTAACGACCGGTCCCCTGTCGAAGAACCACTCGTATCTCTGCTATTGTAGATACGACAGACTGTAACCGTTCACTATACATATACTACCGATAGCAGAACGGTTGTGTCAACGTACGAGTACTCCGTAGTATTCTCGTATAGTGTTCCAAGAGGAACGACAGTCCTTAATGAATGAATAAGTGAATGGACGAGGGTTATACGATACGAACTTCGTAATGCAGCCATTATTTATACATCTACAGGGTCTGATTCATCAGACAGACCGCGATTGCCTGTATTGACAATGTTGGAGGCATAGCGCGTAGTAGAGTACAGGAGTCGAGAACGAGGAAAAGCGAAGCCGCAGGGGTCAGCCTTGTCGTACGCTGTACGACGATGAAGTCATCTTTGATGATGACGATGACAACGAGGCTAGTAATTCAAACGAATGTATGTGGGTTGCATAAAATTCAAAATTTGTCTCAAGAACAAGTGAATTATTGAATAATATATTTCGAGGACGTAATTTCCTCGAATAGCTAATTGTTTTTTTTATTTTTACGACTTTGTTTTTAAAATTTTTTTTCGGCCAGAAAAATATAAAATGGTCAATTATTGAAAAAAAAAAAAATTGTTTCCAATAACGAACTATGAATAATTAATGAAATCATGGTAACCAATTAGCGATATAAACATCTTTATACACGGTCGGAATTTTTTTTTTTTTTTCGAAATGGAAATTGCATTTTTTTCAAAATTACAAAATTGGCACTCTAGTGCACTTCTTGTCTCGACGTCTACTACGAGAGGCTCGTTAACACTGTTATGCCAATTTTCTGCCGCAATTTGCATTTTGTAAAAATGATTATTATTCTTAGTAGATACGACTATATGCACAGACACGCGTCGCTCGTTGTCGTTGAGTTGATAATATCGGAATTGTCGGGAGAAAACAAGACGCTACTGGTACTTGGCTACGTATCGCATATAAGTTACTGGAAAAATGACCTCTTTGCCAACGCAGAAGGTGAAAAACATGAGATCATCGTGCTTCCGCGGTTGAGCGAAAAAAAAATCATCTTTGTCGTATACGTTGGAACGACGCCAGTATTCGGAAAGTTCGTCTTCCACGAAGTCGCGAGTATCATATAATAGTAGGGAGCGTTTACTCTGACGCGCCTATGTGCTACGTAAATATAAACGCTGAGAAAATTTTCAAGGTTCTCGCAGCTACGCCTTTAATGTACACGTGACGTTTCAATGTGCGTCTTGTTTTTTTTTCTACTGATGATCATTGATATATTCAAGATCGTCATCACTGCTTCATATATACAAAGCGGCGAGACGCAGAAATGATAGTTATCCTCGAGAATAACATTGTGGGAACGCCACTGCGGTCATTACGCGGATTCAAAACGATTAATCGTTCCGCGATTGCGGACAGAGGAAACTTTTTCATCGCGACTATGAAGAAATACGCATAATTTTTTTTACAAATCATTCATTCGACGTAATACTTCTTAACGATGCGCATTTATCGTGTACGTTTTACCTTCTTTCAATTTTTCTGATAACACATTATCCGCGTCCAGTAAATACATGTTATCATACAATAATCATCATAAAACAATGACGATAATTATCATTATTACTTTTATTGTTCGTCAGTAAATTATTTATTTGATGCTTTTTTTTCTCACCAAGAATAGCAGCTAATAAAATTATTTTTATGCTGAACACTATATTAATACGTGTGTATCGAATCTTAAAAAAAAATCGTCCCCAGAGATGGAAAGTTTTCATAATATTTTCGTTATATTTTCCCAAATTTTTTTTTCTTAATAAGCTTCCGAATACTCGTACCTGAAAGAAAATTATTTTATCACTTTCTACAGTTTTCGACGACGAACATCAAAATTTTACTTCGATTTCGAATTGTCAAGTGCATTACCAACAAATTACCGAAAGAAGCGAAACATCCATGATAAATAAAAAAACCAATACATTTTTCCATTACCCCAACGCACCCTATGTCCCCCTTTATTGTGTCTTCCATAATTCGATATTTAATACATTACGCAGCATCTTAACGATTAACGAGTAACGATTAACATCAAAGTGCGTGTGGAATATGCAGTTACGCATGTAAGATTCTGCGCGAAGAAGCTTGCGCAGTGCTGTCCATTCGCGATGTTTAAGTCATTGTCATCGTAGTCTTCGTCGTTTGTTGTCCTCGATTGTTGGCCTGGCGAACAGAGTCGTCAGTGTGACACTTCCCTCATTATAACGTAATTCGGCTTGGATTGGCGACCGTCTCTTTTGAATTGCGTCTACAACAATAGCATCCATTCCCTCGCCGTGTCTCGTCGTTGCTCATCCTCATTTTCTCCCTCGAAGCCGCGTATAGCGTAGCTTAGTAAACGATGGGCCGAGGAACAGAGTTATCCACATCATATTGTCGGACGTGTCATTGCAATAGTGCATTTCTCTCAGGCAAACGCGAATTAGCAGAGGACTTTGAACGGAGGAAGATCCGAAGACTCAACGACGTGGCTTTGTATATGTCTACGAATGCACAGTCGACATCCATGTCAAGCCCATTCCCTTGTGCAATTCCATTAATGCAAATTGTCTTGTCTGTGCTCACCACGGCACGTAAACTTCGACCATTTCTATCGCAAGAAGTAAAGTCCGACTTTTCTTTTTTTTTTTTTAATGAATACATTTTTTTATAATTTTTTTTTTAATAATCCGTCAAAATACCCGAAAATAAAAAATCGGCAAGTATCGCATATTAATTATAAAAAAAATCAGGTACTAAGTTGACTTTCCACGCTGTTATTACGAATTTTCCCCCAAACCTGAGGTCTGACGCAATTTTTGCAAAATGCTAGGAGACTTCTGCAACGATAGGTACGCATAGTTACGGGTTGGGGGTCCGCCTATCTCTGCACAAGACAAATATAAATAACCGGCCAAGTCACTTCTTCCCGTTCTCGGTATCGTTTGACTCCGGCTATACGCTTGGGATATCGACTAAGCACTTTAAGCACTCGAACGGAGTGTGCGGATGGAAGCCGTTCAGGACCCTCGGGCCAGGAAAGTCTAATTACTCTTGAGCAGCCCGTTCCCCGCGCGGCCCTACCGCCGTCTGAATGAACGAACGATGAAAGATAAAAAAAAAAAAAAAATAACGTTAACAGAGGCCAATTAGCGTGTTGAAACGGCGGGAACGGGGTTGCCCAGCGTTCTATACGGCTATAATACTACGGCATAGTATACCAAGACCTCGAGAACAGCCTGATACAGGTGTTGCGGGGAGACGGGGAGACCGGGGTCAGTTGAAACACAAGACGATTCAGAACAAACACAGTGAAAAAAGATTGAAGATTCCACACGGTAATAATGGCACTATATGGAATTAGAGTACATCCTATGGTAATTAATTATTTATAGTGCCATTTTCACCGCGGGAAACTTCCCATTTTTTTTTCAGCTCCGACCGGAGCTTCCCGAACTCCGATTTTTCTGCACCAATCTCTCTCGCGTTTCAAATTGCCCCGGTCTCCTATACTCGGGAGAAGTGTACTACATTGATAAATGTCACACATTCGGAAGTGTTTTCAACGAAATGGCCCCGAATTTTCAAGATATTCGGGTGAACGGCATAATTAATTAAACGATTACTTCGTGATGAGCAATAATATTCATGCTCTGACGATTATCCCAAATCGTTTTTATGCTTCACGGTGATGCACTCTTCACGGTTATAGGTGAACGTCCCGACTCACGGCCATCTACAGTTATGAATACAGATATACTGTTTTTTTGATCGTTTAACACTCCTCTTTTCGGAAGTGGATTAAACGTTTTACTTTCGCGGCTTCGAATTGTATTTTTTTTTTTTTTTTGGCTGTTACGGAAAAAAAGGGAACAGTGACTCGACACGAGCCTCGGGCACAAACGTAGATACGCGGTGATACGTGACTTCGGATCGTTGAGTTTCACATTTCCTGCGAGACACAGGCGTTGCCGGCAGTATTTATCTCTTTGTCGTGTGACGCGACGAAGAGGAAGATACGGTACGGAGGAAGAGACTTGACAGACTACGAGATAAAAGAGGGACTTCGCGGAGGCAGAACCCCCTTATCTACTGCTTCGCGGTACGAGAACGTTGCTGCGACCGCGTCCTGCTCTGACCACGCGTACCATAGGGACAATGTCCTTCCGGTGTACGTTTCGTGCGGCTACGTGACGCTGCACCGACTGCACATTACAGTGCATCGCGCATTAAATTCTACGTGAGCGCATGCGCAGCGCACCTCACGGTACAATTTGTTACATCGTTACTACACAGCGATTCACCAGTATGCGGTAATAATAATAGCAATACCGTGATGTGGATGTCACAACTGTAAGCATAACACGAACCGAGTATCTGGGGCTATGGGGGTATTCACACCTGGAGGGGGCGATGCGGCAACAGTGCAAAATAAATTTTCTTTCTTACCGAATTACCGATTTTATAACGTTACATTCGATTTCGGCAGACAGTGACTAAATTTGTCAAATTTAAAAAAAATTTATTCGAATTAATTAAATTTCATTATGTTAACTTAATTAATAAAATTGATAAAAATTTTAGTGTTTTCGTCACATTTCAGTTAATTTTTTTAATTCAGGTTTGTTTAGTGAATTTTGGTTATCGTCACGCGATCTTTTTATAAAAATGTAACTTTCGAAAAAATTATCTATTTGGGACTTCGAATTTCCAACCGGTATCAGCATCTATGTTTTTCAAAAGATTTTTGAAAGCATATCGATGTACGCGAATGCCCGCGTGATAGAGGACTGATTTTTTCAAACAAACCCTATACTTTAAAGACAATAACTGTAACCATTTCATGAGGTTTCGTAAGGCTTACTGGTCGCAATCAGTCCGTTCGAAAACAGCGAACACGATGCGGGCAAACTGGTTTCGGTTAACTATCGTTTCAGTGTTTTTTTTTATTTTTTTGCGCAATTTCGATTGTCAACCACCCAGTGTATGCAGTACACATTGCGGCGACCCGAGAATTTGCTCGTTGACCTATTTGTATCCATGTGTAGATAATTCGCAGTTACGTTAAAATGGTCGCAAGAAATTGTCACACAAAGTGCAATGTCGATAAGTAAAAAAAATTTTTGTACCTAAACTTTACCGGCAATTTTATTTCTGGCGCAATTCCAACACTTCGACGTTTAAATACCCAAAGTCCATAATTACGAGAAAACTACAGAAAGGAACATCCGTCGTTTATTTAGAAACATACGAGACGTTGCAGTCACAGTTGTTGCTAATTTCAAGCTAATTTCAGTGGAATTAGGACGGAACAGTAGCTAGAAGCGACCCACGATGATGCTGTCTTTTGTTTCATTTATTCGCTTTACTTTCGTCGACTTTTCTATTTTTATTTATTTACTTTTTTATTTTTAAAGTGAGAAGAATAGCGAAATCTTGAATGATTCTGTAAACGATTTCAAAAGGTTTTTGATGATAAGTTAATATAATAGAATTTAAACTGCGGGGATAATTGCAAACAAACGAAGATCATGAAATCGATTTTTAGTTAAAATCGTTGAAAGATTATTCATTGTGATAAAAGATCTAATTATCAGAGGGATTTTACAATGTTGATAATGGTGAAATATACATTACCGATTTAGCGGAGTTTTGCAGTTTAAAGGAGTTTCATCTTTATTTATGTTCTTAGATCATCATGAATGGACCGGTTTACGCGTCTTCGTGTCCCGCACTTCAGTCAAACCCGTCGCTGCACAGCTCACCATATTACAGTGATTACAGTGGCACTGCGAGAAGACGATTATCATCGACAGGTGAGGCCGATACCTCGGCCACGTCGAGCTATGAGGGAAGCGATAGTTCGGAAAACAGCGATGAAACTCGTTTGGATCCGGTCAGCCAAGTTGAACGGGAACAGTTGGAAACGTTTTTCCGCGGATTAAAGTCACAGGTAAAAAAAGTTAACGAAATTAAAGATAAAAGGGTCAACGCAGTTACATTCTAAACGTTTTAAACATTTCTTGTTTTTTACGGCAGTATTTAGATTTTTTTAAACTATCGATTTTTCGAAGATGCCTATAAATAGGAAATTATAGAATGATTTCTTTGTTGCGGAAAAAAAAATCGAATATTATTTTTATATTTCGAAAAATATCGGAAATAGATATGATCGCCGTAAGAGCATTTTTTTTTAATTTTGCGGTGGATACTGTCGACTGGAAGCGATGCATCTGAAATAAAGAAAAACGAAACACGTTATTCAAGTTAATAACAATGTCGAAGCGTTAACAAGTTTACTTTTTTTTAATTGATGTTTCATTTTTTTATAATTACGTTAAAATAACCGCTGCCTCCCACGGATTTCTCGTGCCGCACTTTTAATTGGCCTCTGTTCTGTAAAAAAACGATTATAAAAATAATTAACGATTGCCAATTACTCGTTTCAGCTGAAGAGCGCCCAGCAAAAAAAAACATCTTTTTTTGCTTTCAATAACTGTTCCCAATTTTGTAGCAATACTCTCAATAATAAGTGTATCTTCCATAAAAGAAATGTACTTTATTACCCCTATAGTTGTTGAAAATAAAATTGCCGAAAAGAATCGCCCTGTAGATGCATCTCATAAAATTAACCCAAGTCTATCGGATAACTGATCGTGTTGCCCCCTTTTTTCGTAGGTATTCGTTTGTGAATCACTGGCGAATTTGTACCTCGGAAATTCATCGGAAACTGAGAGATGGGAGTTAAGATTCACGGGTATACCAGTCGTGGTGCTCGATCTCGGCGAGACGCGATCGCGATCGAAGCGGCGGATCCAGATTCTTCTCGCTGAGCGAGGAACATGCTTCACTCTGTGGCGCGAGACTATCGACAACCTGTCGTCCTACAAGGTAAACGCATGTTTGCATGTCGTCAATCTAGAAAGTGCGTGTAAGGAGAAGGCCTATAACGGTCTCTCGGAAAACTCAATTTTGCTTCATCACAGAGAAGAAACTTTATTAAAAAAAAACCGTGCATCGATGATTCTTAAATCGATTCCAAACGTGCAGAATCCGATCGAGATACCAGAATACCAAAAGCCGTATTGACTTGTCTAATTCCAGGGTGATATAATCCAGGAAAATTCGAGATAAAAATGAAATATAAATAGGTATTAGATTTCGAGGCGGCGTTCTGATGACAAACGACCCATTCGTTGATCGCGCTTGAAAGGTGCTATCTTGGCGCCGCGTGTACCAAACAATCGTGTGTAGTTCAAGATACTCCGTTAGATCGTCAATTCGAATTATCAATTTCTGATAACATAAGTTTGCAAATACCGATTTAACGTTTCAAATCCACGATTTTGCAATATAAACATTTGAATATTTATGTATATCTTTTTTTGTATTAATTACTTTATTATTATTATGATTATTATTATTTTATAATTGTTTATATTTTTATTTACTGTTTATTTTTATTCCGTATGCCAATCACTTTCACTTTAGAGTGAAACTTTTAGACGAGTTAATGCACGTGCGGATGCAGCAAATTATTATTTAGCAACTGTGCGATGACGTATAGTATGCGAAAAAAATCACTTGACTACTGAATCGAAAAAATGTGCACGTGAACATTTAGCAATTTTTTGGCCTCCTTACTCTTCGATAATTCCGGTGTTGTGTTTTTGCAAACGAAATTTCCATATCACTCGACGCACTAAGTAAAAAAAAAACATTGATTAAGGAGTCAAGTCAATTATAATGTGCATTCGACGTCCTCTCGTTCAAAGGATTCCTTCACTTTCCTCGTCAGATGATCGCAAATAAGACTTCCAATTTTTTGGATGGAAAATTCCATTGGAAATCACTTCCCATTAGCTGATACGACGATACTATCGTGTCGTTAATTAGCTAATTAGTAAACACACATTTCGTGATCAGTTCGTTATTGATTTTTCATCAGCGAGCAACGAGTACATTTTTGTGAAAGTCATACATTTCACGAGTAAATATAACAAGGTGTCTCGTTAATTTTCTTGAAAGACTACCGGCTTCGTTTGTTTGAAAATTTGACACTGTCGACCAACGTCTGTTAGCTTTGAAAGAACGTTGGTATAGCCGTATCTTGATAAATTGTGTGTACCTCAGTCCAACCGGAGCCGAAGAGCGATGACTCCTTGATTGTCATTTCAACATTGATAAGATAGGTGTGAGCAAACACGCCACTCCCAATTGGTCGTTCGGTTATTTGATATGTTCGAAGAAAAGATTGAAAAAATGAAAGAAAGGCAAAAAAAAAAGAGAAACGCACGTCATGACATTAATAACGATTTCATAAGAACTTTATAAATCGTTCATTTGATTTCGATTATTATCACATTGCGCAAATGTGCCTCTGTATGATGTGATAAATATTCATTTAGTTCGCCGATACATCGAGGCACATTCAGCTAAGCAAACATCACAACTCCGCCGAATTTCCTCGCTCTATGCTCTTGATCCGAGAGAGTAACGAGCCCAACAAATTCATGTTATGCATACATTTATGACGATCCAAGGATTTTTCTGTTTCGTGATTAATATTGCAGCACATGGCCTGTACTTGATTATCATTAATTATCGGATTCAACTGGGCAGCCGGAAATCCAAAACCGCATCTGTTTTCTGTACGATACTAAGCGACAGACTAATGTAGGCAGCTAAAAAATTTAGTGTCTCATAAAATCGGCAATCCATGTAATCATAAAGTATAAGGAAACAGAGTATAAGGAAACCGGAGAAGTATAATAAAAATTATTGGCGATGTTCGACAACGTATAGATTCTTCTCTCAGCGCTCACAAAAATCTAAAAAAAATTTGATCATATCAGAAAATGTTTGAAGAACTTTTCCGCCGCTTCACGCTTTGCGCGAAAATCAGGTTTAGGTAGATATTTTCACGTTCGCGCACCGCTTTTCCGAAAATGACAATTGTTCGCACAGACCGCTAAAAATTGCAATACATGTGTTTCAGGTTTCTGGACCAGCCTTCCACACGATGTGTTTATCGTCCGATCACACACGTCTAGCGGGACTAAGTTTCGACAACTCGAAAGCCGCAAACGATCTGTGGCAACACATAGAGCGTCTTGTCTCCTGTCCGGAAAATATAAGCCTCTCGGTACCGGGTAAAAAGAAAAAGAAGAAACAATCCCAGAAGAAGATTGTTCTGCCAGCGAAGAGCAACATCAGTCAGCCCTGTCAGTTTCAGCACGTAACCAGCGTCGACGCGGCTGACAGATCGAGATACTTTTCGCTTCAGACTCTGGTACCGGCATTGACCGAACACGAGACCTCTCTCGAGGCAATATTCTAAAACAATGTTTGGCTGCATTATGCGATTCCAACCGCTGTGACTCCATCATGTTCCAAGATTGTCACGCGATTCTTAGTTGATAATTTTTTTTTTTTCGCATTTTTTGTATCACGGCCGAGACTCAATAGTTATTTAAGGGAGTATATAGTGATTTTTTTTCTTTAATTTAATTATTTTTTTTATATTGTAATTGAAGCAATCTATGGCTTCAATTTGAAATGACCTTTGTATCCAGTTAAAAATGTAAAAATAAGCATCTCCGCATCTTCGAAGAATTTTTTTTTTATTTCAGCCCAATTTGTCAAATGGAAACGCGGAATTATTTTTTTTTTTACATAAAAACGTACAATTATCAAAAGATCGAAAATTTCCCAAGAGCTGCGCAAATACTTTATGAAAGGTGCTAAAAATGTTATTTAGCATGCAAAATATTACATTTTCGAGATGAAAAAAATCATTACAGCCGACCTTAAGCTTGTACAAGGCTTGTAGCGTTAAGACCGTGATTACGCGGCATAATTAGCAATAATTTAGATTGTAATGTAACATGTCAATAATAATGACGTTTTCCAATATTGCGGATCTTAGATGATTTCCTGTATAGAATAAATATTCGACTCCATGTTTAACTTTAACGCTAAAAGTCCGTTAATAATTGAGAAGCGAGCAATCGATGATATATGTTTTATGTATTATAATTGACGCGTTATGCAATTTAAAGCAGTGAACCGATCTGTTTCTTCCTCGTGTTTGGGAAGTACAGATATGCGGCAAGCAGTTAATATCCAACGCGAATACTCAGAGAATGTTGCAATACAGTACTTCGGCATTGTATGTAATGCAAAGCTATCCGAGCAATTGCGAGCATTGAGAATAATCAAAACGTATGAAATAAATACGATATTATGAAAAAGTCTAAAAATGGCGAATGTCTTCAGAGACTATCGCGATACGCCGAAAGGCTTCAGGCGATGCTGACTATTGTAAAGCGAAGAATATTTCACGAGATCGAATTTAATACACGTAATTCGCGTGTGCTACTACCCCCTTCCGTTAGAATAAAACTATTATCTCTGCTCCAGATTTTTCGTAGCCAGTACTAGGATACGAGATGGAAAATTACTCGGTAACGATAGCCTCGTCGATAAGTCTTTAACGTCGAAAGACATTTTTAAAAATCTATTCAACCACATAATGGTTAGTCGCTGCAATCGACAAACCGCTTCGGTTCGATCGGCTCGCCAGATGAGAGAGTCAAAGACGCGATTAAAAGTTTATTTTTCAATTCAATTGGCCGGTAACTCTCGTTGAATCACTTGGTCAAGATCAGCTCAGGAAATGGCAGTCTCGTTTTATCGATTACATGCGATATCATAGATCATTTTATATAACGGCAAAATTGATTTTCATCGATTTTTATAACACGACAATTTTTTTAGTAAGGAATTTCGGTACGCGAAAAACAAGACCCTGTTTTATCGATAGTTTAGCAAAGTATCTATTTGGAATTTTACGTAGATTTTTTTTACGTGAAGCACATTGATGATTCCTTGAGCCTTTATCAATGGTAGTTAATAACGACATGAAAAAATGAAAATTGTAAGATTGTTCAAAGGTTTACGAATTTATTCTGTGAATCATCGGCGTTGAATGATAATAAAATTATTTTCTTGTAATTGGAGGTCGAACCTGGAATTATTTAGAAGGGTATTTCTGTTGCCTCATTGACATTCGAAAATTGATAAATGTATAGATGACGGTTATGTAGAACTATGAAGCCCTCATCTTCCGTATTTCCAGTTTAGCGATAAATGAGATTGTAATTAAAAGAAACGTTTCAAAACGTCGATAAAACAATTCAGACACTTAATTATATATAGAAATACACTATATATGAGACTTCATCGAAGATTATCAAACTATTTGTTTATCTACGACTGTGATATAAATATATTTTTATCGTTACGGCATGTAACACGTAGCCCACAGTAATTAATCGATTTAGCGAGTAATATTACGACTATTGTTATGTATGTACGTGAGCTAATAAATAATCCCTAATACATAAACGTGATC
This sequence comes from Cryptus viduatorius, assembly GCA_964006125.1. Lineage (NCBI taxonomy): Eukaryota > Metazoa > Arthropoda > Insecta > Hymenoptera > Ichneumonidae > Cryptus > Cryptus viduatorius. Next base: position 7,972,378 of record OZ023220.1, read on the forward strand.
GTTACTATGGTCCTATTCTATTTATTTCCTTAGGTAGACTAACTAATGTTGCAAGTACTTGCATCACATACCATTCTTTTTTCACGAAAAATTGATAAACTGCACGCGCGGAAGAGCTGCGTAGATATATATCGTCTCGTTGATAAAAATATTTTGTTGGTTAAATTTGTTTAATCTACTTGTTCAGCGGATCAGTGCAAGGTTGATTGATTATATCCTTATTGATTACGTTAAATATCCTGACAATTTGCAACGACGATTACGTAAGTAGTTAACTATCCGTTTCTTGTCTTGTTCGGGGTGTTCTCCATTGGCAAAGTGCTGCATCGCTCAAAGCATCAGTCAAAATAATAGTGTAATTAGTATGAAAAGTAACAGGGCTGAAATCGCAGATTCCAGCTGCGCAGACTGGGCATGACCTCGCGCTGTCTTCTTCGTCATAGAGCATTTCTTAACACCTGTTGCAGAAGATGACACGGGGAGATAACGATAAATATCGAAATTTTGCGAAGATCACTTGTCTGTTTGTAATCAACGCAGGTTTATGCGACAGAATTTGGAATAACTTAATCTTAATTACACATCAAAGTTTACATATTCCAATCCGTAATGATTAAAGCTTGGTTACTCGATGCTTCGGTGACTTCGCGATTCGATAGGTGGGAGGGCGAGGATTCCTATATTAACGAACGATGAGCGACTGATGATCAAAGTAAGACATGGCGCAGTATCAAGTATTCATCGGCCTTTTGGCCTGTGCAGTGCTCAACGCAAATGCTGGCGGTAAGAACTGAAATAAAATTATTTGTAATTGAATTATTGAGAGATTACCCTGGTGTAGATCAGATATTTCTATTATTGTGCCGAACTTATAACTTTACTCTTCATTACTAAAATCGTGGATTACAATAACAGTTTTTCAAAACATTTTTAACTGTCCGTGTACCAATTACGCTTAATTTACTAACAATATATTTTAACCAACCGTACAATTTATACGAAAAATCGTTTTTGAACTTTCCTGTTTCGTTGATTGTCTAGATTGTGATAAAAGTACAACAATTGTGAATTAAACATTTCTTCAATAATCATGTAGTCATGGTAAAAACGTTTGTTGGAAACTTCTAGTAATTTCAGAAAAAGGACAATATTCATGGATGCAATATATTACATAAACAATATCAGAATACCCAAATGTTCCCACTTCAAGAGTAAGCGAAATTCGCAACATCTCCGTTTTCCATAGGGGATCAATCGCCATCATCGAATCTGTAAAACGTTGGGAAATGCATACATCCGTTTAAACAGTCCGCGAATCCTTTTATTTCGTTGGCAGCCTGTAACTATTTTCCCATTAATACTTAAGTATGTCTTTTCTTTTCACTTTCTTTTCCTCTCCTAAAAAGTTGGTGTGTCACGAGATATCGCATGCGAGTTTCGATGTATCGCAATGCGATATTTGTATTGTCGTTTTATTCGTGCCGTGATTGGTCGACAAGATTTGAAAAGAGGTTTCGGACGCACGCGGCGCGCCGCTGTCATTACTAGTATTCTATAAAACGTCTTGCTAATATGTTCTTTGTTTTTCTAGTGATTTCTGGATCATTTGGAAAGTCCGGTGGTCTTGGATTCGGAGGCGGAATCTCCCTTGGTGGATCCCTTGGTGGATCTCTTGGTGGTTCCGGCAGTGGCGGCGCATCCGTAGGAGGATCCCACGGTGGTTCCAGCAGTGGCGGACTCTCCTTCGATGGATCTAAAGGTGGATCTGTCAGCGGCGGCTTCAACCTCGGTGGATCTCTTGGTGGCTCTGCTGGTGGCTCTGCTGGCGGCTCTGCTGGTGGTTCTGCCAGTGGCGGAGCATCCGTAGGAGGATCCCACGGTGGCTCCAGCAGTGGTGGACTCTCCTTCGGTGGATCTAAAGGTGGATCTGCCAATGGCGGATTCAACCTCGGTGGATCTCTTGGTGGCTCTGCCGGTGGATCTGCCGGTGGCTCTGCCGGTGGCTCTGCCGGTGGCTCTGCCAGTGGCGGAGCTTCCGTAGGAGGATCCCACGGTGGATCCAAAGGAGGCTCCAGCAGCGGCGGATTCCACCTTGGTGGATCCAGCAGTGGATCTCACGGTGGCTCTAGCGGTGGCGGATTCAACCTTGGTGGATCTCTGGGCGGCTCAAGCAGTGGTGGAGCATCTGTAGGAGGATCTGGAAGCGGCTCCAGCAGCGGTGGATTGAACCTTGGTGGATCCAGCAGTGGATCGCACGGCGGCTCTAGCAGTGGCGGATTCAACCTTGGTGGATCTAAAGGTGGCTCTGCCAGTGGCGGATTCAACCTTGGTGGATCTCTGGGCGGCTCGAGCAGTGGTGGAGCATCTGTAGGAGGATCTGGAAGTGGCTCCAGCAGCGGTGGATTGAACCTTGGTGGATCCAGCAGTGGATCGCACGGTGGCTCTAGCAGTGGTGGATTCAACCTTGGTGGATCTAAAGGTGGCTCTGCCAGTGGCGGATTCAACCTTGGTGGATCTCTGGGCGGCTCGAGCAGTGGTGGAGCATCTGTAGGAGGATCTGGAAGCGGCTCCAGCAGCGGTGGATTAAACCTTGGTGGATCCAGCAGTGGATCGCACGGTGGCTCCAGCAGCGGTGGATTCAACCTTGGTGGATCTAGCAGTGGATCTAAAGGTGGCTCTGCCAGTGGCGGATTCAATCTTGGTGGATCTCTGGGCGGCTCAAGCAGCGGCGGAGCATCCGTAGGAGGATCCAAAGGAGGCTCCAGCAGCGGCGGATTCCACCTTGGTGGACCCAAAGGAGGCTCCAGCAGCGGTGGATTCAACCTTGGTGGATCTAGCAGTGGATCTAAAGGTGGCTCTGCCAGTGGCGGATTCAACCTTGGTGGATCTCTGGGCGGCTCAAGCAGTGGTGGAGCATCTGTAGGAGGATCTGGAAGCGGCTCCAGCAGCGGTGGATTGAACCTTGGTGGATCCAGCAGTGGATCGCACGGTGGCTCTAGCAGTGGCGGATTCAACCTTGGTGGATCTCTAGGCGGCTCAAGCAGCGGCGGAGCATCCGTAGGAGGATCTGGAAGCGGCTCTCACAGTGGCGGAATCTCTCTCGGTGGATCCAAAGGAGGCTCCAGCAGCGGCGGATTCCACCTTGGTGGATCCAAAGGAGGCTCCAGCAGCGGTGGATTCAACCTTGGTGGATCTAGCAGTGGATCTAAAGGTGGCTCTGCTAGTGGCGGATTCAACCTTGGTGGATCTTTGGGCGGCTCAAGCAGTGGTGGAGCATCTGTAGGAGGATCTGGAAGCGGCTCCAGCAGCGGTGGATTGAACCTTGGTGGATCCAGCAGTGGATCGCACGGTGGCTCCAGCAGCGGCGGATTCCACCTTGGTGGATCCAAAGGAGGCTCCAGCAGCGGTGGATTCAACATTGGTGGATCCAAAGGAGGCTCCAGCAGCGGTGGATTCAACCTTGGTGGATCTAGCAGTGGATCTAAAGGTGGCTCTGCCAGTGGCGGATTCAACCTTGGTGGATCTCTGGGCGGTTCAAGCAGTGGTGGAGCATCTGCAGGAGGATCTGGAAGCGGCTCCAGCAGCGGTGGATTGAACCTTGGTGGATCCAGCAGTGGATCGCACGGTGGCTCTAGCAGTGGCGGATTCAACCTTGGTGGATCTAAAGGTGGCTCTGCCAGTGGCGGATTGAACCTTGGTGGATCTCTGGGCGGCTCAAGCAGCGGCGGATTCCACCTTGGTGGATCCAAAGGAGGCTCCAGCAGCGGTGGATTCAACCTTGGTGGATCTAGCAGTGGATCTAAAGGTGGCTCTGCCAGTGGCGGATTCAACCTTGGTGGATCTCTGGGCGGTTCAAGCAGTGGTGGAGCATCTGTAGGAGGATCTGGAAGCGGCTCCAGCAGCGGTGGATTGAACCTTGGTGGATCCAGCAGTGGATCGCACGGTGGTTCTAGCAGTGGCGGATTCAACCTTGGTGGATCTAAAGGTGGCTCTGCCAGTGGCGGATTGAACCTTGGTGGATCTCTGGGCGGCTCAAGCAGCGGCGGAGCATCCGTAGGAGGATCTGGAGGCGGCTCTCACAGTGGCGGAATCTCTCTCGGTGGATCCAAAGGAGGCTCCAGCAGCGGCGGATTCCACCTTGGTGGATCCAAAGGAGGCTCCAGCAGCGGTGGATTCAACCTTGGTGGATCTCTAGGCGGCTCTAGCAGTGGCGGAGCATCCGTAGGAGGATCTGGAAGCGGCTCTCACAGTGGCGGAATCTCTCTCGGTGGATCCAAAGGAGGCTCCAGCAGCGGCGGATTCCACCTTGGTGGATCCAAAGGAGGCTCCAGCAGCGGTGGATTCAACCTTGGTGGATCCAAAGGAGGCTCCAGCAGCGGTGGATTCAACCTTGGTGGATCTAGCAGTGGATCTAAAGGTGGCTCTGCTAGTGGCGGATTCAACCTTGGTGGATCTCTGGGCGGCTCAAGCAGCGGCGGAATATCCCTCGGTGGATCCCTTGGTGGATCGCTTGGTGGCGGAGCATCCGCAGGAGGATCCCATAACGCTGGAGCCAAAGGCGGCTTCTCTTTCGGCGGCTCATACGGTTCACGTTAAGCACCGATTTCTTCTATGAAATTGCGATGCGGTGACCAGCTCGGTCAACACTAATTCTGTGCCATGAATTACAATGAGCATTAAAAACAACATAATAAGATAGTGAATTTATTATAGTCTATAGGATCTTCCTATATGTATACTACCAATTCGATTGTACCAAGACACAAATTTCAATAAACTGTCGTAATAAAATAACAGTGAAAGCGTGCTCTACAAAATATTTTTATTTTCTCATTTACATGCTTATATTTTTCCGTACCATTGTTTATTCATAATTAATAAGTATCTATGTAATGGTACAAACAAACAAATGGACTAATTTCGAGATAGATGGTTTAGACAACTTTTAACTTGCAGACAAATTACCTACTCTATCACATTAGATTGAACATAGTGAAAGCGCCTTGTCCTCAGAATACCGCCTGTGTGATTAACGAATTAATGGACAAATAATACGCAGCCAGGCGATCATCTATGGAAACACTAATCTCGAGCTCGACTTGGTCGGAATGACTTTTCAGAAAAAAATAATTCGTTGTCGTAACCAATGTACTTCAACTTTTGACTGTTAAGCACGAAGCAAAAAAACGGGCAATTTATTATTTACACAAAAGATTACCGGTACAAAGGATATAGCACAGTAATGCACCGATAGTCGGTATTCTCGCGATGACACTACCGTTCAAACGGCTATCTACTTTATCAATGAACGTATATGTAGTCCTGTGCCAGGCTATGTTAACCTGCCCGCAGATGGAGTTGCTACTAGATGTCTGCGAAATTTCATTTGGAATCTGTATACTAACGTTTATTTAGAACGTAAAGAACTACTTCGAATTCTTTGATCAAGATTATATGTTTGTTCGAAAACATATCAACTAAACTTGGCGAACTTTTTAAGCCGATCATAAAAATATTTCTCCGTTGATAAGTTAACTAATAATGTTGAGAATATTGTAACGTTTCCACATTTTTCTCCCAGTATCGAAAATTATTGCAGTCAAAGAAATAATATTGCACCGGATACTGGTTAAAACGATCATAAAATTAAATAAATAATTTTATGATCGTTTAGAATATAAATGCAATATTAAAAAAGAAATAGATCATCAGGTAGTCAACTATTGACAAACAATTGTAAACTACACAGATTCAATATTTTACGTTTTATCCATATAAGTTGGGGAGACGAAGTGACGGCTTCCTTAGAATATTCACTGCTTCAAGCAGTTGGGCGAGCGTAGCGAGCCACGGGAGGAGAAAAGGCGACAGACCGACGGTGGGGGAATATAGCGGGTCGCGTAAGTGATGTAGGTAGTGTTCAGTGATGTGGCCGCCGCGCGGGCCGTCGACAGTGAGTTAACAGGTGTCTCATCATACGATAGTTTCGACGAAAGCGTAGAAGCTCTCTATACTTCAGTGTTTTTATTTTGGTTCAAACCAGGTGTATAAAAGGAAAGTTTTTCACCAAGTAATTCGATTTTTTTAGCCCTCGATAAAAATTCGTTATATTGTCTTACAAGTCCGTCGAACGCCGTTGCATAATTACCGTTAAGGTATACGGTGTACAATAAAGTACGTTGACGTGATTTGGAAATAAAAAATCGTAAATCATCGGATTTTTTAAAATTTATAACGTGAAGTACATCGTAACATGATGTCGGAGACCGTGGTTACGGTCCAGGATGGCGCGCCCAATAATGCCAACAATCCCCGTCAAGCAGCAACGGTCAAGACGGAACCGGGTCAACCCAGTCTCGTCTCCGGGATAACGTTAAATGTGCCCTACTTCAAGTCGATACCTGGTATCCTCAAGCTCGTTCAGCTGGTGAGTTTGTCTATTAAAGTTTACTGATGATTCCATGAATCAATAAAATAATAGATCGTGTCAAAGATTATATTTAAACGGATTATAGTGAGCTGCTGAGTTTTACTATTAGAATTTAATGATGACTCCATAAAACAATAAAATAATATAAATCGTGTCAAAGATTATATTTAAACGGATGATATTCATAAACGATTATATCGTCTTTTTCTCCATGCAAATTAAAATCATATTTTGTATTCCTAAAATCATTGCGTGACTGTACGTATTAATCATTTTTAAAAATTTCGAAACAAATAAAAACCAAGGAGAATGGGAATAAACTAAACACGCGTCGGTTTAAATTTTCAAAAGTGCCCACTATATTAATTTTAACCATTGAAAATTTACACGAAGCCGAAAGTTTACATCGCTGAGTCAAGGGCTTCGAAAGATCTCAGTATCTTGGCGCCAAATGCAATTCCTCGCATCCTCGTATCTCACGTATACATAAAAAAATATATCGCGATTCCAGCGGAAAACGAAAAATCAGTAAAACCCTCTGGTATCACTCAGTTCCAAATTTTAGTACTTTCATGAGAAGACATATTTTTTTAATGGTCCAATTATTCGTCTTCTTCGGCCACTTTCGCCAACCACTAATAGAATTATTCAGGGCCACTCTACCGATGGTGCCCAGGGATACGGCACACGACAAGTAGTTGACGGCGCAACGATAATGTTACATTGGACTGGAGCCAAGTGACGCGCGATGCAGGCGGTCTTCTCAGCCGAGCGCGGAAGTGGCCCTCGTGGCTTTTGGAACCATTTATTCTCGTGCGTAGCGCGCACGGCTTTTCTTACGTCATTTTTAACCTGAGCCGCTTATTTTGCTTGACTCCACGACATCAATGAAGCTGCTCCTCAGGCCACTGAGTATCCTTAACTTGATACCTGACTATAGTTTTTTTTTTACATTTTTTTGACTTCATGAAAAAAGTCTTCACTTATGTAAGACATCGCTACGACGTTTAATCGCAAGCTTTTTATCGAAATTTGTGAAATAAAAGACTCGGTCTTGGCTTCCGCGTGTTGCCCTTGGAGAAAAAGGTTCGCGTATAATATTCCCAGAACCAGTTTGTCGTTCGCTCTTGACATATTCGATCTTTGTTGCAACATTTACGAAGGATGAGAACCATTACGAAATTGTTGATACTGAGAAGCGCAAGGCGAACTGGAGACTGATTTATTTCAAATCCCTGAAATCTTTTGTACACGCGTATGATGCATGCTATAAAAGAAATTGTGAAACACGAGTGTTCTTCTCGCTCGTCGAGACCCAGGAAATTGGCCGGCATAAGCAACTGTTTTTAGCTGAACTGCTGATGGCCGCTCAAAGACTTAAATTCCCCGGTAGTCAGCTTGAAGCTTTTTCGATAGTGGTAACGGTGTTTTTCTGGTCCCGAAGGCCCGGAGCGATAGTACTGATGAGCGATAAAACGAATGTCACAAATATCCAACGATAATGTATCGAAATAATTTGGTATTCAGAAATTAGTAGAATGTTAATTAGTCGAATTTTACCAATAAACGAAAACAAACTTAGCGTCGAAGATAACGATAAATCGTATTTTAGTGGATGATAAATAGTATATAAGGGACTATTTCGCTTTTTAGTACTATGGAGAAATTATTTTCTTATGTATTTCTTTATCTGCATTGAAAAGAAAAATATTATAATATTTTTTGACGGAACATCAAAGAACGCATTAATCTCTATATACATTTTTTAGCGTTCCAAGGATACAATCGGAATTCTTATCTGCAATCTTTCATTCAAATTCCCGAGACGAGTTTTTAGCGATAAGAGTCGGAAATTTAAGGGAGAGAGAGAACAGAGAGGGTTATTCATAAATCATAAGCTCTTGAATGTTCATGCTGATTTTTAAAAACACGTTTAATCAATTTTTTTCGCTATTTCATCAAATTGCGTGCTAACAAACGAAATATAGTAACCATATCCTTTTAAATATTTAATAAGGTAGGATACGCTCTCTTGTCCCCGGCAAACGACGCGTGTTTATAGTAAATTCACAGAAGTAGATTTACTTCTGAGAACTATAGTTTCACGATCACACCATCTCGATAATGAATGAAACGATTTATTATATTTTTGGCTGACTCCCCGATCAGTCATCGAAATTATTACTGATAACATTATCGGCGGCAGTTACCATTATTATTATCTTGCGACATAAAATGGGCAGCATTAGTCGGAATATTCACATAAAAACATATGATCACCCAAAAGCCATTAACTACACGCAAGTCATTTATCCCCCGAAGAAATAAGGTTTATGCGCAAACACATAAATTATGCATCTTTATATATAACTGCTAAAAATGTTATAACTTGTACTGTACGCAATGAAGTTTTAAACAGACTATACATCACTTATATATAGTGTAACGACCGCTATAGTCAGCTACAGGTTTGTTACAATATATATACATAACTTATACCACCTTTTCCGTCGGGGATTTATCACAGTATATACTTAATTTCCATGGGGAACATGCGAAAGCTTCACGATTAATTAAATGACTATCTTATCCCGTCATGTTGAATCCAATTTAAAAAAAAAATTATAAAAATAAAAAAAATCGCGTTGCTCATAATTTTTTTTTTTGTTGCGCGTTTGGTACCTCTGAGAAGTTCATGCGCGGAACATTCAAGCGCAGTAGACAAGAGAGGAAAGACGTGCCGTGACGCTGAACCGTGCAGCAGCATAACCGTATAACGGTATAATCCTCTTAACCGGATGGATTCAACTGCACAAGATAGGAAAAGAAACGGCTTCTGTTTACAAAAGCTCGTAACCCGTGCCGACGAGGGTCTCCTCGCTATTGCCCATTGGCTTTCGATTCTTCATTCCAGCAATTAGGCCACTGCAATCATCGGAGCATCGCTACACTCGAGCCTCTGCTGAGAATCAATGACTCGCTGAACTGTTCAAGCGTTGCAAAAAAAAAAAAAAATACAATACTGTCATTTCACTTCCAACTCACTCTTCGCTCCCGCCGACCATTTTCGCTTCAGTTATACCTGTTTTGTTCAGTTGTCGGTCCTCTATAGGGGGAAAATTATACCGCAATTTACGACTTTTACTGCGCGCAAGTGTTTACAATGATCGATTGGTGTATTTGCACAAAAAATGACCAACCTGTGCTTATCTAGCTTTCCAGCGTTTCCCAAAATTCAATTTCTTCATTTTTTTTTATCGACAATTCGATAAAATAATAATAATTCAAATTCTATATATTAAATTGTTTGAAATATAAATGTTAAAAAATGAAAAGCACATATTTGCAGTTGTTTAACCGGCAGTCGGCGGAATTACCTGGCGAAAGACAGTGTTCTTTCGAGAGCTACTGAGGCTGTAATTAGTTTTACTTACACCACTACAGCGCTGTATATGATTGTTATTATCGTAGTGAGAAGTTTTAAACAGGCGTCGCAGTTGACTCGTTGCTTTGACTACTTTCTCTCTATTAGTAAATTCGCAGCGTGACGCGCTTCCTGAAAGATATAAAGCAGTCGATTTGAGAGACCGACTAAGAAAAGTATGGTACACGGTGCGACGGTTCGCTCCGCGACGCGCTCCGAACTTTCCACGTAGAGTGTCGCGTAGCGGTTTCGACCATCGGTGCACGTGGAGAACTTCTAACCACCCAACAAACTCGCTTGCGACAACAGGACGCAATGGCTTCGAAGTTTCGCAGCCAAATACGGCTGACGCTGCTCTCCGAGTCTCCGCCATGCTTCGTCTATGAAATTGTCATCTGAGTTTCTTTTTTTTTTCGTAGACGAACAGTAATTCCCTCGCTATGCCAAATCTTTGTTTGTAAGTTCGACTTTCGAAAGATGGGACCATTTCAGGAATTTCTGTTCAACTTTCTTTTTTTTTGTTTTTACTTCAAATTTTTTTGTCATCAACGCATTGACAAAAAAATTCATTGTTTGCATCTTGTCGATTGAACGATGTCAGTTTTCATCGTAAATCCCGAAAAAAAGTATCGTGGCGCGATACAACGCGAGAGACAAGAAGAAAAATTACACATGTTCTGTGACCGGCATTACATAACTGACATCCAACGCGTTCTTATAACTTCGCGCACGCAGATGCATTTAGTTGTTTTTTTTTTTTGGAGGCGTGTAGTCGCATGCATGTAAATGCAGTATTTATATATGCTAACGGAAAGCGTCAATGCTACAGAAAATCAGCATACAATTTCGATGGCCAGGCCAATCAGTCGTGTGTTGAGAAATTTACATTGCATCAATGATCTCTCGTCGAGCTTCGCAAACCGCGCCGAGCATTCGCGACTGTATTCGCCGAGATTAACACGGAGCAAAATTCATTTAATTTTTTTCCAATATATAATTCAAAAATTTTGATGTGCGATCTGAACGAATTTATAAATCAACGGTGATGAATTAAAAAACAGGAAATCCTTTGGTGAGTCAATTCGACTTCCAATGATAATAAAAAAATAGATTCGCCCCTTCAAATAATTTGTACAAAAAGTATTGTTAACTAAAGTAAAAAAAAAATTATTTTTATCCTAAAAATCTTGTAATATTGACGATACAATATCTCTTAATGCACTCAAGTCAGTTATCTACATTCAAGCAACATTTCTCGCTAAAACATATCGTTTACATCAGTATCCCTATATCACGCGGAACATTCGAGATTATCGATATTTTTTACGTAACGCGTCCGATGGCTACGTGATCGATCATCGTGACCTTCGTTCTCGAGTTTCCCTGTGTAAATAATATACATGAAAAATGTATAGTATTGGGAGAGACTCATGACTGAGAATAATCATCGAGTCACCGTCCGCACATCAACATGGAATCGCATTAATTACCGACTGGACAATTTGTGGCGAACACAAATCTTGACGAATCAGAATAAATAGATATTTACGTAGTTTATGAAAAAGAGTAGAATGTCGAATTCGACGAATGAATATTTGATTTCGTAAAATTGCCCAACCGGTTATGATATTCAAAATTAATTCACGTTTTACCATTTGCGTAAAAATTCGATATCGATTAAACGCAATTGATACAGTAAATATTTAATTTGTAGTTCTTTGAACCTTTGGATTTCTGTACACCTGTTAAGTAAGGAGGAACGGCGGAGGAATACACACCGTTGTTATCATTCCAGACACATGAATTCACTGTTTCTTACGAAATCAAATGTAAAGAAATCATTTTAGATTTCCGAAAAAACAAATTACAAATTTGGGCCAAAATGGGCCACCGCTTGAAAAAAAAAAAAAAAATTGTAGTGCCTTTTCAAATTATAAAAAAAAATTTTCCCGCAGAATCGGAACTTCAACATTTTTTATTTTTGGAACAGTGACTGAAAACTTCGACGAAATCTGTATCTACCGAGCTATCGAGTTCGCGTGGTCCATTTTACCCTACGAGTCCATTTTTCCCCTATATTTCCGATTTCAAAGGCTGAGATAGAACTGTGGGATTCTTTGACACACTATACCATTGATTTCTGTATACTGTCCTTTCAAACCGACCGATAGCGCAACATATAATAAATACTTTATTATTATTATTTTTTTTTTTTTCACTTGTATTATTGTACTATAATACGAATCCAGTATAGCGATATTCATTTCGTGACTCGAGAAAAACAGGCGGCACAACCAGTTTCGGATATACGAAGAGGAGTGTCGACTATTCTATCTATATATTTATGAGTGACCCGCGGTTAGCCATACATGTTCATCCTGACGCTGCCCGGTACCATACGCGGAGTCCCACATACTCGAGGTGCGATCCTATGCCCATAATGCTGCAATAGCAGCGTTACTATACCAGTGGTATATCTCTTAGCTTAGTATATACCAATACCAACGCTGAATAACTACAACGACGCGGCGTCGTAACGGTATCGAAACTATTGCGACGATTCATTAAGAATTCAACGTGTCCTTGAGTCTCGACCATGTTCGTTCGCCCCGACTCTACTGTGCCTTACACCTTAACCACGTATGACGATATGAACGCCCACGTGTTCCGCCTGCCTCTTCCGATACACGTCGCTTCTATCAAAAACTTTTCAACAGCAGTTAACTTGAAAACTTTTTTAATTTGTTCGCCCCCGACTTTCATTCCCGTGTTATTTTCTGTTTAAGAATATATACTTGAACTATGCAACTTAAAAATCGTAATTTTTTTTTTTATTAAACGAATTTTATTTTTGGTCCCATTTTGGCCCTTTGGCCTGTTTTTCGTGGATTTTCGACATTTTCAAAATGCAAACGGCCCTAATAAGTGAATTTGGTATACAGTCGCAAAAAGTTCCGAATTATTTAAATTTTTGTAAGACACAACGCAATTTTTTCTCCTGCCTTCGTGCCCTTCTCCTTGCTGACTACGAGCTAACGGGTTATTGGCAAATTGCTATCGGGGGTCTGCACATCCATACGAGTGCACGGGGTCGTGACGTAACAAAAGACTAGGCACTGTTTAAGACCGTTAGTCATAATGCAATGCGAGGAGAAGAATGTAAGGAGATTAAAAATCCGAAGGTAATATTCATTTGGGTTGCTAAGCACCAAACGTGGCGTCGTCATATTTTTATTCGATAGAGTCAAACTATCGGAGTCCGAAATTTTCATGTCACGTCTCGTATTTGGGGACAACCTATCGCTGGCGTTTTAATTTTGTAAAAATCGTCTGTCGAAAAAAAAAATTAACAAATCGTATCGACAATCAAATCAAAACCATCAGCCATGAATTGCCGTAAAAAATGTTCTGTCCCGAAATTTCGTTACAATTATTGAAAAAAAAAAAAAAAATCGAAGAACTTTTGTTCGTTCGTATAAAAGTGGGTATCAAAATTGTGCGACGATAAAAATGAGTTATCGGAGCCGTCGGTGTGCCAATTTAGCAAAGTGGCAGTGTAAACCCTCTTTAGTCAATAAGACTTCAGGGGACTTTGCGACAGTAGGACAGCATAACTGGACACGCAATCCGCGATAGTGGGTCAGCGGGTAGTGAGAATCAGTGTGCGTAATTTTCATCAATGAGGATATCTCATTGACCGCAAAAGGTTAATACGAAACAAACATTCTAGTAGGCGCGCGACGGGCTACTGATGTCATAACTGTATATAGTACATGTCATTGGGTCAGTCAATGAATGAAAAAGTTCTACACAATTAGTGTCCACTTGCATTCATTCGCATCATTCATTTTAAACCCTAAAAAAAATTTTTTTTTTTTCGTTAAAAATGTAATAAATACTTAATAAAAATCTGAAAAATTTTCGCTCATTCAAAATAAATACAAATACTTTTCTTTAAAAACTTTACTTGAAAAAAATGGATTATTCATCAATGGAAAATCATGTAAATGATGGAAGTAGCAATTCGATTGTTCAACAATGTGCAGCGCTGTTGCACAGGATGATACGGTTGGAAATGGATACTCGTGTTACCGGGGGGCGAAGTATTTTAGCAATTTTATCTTATTGTTCCCATTCAGGGTATTAAATCATCCGCGTACTCTCATTCTGCGTCGGGCGCAAGTCACCGTAGAGTACCCGAGAGCCATTTCGGTGTCAGGGTAGCGCGGCTACACAGCATTCCTCTTTGCTGTGACTATAGATAATGCAGGGGAATTATACGTGGGAAATTGACTCGACCAACAAGCTACGTTATTGCAATACTTCTATGCGAAGTGGGGTAATCCATGCGGCTATAGAATCGCTACACTACTCTCCCGATTACGGATTGTAAACTATGTAATCGATCACATGCACGGTCTTCGCTCAATATACCGGAATATAATTCGCGGTGTATCAAGATTCGTCGTTTCTTCGAGTCTTGTGAACGACGACCGAAAGTGTCGTCACGCCGCTTTGGCTTTTGTAACGTTACGTTAAAAAAATACGGCGAAGAGGCGGGGAATTTTAATATTATGATTTTCTATTTTTTTTATTAACAATACGATGGAAAAATGAGTATTTGGAACTACGCGAGTAGCATTGCTTGTTTATGCGATTTTTTTTTTAATTAGCAACAATCTTTCGATCGATGGATTGAAAAAAAAAATTGAATGTAAGATGTATGAAATCAATGAAGTCATTAGCCTCAATGAACGTTTGTAGGTATTACAGAAAACTGTTATATTGTAACGCTGTTTTTAAAATGGTTTTATCTTGAAAGTGTCCAGATACCGCGATGTCTTCAGCAAAATACTTAGGTATGTGCGTGAATTTTGTGACACCGCCCATCCTGGATGAGGCATCGTAATGTTTATCGCACTTACGCAATACCGCCAATTACGCGGCAATGACGTACCTCATTGTGTTATCGGGTCACTATGCTCTCGTGATGCTTGTCGGTTTTCTACTGGGAGTATTAAGTAATTTCTATGCCTTTGGCAGCTTTGTGCTTTGCTTCGTTTCATTCTTATTCTACGCGACTACAACAATAAGTAACGTCTGTGATATAAAAGTTTCCGTCACCTCGCGAGCGTACGAGGAGTTACTGAGACATGGATGATAATAATGACGCGCATATACATATATTTTCAATGAAAATAAGTGCCGCTTCGGGTAGTTGATACGTTCTAATGTTCCGACTATGAATATCCAAAATCTCACGGTGCAGAGTCTCGTTACCAAAATTTTAAAAGCTCCGAACCACGACCCGCGGTAACTGTTTCTGTTGCTCCAGTTTTTTTTTTTCTTTATATTTTTCAGTTCGAAAGTTGTGGAAAATCGACGTGTATATCGACAAAATTAATATTTATATTTTGTCGTAAATTATTGTGATGTATATAAAAAAAATGATTATCGATCCTATCGACAATATTCGAATTAAACGTGACATTTCCCGATTCAAAAGTCGCTACCCCGGTGGCCTCGGAGCGCCGTACTTCGCGAAACTTATCCTCTATCCTTTAGTCATTGCGGTACGTTCACGAGAAGCTCAAGAGTCACTGTATCTGCGGTTTATGCCAAGCACGTGCGATTGCTCGCTCTCGTCTCTCTCGGAAGTGATACGGTCCTTGAACGGTCGAACGGGCTACGCCCGTATATACGCGGTGTTGCATTCGTCGCAGTTATCCGGTATCGAGTTTATGGTGAACGAGGCACTGCGCACACCAGTGCGTGCGGACGTCTTCCTACGACGTAGTGTCTGTGCCGCGTGCAAAGAAATATTTTCCGATAGGCGAAATCGCAAATGGGTGCAGCGAGTTAAAAAAAAAAAAAATCGACCGAATTTCGCGGATAAATTTATAAATTAGTAAAAAGTTATTTTAATAGTAATAATGAATAATTATGCAATTATTATTAAAAAATTTAATTTAATTTTGTTTAAATCATTTTATTTATTTATTTATCAATTCATTCGTTTTTTTATTAAGAAATAATGAGAAGAACGCTAAATACAATAATTTTTTTTGTACATTGATATCCTTTATATACCTGTTGAGTAATGATTGAGGTAGTTATGTGGGGAGACCTTATCGTGCGGCGGGGACAGTAGCAGATAGATGTGAGAGTGCGTGTGCAGGACAAACGTTGATTAGCTGGGCGAGGGAACGGACTCAGCGTGTGAAAGTCTCGCTTTCGTTGATAATATCGCGCGCAAATTTCCGGTGCCCTCGTCTTTTTTTTAATCATTAGAAGCCGCATTAACTCAAGTATGCGTGTAGTGATTCATACATTTTCGGTATCTGATAAAAGTATGAAAATTCTTGAAGTTTTAATAATTTCCTTCGAAGTATTTCTCTCGGCATAATTTCTATAAATATTTAATTTGTTTTGTCTGCTCGTCTGTTAATTTTTTTTTCGGATGGAAGGAACACTACATATATTTGTTATGAAAAAAAATGAATAAACCATTCAATTAATTTATAGCAATGAGTTTTTGTTATTTTTATAAAAAAACATTTATTTCCATTTCGTTTTAAAAAATCACGACGGTAGTCACTTCGGTAAAACTCTGTGAAAAAAGACGCGAAGGTACTTTCTCTGTTTCGTAAAAATGATTTGCATCTCGATAACATTATCATATCTCGCGTGATAAGAGTCATTCTCGTTATCTCGATCTCTCCGACGTTTACGCCAATATGAATCGTACACCGAGCGAAAGACTACGCGCAATAGCTTTACTTGCGCGGGTAGAGTTAGACAGTTACCGCGCGTCGTGCACCGTATTTGGGTCATCGACGCATATTCGTACGTCCGTTGAACCGGTGCGAGTGCCACACACGACACGATCATCATTATTCCTCCGATAGTTTTAATCGTAACGAACGACAATCCACCGATAACTCGGACAATTTTAACGCATATCGAATTTATTATTACAACCATCGCGTTTATCTCTACGCGAAACACACACATCGAGTCAACTAGTCGAGTCATTTTAGAATAGTTAAAACATTTTTTTATCGCGATGTATTTTAGTTAACGGAAATAACACGATCGCTAAGTCGAACCTCGTACATTGCTTTCTCGTTATTCTTCACCTTTCACAAAGCTCCCTCTGTGAGAATATATGCTAATCAATGCCTTCCTATGGAGAAAAATAATTAGGAATCAATGCCCAACATTCTGCTGTACTATCGTGTATGTGTACTATCTGTTTACATAGAAAACTTCAGCTCATTATTTCGAAATTTTCTAGAGCTAAAAGCGATAATAAAATTATTGAAAAAGATCGAAGTTTGATGGATTTTGAATTCTTTTATGCTTTTAAATACATTATTCAACGACATCCCAATTAGGATTTAAATATGAGTGGAATATCTTAAAAATTGCGTTTGGAATTTTTTTTTCTAAATTTCGCGTTATAAACAATTTTTTAAAAGTATTATTATATGAAATTATAAAAATTATTATTATTTTCTAATACTACCGTTAAAACATAAAAAATAAACAATATTTCGAAAATAAATTTTTCAAAACAAATTTCATACATTTTTTTCTTTTTTTGGTTATTAACCAAATTTTTTTAAAGCGGAAAGTTGAAAACGTCTACAGTAAATATTTATACCGGAATTTCCATTATTATTCCTTCATTTACGTTCGGAGTTGTCATACCGACGAGATTATCGCTGAAGTAAGAAACGATGAGCAATATATATTTATTTATGATATCATTGATAAATTCCGTAATCATTCAACAGACTGACGCAAGCAGCACGTATGCATTAACGCGTCTCGGTATCGAGTGTCATAGGAGAGCGCGAATTCAAATCGGTATCATACGCGTTCGCGGCGCGTATCTACGAGAAAGGGGTAAACGATACGATACTTCACTCACACCGTGTTAACACGAAAGACAGAGCCGACAAGTAGGTCGTCGGGTTTTTTTTTTTCTTTTTTTTTTTGGCGAGACTCGACAATCCACACCGGTACACACTCGATGAACCGAGCTGACCTTACTATGGCATCGACTGGAAACCCAACCCAGTCTTCGAGCTCTCGAGCGATTAAACGAACGCGCGTTCGTATTATAACGCGGACGAGGGAGAGTCTACCAACGATAGCCGACGCTTTTTGTTCGCTCTGTGTCATGACTACTTCTACAGTAGTGCATAGAATCCGCAGTTTACGTCTATGATGCACTTTCATGTACTCATATATGTATATATATATATACATACGATGTGTATACGAGCGCAGAAACTCGAGAAAAAGGAAAAAAAAAAGGAGCGCGTGCCGCATGCGCGTGTTTTCTTGTATCCTCGGTAATGCCTCTTTTTCCTATTTTTAGAAATGATACGATCACCTCGAGAATCCGCAGCAAAACTGAGCTCACAATATGCTATCGTCTGTATCGTAGAACAGTGATGCAAACTATTCTCAGTCGGCGTTCTTTATTTCGTAATGTATAATACATAGGGTCGCATTATGAAGATTGCTTCCGACAGACGCATCGAATAAAATTGGTGGGGCGGTGGCCATTTTTTTTTTTTCGCGTCTCTTATTCTGAGGTCAGTTTTTATCTTAAATCGGCTCGAATTGATTTTCAAATAGACTATAGTGCAGTCATAGAGAAAAAGGCGAATTATCGCAGGAAATTCTACGAGACGTAGAATTCTTTCAAAATACATGTAATATAAACAATGATAAGTACATCGCTTTTAATTAAAGCGTTTCACAGAGTCCGCGAACTAAAATATTGACTCTTAATCAGGAGATCGATAAAAAAAATACATTGACAATTTATACTTTGAGTTTTTAACGGCCGATAATATCTTCTATTAATTATTATTGACGTATTTTATCGATAAATGATTCATTTTTATTTTTATTTATCATCATAGATTTTAATAAATTGTCCGTATCGTTCAGTAAAGTCACCCGAGGGGAGAGGTTTTCTTTTTCCACATTGCCGTTAACGCGGACGAGAACATAGAGGCACAGTGATAATTGAATGGCAAGTGCATGGCGATTGACTCGTCCTACTTTAGCACCCGAGACGCGATTTCGCGTTCGGATTCTGAACGCTTATCGTACATCCATACATATTATAAGATTTTTATAAGCGTTGGATGAGTCTCGGGGCGAACGAAACATAAAGTTTATTGTACAGAAAAATGATAAAATTTCAAGAAACTTTTATTTAAAATTTATAACGCGATTCCTGCGTAAAAGTTTCTAATACCGGTATTGGATGATCATTTTTTCAGTGCTTCTTGCATTGCATTGTAAAAAAAAATGTATCGGAATGTAATCTTCCAGTACTGGAATATTGAGCATAAAAGCTTCGATGCGCAGTCGTATAATTCGAAAATTGTGTCACAGCAGACACGCGTCCCGGTCACCGCTATCCTCCGCATTCGAGCGCTGTGCGTGACACGAATGTGAATTTTACTATTTTTTTTTATTCGTCCCATTAAATACTCGTGATCGTCGTCGGGCGTGCGACGTCTCCACGATAATATATAATCGTCAGCGTGACATTCGCGTGAGTATTATACTATGAGTTTTATTCGGTACGCAAATATCTCGAAAGGTCATCCGCGAATCGTGGCGTTGCGAAGAAAAAGGTGAATTATTTTATATCGTTTTCCCATCGACCTTGAGAATCTTTAGAACTTACGAACCTTTCAATAGTAACCTCGACGCTCTCGATCGGTAATATGGTGGATTCTATTATTAAGCCATTCATAAATTAGTGACCAACGCTTGCTGCGGAGCACAACAGACCTTACACAACCGCTGGATGTAAAATTATGTGAAACGAGAGTTTTAACCTCTAAATTCATCGGATCGTATTTTATTCGTATATATATTTAAAATAAAAAAAACACGAAGTTATCATCAATCGATAAAATCGCGAGTAAAATAACAAAATGGAGAAAATTGCATCGAAATCAAAACCGCGTTTTTGAATAAATATAGATTTCGTAAAAAATTACGAAAAAAAGCAATTGGTACTTTGAAAGTACTTTTGCACGCATACGAGAGGAGTACTTCGCGCGAGATTCCCGATGTCGAAGCCGTTTTTATAATGCGCGCTAAGCTGACTATGGAAACTCGAAGGATGGTCAATCGAGCGTATATCGCCAAAGTCGTTTTCCCGCCGGTGAAAGTGAAATTCTTCTATGCTGCACCGGCCAACATTCCGGTGTTCAACTCAACAGATTGTAAATATATCTAACGTCGTTAGATCGACTTTGCGGGGAGTCCATTCCGCACGTGTACATTTTCTATTCGATCGGCTATGAATCGGTTGCGTTACATAGGCACACCATTTTCTTTACGTTAACTCATATTACGAGTTGAGTTAAGTCGACAAAAATTCTTAACAAAAAACTCTAACAAATGGTCGGTATTTTGTTTATAGAAAAATATTGAATTTTTCTGTAAACTTATATATTTCTCTCGTATCGAGAATTCCATTTGGCCGACCAATTAGTAGAACTTTTATTTTTAATCGCCGCCATTTAATAGAAAAATGATATATCAATAATAATATTTATTATTCATTTAAAAAAATCTATAGCTATAATACGCGTTTCGGCCAAAAAATTCTCTCGAAGCCACGAAACCCCCGACACACAAACGTTTCCAAGGGAACAATACGTAGTTTTATCGATGCCAGACATTCGCCCCATTGAGACTTTTCATGGTCTCCCTACAACCAGTGCCCTACCAGTCGACGACGAAGTCTGGTCGTCTGTAACGAAAAATTTCCCAGTTAAAGCTTTACAAACCAATAGTTGTTCAGTTAATGGTTTCCTCCCGAATTCGTCGAAATTGTAAAAAAAAAAATGCCGGGAATAAAAGGTACCGGCATGCCGACAAGCTGGTGCTTGACGAGAGACGAAAATATCGAGGACGTCGAACGCATAAAACTAACGCCCATGGAGCAACGGGAGTTGGGCTGCGCGATCGGTGAATACGTGTTCCTAGAATATCCATGGGCTTACGTGCCACGCGAAGCGGTGACGACGTTAGCCGGGCAAACTGGTTCGGATCTGGAAATCCACAGAGAGCGGATTCATGCCTACCAGGTCGAAAAATTTCTCGTAGGTTACGCCTCAGGCGAGTTGGTATCCACGAATTTTGTTATCTGCCTAAGTGAAACCGCTCGGGAATGTGTACGAAACCGGAACCGTCAAATAACCAAAAAAATTCTCAGCGTGGTATCTACGATGATAAAAAAGACACCGAACGCTTGGAAATCGTTGAAAAGCGACGATGAGCTCAATGAAACATTCGTGAAAAACACGAGACCCTTCTTCGAAATAGAAATCTCATTGCCGGTCTCAGAAATCGGTCAGAAGCGCAATCTCGGTGAGCGCGGTACCGATCAAGTTAGAGACGGATACATAGAAATTCTTCCGGGACGACGAAGGTACAACAACGTTCTTATGAAGCTGATATCGCGTTGCGTACAGACAAACCTCGAAGGAAGAGAAGCGAGCGTACAGTGCTATTTCGGTTATCCAAGAAACAAGTGGACGCAATACGACGAGGTAATCTTCGTCGATCCCGACAAAATCGACAAATCAAACACGATCCAGGAAGACTCAATTCACAATAGCGACAACGTTGAGGAGACTGTCGAAAAAGTTGAAAAAATCGGTTCAGAAATCGGTGAAGGAGCTCCTTTGATTTCAACGCCTTTGGGAGTATTTTTGAATACTCGTTGTGAGGAAACGATCGAATTCGCTCGTTACAATTCAGTAATCAACATGCACTCGAGTGACATCGATAATCTGGCGAACAGATGCACAGTTGATTCACAGATCGAAGCTAATTACGTTTACGATGAACTGGGATGTTATATTTTTTTGGAGGACACGAGAAACAAAATTATTTCCGACGTCTCGTGGGATCCTAATCGGTCGGGTTACTTTGCTGTTTCCTACTTGAACGAAGATCGCTGCGATACCGATCGTCATTCGTTGGTGAAGAATACATTGTCAGTGAAAGATTCGAGTCTGAATTTGAGTGGCAAAGTCCTCGTGTGGTCTCTCGACGATTCACTTTGTCCGAGAATAGTGCTGGAAGATATTCGTGAGATTCATTCGATTTCTTACTGCCCTTATCGCAGAGAAGTCTTAATCGGTGGATCCGGAAACGGACAGATACTCATATGGAGTCTTCGTAATTGTCTCGACGAGAAAGCTGACAAAAATCAAAACCCTACCGATTGTGGAATGTCAACGAGAAGGACTTTACCGATCGTCCATTCGATCACTTCTTCCGATGGTTACAATTCTCACATCTCCCCGATCTGCGCGATTCGATGGCTCCCCGCCGATCGTCGAATCGAAACGAACGGAAAATTCACCAAACTTTCGGAAAACACAAGTGTGCAATTTATGTCGGCGTCGAAGGACGGCATGGTGGCGATTTGGGACCTCGTGTGGCAGCCGAGTTTGACGCCTGATAAGAGTTTGACGAGCATCGTTGCGGCTGCAATGGCATCGAACCAGGAGCTGAAGCCGCTGGATGGCATATTCGAACCTCACTTTCGGATAATGATAAAATCGCCGAAGGAATCGCTAGGATTAACGGTGCTGGACCTGTGTCTGGCGCGGTCCAATCCCGGCGAAGATGGACCGGATGCCGTGAACAATATTTGGCTCGGAGTGGCGCAGGGTCAGGTAATCCTGGGGACGTGGCAAGGTCAAGAATTCGATTCGGAGGGCGTATCTTGTGAAACCAGCGAGATTCTTCAAGAATCCTCCGTTCACAGTGGTCCGGTTATTCAGATCTCGAGATGTCCGGATATTCAGGAAATGTTGCTAACGATTAGCGATCACGTGTTTGCCATTTGGAAAGACGACTATCTTTGCGCTCCATTGCTATGGCGAAGACGTACCATATGCGAATACACCGCCAGCTGCTGGAGCGCCAAGATACCGGGAACTTTTCTTCTTGGGAGAATCGACGGCGATGTTGAGACATGGGATATCAGTCGCAAAACGACGGAACCGGTCCTCGTGCAGACCATTTCCGGTAACTCGATAACGGGACTCTACGGGGCGCATAACGTGTACGGCGACACTTGTTTCAAGGTCATTGGGATATGCGATTACAACGGAGCTCTCCGCGTTTACGAAGAGACCGAGGAGGGTCACAACGAAAAATGGGAGAGAATCGAGTGGTTTCGAAATTTCGTGACGCGCGAGGTGGAACGCAAGAGAGAGTTTCGCCGCTGGCAAGACGAATACCTGAAGAGCAATGAGACGGCGCTTGAACGACGTGCCGGCAGAGTCGCGGCCGATGCCAAACGACGTCACGAAGAGGCGCGACAAAAATTTCTACGCGAACAGGAGGAATCGGCGAGACTTAAAGCCGAACGAAAAATGCGCAATATGCCCAAATCGAAGGACACACTCCGGCGGGCGAAGAATCTCGAAATAGCAAAAAATGTTTTGCTTCAGAAGAAAGGCTTCGTTCCGGAAAAACTCAAAATTACTAGGATGCCATTGGTTCAACAGCAAGAAGAGAAAAATTATCGTTTGGCTAATTCGCAGAAAGAAATTTCGAACGCTGATTCGCGATTCGTCGACACGCTTTCTTGCGAATTTCCGGGACAATTGGCACAATTGGAAATCGATGGCGCAGTGACTATGGAAATGTCGAGAAAAAAATCGATAGATATTGATGAAGAAAAATTGATGGATTTTGAAAAGTATTCGATGATTCGGGACGAGGCTTGGAAAATTTTGTCTGAAAATCCGCGACGTCCGGAATTCGATTGGAACGTCGCGATGAAAGAAGGACGACATCGAAAAAAACACTGATCGATAGCTAACGATAGCGATGATCGAGTGATCCGAGCCGAGGAAACATCGATGATTAATTAAATTGTAACCAATGCATTTCGAATATTTGCCATATTAGGTGACCGCGTCATCGATATTGAGATAGCGCGGGATAAGATAAGCATAAACGCGACTCGTCTGTTTTTGGTATTTGACATCACGGTGACGAAAGTCTTGTAATTTACTTTGTGAATCGTTCCTAGAAGATACTGAGGCAAAATGGCCTACCGGGGTAAAATGGACCAGAAAAGCGTGACTTCAATGGCATCATTAGGAGCAAAATAGACGATACTAAAATTTAGAAAATAAAAAAATCATTGTAGCACACCGTAGTACGACGGTGGCGCCTCTGGAATCATGATAATGGCCTCCAATTCTTAGCTGTGTCATTTTGCCCCTTTCTTTCAACCGCGGAACTATAATACAGGTGTGGCAAAGCCCGCAATCCACGAAGTATTTATAATTATATATTTTAACTGATTTTTGAACGGCGCATAATTTTGTAAAATTCACTCCAACATTTTTTGCTTTTTGTTAAAAATTATAAATAAAATGATACTAAAGTTTCGGGTTTCTCAGTCGACGCCTTCGTCGACGCCTACTGTTCCAAATTCGCGTAGGACGCTTCTATCCTGTTGAGAAATCGACTTTAAGCAATGACACTTTGCCACTGTTGGCAATGGGAACGTTGACGCCATAGCTAATCACGGAAATTTTCATAATACTTGTTTCAGGCACTCGGAATCATTTGCATGGCATGCGGTTCGCCGGCGTGGCATCCCGCGACCAGCTTTTTCCTCTTCGTCGCAACGACGGCCTTCATTGCCAGTCTTTTGTGGACCATCATTTATTTACTCTCTATTCGCGAGGCACTCAAAGTTCCCATTAATTGGATACTCACTGTAAGTAAATCGTTTATTCGGCAAAAAAAATCGTTAAACTGATTTTCTAATGGACTTTTTCGCCTTTCAGGAACTTTTGAATACGGGGGTAGAGGCGGTACTGTACTGTCTCGCGTTTATCATACAGCTCGCCGCGTGGGCTGGACATCATTCACATCCTATGAAAGGATCCAATATCGCTGCCGGGGTATGTACTCAGCACTTTATTTAACTGATTAAATTTTGATTAATTTTTTTTTTCGTTCGTATTTTATAATACTAGAATGGGCGATCTACCCCTAACGATAAAATAGTATATTATGCCACTAGTGCGTAAAATACAATTTTACGCACGAGTGCTCTTCGATCGCTATGAGTGCGTAAAATCGTATTTAACGCACAATCGCAAACGATTTTTGTGATAGTATAGTATGCGTGAAAATTCATTTTACGCACCTAAAACAGTGCGTAAAATTGAATTTTACGCATACTACATAAAAAAAATTAGTATTAACCAACAATAACCAACAATATTTGCGATAAATTTCAACTTGATAGCTGAAAACATTTTTCAAGTTACAAAGTTTCTTGAAACCTTAAAAGCGGTAAATAAAAAAAAAAAAACGCGACGAGAAAGTAAAGAATATTAAAATTCATTGCGCCGATAGTCAGTTGGTAATGAATGACAATAGGTAACATTAATATGTGTTTAACTTGTTTCAGGTATTTGGAATATTCAATACCGTTGCGTACGCAGCCGGCGCGTATTTCCTTTGGCTCGAGTGGAAACACAGAGATCCTCAGTGAGGATCTTAGTTTGCATCGGCACCCACCCTCGCAGGATTCTTTCCGCAACCATCAAAACCGTCGGTCGATGCTGAATTCTATTTCCTTTTTTTTTCTTTCTTCCCTTTTCTACTACGCCATCCACCAACTACTTTAACCCTAACGATACGATATCATCGCGAGCGCTAGAATACCAATTGATTCCTTTTGGTTTGTATGCAGATAATTGTCATAAACACAATTACTTCGTACAATAGTATTGTTTAGTATTTCATTTCTCTCCCAATAGACATAAACCGAAAGTCGTCTCTAAGGCACCGATAATTATTTATCCGGGAACTTCGGTTAACCACCAATGTGTTATACAAATCGATCGAAGATCATCGAATATCGATTTATTCGTCGATGTGTAAAGGGAACTTTGAGGAGCGACTCGATCAATTGAAGCGGTAACGGTAATGCACAGTAAAAAAAAAATTCTAAAAATTTAATGTACTGGTAGTGGAAGTTTTTACGCGTAAACTGATGAAAAAAAAATGTAACGTATAAATATGACGAAAAATTAATGTACGGTATATTAAAAAATGTTATCGATACTTTCTTTTTAATAATTTACTTTGATTTTATTATAGAAGTAATTTAAATTCAGTAATTTACTTTAATTTCAATGTTGAAATATACTAATTTTTCGTCACTATTTTACATTAAATTTAATGTATCTACTGATCCATTAAAACTTCCAGAGGAGTACATCGAATTTATAGTTTCTTTTTTTTTGTACTGTGTACGTTAACCAAAGACTGGTAATTTTTGTAGGTTTGATTCTCAATATTTTTCAATGATATTGTCGAAATCATTGGTTATCGACGATAATGAACGTTTTGTTGCAATAACTTTAACGCGAATTTTCCCAACTTAATCGCAGAGCTATCATACCGCTTACCAACGAATCGATCTCCTCGAATATCCCTTTAGGATCTACGTAAGCGCAACTGAGGTGCGATATTAAACAATAGATATCGATTTATGGAGAAATCTCACTTGATATTAAAAAAAAAAAGAAAACACATATGAGTGCCTTCACCGGGCGTGGATTTTGCGCGCGTAAATACAAATGACCACTTATATACATATATATTTTATATTGTATACAAAAAAATTTAGTTCACCGTTGCCGATACTCCGATGGAAGTAGCGTACGATTAAATTAGAGATCTTTTTAAGATACCCGATTTCGATCAATATTCCATTTTCTTAATTTCTTTTTTTTTTTTTTTTTAATGTACTTGAACAATTTTTTTTATTTATCATTTCTAAGTATCCGCATCGAAGGTTGTGAGATTCGCCGCTACAAGTGCCTTTGAGATTCTACGTGATCTCGAAAAAATTTCCGATGGTATAAAAATCAAATTGAATGAATTGCAGATTAAAAAAATTGTACAAAACGTCATAATATCGTGTATGAACGTAATTTATGTAACGCAACGATTGAAACCTCCTCAATTGCGACATCGAACTAATGACAATCCAGAACATCGAAAAAAAAAATTATGTTAATAAATAATAATAATCCGTTGCTTGTTTTCACTTCGCCCTTATTGCATCGTACACCTTATTTACTAAACTACATAAACATTGAGGATTGCATTTACTTATCAAGTTCTACTTTTTAACGAATAGATTTTATTTTCCGTTTTGACATTGTTAATTGTTAAAAAAAAAAGATATATATATGTAATACTGTACTTGTGTAGCGTGTCATCTGCGATTGCCTACATTCTGTGCATCTGTTTGAATTTCTTTTTTTTTATTTTTAAATTTTATTTATTTTAAGCTATGGATGATGAATAAAAAGCTTAGAGTTAAAACTTGCGTCAAATTTTTTTTCGCTTTAATCTCTCAACATTTTTATGAATTTATAACATCCGATCTTATGTTTCGACGATTAATTTTTTTTTCGTCGCAAACTGATACAACGCTCGTCTCCATACAGACGTCGGTAACGACGATTCCTGCACCATTGAAAATTCTTTTGTCTAATTTATGAAAGACGTCGTGAATAACTTACGAAGTAAAATAAAGAAGCTATTTGCGAATCTAATTCCCGTAATTTTCGGTAATTTAAAAAAAAAATTTTTTTTACCCTTTTGTCGAAAAAAATAATAACCATTTTTAGTGAAATCTCTTGTAGAGATTCGTAGTAGTCGTTTTCAAAGGTTCTAAACGCGCGAGTTTCTTTTAGGAAACAGTTTAAAAAATTACTCCGAAAAATTAAAAAAATTGTAAATACGAAACACGATCAATAAGTCTGCGAAAAATTGTGCGTCGCGCTCTCCTCTCTGAATCAGCCTGTATATAAAAAGCCGAGACGCAGACACGCACATCGTCGCGGATACGAGTGTGTGATATCATCAGTGACATCACCCGACGAAACGGTAACACGATTGTAAACCAAGCGCGCACCTCCAGTCTATCGCGAGCAGTCGACGGACGTTCAACATCCCACAACTTTAAGGTCAGTTAAATAAAAATAACTACGGTTTATTTTTTTTTTTCGTGCGACAAAAAAAAGTATTTTGTGTGCCATTTGTTTCGAAAGCTATAAATGCCATTGACGTTTTTTTTTTTTTTTTTTCATAAAAAAAAAAGCCTATGAACTGTGAATAATCTATAAAATACTCAAAAAGTCGACGCCATGAAAGTATTTAAAGTCACAAAAACTCACAACAAGTGTCTCCATTTCACAAAGACCTCATGACAATCAAATTGCAAGTGTTGTTAATTTTTCATGTCAGGTAACAAGCGATATTAACCATCGTGCAAATTGCTAAAAATAACTACATGACGCGGTCATCCAAATTTCGTCGATCCATGAGTCTCCGACATTTTTCAGGAGGCATTTTTAAAAGCGTTCTAATTGAACGCGAAATTATATTTCGATAGTCCAATACGCAGTCGTTTATAAGTACGAAGCATGGCGTCGTGCAAAACAAACAAACCGGCGATCATAAAGCGATGCGTCACATCGCGTGCACAACTTATATATTTTTTTATCGGATAACCGATTGTGATACTTATATGGTGGTATAAAAGAGAAAGGAAATGTCTTCAGAGGCTAAGATGACTCAATGAATAAATTTCGGCTGTGCGCCTTTAAGCAGACGCATTTATTGGTCCGCCGTTATAGCGCTCAATTTTTCAAGGGCACGAAGAGCATGAAAGGGAAGGTCCTTTTTAAAAAAAAATTTTAATTACGAGAAAAAAATGAGTATCGTTGCTCCGTTCCATATGGAGGCGAAACTATCTTTAAATTTTCATAAATTCAACGCTATTTACTTTGTCAGAATAACGCCGGAGAGATTTCTCTCGGAATATGAACCTCAGTCTACGAAAGTTAACCTTGACCGCGTTTTGCGCCGTAGCGCAGCCTATGGAATCGGTCGATTGTGAATATCGTGATACCCCGTAAAAGCTTAAAGGGTATATACCGTTACGAAAGCGTAGTTTACGTTGTTTTCACACGATGTTTGCCATATTGTCTCGTAATATCGTGTAGTTACCCTTTAATTTTTTCATGCGTTCTCATTGTTACGCAAACGAAGAAAAAAAAATCAATAGTTAAAAAACGAGAAAAAATTGTCACAGAATTAAAATAATGAAAATATTAGACGCTCAAAGTATTCGAGAATATTTCAGCGGGAATCTGCATTTTCATTCGTCGGCATTGCACTTGTTTGGTATTTTATCTGTCGGTGTATTGAAGGGATCGGTACTCGTGGTAACTATCTCAGTTTAATACATCGCACGTCTAAATGAACTTTCAGCACAATCATCAAGTGAATAATCATCATCATCATGTCTCACTCAGTGACGATCAGAACGGCAACTATAACGAAGGGATCGTCAGCTTACTTCGGTAATATGGGATATCTGAAAACATATCGCGGCTGCTTGAAAGTCTTAGAATTGGTAAGTATATTGTATTATAATATTCCTATATTGTTTATTATATTACAACACAATATTTATGATATAAATAATATAATAATAATAGTAAAACTACACGAAAAAAAAATTAGATAAATAATAATAATAATAACCTGTTTATTATTATATATTTATTATTACTATTATTATAGAAATTATTTTTATTATTTATATCATAATATTATAATTGTAATAACGGTTTTAAATATTTTTAAAATACCGTGAGATCCGAGTGATGCTGTATCAGCTACTTTGTAGTTTAAGTTACCGCATCTCCTGCAAGATGGAGTCGTCCGGTTCCGTTTTGCGGTTTTTATTCATTCCTTCGTATGGCGGATCATTTACACTATTAATCACCTTAGTAAAGTCCGACTTTCCCGGAAATACCGATAAGATAATAACAAATAATAAATAACAGCAACTAATACGTGTGACACCAATCGCAATAAGGTACTTGAGAGATGTTTCTGAGAAGCGACGCGGCAACAGAACGGCGCGGCGCGCATAACCGGCGTTTAAAATGTTCTTACGGCTAATTAAATGATTTTTGTTCTGTTTCAGCTGCTGGGCATCGTGTGCGTTGGAATAATGGGTCATCATATTGACTATACTCGATACTACGCTGTGCACAACGAATTTTTCTTCCTCGTCGTAACGACCTTTATGATTGGAACATTTATATTATTATTGAGTTGCTGGGTGTCGATATCGACGGATTCGATTATATCGAAAACAATTTATGTAAGTTTACCGGACGCTTTTACTTTGTTTTTTTTTTTACTTATTCGCGATGTGCCCTTTGATTGATAATTATTAAGTAATTAATAATAATTCACGATTTCAGGAAGTTATTTACCACGCTGTTGGGTTTGGTCTCCTTCTCGCAGCGTCATTGACGCTTCTCATTAACGTTAGTAATCACAAATACGATCGCTATTACGAGTTACTGATGGGAGCTTCCGTGAGTATTTTATTGAATACCATTAGTTTTATTATAGTAAATATTAAAATGGTGCAAAAAACGTTTTTTTGCAAAAATTTGTTAATCATCTATAGTATCATTATTTATTATTTTTTATATAATTACTTTTTTATCAAAAAAGTAAATAAATCAATTATTGACGATAATCAAAAAATCTTTATAGAAAAAAAATCGAAAAAAATTGATCATTGTTATTGTGTTTCATTTTAGATTTGCGGTCTGGTAAACACGGCGCTGTACTTCATCAGCACACTTTTAGCTGTGCGCTCATACCGAGGCCTGTAAACGGTTCAAAGTCACTCTTCGCTATCACGTGCGTGATATTCATCAGAAAATGCATCAATTGATAAGATTTCTATAATAGCGTTTCAAGATACCATTATCGTTTTTTTTTTTTATCACTATTGAAGTTCTTTAACGAAAATTTGCAACGAAACTGCATCGACACAGCACTGAAATATTATTTTTATTTTTATATCTACCAAACCAAAGGACGGCGGTCGACTAAAACATTAGTACGAAAAAAAATGAAAAAAAAAGGAAATATTAATGAAAAACTGAATTACCCGAAATAAGCAACAAAAAAATATACGATGCATTTTCAAATTTCAAGTATCAACCGATGGTCGGTTTGTTCGTCGTAATGATATTTATCAAATTTACGAACGAATTTTTCTAGATGTTTTACAATTGTAACTCAAGTCTGATATATAATATATATATATATATATCTATATATATGTATACTTACTGATGATTCAGCGAATATCTATAATCTATAATGCTTTTAAAAATTAAGGACAATGACAATTTTTTCGAGCCAAATGGCAATTTAAAAAAAAAAAACACGGTTGTTATTTTGTAACGTACAAATTTTTATAATACTAACACGTTCTCGCGACGAGCATTATTAATATAAAAGTAATGCTGCAAATGAGAATGCCGATAGAAAGATATATTTTTCTTATCTCCTTATTAGTGAGATGTGCAAAAAATCGACAAACATCGATACCTATACAGCAGGAAAGTGTCGTCATCTATATAAGAATATTTATTATATACGTATTTTTTAATAATTATATTGAGCAAATAAAGTCAAATTCGCTAATTTATAATACCATTCGTTCTGCAATGATTAAATCCCTATTTTTATATCGTTGTAATTATTTTATGAAGGCGCAATAGTGTTTCCCGTCGTATTATTAAAATTATAAAAATTGTGTTATTCTTTATATTTTTAATATTATTTTTTATATTTTACATATTTGTTTGTATATATTTTTCTTTCAAATTTAAACTTAATTTTAGTTAAATTTAATCCCATGTTTTTTTTCTTCTTATGACCTCATTTTTCTCCGTTTCGCCATCTATAAAAAAATCTTTTACATTTATCTTATGTTCTTTCGAAAGATGGTTCACCTTCGCTCCACCCTCGTTTCATCTGTCTGAAATTTTTTTTCTTTTTTTTTACGTCGGCATGTCGGTAGCGCACAGGCCGTCTTAATACTTCCTCCGGCACGTGCCAGAAATAGACTGAACTTCCCTCGAATTCGGTCGTGCGATGCAGGGGGTGCAACGACACACGTGCATTGTGAAGACACGCGCGTGATCGCTCTCGATCTATTCAGTCTCTTCCGATGAGTTCGAGAAACAAGACGCAAAATAGAGTGAAACGCATTTAAATACTTCTATACGCCCGCATTTATCGTATTTAACGCCTAACTTCATTCGTCGTGGATTAATAAAATTATAACGCGTACCATATTAAAATAGTACGATAAAAAGGGAGAATAAAGCAATTGAAGCGAAAACAAAGCGAAAAAAAGACGAGTACAGCCCGACGAACGCATCGTCGTGTTAATTGGTCATCGCGCTACTCAGTCGTCGTTTGCCCAACGTCCGGGACAACACAGAAAATGGCAAAGAGCAACAGGGGCGGTCCGATAATCAGAATGGCTTCCGGTGCCACTCACGGTGCCGGAGGTATCGAGTGTTGTTGTTGCAGATGTTGCACATGCATTCACATAGAATTTCTGAAAAGTCTACCCGGCGTCGTCAAGATTTGCGAAATGGTGAGTAAAAAAAAGAAAAAAAAAAAAGCGAATCGTGGAAATCTACGATCGCCAACAATAATTGTAGAGTCGAGAAAATGTATCAGTAATTGCAATAATTGGTTAACTCCCGTCAACTTCGCAATCGATTTTTTTTTATTATCAACTACTTCAGTATCTCAACATGTAGACTAAGAAAATTGATTTCGACGGAGTCGCGAAATTATTACGATTTTTCGATAAAATTCTTGTAAACGTTGTATTTTTCTTCACGAAATGTGATTATCTTTAATAAAACGATTTTTTCTACAGAATCTAAAGGATAACTTCTTTCATTATTTTATATATTTTTTTAATGAAAAATTCATCGTTGCAGTTGATCGGCGGATTGATACAGAGTCTTCTGATAAATTACGGACTTCGATACAGCACGACAATTGGATCGGCATTCGAAGGATCACTGACGACTTCGTCGGCGTGTTTTTTAACTACCGCCGTCCTTCTTGGTTGCTATATCGTCTCCGAAAAATCTTATAGACTCATACGCGCTTCTTTGTTCGTAAGTTTCACGTGTATAATGGAAATTATATTTTTTACAGTTGTGCGAAACATTGCAGTCAAAATCTATTTAAAAAATTAAGTAAAAAGATTTTCATATAGAATGTTTAAAAAATATTTTTTTTTCGTTATTGTACTCAATTCTCGTATTTTTGAAAATACCAATATCGGTATTCAAGGATTAACCATATTTAATAATATTTTTTCTTTTTTATTTTCTCCAGGAAATGATGTTTAACGCTCTCGCCTGTTTCCTCTACTTAAGCTCTGCTTCTTATTTGGCGTTCTCCACAAAAATGTTTCTAATGGCACAATATTATATGAGTCCCGGTTTCGATGTTTATCCAGCAATGAGCGCCGCATACGTGAGTAATCAATCGGT
Organism: Cryptus viduatorius; assembly: GCA_964006125.1. Taxonomy (NCBI): domain Eukaryota; kingdom Metazoa; phylum Arthropoda; class Insecta; order Hymenoptera; family Ichneumonidae; genus Cryptus; species Cryptus viduatorius. The sequence continues at coordinate 8,005,766 of OZ023220.1, forward strand.
TTTTCTCTACTTTGCGACAATATATTCTCTATAGATCGCGACAGATTTTTTAGTTACATAAAAAAGAACAAAAAGTTTAGAAATTAACTAAAAATAAATTTGGGATAAATTTTTTTTCAAATTGAAAGAAATAATTCTCCGCATCGTAAACATCGCTGGTGTGTTGCAGATGTTAAGCGGTATTGTTGGCGTGTTACACGGAGCGGACGCGTATTTTTCGTGGCAACACTACAGAGGCAGCAGATAATATCTCAAAGCAACGAGTATTGCATACAGTGTACAGAAAAATTGCGGCGAAACAGAGGAAAATTCTTATTCGCCGAAACAGTGGAAGAGGTTTATTCACTGCTAGTCAACGCTGACGTAATCATTAAGATCGTAAGATACGACTTTGTACAATTTATTCCAGAATTTATATATGATTTTTTTCATCGACTTAGCAATTCCTTTTTTTATTATTCAGATATATAGATATATATATATATAATTCCAGTGCAGATGTAGCTTAGGACTTTGTTATCTTTTTATTGAACTCGCCATTTAAATATATGAAGTAAAATATTTTAATTTTTTAAAAATTTTCTAAAATGTATTGGAATATATAGTTTACGATTTATTATGTATTATTTACGAAGCTCTGCAAGATCTTTGAGGATAGGATAGGGCAGTCTAAGCGCTAAGTCTTAAAAAAAAAATTTCGTTTATGGAACTCCCGTCGAAGGCTTCAAATTTCCTCGCCTATAAATTTCAATTTTTATAAAAAAAAAAATTAATTTTTTAAGTATCGTCCTGCGATATTCCATTATACATTTTTTTCGTTAGTCTTGAGAACGGAAAAAAATCGAAGTTACTGTACGCCCGATTTTATCGTAAAGTACAGCCGCTTATCAGAATATCTCGAAATTAAAAAAATTCAAAATATCGAACGAAATATAAATATTCTTAAGAAGAAAAACTAATAGTCGGAGTCGAATTTTGCTATGCTGAACGGTTGTCCAAGACAAATCGGCGAAAGAGATTATGCGAAACGCGTTACAATCAAATTCCACTATTGTATGTTGCGATATATAATTGCACGGTAACACACCGTTTCGAAGTGTATTCTCGGGCCGGAAATTGATTGTAAAGTGGTGGTCAGTTTATTTAAGCTCCGCGGCTATTGAGAGAGCAAATAAATTATTTAAGTGCCTACTTGCGGCCAAAAGGAGAAACGAGAGCGATTGTTACTTCAATCGGTAACCCCCCTCCATCGCCGTTCCTGTGGTCGCGTCGCACAAGTTCAAGTACCACTACAAATAATGAACGGTGCCGGAGATATTCGTTAATGCCAATCAACCTTTGAATTATTCGTTAACGTTAATCGCGACGATGCGAGGAATCGTCTAAAATTAAATTACCAAAAATTCTAAGATTTCGAAGAAAACAGTTTTTGATGAAAATAAAAAAAATCGATACCAATGTTAGAAAATGTATTTAAAATAAAATTCTAAAGCATTTTCATTGCCAGAAGCATTAATTTTTGCGTTCCCCGTTGTTTATACATTTGATACCCGGAAGTGAAAACCCTCGGCAACCCGTACACTTTTTCTGTGAAATTTCATCGGTTTTGTCGGGGACTGTATAAGTGTTCGCTAATGCAACTCGCATGTAACTCGCTCACTGCGGTTCTAAATGACTTGAATGCCTCGATTTTCCAGAACTTAGAAATTTAGCCGAATTTCGTCATTCAATGTTTCGCTTAGAGAATTAAACTTGTTGCGTTATACAGCGTCGATATACTTTGGCAACAAATACAATGACCGAGCGAAACGAATTATTTGATATTTTATTTCGATGCACGTGCCTAAAAAATACGTAATTATTCCGAATAACAATTAAAAGAAAGAATAATTGGCTCCTTTATTAAAGACAATACGATAAAAAATTATTTTTAAAAATCATCAGGAAATGCTGAAGGTGGAGTTTGCACGTAGCTTCCTTATTATTATTATCGCTGACAAAGCTTTTCCGGCTTTGAGGAAATCGCCATTGACAAACAAAAATTAAATGACGACACGATGTCTTAACGTTTCAGATATTTTTTATTCCGTACTATTAAGATTGACGAAGGGCCAAAAATTTTCTGTACGTATTTCCAAAATAAAAAAAAATTATACCACGTCTATCTAGAAATCGTTCAGAAATCGTTCGGAATTCATTTCAGGTATATCCGCGGCTCCCGAAAAGGTTGGGAGGGGTGCAGGCGAAAGTATGCGGGTGTTGTAAAGTATGGGCCTTTTTTTCGATTGGACTGTACAAAAACACTGTCCGTTTCACTACGTACCAGCTACCTGGGTAGTGAATGGGAAGCCTATAGAGAGTCGGCGATCGTCTCTCGTGTGCACAGACCTCCACGAGTTCGTTTGTACTCTCTCCCTCCTCCGTCCCCACGTCGTGTACCGCTATCTCAGTCATACTTCGAGTTTCTCCCGGCCGTGCGTCTCGGTACCATGCCGGGGCCCCGTACTGCACTAGACTACTACTCTCGTCGCAGAAGCAATGCCGGGATAATCGAGAGGCATGTGGCCAACCGACACCGACAGACAGTTTACTTCAAGATCTCGAACCGGTCGACTCGCGTGGCCGACTCTCTCGCGCGGGTTTTCTCTTCGGTGTGCATAGGCGCATTAGTTATTTCAAGGGAATCGGGATATTTAGATACATTTTTTCGATTATTCCGACCCTATAATACTTCATGATCGGCAGAGATCGATGCCATCGCGTGGTGATCCCACGTGCGTTCCTGTTACCGATATACCTCAACTAATCGATTTATTCAAACTGCAGTACCTCCGCGATAAAATTAACAGTATTATATGAAGAAAAAAAAGATTTTGAATAAAAATTGATTGGGCAAAACTACTGTTGTGATTTAATTAACGATTTTATTAATCGGGAATGCACTATCGATCTCAACGACTTCTGTGAATTTCCATGCGAAAGATACACCGAAAAAACTTGTTTTGCGAACGATTTCTATTGGTGTTATTATAAATTGTGACTAATTGTTACGACAAAAGAGACATTGGAGATGGACGCGTCAATCAGTGAAGCTGTAAACAGGAGTTCTAGCGCTACGTCACCCGCAGGTAGGCTGCAAGACTTTGTCACGGCGAGAATATTATTGTTTCATTTCTGAATGATTTATTAATAAGTAATTATTAATATTTAATAATGTTTTTTATTTTATATTTAATTTGGGTTTTTTGATCGTTTATTTTATTTTTTTGATTTATTGGATAAATTTGTATCACTTTTTTCAATGAAAATAAAATCTTTCGAAGGGCCTGATGCAATCTGAGGTTTGTTTGCGATAGCGTATTCACTTGAATATTCAACGTTCCTAAGCGTTAACACACGTATTACCGAAGAATTTGAAAGTTATTATACTAAAGTCGTATTTTCAAAAATATCAATTTTTTAAAAATTTAAAGGTCCATTAATAAAATCGATTTTAGGTTATAAGTTCAAATAAAAATAATTTATTAAAGACATATCCATGGGTACGATAAGCAAATATTGTAAAAAAGAGTTACAGCGAAACTTCAATTGCAATTTAAAAAAAAATATAAAAATACCCCAAAGTGATTGATTGACCTTAACGCATTTTGTCGGAAAAATACCAATGTCGATAGTACATTGACATTCTGACCGAGATAACGAAATAATCGGTCGTGTTACAACTTTTTATATTGCGGATATCTTAATTATTAATAACATGACTGCCATTGAGGCGCCGGGTCACCGGTTATTATTACTATTATTATTATCAATCCTAAACATTGAATTTTCGTTTTTGGGAGCAAAAATATATCGGAATAAAATTCATTCGTGACGACGGGAACGAAACTCCTTTGGTACAAATAATTCCGCGAATATATTCGACCCGACCGCGCAAACCATTCCGATGTTTATACTTAATGCTCTTTGCAAAAGGGAATTAAAAAAAAATAGGAAAGCGAAAGGCTAATCTTTATTTCTTAAAAAAAGATGCAATTAACTAATATGTTACAACGATCGAAAAATTAATTTGAATATTTTCAATTACGTTTGAAGAGATTAGCTAATAATTATTCAACGAAAATATTTTTTTTCATCGATTAATGTGATGAAACGATCGAAAATTTGATCGTAATTTTTTTTATTGATGCCGAGGATATCAATTAATAATTATTGGACAAAAATAATTATTTACGATCGATCAATACAAATAAAACGAAATAAAAGTGAAAACAAAATGATTTAAATCGTTCTTAAGGAGATCAGTCACAAGGCTATTTAAGTGGAACAGTCGGTATCGTTGAATAACATAACGACTTATGGTAAAAGAAAATGCAACGCTATTAGAACAATGCAAATAATCGAAGGTATTCAATATTCAAATAAGGTAGAAGCTATAATAGTCGAAGGCCAGCAAAATGTAAAAATGCCTATCGAGTCATAATCCGCAACCTTACAGGTATAGTAAAAGGAATACCTTTCTCCGTTGAAGTGCGTACGACTGTACGTGTCATCGTGCTTACCGTCGAATGCTCCGGCGAAAACGTGACTTCCCGTGCGTAATTGTCGACCTAATTGATACATTATACTTTTTTAATTGTTCCGCGGCGAGCGGACATCGCGACGCGATATCCCGCGGTTTGCCCCTTGCAGTGACGCTAATATGCGAATTGGCGTTTAACTCCAGACACGAAAATCGATCATAAAAGTATTTAAAAATTGGAATTAAATTAAATTAAACGAAAAATAATAATTTAATTAATTAAATTTTGAAATGTTATTTATTTAATTTTTTTTATTATTATTTAATTATTATATTTTAAATTGTTCGCATTCCATTGCGTTTAGTTTTAAGCTGAAAACTTTACGAAAATTTGAAGAAAATTCCAAAGTATAGCAGTTGAAGATTCTGAGAAGTATAATTTGAGCGAATAATGCCGGTGAAATGACTGCATCGGTATTGCTTCTGGTGAAAAAATCCGAGTCGCGCTTGAAAGTACAAAACGAAGGCCACGGTCAGCCCATCGGGATACTACGGCGATATAGAATGTAGAAACGCCTCTCGTCTAACGTTACCTACGTCTATACTTGATGACTTGGATTAGTTTCAAACTTTTGTATTTCTATAACTTTCCGTTACTTTCATTTAATGTATCGATTCTAAGTATTAAATCGCCATGAGTTATCAGTAAAAACTGTAAACTCATTGCCTTTAATATTGATGTTAAATCAATTCCTCCGTAAGAAAGGATTTATTAAAGTTTTTTTGGACGAATGAAGAATTTTGTTTTCAATCGATTATCTGTTTATCGATCTTTTTTTTATATATATATTTTTTTAATAAAAATATTGAAAATCATATTGATTATTATTTGTTATATTTAATATTATTTTAATAATTTTAAATATTATATAACGATTCGTTTATGAGATTTAATAAGAGGCGTCATAAACGTTAATATCGCTATAGGATATCGCAGATGGTGTCTACGGCAAGATTGGCACGTGTCGTCGCCACGTGCGCGTACTGTGCGCACAGTTACTGTAATACGAGAAATGTGAAAAATCCAGATAAACATTTTATAGAGGCGTATCGTATCGTGTTAAACTGCATATAGTTTATGTCCGTTTGTCGTTGTATTTGATGTCAAAGTTAACGAGGAGTCTAAGGAGGTGCCGTTTAGTTTCTTAAAAGGAAATTTTGATCGAACGGCTCTAATGTTTAAAAAACATATAAAATTTATCGGATTAATTTTAAATTACGAACTCCCAAATGATAAAATTATTCCGCATTGCTAATATTTTTATCAGTTATTTTATTAAAATAAACAGCTGACGAAATTTCAATTGGATTTTTTTCTTCTGAATTTACAAAAATTACGAAAGAATTTGAAAAACGTGATAAAAAGAAAATCCGTTGTAAAAAAGTTACATGTAAACATTTTGAAACTTTGTGAAAGCAAAGAGACTTTATTGAGCCGTCTATTTGATTTTTTTCAGACGAAGTTTCTTGGCACACAACACAAGCTTCTCTAACTGAAGAGGAAGAAGATGCCATAGTCACCCTTGTCGTTGTTGTGATAGGAATTATTGTTGCAATAGCGGTTTTATTTTCAATGGGAATTTTCATCGACTGCCGTCATCAGTAAGTTTGATAAATACATTTGAATTTTCTTCTCAACTTTAAAAATGTTCAAAGTATAATTTTCTTGCCATTTGTTACCGAAATCTTAATAGTCTTATTAATCTTTTTTTCAGTTTATTCAGAATGTTTTGATTTACATTTTTGTTTCTTTTATTTATTTTTTTTAGAAAAAAAGAGGGAATGAAGAAGAAAAAACTGAGACTGATGATGCCGCAACTTTCGCGTCGGCGAAATTTGGCTGACGATGGAAAGTCATTGGCCTCTGATATGTGTCCGAACGGCGACAGCGATTTAGGAACGCGAACGGACACCAGAGACGCGATAGTCTGAAATTCAGATAATTCCGAACTAAAAACTAAACCAAAATTTCGTATCTCGTCCGCGCCTTGATTTTTAAGGATTTAGATATATTTTTATGTGATTATATATATGAAAGCGAAGATTCATTGGGAAAATGACGATTGTCACCGTCGGATAAACCGATGGTACGACCGGAGCGAAATTTGTCGCGTAAATACATCGGAATTTATACAACAAGCGTACGGCTTCTCAGAACTTGCGGGATACTTTTGCGGTGTGTGACGCGTGATGTTGTATACCATACAAAAAATGGCGTTCAATTGAACAATATAACGTCAACGCCCACGAATATAGCCGCTGAAAAAATCCGTCTGTGACGATGCGAAAGCAGATCGCCTGACGTCAACGACGGTGGTTTTCCTGCCCGACGTAACGTCGGACGTGGAATCGAGTCGGCGGACGCGACGAACGGCGCATATACATAGTATACGTAGACTTTCTCTATCACCTCTGTGGTCGTATTGTTTTTCGACATGCGCGCGCCTCGCGAGATCCGTACGCGATGGTACATATAACAACGATTTGTATCAATGCGACGTAATTATCCCGAGAATACGAATTTACGAAAATTTCGCGTGTTTTTCCGCATTTGTGAAAATACTATTCTTTTTACTCAAAAATAACATATATTGGACGATTTTGTTCCATAACAAGTTTCGTTTTAAAATTCGTGAAAAAAACGCGATTCGAGTTATTTATTACATCGAAATCTCGGGATTTCCAGTCCGACCTTTTTTTTCCGGACGAGCGGTTTAGCCATTATATATCATATAACACATAATATCCACCATCGCGTTTCTGAATGAAGGAAAAAAACACGAAACAACGCCGAGAAAACAATTCGAAATAAAACATTTACTGGGAACGAGACGCGTTCGAGGCGTTTATTTAGTGAAATTATCGCGTATACCAAAAAATGAATAAAAAAAATTATAACGCCGTGAAAAGAATTCAAAATAAAAAATCTCTTTGAAACGAGATGAGTTCGTAGCGTTTGATCACTGGAATTCGCGTTTATACCAAAAACCCGCTTGCGGCTAAATCTTCGGTTGATGTTAATTAACACCGTCATCTTGTCGTATGCGTCTTATGTATGCGCAATTCATCCGTTCCATGCGATTCCAATTGTCGTCGAAAGGTTAAGATAACGTATTCACTGATATTAACGAAATTAACTAAAATGCAGATAATTTAAAATAAAAAAATTAATTTATTTAAAAAATGTTCCAACGACGATTCGGAAGAATTATCTAATAATATGACAATCATTTGACTATCTCACGAATTGATATTCAATTAATGTAATTATTCAATTTTTAATTAAGCAAAATCATTATTATTATTATTCGTAGTTACATAGCCATCGTGTGAATTATTCATTGCGTAATTCCCTTTCATCCCGTATACGCGTAAAACACGATTCTGATTATCGCGAAATTAATTGCTATGCGCGATTTTATCCATTTCGATAAATGGAAAACTATTTTGTTTACGTAAACGTCGCGATGCGGAGAAAAAAGCGTTTCATTCTATCAATCCGCTCATCATCGTGCATCTCGAAACAAAACACGTGTCTGTGATATATGTTATCCGCATGTACCTTACCGCAGTTCTCGGGTGATTCGTTCGCCGTTTTGTTTAGAGGGCAAAACTGCGAAGAGGCTTTGCGCTAAGATGTTCCGAAATTTGGAAAGTGAATGCTGATGTTCGGAATGCAAACATTTCTTTAAAACAATTTTTTCGATAGTTTTCCCGACTCGACAAATAGACTCGTAGGCATGATTGCTTGAAAATGGTTTAACTCCGGTATCGAAAGTATCCCGAAGCTGCGAGATTACGAAAGAATTTGAGACACAGTATGATTAAGAAACTGGAAGTGTGGAGTCCGTGTGAATGTGAATATCAGTATGAAAATTCCTCAAATTTGATAATAAAAATATCGGAATATCGATCGCACATAAATGTTTCGTAAAGTGATTTATAATGATAAATGGATTGTTTTATTAAACGCTTTGCGGATTGATAACAATTGTCCGTAAAGCTTCGGAAATGCTGGTATTTTTGTTTTTTTAAGCCTTCAAACGACACAGAGTTCGGTTTCACTTGGTGCGCATTTCAATTCACTCGGGAAAAGATTGCGCCGGTGAGTATATAATTCCGAGTCCACGTAACAGTCATTATCGTCGCTTAAAGGCCATTGTCGTGTCGTCATTTGCCGGAGATCGGAATACACCTCGAAAACGAATTGCTCTTCATCGTCAACAGCGACACGACAATTACATGCTTCGCTCTGCTGTACTATTCCTGCGATATTGGTGTTATTTTTTTACGCAATCTCCAGCGTAAAATGGATGAAAGGTTCAATAATCGATTAGAAGTCGATACCCGACAAATTTCCAGGGTGAAAAAAAATTCGATCTTTTATACATCGATTTATGTAACTATTACATTCCTCGTAAAAATTCTTATTCGAAAATTTAAGTCCCGAATTATTTTTAAAAATTCAAATTTTTTTGTTGTAAAAGCATTTTCGCAGCTTAGGTTAATTTTTTTGTCAATTATTTTTAAGGAAAAATTATTCTATATTAATTAATCGAACAATAGTCGCCAAAAAAAATTTTTGAACAACTAGTTTTCGAAAAGTAGTTCACTATACAGAGCAAAAAAAAGGTATGAGAATTTCTCAACCACACATATCGACTATATTTTTCTTGTAAATTTTTCAAAAAACTTTGTATTTTTTGTAATATTAACAAGAAAAAAAATACGTCGATATTTGCGGCCAAAAAAAAAAATATCTAAAAATAGAAGAATTTTGATAATGTGTAGTTAATGAAATATTTTTCCCTGCAAATCTCAATCAATGTCCCGTATAAGATATTCAAATGAGAAGCATAATAATCTCCTTGATGTAGTAAAATTTATTTGTGTCAATCTTATATCAATTACATTGTTTCGTACCCTTTCGCTAAGCCCAAGAGGCACTCTTCTCGTACTCTACCCTTTCCTATAATTACATTTAGATGTACTAAACACACCTAATATACCGATTACCTGTCGGTATTCGGAGATACAGAGCGCACGCTTACTGTGGCAAAGAATCGTCGGAATGTATCCTGACTTTACTTTTATCACAGTGAGTTATCACGCCGACGCTGACGTTGGTCCAAAAATGTTGGCCCACCGTTGGTCAACGAATAATGAAGCGCATAGCGGGAAAACGTTCGGCTGCCATCATTGGACCACAATTCTCGGCGATATTGTCTGAATATATATCCTGCATCGTGACTTGAATATATTTTTTCATTTGTCGAACTCGCGGTTCGTTGGGAGTTGATTTTTCATAGATTAATGGTGAAGAGTATCAGGCGGAGACCTTGACACACTTAAATACTGTATCCTGAGAAACCTGCAACGTCAAACCTGCTTCTGTCGTAGCGTTCGCCGTGACCTACACCCGTCCGAGAACCATAGCTAGTAGAGCCATTCGCACGTAGACGCCGCACTCCACCTGCCGGAAATAAGCGGCCCTCGGGTCCGTGTCGAATTCCGGACTTATCTCGAATACCCTTGGCAACGGATGCATCACAACCATCTTTCTCTTCGCGCGTGTCATCAGACGCGGCGTCACTACAAAGTGACCGCAACCCTGCAACGATGACGAGATCGCTTTAGATTCTTATCCCCTATTTAAAACGTTTTCGCTAAGTGCCTTTCGCAAAGAGCATTTCGTTGTGAAAACGATTCGCATCGCCTTTGTTTGCACACGAATTATCAACAAAGTTATCTCATTTTTATCAACACTTTACTTTTCGAATCTTCGTTAATGTTTTTTTCCTGCATCTTTCCTGCGAGTGTTCGTTATGAAAATGTAGCGTTGAAATGATTAAAAACCGAAATGCGAAAAAAAACGCGAAAAATAAAGAAAAAAAAAAATGAGACTAAAAAGCGTTTATCGGTGAATAATTTAGTGGTATCAGATTTATTTTGAGAGATTGCGAAAAATAATGGAAAAAAGAGAATAAAAAGGGTTTATCGGGTAATAAATTAGTGATAATAGATTTATTTTGGTAGATTGCGAAAAATCATACCTGCGCGTATTCCTCCTGATTGGCGAAACGCTCGCGTTGAATTCGCGTCATGTACAGCACGTCCGTGTCGGGTAGAACGTCCTCGAGACTGCCGAATTTCTCTTGCGGTATTCCACGTTCAGCGACATAATTCACAACATGATCGGGCATTCCAAGCCCTGGCGGACTCACGTACCGCAACTGAACTTTGTACAGCGTGAGTAATCTGTGGCGCAATTGATTTCGCGACAATATTTATTGTCGGCGAAATTGCAATAATCGCGTTTCAATAATAATTTTATGATTTTCGATTAGCATTAAAAACTAATGCGTGCAATAATCAGATATTCAATTTGATTTGCGGAATAACGAATCCACAATTTCTCATGTTTTTTGCAAGATGTAACGATTTTTCTTACCTTTTTATACGCCGAAAGAAAAAGCCGAAACAAAAAATAATAAAAAATCTGCGCACCTGGCAAGAGAATGAACTGTCCTTCCGTGTTTCAAATCACCGACCATCGTTATCGTTAGACCATTAACTGTACCGATTTCTTCTCGTATCGTGAAAATATCCAACAGCGCTTGACTGGGATGTTCGCCGACGCCGTCACCCGCGTTTATCATCGGTTTTCGACAGTGTTGCGCCGCCCGCTGCAATATTTTAAGAAATACGATATAATCGATCTTTCGTTATTTTAATGGAAAAATGTAATAAATACGCACGGCTACTGCACCGGGTTCCGGATGTCTGAGTACAACAACATCCGCCATACATGCCATCGTAGCTACGGAATCTATTGATACACAAACAGAAATTTATTAAAGAATTATTATTCGTTTAGGATAGAGATCGATCGTCAAGGAGATCGAGAATATTAAAAAGTCGACCGATTATCGAGAACCTTCGAGAGTCTCTCCCTTCTTCACGGATGACTTTGATACATCCATGTGAACAACGCGTCCACCGAGACGTTCCATTGCCGCGGAAAAGGTACACGAGGTCCGCGTACTTTCTTCGTAGAATATCGACGCCATGATTTTTCCCTGAAAACAAAAAAAAAAACAATTACCATCTTTAGATCGTTTCTACAATTCACTGGCAGATAAAACTTCACGATCTATTTTTATGATTTGTAATAATTTCTCTATAAATTGACTAAAAAATTGGATTCATAAAAAAAAAAAAACAATTTAAATTTCTAATGCGATTGATCGGTTTCAGATATATAATTCAGAATCAGTTTAGTAAAAAAAAATTGATTCAATTTCAATGAAATTACCTTCAAAATGTGATCCAGAGGCCTGTCGTTGGTAACATCAGCGCGAAGAGTGTGCGCGAGATTGAAGATATCGTGGAGCTGATCCTTGCTAAACATATCGACGGTTAGAACATGTCGTCCAGCGATACCATGATTCGTAGGAACGCGCGAAATTGGCGCAATTGGTTGCGTAAACAAATGTGGATTGCTGTCGCTCTTGTATCTCATCGCGCTGGTGAGAAGTAGCGGAGAAACGCATCTCGGCACTGCTGGTGCTTTAGCGGAACTTCGGAGATCAATGTCCGATGCAAAATGTACAGCTGTTTTCTGAGTACCGACTTGAAGAACATTATTGTGCGGCAATTCTATTAAAAAATAAGAGTTTCATTAGTTGTAATTTTTATGTAGCGCGTCGTCATTATTCTTCGTCTTATTGAATATAAATACGAACATTGAATTATTGTGTAAACTTTTAAAAGTCCATCGATGGAAATCTACAGTTTGTTTTTTTTTTTAGAAAAAGCAATTTATAGATTTATAAATTAACAAACAACTAATAGACTAATAAAATTAATAGCGTAACGGAAGTAAATCTCGGAAACAAAAGATAGAAGTACCATTCAATTCATCGTACGAAAGATCGGCCGCTCGCTTATCGTAATTTGGCGACAGAAGTCCATCGAGAACAGAATTCGGACGACTGTTGCTGACATCTACCGTCGGTGGTGGATGAAGAAGCATTTGACTGGTCAATCGCGCTTGAACTTCCCTGATGTCCTGTCCGTATCCAGGATTGACGAGGACTTCGCCATCGATGTAAGCGACTTCACCTCGAAGAACAACGCGGTGAACGGATCCACGGATCTTTTTACCCGCAAAGGGCGTCCATTTCGATTTCGTAAATGCGAGCGCTTCCGGTATTACCCACTCTTCGTCCAAATCGACTTCTACGTAGGTATTCGGTTGATCCGGAATGTTGAAGATTCGCTTGGGATTCTTGTGAAACTTGTCGATCAAATCCTACAGAGACATTTTTATTGAATGAACATATCGTTTAATTTAATGACTGTGTTACATTTCAACTGATCGTTTAATTGGAGAGTCCACTGTGCGTTTAAAGATAAAAGACAAATCATTGCTACTCATTTCTAAAACAATTTCAAAAAAGTCTTCAAAATATCTCGAAAAATTGTGCAGAACTTAAAGTTTAAATTCTTTTCAAAAATAAAATACCATTATTGCTCATTCGCGTTTTTATGGCAGGCGGTATAAATACCGGTGCAAGAGTCCCCGTGACGAAACGAATTCTCTTATCGTTACTCGTCTGATCATCGGATTGCCGCGTGATTAATAAAAGCTCTTCAGTTACAGCTAAAAATCTCTGGGATTGTCGGCGAAAAAAGTCTCTGACGTTGAAGTCGTTTAGTTCAGAATTTTTTTTTTTTTTGTAAGTTTATCGATTCACGCCGATAACTTCTTCCGTTGCTTATCGACTCACCACTATCGGACTCGCGAGATCGCTTATCAATCATCTTTTTTTTTTTCTTTCGCGCCTCGTATCGGCGAACAATGCTCAAGACGCTAAGGAATGTCGACGTTTTGACGCTTGTCTAATCATCCAAAGTCCTTTTTTTTCACGACCGAACTTTAACATTATAAACCGGTAAGCGTTGATCGAGATTACGAGACACGATTAGAGAATCGAGACACTTCCTCCGATCATGCGGAATCATGCAACAACCATTTCCTTCGTCAACTATTGCCGGCTTATCGCTCGATCGGACGATACGAGGTGCAGATTTTCATGGTCACAGCACAAATAAATATCTTGTTATCGTGTCCGTAACACTTCTTAATAATTCTTAATAATGAATCAAACTTTCACCTTCATAGAGAGCTTCCCTTCGTGCACCGCGTTGAGAAGAAGCGGAAGAACCGTCTCTAATCCAGGAAATCCGGGTGGCGGTTTCTCACTCGATTTTTCATCCACTGTGTGTGGCGCTAAATAAAAAATATCGAAAAAAAGATCACAGACCCGAGATAAAATCGGTTGTTTTAATCTAAAAAAAAATCGGTAAGCAAACGAGTCGATCGATATTGTTTTAATCGATAAAGATAAACCGATCGCTGGCCGTACCGTGATCCGTGGCGAAACAATCGATTACATCCATATTGTCCCATAGCGCTTGTTGGTCCTCCGGTGTACTTAAAGTCGGACGCACCTCACCTTTGCCATAACCGATTTTCTCGAGATCGGTCTGATTGAGGAAAAGATGATGCGGCGCAACCTCGCAAGTCACCGTGTGACCCTAAATTTCAACATAAACAATCGATCATCAGATTCCGCCCCCCCGAACACCTCTATTAAACCTCAGGATACCGATTTTTTTCACAGTTTCTTAAATTTTTCAAAAATCAACTGGGATACCGGATGAACCGATACTTTTATCTGTAATTTCATAAATTAATATTGTCGTGACGAAGATGCGATTTTTTTTACCTTTTCCTTCGCCGCTCGAACGAGCAAAATCTCTTCCTTTCGCGCCACGTGACACACGTGAACCGGTCGATTGTACAAAATTGACAAAAGGATCGCATGTCCCGTTGTGTGTCTCTCCGCGTGAACGCATAACGGATACTTCTTTGGCCAGTTTTCGAAATGCTGAAAAAAACAAAACAAAAAATTCATGACGATGTTTATCAATTTTACAAATAGTCTCGTCGACTTTAAAGTTCAAGGGCACATATAACACAATTACTTTATGAGGGTTTTGCGGTGCTACTGTTTACAGAAGTATTTTTTGCACGTCGACTGAACGGAGAGAACGCAGCCACGTTTCTCCGATTCTCCAAATAATAAGAATTTTTTTATTACGAATTGCCGTTTTCTTGTCGGTTATCCAAAATAAAAAAATTTATGTAACGCGGAATCTGCGGGTAATCAGCGAATTCAAAAACAACTTTATCAAGACCTCCGTCGCTTTAATCCTTTGCATACCCGTGGGATGTTCTTTCTTTCGATGGATGAAAAACGGAGGGTTAGGACGACGAAGAAATATTCGTAGCGAATAACTGCTACTGCAAGAATATGTGCGTGTCAATCGATCGCGAGGTCATAACCGCGACGCTGCAAAAACAATATGGTTTAGTCTTATCTATATATCCGAATAATTCACATTATTTTCCAGAGCTTAACGAACGTTATCCACAGTCTCGCGGAACTTATGACTTATTGATAGTATTGGCTGTAAACCTCTAGAAATAGATTAAATTATTTTGTTCGACGATATACCTTCTCCCAAACAGTGGAATCGGTGAGCTGCAGTGTCGTGAATGTCTCGTTTAGATACATCTTTAGACCGGCAACAAGTGGACCCATTTCGGCACTTGTACTCCAGTTTTCCGAAGAGGCACCGAGGAAGAGGGCGTAATCGCATCGTGCTCCGGCAACGGCTCGCTGAAAAGAACCACAGAAATTGGCGTTCGTTATACCTGATACGCGAAGTTGCTGAAGAAAATTGGGACACTCTAGCGGCTCGAGTAATTGTTCTTCCTGAATGAGTTTTCCAGCTAATATTTTATCGTTATGGCAATCCAAAATTCGATATAATGTAACATACGGTTAATCGGAAATAATTTAACCGACTAACCGATTCATGTGACTAAATTTCTTCAATCCTTACAACGCGTGCAGCAAGAAACCCGACGTGATGTTACATCCATCAAATCAATAATCAATGGAAAAGCAATTCCACTACTGAATTATTGCGAATAACACGGAGGAAGCGTTTTTCAGGGATACATTACTTAGAAAAATGTGGTAAGAGTAATTAATTCGAAATCAAGTAAAAGACAAATGACGAAAACAGACATAAAGAACTCCTTTAGTAAACGTAAATGCGCGCTTATTTTTTTTCCTTGTACTGCAGCAAATACAAACATCGGTAATCAATGATGTGCTGCAATAGTTTCCTGTAAATCAAAGCTCGAGTTTCAAAATAAAAAAAACGCCGTTCCATATTTCACAGCAATAGTTATACTATTTTCGCCTATAGATGACGCAAAAATTGCCCAAAAATATCGTATACACCTCAGTACAATAATTTCGAAATGACTTGCGGTAAGTACTGTTGCACTCCTGGCAACAAAATGTTATCTGGAATACGATACGAAGCTTCGCAAAACCCAAACGAAGCAGCGGTGTCTCAAGTTACGTTGCGGTACGTCACGACGCGACTTATTTATTTGTCACGAGAAATTTATATCAGTGACCCATTCGCGGTTTTGCATTGTTCAAAAAATTGTATTCTTATTAACATTTGTAGATCTTTTCAAAGACATATTGTCCGCTATACAAAAATTTCATTAGAAAAATTTCTCACATCGTTTCTACTATTGATTCTCGTGATATTTGTTTGACTTTTCTCGAGTTCCAAATTTAATTTCTCGACAAATCCAAGAAAATTTTGCAACATGTGAGGTATAGCGGTTATCAATGTAAAAGGGACATAACTACAAATCCCGTAGTTCAAGCCGGCGGATTAAAAAGCGAGCCGTCTATCAATGAACAATGACCCATCGTGACTTTTATTTTTTATATATTTTTTTTTATTATTATTCACTTTTATAGGAATGCTGAGTCTTAAGTCCCTCAATGATAGTCCGCCAACTTGGACTTTGTTCTCTGTGTCGACAGTTGTTTCAACGCTTATGACGCAGTCATACGCGACAGAAGATTTATAGCTTCGATTGTTTCTGTAACTCGCGCTTTCGCTCACCTCTTTAGCCTGAGCAAAGGACTGATGATCAACGACGGCGGGATTCGTGTTCGGCATCGCGAATATCGTCGTTATACCTCCGGCAAGAGCGGCCGCCGTACATGAAGCGTAGTCCTCCTTGTGCACTGCTCCAGGATCTCTAGTATGAACGTGAACGTCGATGAAGCCGGGAAGCTTAATCATCCTTCGGGAGGTCATGCAATCTGTGTGAATCTTCATTTGTGGCGCTTTCCCACCCAACATGCTTATTGCCTGTTGAAAATATTGTCAATTTTCAATTATCGCAAAAAAAAAGTTAACTGTTAATATTATACCTTTTGTAGAAAGGTAAGAGCGGAAAACTAAGTAGAAATTCGTTTTTTTTTTTTTTCGTTTTCCAAAATTTTTTTTTTTACTTTTGTCAACCGAAATTATTATTGGCCGTTTAATTCTCGGTATTACTATTCTATATGTAATTGAGTTATCGACAGAGAACTAATTAATTGATAACTGTAGATAAGAATTCGGTGATATTTATCTGGAAAACTCTGAATCGGTAGTGATACGTGTATATATATGTTGCATTGTCGCCGTGGGAATACTCACATCGACCAAAAGTTTGGCGCATTTGACGTCGGTGACGAGGGGAACGGAATAATCAACGGCGAGCCTTCGCGTGCGATAACCGTGCGTCATGAAGTTTGACACTCTTCGCGCGCCACCGTTACGCATCGGCAGATTGATCACCAGATCAAAGTGCTTCTTCGACAGGAAGTCGGCTAAATGACGGAGTTCGTTTGGACTCGAATCTTCACTCACGGTCTCGATGTTCTCGAAAGTCCATTGCACCGATTCAACCTTTTAAAAACATAAAAATTCCTTGAACATTGACCACAGATTCAAATCAATAATGCATCGTCCAAAAAAATACGGCATCGTTGCGTAATTAAAAAAAAATTGGACCTCTTCCCTTATCATTTTGTCTCTTGTATCGACCGAACTGGACAATGAATTAAATTCATAATAATAATGAAAAATACGCCCTTCCAATTTTTAGCCGAAGGATGTCGTCTTTCAAAAAAATTTGTTTTCGATCGCCTTCGCTAATACATCGAGGATTCCTTTCTCTTCGATATAACTAGGAATCCAATCAAACGCGAGTGGAGATGTATAATTATATTTTTTGTAGAGCTATCGTTTGCGCTTTCCTCATTTATGATGGACAATTAAACGTGTGCGCTGTGTGACGAACGTCAGGGAAAAAGCATAACGAAGTCAACAATTCGTAAAATATTCGAGAATTAATCTACGATCGTTCATCGTCTCGTGCGATGCCGCCTGATTCTGTACCTATAGCTCAACTAGCAGATTAGATACGTCAGCGTCGTTCTTTATCAACAATATCGGCACAAGCTGTGACGTTTTCGGAATAGACTTTTCGATAAAGTCGGATTGTACTCGTGGCGACTGAAGTTAAATACGTATAAACCATTCGGCAGGACGTGCAGCGCACATTATCGGGAGCGTAGCGAAAAAAAGAAAATAAATAAAAATAATGTTTTGTGTATACGAGTTCAATGAACTTTTCGTGCATCTCAAGGAAACGCAATCGATAAATCTAATTTCGATCTTCCAGTAATTTGTCATGTCATTTTATCGACATTCCGAAGAATGACGTCATTACAATTCTTTTGATTTCGCAGAATTCGGTTCAACGTTTAACTCCATCGTAATAAAATAATCACAGATTTATCGATGAAGTCTGATGTATCGATGGAAATTCGTAACAAACGAAATTTATGACGATATTTCTTGAAATTCTAAAAATATCGTTGGCGCGCATTTCCTTACATTTTTAGCGTTCAATTTATTGTTGCGATGGATTCATTAATCACGAAGGGAAATCTGTATATTTCTTCTTATTTTTTATAGAAAAATTATAGAATATACTTTTTCATAATAGAAGCTTCGCGTGGGTAAGAAATTAATGAGGAAGCAATGTAAAAATTTATAATATTCAGACTTTCGTTTGTACACAATGCTTCACAAACAATAAGAAAAAATTACGAAGTGGCAATTTTCGATTCTCTATTTTTTTAACATTTTCCCGAGGTCTCCGCTAAGGGAAAGTGTACTTTTCCCTTAGAAATGAATTACAAAGAATGCCGTACAACACGACTACGAACGATTTTTTCAAATTTAAAGGCCTTGAAAATCGACGCAGAGCCGGGAATCAATTTTCATCTGATTCGTTGAAATCAAAAAAAGATAAATTCGAAAATAATTATCCCACGCGGGAAGATAGGACAATGGGGTTTCCCTTCGCTCGTAGTAGAATCTTATCAGCCCTCACTAATGTCCGTGCGTTACCTCTCCCACCCCGCGAAATTCTATCATATCGTATCACGTCTGCCAGGGAGAGTGTAAAGGTGATTCCACGAATTTTTCGTTACCTGCGCTTGTTGTCGACATTTATCGATGATATCTGAGATGAGTCGTCCAATTAAAAAAGCTCACAGTGGCACGATAACGAGATAAGTATTTATCACCGATAGAACAGCGCGAATGACGACTACCAGCGTCTTTGGGTGTTCGAACGCGTTGGTCAGAACGGATCGGAGAGCGGTGGTGAAACAGTGAGAAAATTTCTTGTTCTTAATACTGAACGACAATGAGGAATTAAATCGTTTTATCGGTATGGGTACGTCAAAGAGGGGAAGAGTGCAGTGAACTTTAAAGGATCTTTATGACCGGAAGGAAAATTCGTTTCGTCGATTTCGTGGCAAATCGACGACGATATCGGACGGTTTCGTGACGATATAAAAGAAAATCTGGAACTGCCGAAACAATCATAGTTCTTATTTATTATTTAATTTCTCGTATCTGTTCGTTGGTGATGCCAGAAGTTTTTTTGGATTTAATTACATTGGGAATGGGCAACGTAAGGTCCAAACGTAAGGATCGTCTGGCAAGGATCAAGAATACTTCGGTGTCTGCCGGCAGCAGTATAGATGCCGGAAGATCGTCCGAATCTCATGGAAATGGGGATTTCGCTCTAGAGATTCGGGAAAAATACGCAGAGGATGAGGAGCTTAAAATACTCAGACGCACCATGGAGGGACATCCGGAAATCTTTATCCTTAACAACCTCATGATGGCCGTTCAATTCTTTGAGAATTACGATGAGTAAGCATTTTGCAATCAGCGCGATGATTGGGAATATAAATCATATTTCATTGACTCGAGTATCGAGTGCGTTGCGTACGCAGAAGAGAGAAAACCTAAATCAAGCTTTCGAATTAAACCGGTTGACAACATTTTTTTATAACCGACGGATGAATTCTTCAAGGATTTCCCGACCTGATAGAATTTTTTTGGATTTTTTTTGTCGGCTGAAGAGAAAACGATACCTTGTCAATCATCGCTATAATTTTGACGACTCGACACCCTTAAAATTCTACCCTCTCAACGACAACATCCGTTATGGATTTATCAAGCGAAGAATTTTGATTAAAGTGCGCAAAATAATTGTTACGATACCCGTCGTCTGGTCACAATTCCGACGGCCATATTATCATCGAAATTCCCGAATCGCCACGCATCGATCAGATGCTATCACGCGGCCGACGTGATGAAAGGGATTGAAACAAATCGCGCGATATTTCATACGAAGATTCTTTAAAATCATAAATTCCGGAACGGATAATGATATGAAATCTGATTATCGACAACGTCATAGATTACGACATACCTACGTTCGCGTTTTCTCGGTCACTGTTAATCGTTTTAAATTGCGGAAAAAGTCTCAAAATCGACGCCTAGAATTTAAATATAAAAAAGAAATCAATGCAAAAACTATCATAGATGTTCACCATTTTTGTTTTTTATCCAATATTACATCTGAATACTGCAATATATTTTCATAAACATTACGTAAAACTTAAATCAAATTTAGATGAAGAAGCAATCTACTCGAAGAATTTCATTTCAATTTTTGTCGATGTAATTTTGAGTAATAAATTAACCAATATCCACAATCGCGCGAGTCGACAGGCTACAGATTAAAAGTTCTTCATTTTAACATGAACGGGAGTCACGATAGAGCAATTTTTGTTTTTTTTTTGTCGCTCTGTTGAAACGAATCGATATCCCCGTCGCGATCTAATCTAACGAGTGTGTTCGGCTTAAAGAAAAGGAAAATCATATTTTTAGCGATGATATCACAGTCGAGCGCTTACAGTCCACTTTCACGATTACCTCGTGCGCGAAGGGAACGAGAAAAAAAAATAAAAAAGATTCTGTAACGCTGTCGAATGTCCGCGAGTTATATTGGATTTATAGTTAATCGCCTCTATCGTTATCGCGCGAGAGAACTTTTTTTTTTCATTCGTGATTCTGATTGCAGAGAGATCGTCAATATAAGGCGACCGTTCGTGTCGCCCAGAGAGGTCGGTCTCAACAATCGTTTACCACCCCAAAAGCACGTCCTCATCCCCGACGTGCTGCAGGAACACGTGGCGAAGAGAGTGGACTTCACATACATGGAACCAACTCTCAAACACACAATCGAACTTCTCCAACCAATTCGAATATACGTGGCTTTCGATAATGTCGAGATTACGGAACACAATTCCCTATCGCCTTATTGTAGCGTCAACGAAACTATCACCTACAGTATGCAACTCAAACCGAGTCTTAGTCACAAAGGTAAAAACAAATAGTGTGTCGTAAAGTCGCCGAAAAAATGTGGAATGCATGCCGTCTTGCAGGTTTTTTTACAGCCCAATCAGAATCAAAGATGGCTAATCAATCGCCAATTGGAGATATCCTGATTTACCGATTTTCCAAATCCGAAATTCCCGAATCTTCGAGATGTTAGTTCTAAACGAAAATACTAAAAGTTTGGCTAATCAATCGCCAATTTGAAATTTCCTGAATCTTCCAGATTTCCGAGATCCGAAATTCTCGCATCTTCGATACCTAAACTTTCGATATGTTAATTGTAAATGAAAATGCTATAGTTTTGACGAGTATAAAATCGTAAATTTGACAATGTACTCTGAAATTTGATTCTAATCTAATAGAGAAAAAATCACTAAATCGACTGTCGATACAGTAAATATCTTGAAATTCCATTTTTATTTTGTAGGGTACGTTCTCCTTCAACGTCTGGATGTAAATCCACCGATAAAGGCAGTGAGCGCCGACAATCTTAATTCAATGGCAAACGTAGGGAGCGAAGATATTTACAGCGACGGCGACAGTATGTACGGCAGCAAGTCGAATCAAAGCGGAGCAACATGTTCACCCCAAACGAACAAAAATTCGCGCGATCTGAACGACGACGAGAGTATATACGAGGAAAATCGTTACGGATCTCAGGGAGATCTGTTCGACGATTCGCGAATGAATCGCGATACGGAAAAGAATACTCACGGAAGCATAGCGAGAAAAGATATCGATGAGCGACGGGGACGAACGAAGACACCGTACAGGCAACAGGGAAGAGCAAAGTTGTTAAATTCCATGAACGGAAGTCTAGCCGGTAGTACGAGTTCCGGCTACAGATCGGGAAATTGCATAGACAGCGACAGTGATTGTAGTTATCCCCGAACGATCTACAACTCGCCGAAAACATCAAAAAGCTCGACGATCGATGGATCGGTGGTATCGACTACCGAAATACCGTCGTACTGTTTCAAAAAAATCGAATACACACGGGACGGAGAGATCTACGATGCGAGGCGCGAGAGAAGACAGAAATTGAACAGCAAGGAGCAGCAAATAATTCAGGCGCAGAAAATTAATAACTACGACGCTTGGTACTTAAGCAGTACGAAGTTTATGAAAAACTTTTGTCGCCTTTTCGTTAATCAACTGGCGGTACCGATGGGTTTTAAACCGGACATCAATGGTCACACGCAGGGTGCGGTTATTTATCGCGACCAAATCGAAGTATTGGAGGAAACAACGAGAACAAAAATAGAACAATTCGAAATCGTGCCGTGCGTTTGGTCCCAATGGCCATCATGCGCTCAAGAATGGATCGATCGACCGCGATCTACGTGGCCGCATTGCAGCGTTATCGAGAAAATAAAGGAATGCGGTTGCCACATGATACCCGAGGAACCATTGGCGGAAAAACCCGGCGACAAATATCAGGATCTCAAATGGCAACTAATATTTCCCGCTGCGGAACGCTACTTGGAGACGTGTCTAACGTATCCTCAAGTCCGAGTTTATCTGATAGCCCTGATGCTTCACAAAACCTTCATAAGGCCGGTAGACTCAATTTTCGGACTCACAGTGTCGCATATAAAGAACAGACTGTTTTGGCTCATCGAGGAAGACGACAGACCATCCAAATGGGCGGAAAATCGAACCGGCGAATCTTTTTTGAAGTTACTGAACTCTTTGTATCGTTCGATCAGTCAAAATGAGCCGAATCTTCCGGATTACTTCGTGAGGGAGAAAAATCTTTTTCAAGAAAAATCGTATTTGCTTCGTACGCAAAAGCAACTCAAGAGAATTATCGAAAATCCTGTGATGTACGTATTTCATGCGATGGAGAACATCAGACACAGTAGAAAATTCTTTCCGAGATTGGATTATGAGAAATTCTTGAGGATACTAACGGCGGACTCAGTGACTCTTATGAATAACGCTTTGGCACCGCTAATACAAAGACCTTTGGCTAAACCAAGTACAGTCGAAGAAGATGACGAGCACATTGCGGGATTCTGGGAAAATTCCAAACAAAAGAGCAACGAGCCAAATACGGGTCCGAGGAAACCTGTGAATATGAGAAGTTTTATCAAACCTCGTAAAGCTGACGACCAAGTCGTGGAAATAGGGGTGAGTTACATTTTCTACATCTCTGTTTCACAAACCCCCACTTCTGATTATTCTAAATCGTCTTCGGGACATCCAAACAATCAATAATTTCGATAAGACGCACGAAACATCGGTAAATGGTCTTTTAATATAAGATTGAAGGGTTTAGTTTCTCCTCCGCGAATGCTGAAAGACCGCGAGCTAAAGAGCTGCTAGAAATAGAAAAACGGACCGGAAATTGATTAAAATTTCATTAAAACATTTCATAGCATTCCATGTCTGTGTCAAGAAAGGGGATTGAAGGTCTCCGTGTTACTATTTTGTCGCAACTATCGTAAACGTGCGACTCAAACGGAAGCACAATCTAAATGATGAATTTCGCTTTGCAGATTCGATGCGGTACTATGGACGACCGAAGAGTGGCTTGTCTTCTCGAATTCTTCATAAAGCATTTCATCAAAATGGCCGAATGTTGTCACAAGTATAGAGCAATGGCGCAGAAAACGGCTTATGTGGATCAAGCGGAGAGATTGTCCGTTCTGCTTTTGCAGTACCCGTCTCACAAGAACGACGTCAAAACGTATCTTGAGAAGCTGTACTCCTTAAAGAAACGCGTAGCGAATGTAAGATCGCGGGACGATCCGCCCGAAACACCGAAAAGAAATATCGACAGATCCCTATTTACGAGTCCACTGAACAATCGTTGGGAGAACCCCAAGTATCAAGAGCAGTTCGTCAAAATCCCCGAAGCCGGAGAAACTAAGGAGTACGAGTTGGAAAGCGCGAGAAGTAGCGTATACAATCTCGAAGGAGTAGCCGGACCGAGCGTCGATCGTACGGTTACAGAAGCTGTGATACACGAAGAAGATACGGAAGACTCGCACAGCGTTGAGCTTCGATCTTCGAGAATCAGCGACATAGGAAACACGGAAGTTACGAGGGATAAAACAGACGAACGCGTTGTTTCCCTCACGGATACCCAACAAGAATCATTTTTAACGGAAACGACGTATATTTAAAATTTTAAACACGGTTATTGATTCGCAAACTGTATTTTGTTCTTTTGTACCTTTTAATGACGAAAGTTCGACGAGATTATTGGTCGAAGACGTTGATAAATAAAATTAATTGACAAGCGTGGAAAAAGACATGTCCGCGAGAAGTTTTGTCGAAAATATTATAAAAAACAAACAAAAAGACTGTACCAAGTTCTTTGAAGTACCGATACTATAATACCGAATCTCAAGAGCAATTCGTTACGATACCCAAAGCCACGAAGTTATCTTTAACCGCTGAGGACCTTCTGGGTATCCAATCTATAAATGAAGTGTATGAAAAAGGAATGAATCGATGGTTGAGTCTGTCGGTCGCTAAATTAAGAAAAAAAATCGGCCGCCGTATAGTTTTCCAGAATGCAGACATTTTTTTAACTAACGTGGAATATCATGATTTATTCTTGTAGCTGGAAATCTCCAATATAAAAATAATTCTGATTTTTAATTTGAGTGCAATATTAAAGCATAAAACTTTTAAAAAATATAAAATACATATTATCGTTAATTTCTTCCGACTCTTCTTGCATTTACTGTCACTAAGTTGAATAAAATAAAAATATCTACGGCAGACGGGATTCAACGTGTTCTGAAACTGGCGATTTCATTTAAATCTTTTTAAGTTGAAAAATAATTGTATAAATGTATTTTATGAGTAAATGAATGCGTGACTTGTTAGCATCGTTTAGGAATATCGAAAAATCGCTTTACTCGGCGGGTTAATTATCTACTGCCAAAACACTTTGAGTTTACAGTTTCGTGTGAAAAATAATGAAATGATAATTGACGAATATTGGGACGCAATAAATACGTATAAACGTGTTTTTTGTCTTTCAAAAACTCACCTCGACGCCATGTTCGGTATAGTAGTCGGCGGTTCCCATACTCGCGTACAATTTATAGCCCATCTTGTGGAGACTCCTGATGGACGGCAACAATTCCATTTTGTGCTGAAATATCGATAATTAATTATGTCGCGTGTCCGTCCCATTGCGAAGAATTAATTCATCCGAATGAAATATAAACGCAATTACCTTGAAGCTTCCGATAGAAAGGAGAATTCCTTTTTCCGGTATATGAAAACCGGTACTCATCATACCCTTCAAATAAGCTTCGTATCGATTGTCACCGAAACATGCGACTTCTCCGGTAGACGCCATTTCGACTCCCAACATCACATCCGCACCTTCAAAACCGAATTGACAAAAATTAGAACACTCAGAAAAGTAAAAAAAATGACAGACACTAATTAAATTATAACGAAAATTATTGGAAAACGTAAATTATTGGCTCCTTAATTTGGAAACGCTAATTACTTATATACAATGTTTCTAACACTTACCAGTCAGACGCGAGAAGGAGAATTGAGGTACTTTAACGCCAACTTTGCCGCAACCCGCAAGTACGTCAACCGGATCTACAGGTTCGCCGACGATAACTCGTGTCGCCATAGCGACAAAGTCGTGATCCAGGGTTTTCGAAACGAACGGAAACGATCGTGAAACTCGAATATTGCATTCGATGACCTTTAACTCGTTGTCCTGAAAATTAAATAAATGTTATAGATAAAAATACGAGAAGATTATGAAATTACGTTTCTACGAATCTTACTTTGGCGATCAATTGCATATTGAAAGGTCCCTTCACTTCGAGAACCTCGGCAATGGCTTTCGTTATTCGTCGAATTTTCGCCAACGTCTCGGGATTAATGTCCTGCGGCGGTGTAACAAGCGTCGCGTCGCCGGAGTGAACACCCGCGTTTTCCACGTGTTCCGAAACAGCCATACAACGTATAACTCCCTGGCAGGCGACAGCGTCGACGTCGATCTCCTTGGCTTCGAGAATAAATTTGGATATAACAACGGGATGTTCGTTGCTTACGTCGCTAGCGTTTTTCAAGTACGACTCGAGATCGTTGTTCGAGTGAACGACATTCATCGCCGCACCGCTGAGAACGTACGACGGTCGAACGAGACACGGATAGCCGACGTCCTCGCAAAATTCTATCGCCGATTTTAGATCAGTCAGTTTTTTCCATCTGAAACAATATTTCGCGATTGAAAAGGAATTCAGATAATTCGATTAATTTTCTCGAATTGCTGTGAATTCTTTTCGAGACGGAAAAATTAGTTTTATGATTATGTTTACCGCGGCTGAGAAATTTCGATGCGATCGAGAGCTCTCGAGAACTTCAGACGATCTTCGGCTTCGTCGATTTTTGTCGGTCGAGTGCCGAGAATTCGGGCCGATTGGCTGTGAAGATCCATTGCTATGTTGTTTGGCAGTTGGCCGCCCATCGATAGTATGATACCCTCGGGATTCTCGAGGTCGTAGATGTCCATTACAACTTCGAAGGATATCTCCTCAAAGTAAAGACGATCTGACATATCGTAGTCGGTGCTCACCGTCTCCGGATTGTAGTTTACCATTATCGTCTTGCGACCGAGATTTCGTAGTTCACGAAGACAACTCACCGCGCACCAGTCGAACTCGACGGAACTACCGATACGGTAGACGCCGGAACCTGATATTTATTATTTTCATTAATTTAATTTAAAAAATAAATTTTGTTTTTAACTAATAAATAATTTATGCATTACAATTTTTTTTGTATCGAATTTAATCGAAATTCTTCAGTTTTGTAATATTGCATAATTTTTTTATTCTCGAATACTTTGTAACGAAATAAAAGTATCATTAAATCGTCGCTTACCAATCACCATAGTGTAATTCCCGGGAAATTCGATGTCGTGAGCAGAGCCATTGTACGTGAGATACAAATAATTCGTCGTAGCGGGCCATTCCGCAGCGACAGTATCGATTTGCTTGACGAAAGGACAAATCTTGCTTTCCATTCGCCGTTTTCGTACCGGTAGTTCAGCGTCGTCCAGTGCTCTGGCTATTTGTTTATCCGAAAATCCGAGTTTCTTAGCACCGAGAAGATCGGCATGCGATAGCTTAGCGAGGCTGAGAGTTTCCAGAAGCGTGTAATACTCGATAATGTTCTTCATCTTATCCAGAAACCAACGATCAATCTTCGTGAGTTCGTAGAGACGATCGACGGTGTAACCAGCTTTCAATGCAGCCGCGAGAACAAACATTCGCTTGTCCGTTGGCTTCTCGAGCTCTTCTTCGTTAACTGGCTTCATGTAAGGATCGAAACCCGTCACCTTGTCGTCAACCATACGGAGAGCCTTTTGAAAGGTTTCCTCGAATGTTCGACCGATCGCCATTACCTCACCGACGCTCTTCATTGAACTTCCAATCTGCAATTTTCAAATAACATACAAAATGTTTTATCCTCTCGATTTTTTCGTTCCAATATAAGTGCAATTTCTATAATTCGAAATCGAAGAATAATTAAAGAATTCCGTTAAAAATGGATATTAAACGCCAATTTTTTAATAATAATTGATTTTCATTATTGAAAAAAGTTACCTTTGTGCTGACGCGCTGAAATTTACTCAAATCCCATCGCGGAATTTTGATAACGCAATAATCAAGACTCGGCTCGAAGCACGCCGTTGTCTTTCCGGTAACCGAATTTTTAATATCGGGTAAAGGAATATTAAGCGCGAGTTTGGCAGCAACATAGGCGAGCGGATATCCGGTTGCTTTGCTCGCCAATGCCGAACTTCTCGAGAGTCTCGCGTTCACCTCGATTATGTAATATTCCTCAGAAAGCGGATTGAGAGCGTATTGTATGTTACACTCGCCAACGATGCCAAAGTGTCGAATAACTTTTATAGCCGCTGTCCGAAGCATATTGTATTCCCGGTTCGACAAAGTTTGACTTGGCGCGACGACGATCGATTCGCCGGTGTGAATTCCCAGAGGATCGACGTTCTCCATGTTGCAAACTGTGATACAATTGTCGTAGGCGTCTCTGACGACTTCGTATTCAACTTCTTTCCACCCTTTCAGTGATTTATCGATTATCAATTGACTCGAATGCGCCAACGCTTGTTGCGCGAGAATCTTCAGTTCATCCTTCGTATTTGCGAAACCTGAACCCAAACCGCCGAGAGAAAAAGCCGCGCGTGCCATTACGGGATACCCAAGTTTTTCCGCGGCTTCCAGCGCCTCTTGTATGGAATAAACAGCCGCGCTTGGCGCTACTTTTTCGTTAATGGCGCTTATACGATCGGCGAAAATCTTTCGATCTTCTGTCTCGATGATGGATCGAATTGGAGTACCGAGAATCTTTATGTTGTAACGTTCGAAGACTCCTTTCTTGTCGAGCTCGATACCGCAGTTCAGCGCCGTTTGACCCCCAAATGTTAGCAACACACCGTCCGGTCTCTCGGATCTTATCACCT
Organism: Cryptus viduatorius; assembly: GCA_964006125.1. Lineage (NCBI taxonomy): Eukaryota > Metazoa > Arthropoda > Insecta > Hymenoptera > Ichneumonidae > Cryptus > Cryptus viduatorius. Next base: position 8,034,604 of record OZ023220.1, read on the forward strand.
TGAAAACGAAAAAAAAAATGTATAATCGGAAAAGCGAAGTTTTTGGACAATTACGAGAATTAAAACTGATTGAGATTTGTAAAAAAAATGTATATATTTCTTTTCATAATTTAGAGTTTCTCGAGGAATGCCGTCGAATAAATTGGTTTTTTTTTTTTTTTTTTCGAACAATCGACTTTAAGACGATTATTTTTTTCTTGTTTTTTTTTTTTTTTTTTATCGGTAATCGTTAAATTTTGATATAATTACCTGCTCGACGTACTCCGGAGTGATCGGAAGAAAATAGACTTTGTCAGCCATACCCTTCGAGGTTTGTACAGTAGCGATGTTCGGATTGATTAGCACTGTCTGTATGCACTCACCGCGGAGCGCATTGATGGCCTGCGAGCCGGAATAATCGAATTCGCCCGCTTGTCCTATACTCAGACCACCGGACCCGAGAATCAGAACCTTCTTAGGCCTCAGTTTTTCGACTGTCTTCGTCGGTTCGTAAATCAATTTTTCGTTGAGTCTCTGCTTGATGGAGATGCATTCGCCCCCAGTCAATTGGCACTTTATCGACTCCAAAAATACATCGAATAAACATTCGAGATCCTCGGGACCGGCGGTGTGCTCGGGATGAAACTGCACCGAGAAGTATGGCAAAGTCGTGTGAACGATACCCTCGTTGCTCTTGTCGTTCGCGTTGGTGAACAATGACTCCCAATTGTTTGGTAACTTTGTCGCGTCGATCGCAAATCCGTGATTTTGGGAGGTCATGAAGCAACGCCCGGTACCATGATGCGTTGCTGGTTGATTGTGTCCGCGGTTGCCGTAACTGAAATAAAATATCAATTACCGATGTGCCTTTAAGGGGTAAATCTACGGAGCCGGGCGACAATCCAGTGACATAATTTATTTTTTCCTGAAAAAATATAGATGGTAATAAAATTATTTTTTCTTTAAAAAAAATTGTCAACCGATAAAAAAAAAAAGAAATAGATGCCGAAAGAGACATTTGGCTTTTTTTTGCGAAGCCTCTCCGTTTTTTTATTTGATTATAAATGAGAAATATAATGGGAAAAGCAATGTAAAAACTTCGATGTTCGGAGTATTTTTTTCCGTACGAATCACCGCGTGTAACTTACTCCATTTTGTAGCTCGTGCAACCCGCAGCAATGGAAAGCAATTGGTGACCCATGCATATGCCGAAAACCGGCTTAGTCTTCGATCCGCTGAGAACTTTGCGAATATTTTCAACGGTGACTGCACACATACTTGGGTCGCCGGGTCCATTGCTCAAAAAAAGACCGTCGTATTCGGCGCTCACGAGATTGTGATCCCACGGTACGACGTCCACGCGGGCCCCGCGTTTTAGAAAACATCGTAACTGATTGTATTTCAAACCACAATCGACGACGCATATTCTCGGTGAACCTTCAGCGTTGAAGGTTTTTACTGATTTCTGTAAATAGAAATAAATATATATGTAATACGATATCGAATGAAATAGCTATGGAATTATTAATCGATTTTGCATATTTGTACGGACTCTCGAAACTTCGGCAACGAGATTTCTTTTGTTCGGATCAGCGATCGCCGGTACGAGAGGAAAGGCGTTTTGTGGCGGCTGATTGTAGACGATTCTTCCAAGTATACTGCCTTTTTCACGAATAATTTTCGTCAATGCACGGGTATCGATTTCGCATATTCCCGGCACATTTTCGCGCGCCATCCATTCAGAGAGAGTCTCCGTTTGTCGCCAGTGACTTGGAGTTTCGCAAATTTCTCCGACGATCAATCCAGCCGCACATATCCGGTCCGATTCAAAGAGACTGGAAATAAATGTATTCCAAACACAATTGATTCGCAGTATAATCCAAAAATTCAAATACAAAGTTAAGTTTCTCGTTATATAGATCAAGAGATTACGATTTAAGTTTTGCGTCGATTAGACGAATATTTACTGCCTGCAGTCCAATTTGAATAAATAAATGTATGTTATTCCGACCGAAATAACAACCATTCTATATTAATCGATCTTTTCATTAGCAATTTCTACTGTAATACAGAAAAAAATTAAGAAAACTCTGAGATTGGAATAGAAAATATCTCGAGTCAGTGTCCCCGCCGTCTGATAAGATAGGCGCGGCGATTGCAATGAAATAAAAGAATTGCATAGCCGGCACTAAAATTGAACGTACGTATCGTTTCATTATCTACGATACCACAACGGTTTTCAGTTGCTCCACAAACTAAGCGCTTATGGGAGATGTTTTTTCGACCCACAAAGATCCTCCATTTTTTTTTTCTTTTTTATAAACGCAAAAATTATGGATAATTGGGAACAGTGAATATGAAATTGATAAATTTCGATCGATTGATGACTAAAAATCGTATACTCACTATGGCAATCCATTCTCATCTTTTTCATCTCCCGGTACACCATAGTTACCAATTAAGGGATAGGTGAGTACCAGTATCTGAGAATGATAAGAGGGGTCTGTTAGGGATTCAGGATACCCCACCATACCAGTCTGAAAAACTGAAAAATACAAAATCCAAAAAATCCATATTAGTCCAAAAAAATGATCAACAACGCTATCGTTGGATTAATAAATCAAACATAAAATACTAATAGAACAAACGAAATTTGCGCTTTGCTTTTACCATTTTCGTTTACCGTCTTTCGGATACTTTTTTAATAACAATTAAAAAAAAATGTTTTCTATTCGCTAATTTTTTAAGATCAGCAGGAATGTATAAGCGTCGCTTACGAATAGTCGATAGACTTTTTTGAACTTCAGGCATTTATATGTGAAAATCTGTGTAACAAACCCATAGGAAAGATTCAAAAATTTTTATGCAATGATTTGTTAGACATAAAAAACATCTTGTGCCGTTATCAAACATCAAAATCATCAAATCGACATGAAAATAGACATTCGAAAAATTAGTATCATATAAATGAATTGAATGTAATTGTTACAAATTAAAACAAAAAGTAATTATAGTTGAAAACGAATATTACGCCTTTTCTGTTTGGTCATTTTATTTTCTCACTTTTTCACATTCATTTATTCTACAATAGTGCGGTTTTTTTCAGTTTTTCTTTATTTTTTTATTTTGCTAATTGACATAACGATATGCTGAGTAAATTCATTGATGCTATTGAAATAGAACATATATTATATTAGAGCACATACTTCGAGACCGACAACGTGGAATGACTTTATTCAAAGCGTTAATTACCTCGATTGTTGGTATACATGGTCAATCATTGCGATGTTCATGATTTCTATACAAACAACGCTGACGTCTTCAATGGTGTAAAAAGAAAACACAAACAATAGACAGATTTGTTTGTAACAGTTAAGTATTGTATCACACACTGCCGCTTGCATTGTTATATTTATTTTTAAACACGATATTTGACGTACTCCAGTGTTCAAACGTGCGACTACGGTGGTATTGGCCACGTGATCTTCGACGAACGACGCACGTCTACGATGTTCCATAGTCCGAACGGTTTTATCCGACAACTTATCGAATACACTATAGTGAAAGATTTTTATACCGCGGCACGACTCAATTTCGATTGATATTACGGCAAATGAATTCGTATATAGTTGACACTTGTTCCGTAACTAGAATTTATACGGTTTAAAAACGAATGACCATACATTTCGAACCGCGAAGTCGCGGAAAGATGGCAAACGGGCGACCACGTGTTGCCCCGTACCAGCGGCATGTTACACTGAACTTATGCTAATAACAGCTAAGACGATCGGCGTGTCATTCATTCTTTGATTTAAATAATACTCTAATCAATTGGAATAACTCACCGACTTCGCCGTCGACAGGTACGTTAGAGCCAAAACTTCGTCCGGGAAATACATTGCCATTCTCGAGCAATAGATAAGCGTTTCTCCCGTTTCTGCTGCACATGGTTAGACTTGACGATAACTCGATACACGTGTTTATATCACGGCAACCATGAGCTTACTGCCCGCTCGAGAGCACTTCTGCTGCCATCCTCCCCTGAGCCGGCGAAACGGTTGCGCGGTGAAACGTTTTTTAGTGCGTTTCATTATGTGATAGATCGCTGTGTGACCGTAGCATTGCACTGTGGCGCCCCCAGTGGGTACATTAACAAATGCAATAGCGCGCGCGCACTGTTTTGTGTAGATTTTTACTTCGTTGGTAACGATCGGACAAGACGCGGCGGGTTTTCGCTCGAAAATCGCGCACTTTTCAGCAACCGATAGATCAAAAATAAAACGATTTGCCTGGCGCGATGAAACCAAGCTAAGAGCCAAACGGTGAGTCTCGAAAATCTAAATACACTCGCGACGGGCAGGTACGCGCGGGAACCGGCCTGAAGCTTACAACATTGTTCACGTGACCTTCGACCGTTACTAATAAACTTCGTTCTCTACTCGCGACGATAATAATAATTTAAGAGGAGGTGCAATCCCTTCCCTCCCACCCATCCCGGGCTCAGTCGGTATCAAAAACTGTAAACAACTTTTTTGGCGCATATTAGCATTTACAGCTAAACGAAAAGTTTCATCCCCTGCTTTGGGTATGTCCGCAGGGGATGAAACTTTTTTTTCGGCTGTAAATGCTAATATGCGCCAAAAAAGTTGTTTACAGTTTTTGATACCGACTGTGGTATTTCACCTCTTCTTAAGAGCCAAAATTGCAAAAAATATCACGCGGTCGCGTAATTACGTTTCGTAGTTTCCTCCAGTCCCAAAATTATAAGATGAAGTTTAAAAATCCCAAAATTCGACATTTCGCGTAAAAAAAATGTGATGAGAAAATCGTAATTGGATTACGATAATGGATAATTACGTTATATTATAATTGGTGATCGATTATCGTAAATCAGTGATGAAAGGAAAGACTTTTTCGAATCTTCTTCAGGTACATAAAAGGTTTGAGCATTAGAGCAACAATTTAATACCGAAAATGAATGTTTCAAGTACAAAAATATAACAAAAGTGTAAATAGTAATATCGTAATAAAAAAAAGGAAAATATTGCAATTATGCGAACGTGTTCATCAACCCTCACCGTGTGCAGGCTTATCGTTAAGGAATAATAGATTTCGGTGCCACCCATTAATCAGAGATGAGAATTTTCTATACAAAATAAAACCTCCGCGTAAAGTCGCATTAGCTGGCGACAGATTTCTTCGTTATTAAAATTACGATATGATATATTAGAGTGTAAAATTAGAGTTTCTTTTCTATTCCATCTATTATCGCTACTCCCAACGTAAGTACCCGACTTTTGTTATCTAATCTTTATTATTATAGGATCTGTTTTTAAGGAAGATTTTCGTAGGTTTGTTAAGGAAAAACTTTGTTTCGTCAAAGTACTCTCAAGCGGCGATTCTTCGATGCGTCCAGACGGCGGATTTTCTCGTGAAGAGAAGACGATCGGCAATGAGATGATCGTGAGCAAAATAATATTCCATCGTGTCCGGCGTCAATCGGTAAGCCACACTGCAATCGAATGATCAATTTTTTTGTCGTAACTCTTATTGTAATTATTATCAATTTTCATGAGTGCTGTAAATAACCTTCAAAAATCGTAATCTTAAGAGTTTAAAAAATCGTAATTTCAAAATTTTGAAAAATCGTGATTTCGAAAGATTAACAAAATGATAATTAATAAATACTCACAAGTGATCCGGCATCGGTAAATTCTTTTTTCCGGCGTTTACTTCATTGACTAATTTGTCATGCCGTATCTTCTGCTCCTCCCAGTCTATTTCTTCGTCTTGACAGCACAAATACGAACGTATTTTGCAGTAAAGTGGTTCGCGGTCGTAAAGATGTCGAAATTCTTCGGTTGAGAGTTGTTCGATTTTTCCTTCTATTCTCACCTAAGCAGGAGAATAATAACGATTGTTATCGACGTTGCAACAAAAATGTTATGTCCGATATATAAATTATCAAATTTACTTGTCTGTTAATTTTTTCTTGACGATCGTTTATATAGGCCCACAGCATGCACATCGCTGCACTTGGCACTTCCGCCTGTAATAGACGTTATCGTGTTGCAGAACATTTTTATCAAAAAAATAAATAATCAGAATACAACACAAAATTAATATTAGTGATAACCGCGTGAATTTTACATTTCGCGATGTTTCTTTAAAAAAATACCTTTTTTTTTTAATATTTTTACATTTATGTAAAAATAAATTCATTTTAATTAATTCATTTATTTATTTATTTTTAATTCATTTTAAATTCTTTTTTTTTTCAATTACATTTACATACTGATAAAAAATAATTGAGCATAACATTCGTTCATCTATTAGAGAATACAAAACTTTGTGAAAAAATACATTATACAAGGGTAAATTATTTGAACAGAAGTATTTACGCTGATTTATTACTTACCAATTCTTTACACTTTCGACTACGATTGTCGGTAACGACGATGAAGCCGCGTTCGTCGTAGTGACGAAGGAGAAGGTGTCGCGCGCTCACCTTGAGATCCCTGCATATAATCGCGTTTGTCAGTATCTTCAACATTTAAATAAAAAAAAATGGATTTTTTTTTCATTGAAATTCCGCAATTCGCTTTAAGATTTTAAACCGATGGAATTTAACATTTTTTTATTTAAATCTCACGGTTTTACCGAGGAATCTATATGTATGCAAAAATAATCAGTGTTCGCTTTACCATTTTTATAAAATTTGCTTCCCCAGTGGTGAAAGGCGAAACATTTCTCTCTTCAAGGTAAAAATTCCCGAAACGTATAACACCGTAATTCGTAACTAATTCTTACTTGGAGACAGTGGCAAGACACAGAGCGTCCGGCGATCCGGTAGAATATTTTCGCGCATCTTCGTGCCACTCTTTGAAAAGGTCCAATGGATCCTCCGACTTGATATCTATGCGCGCCAAATCAGAGCGTTCCGATTGGATTGTATTATTCTCAACTGGAGAAGATTTCGTTGATCCCAACAGTATTTTATTCATCTTCTCGGTAGCCTGTATAATATACCCACATACAGTGTAAGAGAATTTCTTCAAAATATTTTTATTGACAAAATTGTTCGGAGTTTTTGTCGAAATGTCAATTTAACATACAAATGATGGAAATTAAAAAAAAATCAATATTTTTTTACGAGCAATAAAAATTGTAAAATAAAAAAATCCGTACAAAAAAAAATTGATGGTGAAAAAAAAAAAAGAAAAACAAGAAAAACCAAAGTACAATTACAAGACGAAAAAAGTAAAAAGATGAAAGTAATCGGAGTGACGTTATTAAACTGTTATATTTAAAATAATTAGAAGAAAATTAGAAGAATGTGAAACGAATATTAATATAGCGAAAAACAATAATACTCCGAAGGCCTCGAGCGATTTCGAAATCTAAAGAGAAAATAAAAGGTCGTAGTACTTCATTACCGTCAACGGGACAAAAATTATTAATAAAGAAAAAAGTATATTTAATGTACTGATATTTTAAGTTTTATGCATAAACTGATACATTGGATTTAATGTCTAATACTGAAAAAAAATTAATGTACTTTTACTGAATTAAAAAATTTTAAACACTTATTGTAAATATTGAATTTAATGTTTTTCAGTAAAACATTGTATTCGTTTTTTTAAAGTAAAGTATCTCTTCGATTTTTAATATGTCGTACATTAATTTTTTTTCCATAATTCTGCGTTAAAGTCAATCTATCAGTTCATGTATATAAAAATTCCAGTAACAGTACATTAAACGTCCAGCAAATATTTTTTGCGGTAATTTTGCAAAAATAGTGTCAGGAGTAATCCGCATTAGTGACTCAATGTTAAATATCCTTGAGAAAGTATGGAATTAAAATGAAAAAAACAAACACAATTTCTCCATCATCCCGATAATTCCATTCGCAGTTGTTTTGCCGTTATGTAATCAGATTTATCGTGGAGTTACGCACACACGTGTTTAACGGAATTGCTAAGCGAATGCTAATCTCGAAATAGATAGCGGCAACCCGAGTTAAATAGAGTAAAAGTCTTTGTTATGATTCTGGTCGACGTATCGTCGGCCTGTGATTTTATCTTTACCATTATTCAGTTTTATAACCCAACGACGGACGCGGATCGGTCGTTGCGGCGACAAGAAGTATTCGATTTCGTAGCCGTAAGTATCAATTTCACTTGAGCGGTCGATGCCACTGCAACAGCGCGACTGAGACGCGTTTTTCGATTCACGAACGTAGACCTGCATGCAAACCCTACTCTCGACCTCCCACCGCGCACCCGCGAAAGGTTTTCTTCTCCTTCGCGTTGAACAATCGTCCATTTCTCAGATATTCGTAACATCAACACAACACAGTTGGTCTCCTATACAAAAGAATAACTGAATTTAATTTAAGAGACGCGGCAGCTTCTGGACGCCAAGTATTAAAAAAAAAAAGATTTACAAAGAAATTAAGAAAATATAAAGTTACGGGGAAAAATCGGGCAAAATTGGTCGCTTTACCAATTCCGGAAGTTTTGTTGACATACACAACACTTTTTAACTATTTTTACAAGAAAATAAAAAACAAATTATATGCGTTGAGAAATTTTTGATAAAACGGGTCTTAGCGTGAAGTATTATATTAACCCTCGTAGGAGGGGGACAATGAGACAATAAAGTTGGCACAATGAAACCGGCAATTAAGTAACAAATCCATAGAGATACAGTTATTCTTTATTATAATTACGCAATAACAATTTTTGTTATACATAGAATAATAAAAGAAACGATTTTTCCGAACGAGTGAGATGTGGCGGGTAAATTTCAATGTGGTAACGTTCGGCAAACCCGTCACAGAAACTCGGGATTTTCGTTTATTTTCATTTATTTCTTTATTTTGTTTTTACCGCCTTTCAGCGTTTCGATCTCCGAATAAATTAACTATACGCGGTCGCGCTATACCGCACGAATTAATAATATATACAATCGCATGCGCGGTATCCAACTACTGTAAAGTCTTTTATATTTTCTCTGCTATTTTGGATATCAATTTCAAGATTTGTAACTCTCTCGCTACATGGATATTATTTTTCATCGTGTAGAGTAACGAATGCGCGATTATGTAAGCGACAAAGAAGTTGTTGGAATTTGAATATCCAGTGACCTGTCGCCGGTGCAATGCTGATTTCTTCTCGTTCTCTTGAGCACTCATATTTTTCTAAATCTTTGCTTCGCGTTATATTTTGAAAAATTGTTCTTTTTGATTCATAGCGAAGTAAAAAAAAATGATTAGACAATTGTTCAATTTATGAGATTCGATTCTCCTCTTGCAACGTATTGACTTCGTCTTATGTTTATTGTTGACGAAAAAATTCCTAAAAAAAAGCAAAAACGCTAAACAATTCTTAAATACTGTTTCTCAACCTCTTCTAAAAACTACAATGATATAGAAATAAAGAAGAAATCAGCACAGTGTTCGTCGATTTTTCCATTGAATGCTAAACATTTTTTTCAGGGTGATAGGATTATCCGCGTTTTCTTTCGCGGCTTCGAATTATAAGAGGCAAACGTAGCCATCTTGTCCCAGCGATATATTTTTACATTCTACTATGATACAGTCTCTTACGTATAACCTGCGTTCCAGCATCGCAGCGTTGTCGGATTTATTTTCTAATCAAGGGACGGTATCGTTCATATAACTGACAACTAACAATTATAGTATATATCGATTTGAAATATCAGCAGTATACTGCATTCTCGTTAATACAAACGAAGGTAACCCGTCCTTCGCACGATGCAATAATCAACTCTTCAACGCTCGACGCTTCTATCTCGTTATCTCTTCAGGGAGAGAATGGCATTTTCAATGTTTTCATTGTTTCTACTGCTTTTGATAAATTATATTGGAGATTGCGATCAATACGATTCCAAGCAACGATTCAATGATATTTTCTCGCTGGACGAACATTTCGAAGTTTTTTAATTGGTCACTCGTCGACATTGAATCGTTTGGACTTCGCTTCGGGTTTTGCCAAATCTTTACTGATAAAGAAATCGAAATGAAGTCCAATCTCGTAATTCGATACAAACGGATCGCCGAACCGGATTGCCGGTTCGAATTTTCTTCAACTTATTGTCGATCGGATCCACGCGATATTCGACGATACTTGATCGTAGAGACGCGGCCTCTCCGTTCCCGTTTTAGAACACGCGATTCTCCAACTTGCTACTCCGGACAGTGCCCATCTTCTTCCATCGCCCAGCAGACAAAGCATCGGACTTCCGGCGAGTTCTTCCTCCTGGAAATTTAAGAAAATGCGATAATCAGAAAGGGAAACAATTAAATCGATTAATTTCTATTTCTTACGCTATAATAGGGAAAAAAAAACAAAGATTTACAGTTTGTTAATAAAAATTTCGTAATCTTCAAAATCAATTTGTATTTACTTTGCGGTCAGAATTTTTTAATTTTCGACAAATATGAAGAACGACCGATTAAAAAAAACCGATTGCTCAAAATTATTGCAAAGAAAATGGTGTACAATTCTAAGAAACATTTGTTTGAAATTTGTTACGCGACTTATGAATAACGACTCGTATATCAGTATTGGAACTAATTTTTTCAGTGTATCGAGATTTGCCACTAAATTAATCGGAAAATCGGTGTTATTCGTTCTGTTAATGCATTTATAAATCTCTATGAATGAATTGTAGTGCCAACAGATTTTTACGTTCGAATTCAATAATCGATATGTAATTACGATTTGCGCCGATTGTGCCGTTACATAAACGCCGTAAGAAGTAAAAGGGAGAAAAAAATCCTTCACTTACGCTGCAATCGTCGTTAGAATATGCCGCCTCCGTACAAATTCCATTGACTGTTGCGATACTGATGTTTTCACATCTCTCCATAGCACTCTGTCGCAGCTCTACCCGTTGCAACAGATCACCTGTGGATTCACGTAATTTCACGTTAAAATACCGCAGGATATTAAACATGTATAATCAACGTATGAGCATTCGATCGCAGTCAGAGAAAAGTATGCCAATGTTGCCGTACAGTCTTAACGGAACCTTATATAAGAAGAGAAGCCTTATATAGCAGAACCTTATATAAGAAAAGAATACCAGTTCCTTATTAATAAATGACCCTTCACTTTCGCAAACGCAAATCTGATGTCCTATAAATGAGTCCTTTCGAAAATTATCAATATTTTGCAGGCATATGCCGTGATAACATAAAAAAAATGTACGTCATACGAATCGTTTATACGTAATTGTGATGCATTATATGCAATCGCAGGTTCGTAATAACTCTTACATAGGCGTTCGTTAACGATTTCAATTGATGCTTAGCGTTCGATAACAGAACTTCATAATTAACGGCCTCATTATCGGGGGCTATCCATATCAGACTTTAAAGGGGTCAAGTTAGATAAATTATGGCGATGGTGTTTTCATCAACCCACAGAAAAATCTTTAAAAAATCTATCATATCGGAAAATATTTAAAGAAATTTTCTAGCAGTTGAAAAAAAAAAATTGAATCAATCGATTTACTACTTCGAAACCAATTTTAGGTGTTTTTACTTCTGTGCATTTGAAGAAATCATCAAAAAAATATTGAGCACTTTTTTTGCTCTTTTTTTTACATTTACAACGTTTTTTACTTTACAAAAACACGGAATGTATGCATCGTACATAATTATCTCTGTGAACTATTCAATTATTTTCTGACGATCCTCTACGGGGGAATAAAATTAAAGGAACCAAAGAAAAATATGAGTCATTAAATGACTGTCGATTTTTTTCTACTTTCACTGATAGTACATTTGGCCTGAAAAACTCCGGAAAAAAATTATTATCACGTATACTTAATATTCTACGAGCCCTTTATATATGATTATATATAGCTGTATACAATTATACATAATTATATACTATCACTAACAGATTGTAGTGACTCGAGCGCCACGCGCTAGCGTTACCAGCGTTACCGACTGTCGCATTAAGGAAATGTGTATCTCTTCGACGATTAAACGTCCCGGCCGCGTTTCTCAACGCAATTAGCAGGAAAATGCAATCCTGCGTTGGCACATTGTCACTTACCGCATTACACACGTAGAAAAAAAAAATCGAAACGATTACAAGAAAAAAATAATGTCAACGGCATTTCAACTTTACTTCTATTTCTTACAATTTTCTAGAAGTTTGAAGTAATAGGATGAAATACCGTAAATGCGGTTATCGTTTAAATTTCATATGAAATTTCTCCAAATAGAAATAACAATGAAATTATCAAATATGCCGTTGATATATCATTCACCCGGCTATTTTATTGGAATAATTACGATTGTTTTTCAGTGTATCAAACTTAAATAGTAATTTTGGGACAAAACCGAAATCCGGAACTTCTTCCTATACTTTGATGGAAATCTATCGATGGTGTTAAAAAAATTATCCTCGATTTCGTTTTCGTCCCAATGTGACTATCCGCGTCTGGTGATCGATTTTATATTTTTTCTCTCCATGCGTAAAACGAATATCTGTCGATAATTATTATGCACAGTTTAATCTTTGTAGAAACGATAAAAAATTAATCTGCGAAAACGAAAGATGTAAATAAATTTTAAAAGATTTTCTGAAACGTACAAAACGCAAAAAATAATCAATTTTGTTCTAAAACCCCCTTGGAAGCCAAGGAAAGAAGAAAAACGTTAGTCATTTCCTCGGTTTTACCATTTCCCGAGTTTTTGCGACTGTTACTTTGGTTGTTAATCCGCTAATCCGCTAATCATCTTACATGTCGATAATAGAAACTAACGATTTCGGAGGTTTTGCGACTATAACTTTGGTTATTTCTCCTTAAATATTCTCACACGGCGATAATAGAAACTTACGATTTCTCGCCCAGCCGAGGGTAGTGCAATGGGTCGCATTCGCGAGTACCGGTTCGTCACTCGATGGCAAGCAAACAGGCCGAACAAAGTCGGAATATGATGCGACTGGTCTATCCAGTTTAAGAAGAACTGTGGTACTCCCTTCCACCGGCGATTTCAGCATTCCAACTATCGTTCGCTCCTGTTGCCAAGGCGATGTACTCGTCAGTCTTACGGTTCCCAATCTTGTCGACCATTCGGCTTTATCTTGACTGCGAGATTTTATGTTAAGTATAATCATTAGTATTTATTATTAAATCGATAAAAATCAAATTAAATAGTCAACACGTAGAAATCACGCGTGACGGAAGTAGAGAAAGTTCATCGAAAAGACCGAAGACCTCGCGATAGAAAATGCAACCAATCAAAACACAAACTCCGTTGTCTTCGCAAAAAAATTTCGAAAACGAATGAGCGGTCCGGTTGACGACGAAGAATCAATGTTAGGATTCTTTTTCACGAAACTGTGTCCAACTAACCCTTGGAAACAGGATGCTGTGGTTAGAAGCCAATTTGCGGCGACGAGAGTCGCATCGCATACGTGTACTTCTTCTTTAAAGAGTGCCGCGTGCCACGGCCAATCACCGGGTTCTGCCATTTTACTGAGTCCCTGTGTTCCTTCTTTCGTTCTGAGAGCTTGAAGTCCGCACTCTGAAATACACAATACACATTTAATATTGTTTGTTGACGCGCAAAACGAATATCAAAGTACAGTAAAATTGTTTAAAAAAAGAAATGAAGGATTACGTACCAAGATCGCCGCATCGAACGTACATAACTTCTTTACTCGGACACGGCGCCCGAACAAACGTAATTTCCGATGCCAATGGATCCTCCATGTGAACGTACTGAACGTCGTCCTCCTCGTCGACTCTGATTTCAACCGAACGCACACCTCTGAAAATATTTGTTTGTTAAGCGACGTAACTCTGTATATTTATTAATTGTACTCATCGTAGAAATTATCGTGTTATTGCGATTCTTGTTTTACTCACGTATACGTAAGCAAACTGCAAAGAGAACCCGCAGCGGTTTGCAGAACTGTTTCCATCTCAGTTTCCGGTAGCGTAGCGTTGAGATTTTCCGTACAAAGCTTACCGACGCTTCCCTTCTCGTTGAAGATCACGTAACCTTCCGCGGTATATTTCGCTGCGTGTGGAGTTTCGGCGGGTTGAGACCTCAGGAGACTTACGCTCTTTGCAAGCGCCACTGCGGAATTATTGCCATTTTATTTATCAGTTATTTATTATAGTCTCCGTTTTTTTTAAGTTACTATTTCCTGAAATTACTGGCAACATTGATTTTTTGAAAATTCCGAATAAATTAAATACTTCGAAGTTACGAAAAAAAAAAAATTAAAAGGTTAAAAAAATTAATTTGTTGAGTACTTTTTATAAAAATATCATTGCGCATTAATTTACGTAAAAAAGGGATAATGATTTTCAAAAATTAATCAAGTAATTCAGAAGAGGAAAACAGTGATTGAAATATATACTTACGACAATCATTCTCGTCGCTGCCATTGGGGCAGTCGATTTTTCCATCGCAACGTTTTGCACGCGGAATGCACGCTCTGCCCACACCGCAGTGCATAAAGCCCTCTTGGCAATAGGCGCAATTCTTCTCGTCGGAAAGGTCAGGGCAATCGATGATTCCATCGCAGATACGCGGCGACAGTGCTTTGTTTTGCAAATCTCGCACGCAGCCTTTTAACACCGCAGACACAACACCACGTTATTTCGATATTTTTTTCCGCATTTTCAGCATTTTATTTTTTTTTTATCGCTAGTAGGAAGTCAATTCTATACCTGGTTTAGGTCTGCAAGTACCGTGATCCGCGTATTCCGGAAAATTTGAACAATCCAAAGCCGACTTTATCCTCTCCGACAACCGACTTCCGCATCCCGACCAAAATTCTCGACAAAAATTTCGACACGGCAAATGCAGAGAGGCTTCGGGATGTCCTGGTAAACAGGCCGGTTGAAGCACTTGGCAGATAAAGTCGTATGCCAACCGGTAACATTCCGCATCAACTAGTTCTCTGCGGAACCACGAAAAACATTATTTTATTATTGTTTTTCCTCAGCTTTGGGCTAAAGGAGAAATTAACATAAATTATTCGACACCGCGTTTTATTTTCATCAAATTCGGAAAAAAAAATGGTGAAAAATTTTACGCCTTTTTAGAGAGTAGACTTGTTTTCTACACTATTGAATTGATAATTTACCCGACGCTTCGGAGTATGAGACAATTTTTTTCATTTTTTTTCGCTCAGTAACTATAGGAGACAATAAACAAAGTTTCTTTATGTGACTAACTTTTGTGGGCACTAAATAATATGCAGCATTACCGGAAGGCTATTAAATCCTCTTCGACTTCGAGTAACGATCGGTGCCCCAGAATGTTTGGATAGGAAGTCACATTGTATGGCAAGTGTCGGCAATAAGAGAGACTAATTTTGCTGCAACGTCTCGGTGGCGGTGTGGTCGTTGTTGGCGGCGGTGTTGATACAGTTGTCTGTGACGCAACCTGCGCGTTTAGCGCAGTTAGACTTTCTTGGACTTCGAGACTCTTCGGGTCAATCGTCAGGTTCGCCAGATACTTAGCTGTGTCTGGCGATATTTCTCGGAAAAGTATCTCGACGACATCCGCTACTGTGACCGTCTGATAGCGAGGATCGAAGCGGAGATCGAAGTGAACCACCAATTCGCCGTCTTCCACACTGCAATTCACAATAAATACGATCCTTTAATAATGGGACTCAAAAATCGAGAGAAAAAAAATTTGTCAAAAAATTATTAAAATTAAAAAAAAAATACCTTATTATCAATAAATTTTATAATTAATTTACAATTCATAAATATTTTTATTCTATTTTTATTTAATTCATTTTTTAAATGAACAAAGAAACATTATTTTTTTTCGGTTCTAAAAAACAAATTTTCTCTTTTTACAATTATTATCCGCGAGATCCTTAAGTAAGAAACTTACTACTACTACCTATTCCGTTTTAACGTCTATAAGTATCCCAGTAAATTGATTATTGCCTTTCTTCCGCAAAGCAGACAAGAAGAGATAAAATACGGCGTCTATTCACCAGCATCGTATCAATGTTCTACCATCTCGATGGGAACCATTTTTTATTATATACAATATACATATATTATAGTTGCAAGGCGCAGAATTAGGTTGCGCGTTTCCCTTCCCCATTGGAACGCTTTACACAGGCAGTTTATATGTTTAATGCACGTGATCGCAATGCATATTCCAACATTATTGTACATTCAGGTTATTAGAAATTCGATAGATAGAAAATTTCTCTCGCGGCCTCGTTGTCTTCTGCTATCCCTTCCGATCGCGTCGATCTACAGGTTGTTGGAGCACCGGGACGACCTAAACTTTCGCATCAGCGTGTATGTGGGGTCTGATGAATCCCGAGAGCGTTCGCAATTACGAGCCGCCGGCTGCAGGAGGGAATAGGAAAGCCGCGCGCTCCGTGGCAAGCAAAAGATTTTCCTTCCCGTCTCGTTGGGTACAACTCTTGAACAACGTTAAGATAGCGACTCTGAGCGCTGAGTCGCGATCAACACGGGCTTTCAGCGTTGTATGCCGACTGTTCTCACGGGGTTCGCTCTTTATTGCCGCTCCAACGCTTGATGAGAAATGTAGCATTCACCATTATTCCGACTAATCTGGAACATACTTTACACAGGGAAACTCTACCGTACAATAATAGTTTTTCTTAGCAATTTATGATTGCATAAAATCCAACAGTTAGTACGCTGCACTGCTTCACTTTCGTCGTCTTCCGTAACTAATTACGTGGTGTATACTTTTATTCCCGGAACGGATTGTTTAATTATTAAATCACTTTATGATTGGGTATTGCCGCGATGTTATTTTTATGATTTTGTTTTACTGACCATAGAAATATTAATATACTTTAGAGACATTTTTAGATTTCTCGTTGTTTTGATGTATAATTATTCTTTACGAAAGATAATTTTAGGAATAATAATAATTAGAATATTTATTGACGAAATTATTTATTTATTTATTTATTTATTT
The DNA here is from genome assembly GCA_964006125.1 of Cryptus viduatorius. Classification (NCBI taxonomy): domain Eukaryota; kingdom Metazoa; phylum Arthropoda; class Insecta; order Hymenoptera; family Ichneumonidae; genus Cryptus; species Cryptus viduatorius. The sequence goes on from OZ023220.1 coordinate 8,051,573, forward strand.
ATTATATACTATATGCGAGTTGAGTGCTGAGAATTCATTCTTTACGCTAAAGCGTACAGAAAGGTGAAAGGGTTCCGCGGCGTATACTGAGAAGAATGATTTGTCGGAACAAAAAGGATTTTGCTGTATGTACGCGCAAAATAATTTGTTACAGCAAAATTCTTGTTTCTGAGACTAATATTTTTTTCTCGAGTTATGAATAATTTTAGTTTCCTGCGGAACGCTCGACGGAAATTTGTTGCGAAAGGCAAGATTGCCAATATTTATGGCGCTAAGCGAGCGCTTGAAATAGAACTTACGGTACACTCCAGTGTATCGGAAACTAACGTTTAAAAAATTGTTTCTACAAATTTTAAACGAGAAATTAATGAGTACCAAGCTGAATCTAAGTTGAAAAGTCACAACTTATTGACAAAAAATGAAATAATTCACAATGTACCGAAAAATAATACTAAATTTATATTAAACATTAATTGATCGAATTAACGTTACAAATTGTACTTCCCGATTTATTAAATTAATTTTAGTAATTACTAATAAATTTATAAAATTAATTTTAGTAATTACTCATAAGTTTACAAAATTAATTTTACTAATTACTCATAAATTTCTTAAATTAATTTCTATTATTTTTAAAAACGATTGGATTTTCATCCAACTTACCCGTCGAGCGCGAGTACTTCGGCAGCGATGAAGGAAATCTTTAGCGGACTTCGTCGAAAGGCGAGATTGAGACGATCGCGATATTCCCGCGAGCGTATTCTGAATGCTTCGGTAGATGGATCTGCCAGTTCCGTGGCAAACGAATCCCCGTCGGTTACACGGAAAGTTGCCAAAAATATTTGATCGCCCGGCGGATCGGAAATCAGAAAGGTGTCTGAAATCCAAAGCATTTTTATTATTAAATATCCATATTTGCAATAACGCATGCAGAAAAATTATACAAGTAATCCTTGAAAAACGTGATTTACATGAGGACAGAGCTAAAGTCTAATCGAAGTAATACTCGATGTATCCGAGACGTATAGACAAGAAAAGATCAAGCAACGAGCCTACGAAGGCGCAGGTGCAGCATGTTCTCTCTCAGCTTCCTTTCACCGCACCTTTGAACGACGCCGTTTTTTTTTTCTTTTTTTTTTTTGCTAATGAAAGTTTAAAGTGCCATGTTGAGTTTAGCGTTACGGGCTTTACACGGTGTAACGAATGGGAATTGAGAATTCAAGGATGAATCAATGCGGACGAAGTTTTTTCCGCGTTCACACCTTTCGCTGTACCTTCGAACAACTTGTGTGTTTATACTCTCGTAATCGTTTTCTCTATTTCGTTTTTTACTTTTTTGCCGGTGTTACGCTCATTATTTCCTATGTTGCGTCGTTTCTTGCCATACCACAGAAAAGTACGTGAATTTCTTCACAAATTTTAAGAAAATCGTAAAAAAAAAAAATCAACTGCGTTTTTTAATTTTAAGAGAGTTATCCTTTTTTTTAGAGTGAAACTGATTTAGCGCGTTTTTAGCATAAAAATTACGATAAACCCTTTATGAATGACGTTATTTTCTCTGAGATAATCGATTTGTTCGAAAATTTCAACGGTAGCTGATAGGATGCGATACCCAAGTCGCTATAATCGTCTAAGCGACTCAAAGACCAGTAATTCGTCATACATAGTTACACCGGGTTCGCGGTCGCTGCTAAATACAGGGAATTATGACACCAATGCGCACATGTATATAGCAAACGCGGCCGGACCGTTAGCTTTACGTGACGATTGATAATTATCATCGTATTAAGTTGCTTTTTAAGATGTTTTTTATGATTTATATTTACTACAACTTTTTATATTCCTCACCACTGACACACTTAAATATTCAAAGTAGTCTCCGAGACTTCCCTGAGGACGTAAAAAAAAAGTTCGTTTTTCCGTACAAATATAATTTTTATTAATTACGAATCGGAATTTCTCGATACGAAACGGGTTTTTGTCTATTATGGACAATTCGCGTTTTTGTCATTCATTTCCAGGAAATTACGGATCGTAATACGGGGATCGTAATCGCGTGTACTTTCTATGAACGATCCGTTAGAAGTGGAAATCGTGTTCCGTGATCGATGCAGAACAGGAGCTCTCAATGGCGAATCAACCGGTAGAAGTCCGAGCCTCGTAATCATTAAAATTGTCGCAAATCTGATTTGATCGTCATTATATACGGGAAATCGAAAAAACTCATCCTAAATCGGAATATATCCATAAATCGTATATTTCGATAATTCGAGAGAAAATCGAAACGCGTGGAGGCAGAAAACTAAACCGGAACCGAAACGATTGCGATGTCCGTATAATTTCTTCAGCATTTCAAATTTCTTCGGGTATACATTGTATTGTTGCGGGTCGCAGGCGACGCGAATGAAGAATCGAGAAATGATGACCAGATGAACCTAAAAGATGATCAACAGGAGGGAAGGGGGGGGGGGGGGATATAGAAGTTTGCAGCGACCGGACGGTGAGGAGGCAGGAAGCCTCCCGGTCTCGCGGTAACTCGGTCAGACCGTTACCCACACGTGCTTTGCGACCTCAATGGTCTCTGGCCGCATCAACAACGTCTCCTCTTATCCTTTTCCCGCTTCTTCGTTTTTTTCGCGCTTCCCACTCGTCGTCGCCTTTCAACTGGCGCGCGTTCTCGATCGCCCTCCTTCGCACACACGCGCGTAGGTATTTTTCAACGCGCCTCGTGAGTAAGAATCATCGTAATGGCCGAAGTCACACCGAGTCGGGTCATTAAGAAAGATTTACCAAAAATTTTTGTCACAAAATTTTTTGGTTTTTTTTTTTTTTTTCTTTTTATAGGAACGTTTTATCTTGAAAATGTGAAAATTAGATATCCGAATCGCACGCGGATTTTTGACAAAATAAAATAAATAAATTAGCCTGAGCCTCGATTGCCAGCAGCCGGGAGGATCCATGTCTCGGTCCATAAAATTCAAAGTAACAGAAACGCATCCGCCGATGCGGTCGTTGTTCCGCGTTAAGATAGATATTCGTGGCTTTCGTGACGCCTTCGAAGAGTTTCTAAAGAAAATACGTAGAAACTCGTCGCCCTATCGCTCGATGGAAATTGATCGCGCAGGCGAGATTGAGTTTTAACGCCTGCAGTCGGGTGTTCTCGGCGAGATATGCTTCGATAATCACGAGGAAAACAGATCTGTTTGACTGACAATGCGAAACCGAGAAAGTTATCGGGAATATCGCTGTTGCATCCAAATATACCGTTCTAACGGCTACCAGTGACTTGTGGAGATAATGAAAATTGCTTCATTGCTTCCGCATTTTTTATTATTGTTCAATTAATTCAATCGATAATTGAATATAGTAAACACTATCATCTTCTCCAGTAAAGAAATTTTGTTAGCGAAGAAGTTGTTGACTAACGTTCGTCGCTAATATCTCTCTGATATCTCTCTACTATTACGCGCGCGTAATTTTATTAATTTCCTAATAGATTAATAAATAATTTAATTTAATTACCTAATTTAGATTCCCATTAATTAATGTTTGATATTAGCGAATCAGAAAACAAATTAGAGAAAAATAAAAAAAAAACAGACGATACTTGTTGAAAATATAATTTATAGTTGAATACTCACAGCCGAGATAAATGGAAACTCCGGAAAAAAGGAGGAAAAGCAAAAAGGCGGCTAAGACGCAACAGCCACATCGGTACTGTCCGCCGAGTTTCCTGGTGAAACGGATGTCGCTGTCGGACGAGAGGATTGAACTCGGCGTACCCGCTCGACTGAACCTCCTCGTGCTTATCGTGCTTACGGAAATCTGCGGATGAGACAAATGAGGTAAAACATCGATATAAATAGAATTAAATTAATTTATCATTTAAATTTAAGAGTAAACATTTTTTCATTCGTTTTCACGTCCGAATACATTTCTATGAATAAAGTTCACCAAAAAATTCGCGTGATTATTACAAAGTTTCATTTATGGAATTTGTGGACTCAGCTATGATTTTCGAAAACAAAATTTTTACCCAATTTCTCGACTGACATCAATATTTTTTCCGCACTATTTTTTTTTTATTGTCTCTCAGTAAAAAAAAAATTTTTGCTCCGATAATTTTTGAGAAAAAAAAAATCAAGTTTTCGATCCTTTAGGGAGTTTTACCCCTTAATAAATTATCAAGACGAACTTAATCAAGAATTTCACACGAATTTAATGTTTGATTGAAGAAAAACTTTTTTTTTTTTTTGTTATTATAATGAGAGAAAAAAATTTATTGCGGTGGTCACGGAGTTTTCAATCGCGAAGGGGATAGAGAATGTGAAATTTCAAAGGAGAAAAAGCCACGCCTGGGTGAAAGAACAGATTGGCGAATAGCTCAGACAGCGAGAAAGGCGTGAACGTTATCCCTCGTGTTGCCGCTTAATGGAATTTATTTCCATCTCTGTTACTCCTATTCTCTCAGTGGCTATTCTTTTCGCTTATCGTTTGTGCATCGCCCGGCGAGATGCTGCCTCGAGGCTTTTTACTCACGATCCGTATTAACAATCGTGGTACAGCGGTTTCTATGGTTCTATTTGAGAACAGCGAAATATCTACTATTATTTCCGCGTTGCATGCAATCAAATCGTTGTCCGCCCCTTCTACTGTGCGCAGCATTCGCGACTCGCAATCAATTACAATGGCTCGGGGAATTTTTTTCTCGTAATGAATTTTCACGTTTTCAGTATCAGTGGTAATTGCAGTCGTCAACCATTCATCGCGATTAATATCAATGTTCACGTTTATTATCTTTCGAAAAGTATTTTTTTCTTAAACTCCGATTTGATGATTGAATAATTAAAGTAACGGGATTTCTTTAAAAAAAACAAAAGATGCGAATTAAATTTGCACAGTGCTTCAACATTTTTTTTTCTTTTTATCGCCGTTTAGAAATCCACTCTGCGAGAAAGTCAGGTGACTAATTTTTTAATTTCTCGCAAAAGAAACCTCGAGGAACGACACTGAAAAAAAAATTACGGAGTGACGTGCAAATTCAATTGGCATTTTTTTCTTACATCATTCAATCGTCAATGTGACCTAAAAAGATGGAATTGTGATGAATGTATAATTTTTTTTACAAAAATTGAAAAAAAAAATTTCGTTTACATGTATTTAACTGAAATTCGTATGAAACTAAAAGAAATTAATAACAAAAATATAATTACATTAATTAATAAGTTAAATAAAAAATTAATTTTCGATATTTTTTTCCCAACACGATTTTTCGATGTATTTCTATCAAAATCTCATTTTTTTATTTTATCTTTCACATATATAGTATTTATAAAATTTCTTCCGCAATTTAAAAAAATTGTTTGCTCGACTTGTATATATGATTTATATTCCGCGATGTAATGAATTTTCCCTGTGAGCCCAATTGAGCGCATAAGTAACGCGCGTTTACGTCTTACGAAATCGACAAAACGAGTAAATTCGTTTAGAACCGCTGTGGAGCATCGCGGCGCTTCTACGGTTGAGCTGTTTCGCGTTTGTGTGCGTATATTCAGCGATCCACGGAATTAAGTATCCGTATAATCATCGTTGCACGCGAACTCGCGAGTTTCCTATGTATACGTCGCGGGGTGTGTAATACACCTGTGCAATTTTGCGCCTCAACCAACGCGCGCCTACACACGAACACTTACGTTGTTCGATACAAAAAGACGAGACTACGCCCTGTTAGTATTCTCGCTTCCAAATGTTACGCTGAGCTCACGCTTCGCGGAGCGCACGGAAGGATTGCGCTTACGATATATACCGCCACAAGCGCGGTAATACGGTAACTATTGAAAAAAAAAAAAAAAAAAATGGGAAGGGGATCTGCAGAATCATCCTAAAGGTCACCTATCCACCGATTGTGAGTTACTCGACTCGTCCGCGACTCTTCGAGCGTCGAAAGAACTTTGACTTTCGCAAGAAGACCGAAGAAAAAAAAGAAAGGAACGACAAACACGCGACTTTCGGTTATTAATTTCAATCAATATTAACATAAGATTTTTTTTTTAGAAAGTCAATTTTTTTTTTCGATCTATTTGATTTAAAAAACGATTTTGAATCGACGAATAGAACGATATTTTATTATTTTGGAGTTAATTTTCAACAAATTGTTCGACAATAGTTAATGTTTTGTTTTTATTCTTTGGTATTTATTTACGGAGAGGATCTCTACTTTCCGATCGAATAGCGGGTGGATTATCGCGAAGATATTAATTCGTGAGATCCGTTCTGCAAATGTGAATTCTAAAGGTGAATTATACATTCGTGAGAATCGCTCGGTTTTCTCACGACATCATTGCCGTAGCGCCGCTTCGACGGCATCGTTGATTTTCTGTGGATGTACTCCAGTTAATCGCAAAGACTCGTATGTGCGCTTCGGGTCTCGAAATCGTGTAATAGGCGTTGTAACTCTCGAGTCGCAAATCTATGGATATAATGCACGGATACTGTATCTTTAATGTATTAAGAACGAAGGGAATAGACATCGAAGCAGCAAATGCACGAGAAACATCGCTTCCGCGATTCGAAAACGTATCCGTAGGCAACTATTACTTAGCATATGAACTGCAGAACCGTATCGACACGCGTTACGGAAACATAAGAACGGTAACTAAAGTACAATGGCATAAGTGCAATAACAATGGAATAAATAACGCACCGCGTGCATTTCTTTGCGTTTGAAATACATCACAATACACTCCTAAAACATGCGAAATGTAATCCGTTAGAACGGAAATCAGTGAGTCTCTATCCGTTCGGCAAGCAAACACCTCGTTGCCACCTACGATACAAAAATTGTGAATAATAAATGTCATTCTTTGTATCCGTATCGTTTCAATACACAAATCTCGAGTTACGTAACGATCGTCAGTGTCAAAGGTTCAATTTCCACGGAAAAATAAGCCATTCATTTGGGTGGTGAAAAAATTAATTATTTTTTTAAATTCAAATTACTAAAAAAGATACGGAATACTTAAAAAAAAAAAACGGAAAAAATCGTATGACGTCTAAATTGCTTTTCCCGAGCAAAAAAGCCATTTATTTTTTTCCCAGAAATTCTTTAAATAATTTTTGTATTTAGTATCAAATAATGGAAAATCGGTAAAAGAGAAAAATATATGCAAATTAGATTCGCGTATCGGTTTAATATTTTGTTTTTAACGTTATTCTTCATTTGATTGCCATTTTTCTTATAAAAAAGGCTTCGTAACCGATGTTCCAGTAGATGCGAAGGATTCTGAAACATTGTTGCGACTATCGCTCTGTAAATTTGCCCTTTGAATTAAATCGGATAGGATAGATCGATCGGAAAACTTGATGAAGACACGAATCGCCAGTAATGGGAGTCATTGACTTCCAATAGAATGCTTTTACCGAAGGAAATTCAACGGCATCGTGAGCGCAATGTTTATTGTTCATGAAATGTAAGTTGCCTTGTCGACCGTAACGGATAGCGTTTAAGATTGCAATCGGCGTGTTTATTAGATAGTACTTTTGCTTTACAATATTATTACGATCAATCTATCGAGCGTATAAAAGACTTGTCTTCTATTTATGATAAATTTTAAAAAATATAAAAAATTATTGTGTTATCGAGATATTTTCTCCGCGATGAAGACGCAGCGGACGTTGGGGAGAATATTGTCTTAGGTTTGTTTGTGAATTACGTAAATTCTTACAGAGACCAAACGGTATCTCTCTCTATCGAGTGGGTAACAAAGGCTCGTAGATACTATTACGAAAGGTGTCTGCTGAGCCCGGCGCAAGCCTCCGTTCTACTCCATAGGTCAGTTCAACAACCTTTTCTCTAATTCGCCGCTCGTGACGAAACTGATTCGAATTCTTTGAACTACTTTTTTATTCCGTTTCCACTTATTTTTCGTGTCTCCAAGACAATTCAATTTTCGAAAAAAAAAAAAAGAGCAGTCCTTTAAAACAAAAATTTTTTTATTAAAAATGAAAATTAAGATTATTTAGAAATTAAAAAAAAAATATCAGTTTTTTTAATAAATTTTTTTTATTGAATTTTGGAAATTATTTTTTGAGTAAAAAAGATTAGTATTCTGTTTCCACTCATTTTTCATGTCTACAAAATAATTCAATTTTCATTAAAAAAAAAAAAAACATTTTTTTAACACAAAAGTTTTAGATAATTAAAAATTGAAATTTTTTAGAAATACAAAAAAAATCAATTTTTTGTTATTCACTTTTTTTTATTGAGATGTATATAAGAGTTTTAGTAAATATCTTATTTTCGCGTCGGATGAACGCTATTCTTTTTATTTTATTGATCCAATTTAGAAAATCCAACGAGTTCGTTACTTCGACTGGAAAAGTCGTGTTTTCGAACACACATGATGCGCGCGAGTATCGAAGTAACACGATTCTGTACCGAGAAACGAAGATTAGAAAGTCGTATTTAGAATTCAATGTCAGTGAAGGAAGAGGCGTAGTATGCGCGATGGGGTGAGAAGATTAGACTCGTTAAAAGGTAATTCGCGAACGGTCGTCCATCCGCGACGCGCTCGTAGGTACACCGATTCCCGCACCGTTGTACTTGCAAGTTGGCTCTCGGCTAATGGTTTTAAACGGTCAACGACTCCGTGAATCCGTGGCTAAGCGGGAAGGCCGAGCTTTCCATTGCGAGAGGTTTGCGTGAAAGTATCAGGAATAACGGCGAGAATTCCATTAAAAGTCGTTATATCTCTGATTGCCGGTTATAGAGTATCTACTCGTACGCGTAGACCGACCACCGCAATAGATAGTCAATCGATCGACTGCAATCAGTCGATCGATCTCGAATTATTGCGGGATCATTAATCGAATGATGATGAACCGTCATTAGAAAAAATGTGGATGAACCGATAATGTCGATATTCAATCGTACCGTAACATCGGTAATTCCCGATGTAATAACTCATACTTTGTAATATTATGTATTAATTTTAACACTTAATCATTATAAATTATTTTTAATGTTCAATAATCATTAATTATATTTAATATTCGATAATTATTTATTATTTGCAATTATGTTCGTGTAATATAATTATTCCGCGATCTATTCGTTCGCATTTAGGCGGAGAAGCCATTCAACAATTTCATACGAAAAACCAGTATTAAAATTTTTTTTTATTCATAATAAAGTATATCGATACACCGGCATTGGTTTCTCTTACCACGTGAAAAAATTCTCAAATATCAATATAAAAAATAGTTGAAAAGTCCCCCCCCCCCTCTCCTTTTTTTTTTCTTCAACATTTTTTTTTTATAAAAAAGCACGTAAAGACGCCCCTCGCCCCGTAGGTAATCGATATCAATTTATTAAAAGATTTCGCATCATTGATATTTCTCGCTTTTCCACGATAAGCGCATCTCTTCAATAGTATGTTTTTTCCATCAACTACTTTTCTAGTCCGCAAGATGGACATTCTTAACGCTGTCCTATATATCATTGACGACGATATTATGGTCCGTTCATCGGAGAAAGAAAGAAGCAGAACACATGGTTCCTCTGACCGGTGTCTCGAGTACCGGGAGCCCAGTAGTTCGCTCTCGTACCTTGTACCGTTACACAAAACGCGTGCCCCGCCTTTCCAAACGAGTGGAATCTAAGAACGAGTTTCAGCAGAGCTATGCCCGCTGTTGCTGCTCTCTTGTGCTCTCCAATTTCACACCGCCGCAGAGACGGTGTCGAATGGAATATACCTAAGGAGAGTCTCTCCCCCCTTCTAACGTTCCGGGCGAACCGCACGGCCATCGTGTTCTTTTTTAATACAAGTAAAGAATAACAACGCAGAACGACCAGAGCTCTGAGTCGTAAAACTGGTCACTTCTTCGGTTCGGTGATTCGACGACTGTGATAATAATCGGTTTTCTTCTTAAAGCGGAGCAAATTGTCGCAGTATAGCACGAGGATACAGAAAATTCTTGATCGCGATAAGTCGCTCTTCCGCTAACGCTAATGACGAGACGAAACGCCGTCGAGATATAGCGATACTTTACTGTGGTATTGAAGGCCGTCTTTCGGAGTGACAACGCTTTGCGCGGAAAAAAAAACCGATTTTTTGCTTATCGATAAAACGAGACGATGGCATAGATTTTTTTTTTAAAGTTTCCTTCAAAAATGCATCTCACGAAACGGAAGTGCGATCCAAAAAATTAATTTTATTATTATCATTATCCAATATGCCTATTTATTCTTATTGATTGTGTATCATTTTTTTTTTCGTTCCTATAACTTCAATTCGCCGTCGTTATCCGATTTTCGACAATAAAAATAATTTTTTTTTTGTAGCGCGCGCAATCGATCGCGAATCGAAAATCGACCAATCGTACGCGTTTGCTGTCGAGAGGAGAAAAATAAGTATAAAAAAATGGAGTCATACTTTTAAAAAAAGTATACTTTGCCGAACATCGTCATAATTTAGCCGATACGACTACTAGCGCCGTCCGCGTACCAATGATTCCATTATTTCAACAACGAAAAATACATATAAGTACCGCTGGTTGGTGACAAATCGCGGACCGTTGTTCGTTGATCGGTAAATAGTCCAAACTGTATAATCTAATGTACCGTTTTTTCACCACTCTCTTGAACTAACGACATAGTCACACGCGACGAGTAGTGAGTAACATAGTGCAAGTTGAGCTCTGTAATGGTACGGAGAAACGTCGATGACCGCGATTGTCACTAAGATAATAAATACGAGATGACGCACAGCGATAAAGAAACATACCTACGAGATCATTAACACTATATACATCCGTTAAAAGAGATGCACGCGGATAAATTTCGATATATATATATATATATCAATGCGGAGGACTGTAAATTTCCATCGAAGCTTTTAAAGAAGCTGAATTGTGGATGTAATTGCATAGTCCGGTGAAACCCGAGACTCTGCATGCACTGTAAGACTAACCAGTGATAGAGACTACAGAGACAAGGTGTTCCCAGTGACCTGGCCGTGACGGAAGCGGAACGGTTGGCCTTGAAATGGAAAAATCTCTCGTAACTCCGATGCGCACAACCGATAGCTACGTACTATCCGGCGCAGTAGTGAAACTATAATGCTGTAACGCACTCGATATTATAATGTTTCGTTATAGATATACCTGTATGCATTTATTTTCACCGGTTTAGGCGAAAGTGGAGCAAAATGAACCGATTCATCAATTCATCGAGTTTTGCCGATATACACTGTACTTTTTCACTACTTTCGAACCGAAAGATCGATGTACCACACCGAAATGAGTATTTGAATGAAAAAAAAAAAAAAATGGGGCAAAACGGACCGGTAATCGAAGGCATTAAAAAAATGAAAAAAATTGAATTTTAACTATTTACTACCTATAAGTGATGTGTGAAATATTTATACAGACTATATTCATTTTTCTGTATGGAAAATAAAATTTTTTGTATGGAATTATCGTTTTGGTTATCTGCGCTCCTATTTCATTCGTGGGTCCATTTTTTCTGAGATAATACTTTTTCCGTAGATTTTCATTAAACTTCGATTTCGATATTTTTTTAGGTGAGCAGTGATCTGTAGTATCAATAATTGCAATGAAATTTGAAAATCGAATTTTTTCAAAATTCCATGAATTTTAGTGTCGGTCCATTTTGCCCCAAAATTGTAGTTGCGCGACTGTTCCATTTTGCTCCGTTGGTCCATATTGCCCCACCTTCCGGTATATATGTCGTGTGGTCGCCCGTCTAGTCATTCCGGTCTAATATTAAAAATGCCAATCGCATGATCATCGGGTGTTGGTAAGCAAAGTAACGGTATTGGCGAATGTGGCAGATGTCGACCCAACCCAACGACCCAACCCACCGTATGAGTATCCAATGTGATCATATAAACTACACATCTATAGGTTATATTTATGTATTCCGTACAACAATATTACGGTTAACCTAATTCCTTTCATATACCTGAAGCAGCGTTTATATTAAAGGGATACGTCTACCTGGCGAGACGAAGACCGAGTCAAATCTTTGATTTTTTAAAATCGATCCGCCGTTCAGTAAAGAAAATTTAATTATTACGATTTTTTTTTTTTTTTTTTTTTTTTTCAAAAAAAAAAATTATTTTATTATTATTTTTTTAAATACATTTTTTTTTCAGTTACGTTTTGGAGTGTTGCGTAATAACAGTAATAAAAAAATCGACTTAATAATTCCTACGATTTTTCATTTAAAAAAAATCAAAATTTAATTCGAATTTCGAAACGTCTCGTAAATGTTTCTCTCAATATAAACATACGGTAATGAAAAAATAAAATCGTCTGAAGCCGCAGACCAAACGTATGTAGGCTTCTGTACAAAACACACAGTTTACGCTGTGACGCTGAACGTTGGCGGGGTCAATGGAGAACAAGGTCGCCCGGGCCTCAACCGGACTACAGTTTCGGGTTACCTTAATCCTTTCTTCTTCTCTTCGTTAAAATTCGGCTCTCTCCGTTTTCGGACTTCTTTTGTCATTAACGTTATTCTCAAAATTACTGCTTTCTTTTAACCGCGACGACGCTTTAGATGCCGCCGAAATTATTGCTGCGATGAGTTTCAAATAGATCGAAAAAAAATTACAAGTCGGAAGAATTAATAATTAGTTGGGACAACTACTCAGTAAAAAAATTAAATTGAATAAAAAATGGTTATTGTTAAGTTATTATTATTAATTTATTAAAATTAAAATATAATTAAATGAAAATTCAGGAAAAAATTGTACTGCCAACTAATTTTTAGTTGCCGCAACTCATTTTTTTTTTTCGGCATAAAAATACGATTCGATTTCGTTTATTCGAAAACTCGCTAATTGAAGAAATGATTTAAACTCCTGATAAGGTTTCGAGGCCCCAAAGGAATCAAAAGAATTGTGTTAGCAGGAGGCAGGATGGGGGGGGGGGGGGGGGGGAGCATTTTGCAGTACTTTAGTAGCGTTTAGTTATCGTCGCTGACCACCATCGGAAAAATCCTTTATCGTCATCTCGTCGTCTTACGTTGCAAGCGACGTAACGCTGCAATTGCGATTTGGTCGTCGAAACAAGTATCTCCCGTAATACGCACATATCTGTAATCGCAAACGAGTCGGGAGCGCAAAATATCCTGAATCACGAAACGGAACGCCTGTCCTGAAAGCGTTGTTTGGAATGCGACACGATCGTGAAACTCCAAACACGTTTCGAGGAAAGAACGCGTCCAGTTTTCCGCTCCGCTTTTGGTTCCCTTGAAATTTCTTATTTCAACTGGTTTTCGATTGTTTTAACATCGAAAAGAAGCCCAAGAAGCTATTAATTCATAGAGCAATTGAAAAGAAAAGAACGCCAAATTTTTTGCGAAATTAAATTTATAATTATTTTTGTTTGATAAGAGTGATAAACTGCTATAATAGGTTTACTGCGTTATGAAGCTAATTTAAAAAATAATAATTTTCAGCTGATTTTATTATTATAATCATTTTATTTTCGTAATTTTATCTCGGAGCTTAAACGGTATTTTTTTTTATTTCATGAAATTATTCCGAAAATATGCCGTCGTAGACATTTTTTCTGGAAGCGCGGTACGGACTAAACAACGAGATTTTTTTTTGTATACCACGTCGCTAATACCTTGCGGGACCCGTGCGACAGGTTTGACTGGAGCGTTAGGCACTTATTCGGTCGAATGGCTCGCACATTTAAAAAAATGCAGTTCCACCATAGCTGGTTGACTTTCTTCGACGAAATTCATCGCCGAAGCCGGTTCGGGTACCAGCGGAGGTTCCACGACTCTCGGGAACTTTCTTTGCGCAACGTCAACGTTCTCTAATGCACCCGATTACGGACAAAGAATCATTACGCCTTTGTTCGAAAGAATGATGAATCCTTCGCTAAACCACAAATCTCCGACACCGCAGCAAAAGTTAATCGACTACAAGGTTCACGAGAATTCAATTCTGTTCAGAGAAAATAACGTTATAATTCGCGTATAGAAAAAAAATTATATGGTCGGAAAATAACACCAAATATGTAGTGAGTATTCGAAAAAAATGACTGCCATTGAGACGTCGAATTTTATGCGATCGCATTTTTTTTTAGTATTATTCATTTTTTCAGTAATATGTATTGTATTTTTTTAGTATTTTAATTTTTCGAAATTTCCGCGAAATCTCACAAATATTACCATTGAAATAATTAAAGTTTATTTTAATCAACGCTAATATTTTTCTCAGAAATATAACTATTTTAGAAAGAAAACTTTTCTGTTTAACAGATTATATCAATTAACTTTACTAGACGTTTATTCAGAAAAGCATTATATCCCCGAGAACCGAGAAATTTTTTTCATTTTTTATTCCGATTTTCTTGTAAATCTCGTACCTTGCAGACGATGGTATATGTTTGCAGGCGTTAAGCGTTAAAAATAATTTAAATTTGCAAAATAAAAAAAACGCGACAATAATTTGCGAATTTCATTTTCTTTCTTTCCTTCTTTCTTTCTTTCTTATTATGCACTCATTCCGGGATCTTTTGTGCCGCGATGATCGATAAAAATTTAGTCAGAAAATGGTGATGAGTTTATGAAGCAGTTGAATCTGCGATCGCGCATTCGCTGGAGACGATGAGATCGAACCGCGTTCCCGTTCCTACAGTGGCTGCTTATGGACGTTCGACATGCATGTTCATGCAGGTCACTTTCACCAGGCATCTACGCGGTTATTCAGGACTGACGTTATCTTTCCGCGATCTTCATGCGCGATCGACTTTTTAACCCTTTTTACCGACCTGAGCGACTTTACATTTTTTGCTTAAATTTGAGGTTATCAATTCCCTGGCGAAAGGCTCCGAATGCGTAGAATACAAAAAAAATGTACACATGAAAAAATGAAGCATTAAGTTCGCGATGTTTTACAAAATCGATGAATTCCTCGAACTTCCACGATCGGTAACGATTTTAGGGCGAATAATTGAACGACAAAGAAATTCAGAAAAAAACTGTATCGAGGTAACTACTTTGCTTATCTGTTACAATACGGCTCACGTGTTACGATACGATTATATATCGATACAATAAAATTTCGACGCCCACAGAAATTTTGTAAATTATGGAAAAAAAAAACGAACGGGAAAACTGCCGATTTTTTTATTCGGCAATATCAGCATTGTCATCTCGAAACTATCCTCAGTTCGGGATATCTTTCGGAATAATAACAAAGAGCTACGATCATTCATATTTTTTCGTGGATCGATGCGAGTACTCGCGAGTGCACGTGTACAGAGGTAAGTTCACGGGAAATGATCGTAACTCGTCGAATAACGCGAGAAAAAAATTGTCGCCGCGACTAATCATTAACAAATAAAATACGACAGACGTACTAACGAGAGTTAAATGCTGTATTTGCTTAGCGGCGAATTGTTTCGTGATTACTTCGTAAAAGTTTCTCTGAGATACAGCCTTCTTTTTCTACTCGACACCTAACGTAATTTTGATTCGGAGGCGTCGGTAAATTGCTGTTATTATTCGTTTTATTTCTTTACAAAACACTGGTCATCTCGTGAGCGTGAAAGTAAAAAAAAAAAACTTTATTATTACCTTTGAGTCCCACGAACTCTTTCGTTTGTGTTCCATTGTAACGGTCATCTTTGAGATTTCTTGCACAGTAAAATCTCTCTTGGCCTGTTACACTTTTATTAAAAAAAAAAAAAACAAAACTGGTCGTCACAGTTTCGTGTCTATTTCGCGCACATTGACATCGTTACGCGCATAAATACATATATATTTAAACAAAAACACGTTTTTATTAAATACGTCTTTACGACGATAAATTAATTAATTTACCACAATAATTTTTGCCCACAACGATTAATCCACGATAATCACAATATTGTAAGTCATGTCACTTCACAGAATTTTACCGTTCCGCGTGCACCTTTTAGCGTTGACATTCGTCAAGACACTGAACACGTTTATAGTACTTTCTCGCGGTATCGGCGATCCCCTTGTTTCGTCTGCTGTCTTCCCCCTCCGCCTTGCTTTTATTGTGTCAATCGGCCGTCAGATCCTTGAACTATATTTATCGCAATACTTCGCGGACTTTAGAACGGTAATGAAATCGAATTCACAAATGCAAGAAGCTATTAAATGGAGGCGCCAAATTTTCTTCACTTCTACTTTAATTCGTCGTTATTTCGTTAGATGAATTTTAATAATTATTTTCCCGATTTTATAATCAATTCCTTTAATTCAAAGAATTCAGAATATAAAAAGAAACCGATCTATAAAAAAATGTCGTTAAAATCTATTTTTCAAGCTTCTAATGAGTATTTAGTCGTTATTTCAATGGCGTCGAAATAAAAAAAGTTGATTCAAACGGTTGATGCAACAAAAAAAATCGAAATGTCCTTCGGGAATTGGTATGTACCTTCCACGCCGTTGGCCGTTGTTCTAAGGATCTCTAGACGTTTCGCGGGATAAATAAAGATCTCGAAAGGCTCGTGGGCAGTTGACGTTAGCAGGTGAACGTTCAAGCCAGCTGTCGCGCAGCAACTCTCGTACTTCGCGCTCCAGTGTACTCGCATTAAACTGCAGGGATCCGTCACATCGCAAGCACAAATATTATGTTGCACAGATTAGACCGATTAGACTGACTGTCACGTTGATGTATAACTGTCGTAAAGTTCGCTGAAACGCCGGTTACGGCGAGGGCGTCCGAGCGCGTAAGTCGCTACTGGAGAAACGACCGTTCGGCACCTCGGTCAGATGAGTACTCTGATTGCTCCCGTCGACTTCACGAAACCAGAGACGAACAATTTCTCCCGCGCGAGCACGCGAGAGAGGCACGCCGGGTTCTCGAGTTCCCGCGTGCCTACCGTTCGGGTAAACGCGGATTGTCGTGGCCCCACGAGAGGGGCCCCGGTGGTGTATAGCGGCGTAGTAGGCCTCCCGTGCATGTGGATGCACTTTCACGTATTACCGGTTTCTTAGCGTACAGTCGAGCGAACACCGGGGACTCCAAGCTCAACCGCCAATGCCCCTTTCGACGTGTACCCCATCCAGTCACAGAACTCGTGCCGTCAACACGAGGTCGAGACCGTTCATTCTGGCTTTCGGCGCCTCTCCGACCGGTGAAAACAAAAACAATTCTTTCGTGACAACGATACGAAAACACATTCTTTGCTCTTTTTGTTCGAAGAGCTTTTTTTCATGTTCACCTAATGATTATTATAAAGAAATAACGGCGCATCGAGTTATTTAACGAATAACGCCAAAACCTCGAGACAAGAAGTAAAACAAAGATTTTTATTTCGTCTTTGAAAAAATAAACGCGATCTCAGATGTACATCGTAGCAATGTTAGACTAAATAACATAACCTCCAACCCTGAAGGACATTGCATTTTTAGCATGTTTTTAATTATTTGCGGCACAAAAACAGTAGCCAAATGCCGATTTAGTACTTTTAAGAAATGCCTCAACTATTCCTTCGATGTTTTTTCACCAGTACTACGAAAAAAAATGACGCATCTTCTGCCATGTCGTTTTGTTTCAACCGGTACAAAATGTATTGAGGTCAGGCGAATTGTGTATTTTTATCCGTGGAGCGTGTGGAATTGCACACGCGGCGTATCGATGCTGTCTCGATTTCATCGAGCAAACTGGAGAATATACTATATTATATATATATATATATATAGTTCCTGTTTGCTTGTAACATAGTTCTCGATCTTCGAGACTCGCATTACCGTAGGAACGGCAACTCGAGTACTTTGACTGCATTTCACCGTACACCGAGTATATACGACGTCTTGTTGGTAAGTGTATAATGTTTGTACCTTGCGACGATCGGCATAAGTACGCGAGTTTGAATGAGAGAAGAAATTAAGACGCATCTAAGGGGCCCAATTTCTCCTTATTCGTTCAATTACTAGAAAACATCCGTACGAATAATATTTTGCAGCCGGTCTGTGACCGTAAGTCGACTTTTTTTTTACCAAATTTAACGCCGCGTAAAATCGTAATGCCAAGGATTTCGCTAGATATTTAGAACGGGAAGGCGCATGATGACTCAAATTAAAAATGACTGATGTTATTAAAAAAATGACGGTCGTTTAACATCAGCGTAGTTATTACCCTACAGAGGATATAAAAATAGCGGTGACTTTGCGTGTTCGTCGTTCTCCTCGATGTCGAAGTCGCAAAACGGCGAACCGTTCATTGTATACCGGTGTAATCCCAACGGTCGCAAGTTCACGCGTCAAGAAAGACCTCCGCTACGAGTACCTATACGTATATATATACTGTAGTATGTACACACGCGTTTATTTAGCTTCGATTTGGAAACTCAGGTCAGACGTAACGGCTTTTCTCTCTTCTTCCATCTTTCTGCGTGTGTGTGTCAGCGACGAGAAGGCCGCGCGTTCCCGATGTGCGCGTCTGACGAGAATAAACAATTAGAACAAACGTTAAGAGTTCAACTGGTTACGCGGAAAAATGAGTCAACCCACATTCGCATATTTTTTTTTTATTTTCGTCTTAAAATAATGCCAAAAAAAATTCGGATGCTGAAGATGCCATTGTGTTCGAGGATATTTTTGCCGAACATTTTTGTTCGATCGAAATAATGAACAATTAAAAATGGCATCACACGAGTAGAATAATGTTTTCGAATAACTGCCGACTGATGCATAATTTGCATTATATCTTCTCAATTTCTCATTGTTTATATTAAATGTACGTATTTTATACAATTCTTAGTGTACAATTCATCGATTTTAGAGATAATTGGTTCGGAAAATCGATTTCCGGAATACATAGGAAAAAACCGGTGTTATCGTAAAATTCGAGGTCGTCTTCGATGTTTTGTGATCTACTTTGCCGCCTTATGCTTCGGAACTTCTAGTCGGTGGCGTCGGTCTTCGAAACGACGAAGGGTTCGTCTACAATTTCGGTGTCACAGTCGACAATAACGACTGGTTCTACTGGTCTTTCATACTTCCCCGTCTCTACGTTTCCGATTTTTCGTACGACACTCTGTTACATAAAAAATATATCCATTAAAAGCCTTAAACTTATTCCTTTCATAAGACATTTAAAATGCCATTTCACTAACCATCCCTTTCAAAACTTTGCCGAATACGACGAAATTACCATCCAAAGCCTCGTCCTTTTTTAACATAATGAAAAATTGCGAGCCATTGTAATGCTTACCAGCGTTGGCCATGGAGAGCCATCCGGCCCCGTAGTGTTTAAGTTTAAAATTTTCATCGCCGAAAGGCTCGCCGTATATGCTATATCCTGTTGAGGTTTTTTTTATTACTTTCCATGAAAATTATAAATAAAGAAATAAATTTATTAAAAAAAAAAAAACTCAAAAAACAACGATAAAATACTAATAATAAACCATTTTGATACATTTGACATTTTATTGACGATTATTGAATTTTTTTTTCCCTTGCATATAATTTATAAATATAGAATGCAGACACCAGTGAATGACCGGTTAGACGAAAACATCAAAATAACTCGGCATTTCCTTCATAATATAATTTTTAACTCACATTTAAAGCTTTTATACAATAAACTTCCGCCAATACTACTTATGTATACAAGTTTTTCACTAAAACATCCCAAAATGTTGATTAAACCAAAATAGTCATTCACATGGCGCAGTTTCCTTAATCGGTCATTCACTGGTCTGTTCACCCTATATGATAGTAGTGGTAGCCGGGGCTCGCGCGCTAAGCATGGGCGCGCGAGCTGATCAATTGTCGAATATTTTGAGGCAAAGTCCTTTTGGGGGGCCTTAGAATATTTTGAGTTAAAGCCCTTTTGGGAATTTAGAATGTTTTGCTCCTCGCCTCCGCTCTCTTCCTCTCCCCACTTCTTCCCCCGTCTTTAGAGGGACTTAAAATATTTTGGCTTTTCCCTCCCACGCCCTCAGCTCGAAAAATATTCAAAGTCCCTCTAATGTTTTTATATATATAGAGAGATAATATATAATTTGTAAAAAAAATAACTGAGCACATCAAAACTATAACATAATGTATTTACCTGCAGTACCATCGCCTCTGCTGTAGTCTCCTCCTTAAATAAATAAGTTTTTTTGAACACGATGAAATACGCTTCCCTTATAGCCCGCGCGTCTTGAAGGGTTCGCCAATATGAAAAAATTAGTAACAGTTCTCGGTACGACTTCCCCGAACAAACCAAATTCAATTCTTCCGGCAGATTTGTTACCGATTGTAATGTCGAACCACACCTGCAATTCCGCGAGAGTTGATGAAATACAAGAATCTACAGTGCGATCGTGCGAGAATTCCCGTTTTCTCGCACTCGTGAAATAAAATTTTGTACGATACTCGTGCGAGAATCTTTTTCTCAACTCGTGTGATTGTAACACTCGCCTTCGGCACGAGCTGTAAACTCACACTCGTCGAAATTTCGCTGTAGTTGTATCGTAATGTACTGCACAACTAGCGCCCTTTACCTTATGGGACACCTTGAGATTCTTGACGACATCGTCTTCAGCACTGCTGCCGGAACAACATCCAGCGATCGTGAGACTGAATATTAGTACGATGAACTTCATAACTGTCGTAAACTGTGTTTGAGAATTAAAAATTCTGTAAAAGTTGAGATGAGTTGCACGGAATATCGATGGTTCTTTCGGAGCGGCAGTTTCGTTATGAGTGTCAACAATGGGCGATGTTCGCAATGTTTTTTATGCGCTTCCAACCAAATGATTTTATCACGCCGACGTTTAGGTATTACGATGAGATACGATCATTTCGATGCACACGAAGGGACAGTCGTTTCCCAAGCGATAATCATGGGTTCTATCGAATTCAATTGATACCTGTACGCAAGGTAACCTCTTTCGGTATCACGGAAACCTGCATTTCCTGTTTTTTAGTTATTACATAAATGTTACAGTAACGTTGGCAACATGTGTTTCGACGCTCTTACGTTACTGTTAACTGATAACTCGCGGCAATTCATAACAATAGAATTTAAAAAAAACTATAAATATTAAATAATTATTAACGAAAAGGCATGACCTGCATTTACTTCGTGTAAATGTAGAATCGTCTATCTGATGAGAGATTAAAAAAATTGCGTCGATTTCGAGTGCAAATATTTCGGCTCCGGGACGATAAAACAAATGTAATTACGTCGCGTGCATAATTGAAATAAAAAAAAAAACAAAAAAAAATCGTATTAAAAAAAAATATTGTCAATTAATAACAATTATTATCATCACTATTATTAATTTTTTTACTTCAATCTGTTGAATGAATATTATTGTTATCGCTTTGTTGTCAAAAGTTAACCAGAAATCGACGCGGTTTTCCGATTAGCGAATTCTAAAAATTAAAAAAATAAACAGTTGTTACACATTAATTCGGTTGTCATTCATTTTATTCGTATGGACAATTAAACAATACATATACATGTTGCGTACGAATTACGTTGATTCTTCGTCTCTGATTCGTTTTTTTTTTCTTAAGTCTAATACATCGACAGCGCACGGGTGACGGAAGTAATACAATGGGAGCAGCTTACCGACACACCGGCGACTTATCATCTACATTTTTTTTTTTTTTTCATTATGATAATAAAATTAAGTTTTACTACCCTGTGAAATGTGTACTTGCGAAAAATCCATTGATATCGTTTATGTAATGTTCTATACGTGATTGCAATTAATTTATTCTCCAACTGCGCTAACGTCTCGGATTCGGGGGGAAGGGATACAGACTGTATAAACGGGTTGTCCATCTCGAACGGTTTATACCGTCAATTAGCTCGAGACACTTCGCAACTCATCCGAATCTTATTGTTATTCCGGAATAAACGAAAAAAAAAAAAAATTAGTATAGTGACCGCAAACGTTGTTTCCGAACATTTGATAATAAGGCTCAACCCTCTCAGTCATGCGAAACGTGCAGAAGTATTCCACTGGTAACGGAGTCTCGTGCAAATACGCGCATAATTTTTCGCGCGTATCCGAGAACAATCCAATCACGAAGACTCTTTCTCTTCCGTAACTGCGAGCGCTATATAACTCGGAGATGGCTACGTGGAATTAATATCGAAGTGGCATGGGTTCACTTCGCGTAGTCATTATGCAGAAACCACTTCGATATCCCTTCGAACAAACGGTTTTCGAGAAAAAGTGGGCTAATAGGTATTTTAAACGCATCGATGATATTATGTCGGATTTTACGAGTCACGACGATATTTCACTTCGCCTTAAGGTGAAGTACCGCAGTTGGTAAAAAATAATAATAATAATAATAATAAATGCTATTCGGAGTCCGAAAGGAAAAAAAGACTTTCCGTAGGAATGATTTTTTAACCGAATCTCCGTAATATTAAAATAAAAATGTTCGAAATTTATTTATGTCGACTGCGGTACTTCGCTCTGCAGCTCAAGGAAATCGAATGATATTTTCCGACTCCCTATGGCATCTTCGCGAGTATTCGAAATTTGGAATTTTCTAAATAATCCGCGAAGAGTCCACTGGAGATTCGATAGTTTTATCGACAACGATCGTCTAATTTTTTTTAAAGAATTAATAATACTTCGCAAATAAGAAAGCGTCCGGAATTATGATTTTTTTTCTTTCTTTACAACGATCGATCGTCAGATAAACAAATTTCGAAATTAATTTACACGATTGGAATTCGTCGTTGCGTCGTGAGAAATATCGCTATTTCGCTATAAAAATGTCGTCGACGCGGATTTCGCAAAAAAAAAAATTTGAAAATTTTCTTTGTTTGGTCGTTGAGATGATCGTTGAAAAAAAATTATTAAAAAAAGAAAAATCCACTTATGCGACGGGTTCGAAGTTTCCCGTCGCAAATATCGCGACGGAGCCACGAAAACAAGAAAAAAAAAAACAAATTAAAACAAATGAAAAAAAAGTAAGTGACCCAATTGAATGTATTCGTTGCCCGTTGTTAGGTACATCATATTTTTGTTGCCGCTATAATGCTACGCGTGTTAGTAAGGGGCGCGCATATGTTAGTAGAAAAATGATAAAAAGAAGGAACGAGAAAAAAAAATGAAAAAAAAGCAGGACAGCTGAAACAAATGAGAAAAAAAACCATCGGGTATCGACAAACGCGCGAATCTCATCGTAGTAAGGTCTCTTTTTGTTATCAGCTGTAACCCGCCTTCGTTGCAAATGTCGTGCAGACCAAGTTTATTAAATCAATTTTTTTGTTTTTCGTATATGCGTTGTGATTTTTTTTGTGGCTTCGATGAATGAAACGATAAATGGTCCCCTAAAGAAATGTTGAAATTTAACAATAGATACAATCCGACCTTCGCGTGTACGTGAGATTTTTTTTTTAATCTTTTGGCCACTTTTCAGTTTTCTCATGTGACGAGGCGAATTCCGATTGTAAAGTACAAAAAACATTCTTTAGCTGTATTTCCAGTTCGGGATGAGAACTAATGAACAGTCGTACACACGATCCGAACAATTATTTTTTTTTCCTTTTTTTTTTATATAATATTAAATAAAATACTGAGACTGTTATTACTAAATATGCAACGCTGCCTTTACATTAAAACATCGTACCACCCTGCTGCTTTTTAAATATCTAAAGTTAGTATTGCGCTTTTTTTTTTTAACGGTTTACGCACTTTTTAACAATTCAGAAATCATGTAAAAAAATGAAGGTACAAAAATCGCTTCGCCAAACTTCGATAACACGCACACCGCTCGATGAAGTCGCAATGAAAATTAGTTGAATTTTTCCGATTTGTAAAATTTCGTCAGCGTTTATAGACGACTGAAATTTTATCGGAAACACCGAGGTGCGAATTCTCGTCGCGGGGATTAATTATTTTCCTCGTGACTTCAGAGAAAGGCGATTGATAAACGTCGGTTTTTCTGCGATTGAGGTGTACCTATAGTATATAGTATCAGTAAGAGGTATACATATAATATAAGTGAATATGTATATTTATATATATATATGTGTGTATATATATATATGTATCACTAAGAGACAAAGTGCGACCGTTAACTCGCGATATTGCCGTAATCGTGTAGCAGCAATTTTCATGATAAAATCGCGAGTTATTGTCGACTTTTATCCGTTTACCATAATTGCAAGTCTTGTATACTACAATTTTATTTGTGTTGTTTTTATTACTTTTTCTTTTTTTTTTGTATTTTTTTTTTGTTTTTTTTTTTTTATTTTTTCATAGCTCGCATCTTGCCAATCGTTAATGTGTATAACTAGGCAACCTTTCATTTTCTTTTCTTCTTCATAGACGAATATTTTCTTATTCGAGTGGTTTGTTTTTTTCTTCTTTTTTTTTTTTTTTAATGAAATTATCTCGAATCATCTATACGATACAGGGATAAGAGTAAAATAACGACGCAATTAAAGGAGCCGTAATAAAAGCGATTCGCGCTAAAAAATTCCTCGACGGAGCATCGCGCGTTCCGGATTATCATTATCATTATTATTATACTTTTTTTTTCTTTTTGCTTTTTACGAATCTTGGGTTCGGTCAATCGCCGCGAAATTTATAGATCGGTGTCGTACCAAGCGGCAACCTGATTGTTGTCCTGCGGCGGAGCCGGAAGCTCCTCCAAGTGATCGAAACTCAGATCGCCTTCGTGGGCGACGTCCATTGCGTCCATTGCACCGTACGTCGAACCTCCGCCTATTTCCAATCCTTGCATCGAGTCTATTGGTATCTGGTCATAACCTGTTATGCAAACAAATCATAAAGAATTTTAGAATTTTTTTTTTTTTTTTTTTTTTTTTCAAAACGTTCGTTCGGGAAATCGTCGAGCGAAGTTACTTACAAATTCGGTGTTATCGAATAAGTGAAATACACCGTTTTTCAAAGCGATCTCTTACCACGCAGTGAGACTCGCGCGCATTTCTACATATAGCGCGGCGGAACGAAAAAAAAATAATATCGTTGAAAAATTCACTCGTGAATCAGTAAAATCCTACGTGCAACTTGGAGATTTTCGGGACTTTTTCGAACCGAAAGATCAACACGTAGAAATTACATAAAAATGTTAATTTCATTGTAAAAACATCAAATTTTCATTGCTCTTTTTTGCGACCTTTCGAAAAAAAATCATTAAAAAATATTCTGCAAGAATACTTTCGAGTATCGAGAGATCCACGGAACGCACAAAAGGGAGACGCGTACCGCAGAGAAATGGGTAGGAAAAAAAAAAGGGAGACGCTATTGATTTTTTTCAGCCTCAATAAACAGCGCAGGGGAAAAGAGAAGATGAAAGGGGACGACAAATTACAGTCTGAAAGTGGAGGACCGTTGATTGTGGGCGACTCTCGTACAGTCGGCTGCGTAAATATTTTTCAACGTCGCACGCGGTTCGACACTTTTGAAAAGATCATCGAGTGAATTCTTCGATATATATTTTTTTTCGTGTTCTCAGAAAAATTTCACGAATAAAAAGATCGATGATATTTGAAATACTATTTTCGATAAAACAATGGAAAACCTACGAATACTCAGCGCATGCGTAAAAAATTCTAATAGAAAATGCACGATACATAATTAGTTCCACGCGTACGACTTATACTCGTCGTTTCTTTCGTAATAAAAAGAAAAATCACGAGCAGTGAAACAAGCGAAGGTGCTATTACGTGAAAAATGTAAAAAATAAAAATGAAGATAAATAAAAATAAAAACGATAAATTGACATCGAAAACGACAAGCAAACAGTATGTAAATATTGTTATTTTTCACCTATTATGTTACTGCAAGTATCAGTTGATAGAGCCTTTACTTAAAATTAAGTCCATGGGTTAAGCTGCTGTCAAAATAACACGGTGTTAAGGATGATTATTTTTTGTTAAACGTTATTTTTTTTTGTTAGATTCTAAATATCGTGTTTTTTGCAAAAGCTTATCGATTTATTACGATTACATGTGAACAATTTCGCTTGGAGTCATTTCTACGTAATTAGTACATAAAAGCAAAGTGATTTTTAGAGTTTTAGAGTTTTTAGAATAGATTACGCCGGAAAAGCGAAAAAATTCGGGACGATACTTTTTTTTTTTTTTGTACAAAAGTATCGCGAGAAGTTCTCGCTGAGGCGAAAATGTGAAGCTACTTTTGAAGAATAGAATCGCGTTGATAAGAAGAAGGATTCCTCGCAGTCGTGAGGAATGGGATTGACTTACCTTGGGGCTGATAGCCTCGACCTCCGTGACTGCTGTGAACGCTTGGGGGTCCTTGTCCATACATACCATCGTAGCCTTGATCAGGACCAAGCATGTCCTGGAGAGATTAGGTAGCAGAGATCAACACAAAACTTATGGCTATATGCTACGCTACGCTAAAAATCGTAACGCAATCGCAAAAACGCTCGATGACGATTTACGATGGATAAAATAAACGGATTTTTCGTTATTGACAAATGAAATATTATTGAAAAGGCGGCATAGAAATACGACGAAAAACGACGATACGAAATCGTTATGGAGTGTACGATAAAAATTGTGAAGCAAAAACGCTCGATGACGATTTACAATGGATAAAATAAACGGACTGTTCGTTATTAACTCTTCACGTACGGCGAACGTAAGATACTTTCGAAATTTTCGATCGGTCGTTACCTTCAATTGCCCTGTTTAACTATAAAAAATCGCGAAAAAAATTGTAAAATGACGTTGAAATGTTGTCATTTCGATGGTGCGATGGGATTTGTTTTGCACTCTTGCGTATTGTTTTTACGAGAAAATGAAATCAGCGTTCTACTTGGCCGGTAAATAGTCTTCCGTACGTAAGGGGTTAACAAATAAAAGATTATGGAAAAAGAGTCATAGAAAAACGCGCGTTGGTACGAAATTGTTATGAAATGTATCATAAAAGTCGTGAAGCGAAAACTCTCGATGATGATTTACGAAGGATAAAATGAATGGATTGTCCATTATTGATAAATGAAAGATTAATCAAAAGACGGCATAGAAAAACTCGCGACGAAACGAAAGAAAGTTATATGGTCGCCGAAATAATCGATAAAAGAAAAAAAATTATATGATGCCCACTAAAAAATTGTTTGGCTTTTCTCCGAACAAAATCCAATTTCTATCGTCAAAAGTGGAATTGCATTTTCATATTAATAAAAAAGTTTTAAAAATGTGCAATTATATATATATATTTTTTTCATAATAAAACGTTTAATTTATATGCAGCCTTTTCGTCAGTGAAGAAAAACACATACCCGATACTCGTTCCCTAATTAACGATGTTTTTCATCGATTGATAAAAATACGACGTTGCTATCCTTTTAACTTTTTTGTTCTCAATTACACAACATAAATGAGACAAAACGCATTCCCATGCAGAGTCTTAACGAACCGAGTCTCGTTTATCATATTTTTGGTACAACCGATATAAGAATAGCCGGATGCCGTTAGAGTCGAGACGCGTAAACCGATTGAAAGCGAACCGCCGAATCGTTCGCCTTTTGAAGTTATTAATAGACTATTAATAACTGTCCGTTGATTCGAGACGACGGCTGTACAATATGAAATTTTTCTCCGGTGTGTTTGGAAAAAAAATCCGACATGGAATAAATAACTCGAAGCGTGGCTAAAGTTGCATGAAATTCCCGAAATATTTCTACGATCTCGCGGAAGGAAAATAATCCTCGAATGGATTTATATCCACTAACCTGGTCCGACAAATGAAAAATTTCACGGTTTTCAAAGTCAGATACCCGAAAATCAATTGTCTGCTTTTCGTCGATCTCTAGAGACATCGATAGTCTATAACATTCTCCAAAACTACTCTACAAAAATTTGGATACGTTGTTGAGGCAAAAGCGGAATTAAGAAAAAATAAATTAAAAAAATTGAATAAAAATCGTGTGACAAAAACGAAGCGTTCGTCGCAAGAAAATATATTTGTGGGGACGCAATTAGCAATTATGTGCAAAAAAATTGGAGCGTTTTACCGCATTAGTTTCACGAACGGTGAGAAACTTTTGAGAAGATAGGATCGAGCAAATTACCTGCAAGTCCGGTCCGAGTCCGAACTCTGCGTTGTTCCACATATTCGCGTCCTCGCGGATTAGCGAATTGGTCAGTTCCGTGGAAAGACGCTTCTTGTAATCGTTCGGCTTGTCTTCGCTCATGCGGAATAATACTGCGGCTGCGTATGTTGCGACACCTTCGTTTCTCGAGTGCAGAAGCTCCGTTAGCGGAGCTGTTGCGCCCTCCTGTTCGATAATCTCAGCACCTTCCTTGTCGTGTGCGAGTTCGCAAAGAACTCCGGCGGCTACGCGCTGAATGTTCTCTATCTCGTTGAAAAGCAACTGAAAACAATGAAATATTATTAAAAAAAAAAACACGCAAAACGATGAGAAAAATGATTTAAAAAAAAAACGAAGAAAAACAGTGAAAGTACCAAAGTACTAAAGAATTTTTCATTTCGAGACCAATTCACAATTCATCATCACGAATTTGTTTTTTTTTTATTTGAATTTTTGAACAAAATTCTTTTACCTGAACAAAGATGGGAATGACGCTCTGCGATCGAATGATAGCCCTGTTGTGCGACTCGCGCGCAAGAATGTGTAGAGCTCCGACCGTTCCTTCGACAATCTCTTCCATGCGAACGCCGTCCGCATACGCGCCTACAGCTTGTTGACTCCCGGTACTTGCGACCGAAGAGCGTTGCTGTAAATTTAAGATTACAGGATTCCATTAATTATCCCGAATTTATGGAAATTGTAAGCTTTGAAAAATGTTCTACGCATCAAAATCAAATGCTCACCCGTTGCGTGTCCTGGAAAGCGCGTGTCAAGAGTCTGACGAGATGATGAATAGCTCCGAACTCGCGAAGTGGCGCATGATTCGCCGGACACAGAGCCAAATTGCGAATAAGACCGATGACCGCCTTGACGAGGGGCCAACGCGATGGTGGATGCAACAATTTCACGATCACCTGAATACCGTAATTCTGGCGAACCGAATTTTGCGCCATTTCGGCGTCGATGTGACGCGACGTCAAATGACGGAGAGCGCACACCGCCGGTTCTGTGATTTCTTCGCGATCACCAGCGTTCACGATTGTGCGAACGAGAGCGTCGACACCGCCGACTTGGCACACCGTAACCTGAACAACGAAAAACATATGTTTACATCGAACTTCTTTTTTGTTTTTTTTTTTTTTTTTCACATTAAATTTGTACAATAATAAATAATACCAAAAAAATTGTTCAACGAATTATACGGTAACCTAAATTTTTTCCAAGCAAAACTTGATCCGTTAATTTTCCTGATTACGTATACATTTTTTTTCGAATTTTTTGTATTTTTCAGTATTTTATTTTTGTTTATATGCACTCAAGCAGTTCTCGGATGATTAATCGAAAATATTTCCGAAAAACGACGAAATATTTTTCGAAAAATGGAATTTTCTAACTGTGCACCACTTGCCGACGTAGAAATTCGCCATGCGAAGAATGGTACAAATGCGTATTGTTACCTTGTTGCGTTGATTGTTGCACGTAAGATTCGATAGAATTCCAGCAGCGCAAGTAACGACGTTTACGTCACTGGAGGCGAGAACCTGCACGAGGCCCTGAAGAAGACCCTCCAATCCGTCAACCTTTGTACCGGCGTCCGATAGATTACGCAAAGTCCAGAGACAATTCTGCACGAGTCTCGGACTCGGATTACCCAAATGCATGGCCAATGCTTGCATACCGCCGGCTTCCACGACCGCCGGTTTGTTGCTGGAGCACACGGACAATACTGCGCAAAAATATCGATAATCGTTAGTCATCGTATTAAGAATTCATTATTCATTTTTAAGTCGACAAAAAAAAATTACTTTGGAATTACAAAGTGAAAGAAACTATTCTTGTGAAATGAAAATAATCAAAATCGCAAAACAATATTTTTTTACATGAATTCTCAAGAAAAAAGAAAAATTGAACACAATTGAATCAAAATAACATGCGACTACGACGCTCATTAGCATCGGATTATTTCGTGATACATTTTTTATTAATTCGCCAATTTACCTTTCAAAACTCTGGATGTTGTCCAGAGAAGCTTCTCGTAATCGTAGGAGCGCATAATGCGCACAAGTTCGTTGGGTCCTTGAGATGCAAGAATGATAAGTTTGCTTTCCTGATTGCCGTAGGCGAGAATCTGGAGGCAATCGGTGACAATAGCCAAAAATTTAACGTTATTTCGTTGAAGTAAAGCGACCATTTTTTGCAGACCACCAGCGAGACGAACGGCCATTTTCGAACCGTCCTGATGAAGCAGAAGGTTGTGGAGCGTCGTTATTGCATAGAACAATACAGACTCGACGGGAGAACTCAATAGTTTCACGAGGGCGGGAATTCCACCGCTCTTGAAAATTGCCAAAAGTCCCTGACGATGATGCGACAAATTGTGCAGAGTACCGACGGCGGCCTTCGTCGACTCGAGATCCTCGCTGTTTGAAATCGCGCGTACCAAAGCTGCGACCATCTGAGAACTATTCATGATCGCGTGACGCGAGGCTTCCTTCTTCGATAATTGATGAACCATCATCGCGGCCTGCGAAACGACGACCTGATCCTCGTCGTTCAGTAGCTTTATCAATTCGGGAATCGCTCGCGTCGCGAGATCGGCGTCATCCTGATAATTTATCAAATTAACAACCGCGTGTTTCAACATTTGACTCGGTTCGGCCAATCGCTGGACAGCGGTCGGTTGCGCGGGATCGAACTGCGTCGACGGTATCTCGATACCTTCCTCCAGTGTCTCGGGAAACATTGCCGCGCGTACGCGCTGGGAGCGCGTGTGGCTCAACTGTTGATTCATTTCTGCAGAACAGAAATAACGCATATGAAATTTCTTATGAACAATTCAATTTTTATAAATGTAAAAAAGAAAAACAAATTTGTTTCAATAGAATTATTTTGCGTGTAGATCGCGACTCGCTGAACACCTATCGATGTTTTCATTTACTTTCAATCGAGAGACATTTTTTTTCGTTAAGTTCTAAAACTTTGGATAATTGAGCCACTATTTAATTCTATGGATACAGCTATACAGCGATCGAATTAAATTAGTTTTACATTAGGATAATACTATAATATTAATTATTCCCACTTTTTTGCGTTAATTTACATAGTATTAATGTGCAGTCTCGAAAAACTGCATTTGCATTGCGTACAAAGATTCCAAAATTGTAATTTCGTTATCGCGATCTCATCGGTCGAGGAATTGAACAGAATGGTGAGAAAAAATGACGAATTTTATACAAAAGCAAAAATTGGCTCCCCAAACAGTTATTTACGTTTAATATTGCGTAATTGGACTCTTTAATTTATCTTTATTCGTGAAATCTGCTATAATAATTATTTCAAAAAATTAATAATTTCAATACTTTTTTTTTCATTTTTTTATTTCGTAATAACACTCAGCGTTTTGCTTATGCACCGAGTAAATTTTACTATTGATTTTGGTAGTTTTAATAATAACTTGAAAAATCATCAAAAATAATTACCATCGACCTGATCAGGAGTGAATCCCTGCGCAAAGCCCTGATCCAAATCAAACATAAGTTGATCGCCTTCCATTTCGTCGTCATCTTTGCCGGAAAGTGACGGCACCTGAGTCGTAGCTCCGGAATGAATACCGGAGTCTCCCATATAAGAATTTTGTTGCCACATGAGCGTCTGCTCCTTGGCGGATGCCATCGGCAGGTCGCCGGGGCCCTGATAATTTCCGTGGGACACTGCGAAACAAAGTCTCAACATTTACTCGCTGCTCCGCTTCTAAAATTTGGCAAAGAAAAGATGAAAATACTCACTGGGTCTTGATTGGTTCGACGACATTTGGTAACTCATGGCTCCGACGGGTGAGTCGATCCACACCTACCAAACGAAAAAAAAAAAAAAAAGTTGTTAAATTCAAAAGGTAAAAGAAATGTTGTCGATGAAACAAAAACATATTTTCATTTGTAGTATTTAATTGTTATTAAAATCGATAAACACTAATGAATTGGAGCACTAAGTGTGATATGCAGTAAAGACTCTTTGACAACGATTGTTGTGGAAAAAAAAGGAAAAAACAATAACACAAAATGGAAATAAATCGTAAATCGTAAATACCGAAGAATGATGAAATTTTGATGCTCAAAGATTTCCGTAAGCGCGTCGAAAAGAAACTTCGATGGTTGTAAAATATGAGTAATTTCGCGTTCACAAGATCGGAATTATAATCTATGACTCGTCCGCGAATGGGTAAAGGCGGACGATAAAAGAAGCCCAGAAAAATTCGTCAGCGTCGCGATGCCCGCAAAACCGTGTGACTGCGAATCGAACGTGTGATTGAGTTTTGTTTCTTTGTATTTGTTGGAACGCGAAATCTGCGATAAGTAACAAAACAGCGTCGGGTCAGTGTACCGCGTCCATGGAATCGTTGAGAATACGGCGATGCTCGATTCTCTCGACTCGCACTCGCATCTATCCCGCTCTATCTTTACCATGATCGGAAAGCGAGGGCGGGAAGAGGGGGGGGGGGGACGATCGAAATCCGTGCGTCTACGTTCCTCCAACACGCTTTATCTATTCATGTGATGCACGCTTCGCTTGTCCTTACAACGAAATGCATGAATTTAATGTTCCCATGGCTTTTGCAGAATGAAAAAAAAAGAAATGCGAAGAAGCGAGTTAACGATCGGGACTCTGGAACGATGAGAAAAATGCGATATGGACCGCTCGAGTGCTGGCGGGGGCGTACAGTCAATAGAATGCAGCGAAACATTTCATAGTTTTTTTTCTCATTTGGTGCAATAAAAGAAAAGATTCTTAATTTCGTCTTGTCAAAGCACGGAGACATTAGGGGGGAAGAATACAGGACGATCATCGGCAGTGATGCGGCACAACAAAGGAGCAAAGAGAATTCAATGCATCACCATTTTCTGACAATCGGCTGGGTGTGTGGTGTGTTGCTGTGAAGTAGGCAATGTAGATGAAGGAGGTGCGGGGAGGGGGCAAGAGGGTGCTGGGAGAGCGTCGTTGAAAGGGGCGCACGAGCGAGCAAGTGAAGTAGCCAATGAACGAGGAAGAGAATAAGAACGAGATGGAGCGATAACGAGAACACTTTGACACACCCAGCGTAAACACAACTTTTATCGAATAAATTTATGAATTCACGAAAATATAGAATAAATTCGCGTACTTTCACTCAACTCACCGTTTTAGCAGAGCTGACGGAGCTTCCTTTCTTGTCCTCGAACACCTCAAACCACTTGATCGCAGGTGACTCACTAACTAGCACACTCTATCCACCAGCTTCCTTTCCCCCTTCGATATCCACTTTTCCACTATACGTGACCGCTGAGCTCGGAGGCTCGTACCCCGTCAACTAAAGATGGCGGACAACCGACGCTAAAGATCGAACCCAACGCCATCTGCAACGTCAAAGCCCTGTGGATTATGCAGTGACACTCATGCAATATTTTGATTTCCATAAATTTTCATGCGTATCACACGATTTGTTTTCATGAACCCACGACATTCATGGAAATCCGCCCGTCTGTTTTATCAGATTACTCGGGACTTCACATTCGCAAAATCAGGGCGTCGGTCCCATGATCGGTAGAGAGATTAACTCGCCATTGTTAACGTTAAACAAAGTGCGCGTTAACGTTCATCATCGGTAAACCTAAGCGGAAGAAAAAAATAAGAAAGAACATTTGTTAATGATCATAAACTGTAAACAAAAGGTTTCGAGTGTTGCACAGAGACGTTAGTACGATTATATGTAGTGATAATCGTAATCGTGATATTGCGAAAGTTTATACAGTTAGTTATGGCGGAACCCGGTCGTAAAATAGGAAAAGCTACGCCGGCACCGAATCCCCCGTCGCGCGAAATATATAGTACAGATCCTGAGGCTTACCCAGTAAAAACAGTGCCTTATACAATTATCCCAGAAAAGAAAGCCATTCGATATCGTTACGTATGGAACGTAGACGGCTTTCGTTGTGCATTGGAGAATAGGACTCGGTGTCTAACATCGCCAATATTCTCAACGGATTTCAACAAACACCTTAGATGGTCCTTGGTATTGTATCCTTCGGGTGTTAGTGACGAGCGCAGCCCAACTTCGTCGCTTTACCTGTGCCTTGAGACTTCCGACAAAACCGAAGTAACAGTTAAATTCAGTTTCGGGTGCGTGGAACACAGCATAATGAAATCGGATGTTTTTGAGACAACTGAACCATGCACTTTCCAATACGGTATAAAAACAGCAACTTTCGGAATCGAGAACTTCTTGATTAAAGATACAAACCCCTATCGTCGCTACGATAAAGACCCTTCTTTCCAGATATACTGTATCATTGAAAGTTATGAAAGTATTTTTGAACCCTGCGAATCAAGTAAAGAGGGGCCCTGCAAGCCGCCAGAAGGTAGTTTCCTCAATGATATGCAACTTTTGTTCGAAAACCCAAAATCTACCGACTTTACGATCACCGTCGATGGACAAGAGTTTCCGGTGCATAAAACGATTCTAATGACTCGTAGCTCTGTCTTTTCTGCTATGTTGGAACACGACACACAGGAACAACGAAATAATCGACTCAACATAGAGGATACGACGCCTGAAGTCATCAAGGAAATGTTAAGATTCATCTACACTGACAATGTGATAGATATTGACACAGTTGCGTATGATCTACTAGCAGTGGCAGATAAATATGCACTCCACGGACTAAAAGTCGTGTGTGAGAATGCCCTTTGCGGCAGTCTCACGGCAGAGAATGCAACAAACATCTTGATTCTCGCCGACC
Organism: Cryptus viduatorius; assembly: GCA_964006125.1. Taxonomy (NCBI): domain Eukaryota; kingdom Metazoa; phylum Arthropoda; class Insecta; order Hymenoptera; family Ichneumonidae; genus Cryptus; species Cryptus viduatorius. The sequence continues at coordinate 8,086,424 of OZ023220.1, forward strand.
TTCACAACGCAGATCAGTTGAAGGACACAGCTATAGACTTTATCAATATGCATACTATAGAGGTGATGGATTCCGATGGGTTCAAATCAATGGCTGAGTTCCATCCTAAGTTGCTAATCGAGATTTTGCGTTCAGCAGCAACAAAAAAAAGTGCTGAATGAAAGTCTTGTCGTTAAATGGTTGCATCAATGCATAAGATACTGAAAAAAAAAGATTTCGGTAAAAACATTTTTTCATGGTAATTTGTATTTTTCTCCTAAAATATCTGGAATATTCATAAGTTTCTTTTTTTTTATATTTTTTTTATGCACAGAGATCCTTATAGAAAGCATATTTAATTTTTTCTCATGCATTCTAATACCAGAAACTTGAGGATCGATAAAATATCTGAATGCTTTCATCATTTTTTGTTTGTTTTTCCTTTTTTTTATCGAACAGTTTTATGATAAAAGCCAAAATAAGTTAAAAAATTTGAAGAGTTGCAGATAGTTTTTAGACTGTTCAGTTTCCAACAATTTATATTGCTAAATTTGGGAACAATCTTCGAAAAACACGTTATATTACCAGTGCACTTTGAGGACAACCGACGCAATGCATAGTTACTTATATTTTGTTACCCGAATTTCAAATAATTTTTTCTTTTTTTTTTTTTAAGCAAATATTGTTTGTCTAACGGGCGGAACGCGTTAGAAATACAGTTGTTATCTTCATAGTTGCGCGACACATATCTCATCATTGATAAGAAAGTAAACCGATATCGTGATCATTTTTTTTTATTGCAAAAAACCTCATTTAAGTATAGATTCTCAATTGCATTAAAAGTATTGCATTTTTTACACTATAAAAATAACTTATAGCCGGTGATGATATTTGTAATTATCAGTGCACTTCCTGTAAATTCTGGTACAATTTCCTCTGAAACAGCACTGCTGTTCTGAAGCGATAACTCTCGTAAATAACATCCGCACATAACTGAAAAAAGTATCGTTATTACGAATGAATACTGTTTCAGGCATCGCTACGCTAGGCTTCCGCTCTCTCGCATGGGCATTGATTCGTCGATCTTCAAAAGTTTAATGGAGCCAATGGATCGACGGTTCTCCTTCCCGGATGTACGACACCCTTTTGCCTTTATTATCGGAAAAAACGAGAGAGGAGACGCGTTCAGGTTAATTTTTTTTTAATTAATTTCTTATTTTCCTTTAATTACATGATAGTAGTTTTTAGTTTAGTATTGAGTTGCGTAATAGTGAAAAATATGATTTTCTTAACATTTGTTTCGTTTTACTACGTCGCTGCATGGTAGTCATTTAATTTTTATTTGTTTTCTTTAATTTCGCTCCAACGCCAACACGATTATCGGCGATTAGAATTCGAACGATCGAAATGGCGATTACTATAATTTTTTATATAAGATAGACAATACCTGGCGATGATTTAATATTGTTTTATTATTTCGTTATGTTTATCAAGTCTAATTTCGCGACAATTGATTTGTTGCAATTGGTTAGTTGGATTTCAACGAAAAATTACTATCTAACTTTAACATAAATCAGTCAATTATATTTGTAAGACCAAAATACCATTTATGCTGGAATCACAATCTCGCGTTTAATATTATGACGAAATCCGATTGAAAATCGTACCAATGTCCAATATTCTTCCAATTCGTCACCTTTGGATTTCGATGCGAGAATTGAGACGATGTTTTATATTCTTATTTTCGTGTTTTCTTACAAACGGAGTAAAAATCGAATGATCTGTTCGCGTTAACCGGATGGTCCAATTTTTCTTCATTCGCTTTATCGTGTGTTCGTTCGATTTAGTGACTCTTTGATTATTCGCTGACACATTTTTTTTTTCCTAAGTTTCGTTGCGGAATTTCAATTATATCTGTATGTTCGCAAATACATTCCCGAAAGGAAAACTATTCTTTGAAGTTTATACTTTCTTTGATTTTTTTATTTTGTTTTTTCTTCTCCTACAGAGTCCTCCTCCACATGCCTGCAGGTTTTTCTTTTCCTTCTCTTTCGTTTCCATATTTTTGTAAATTGCGTGAGTGACACGTTTGTTTATTTTTTCATTTTTGTCGTAAATTGGGTGTTATCATAACAGCTTGACGCAGTAGTTTTTCGTAATGAATCGGCTTTTTTTTTAGTTTTCGATGCATGTTTTTGCTTAAAAAAAACTTACGGAACCATTAAGTCGAAAGTAGTGTCCTAATGAATTCGGAAAGATAAATTAGAAAAACGAAACCGTAAATGTCAACTACATTTATATCGATTAATCTCAGTCGGCGATTCATCAAACGCGCTCCTCATCAAATACACGTTTTCGCTTTGCGATCAACTGTTTTCCCGAAGATCAATGATGAATAAGAAAACTTCGGTCGAAAATTTCAATCAAGATGTCTGCCGCCCCTCCGAGAAGTCCGTGTTGAGTCACTGCTAGTGAACTTTCCATCATATCTCAAGTCTCAATAATTATTGAAGTCATTTTGAAAGACACAATTTTTTTTTATTAGGTATGTCGTCAAATATACGAGTTACAATGAAGTCGAATATTTAAAAAATCGGACTCGAGTGTGAACTATTTCCGTGCGCAAGTATTACATCGGTTCGACGTTCGCACAATTGTATTCCTGTTTACCCCTTCCTTTGACCGCTTTTCGGGACGCGTGGTGTTATCACAACAATAGAAATTCATGACTCTTATTACGTTACTCAGTATCAACCGAACCAGCGAGACGTTCTAGTCGATTAACGCTGAATTACGATCTTTGTGCGCCCAACGAGTACGGGAAAAATTAAAAAAAAAATACGATTAATTGCGAAAGAGTGTTGCCGTTTATCGTCTCATCATTTTTTCTGGCCACGGTGCCCCCACATTTCAACAAAATCGTTTTTGTTCCCAAAAAGCCGCGAGTTTCTTATCGCAATACTGTGAATACGCATCAAACGCGCGAGAGCTCAACAAACGCCATGGTAGCCGACGGCGCAAGTATCTCAGTTGCCGCGCAATTCGGTTACGCGACGGTCGTTGGGTTCAAGTATACATGGACGATAAAGTCATTTGATTATTACGATAATTACCCGACAGGTAAAAAGCTAATATCTCCAATATTCTTTCCCAACACCAACGAAAAACTCAAATTCTCCGTGGAACTTTATCCCCACGGAATCAGCGCGACGGATCGTGGCTACGTGTCGCTTTACCTACGTTCTCGTTCGGCCGCAAATTCCGTAATCAGAGCAAAATTTAAATTTTCAATTATCAGCGCCCGAGGAAACGAAAGGAACGTTCGGGAGATGACAGAAACTCACAAATTCGTCGCAGGGACAAAGGCCGAAGTGTGTGGATTTCGAGATTTCATAAAATTCCATCGCGCGATAGAACCGAGTGAACGATTATTGGTTAACTACAACCTCACGATAGTCTGCGACGTACAAGCCGTATTGAATATTTCTGATGAATCGACAAACAATACCGCGATACCATTCGCTGTGCCGAAATGTCCGTTGCTCGATAATCTCAGAAATTTATTTGAAACGAAACAATTGAGCGACGTCGTGCTACTCGTTTGTGGTCAGGAGTTTCAAGCGCACAAAGCAATAATGTCGATGAACAGTGTTGTTTTTACGGCTATGTTCGCACACAAGATGGCGGAATATATATATAGTCGCGTTGTCATAACGGACATAAGACCGGAGGTCTTCAACGAGATGTTGCGATTCATGTACACGGGTGAAGTGATGGATATCGAAAAAATGGCAGTTGATCTACTAGCGGCCGCCGACAAGTACGCCCTCGAACTATTGAAGGTCATATGCGAAAAGTCATTGTGCGCGAGTCTCACAGTCGAAAACGTTGCCGATACATTGGTAATCGCCCATCGACACGTCGCTAATCGGTTGAAGCCGCAAGCCATGGAATTCATCGTATCGCACACGTTAGACGTTATGGCTACGGCGGGATTCCAATTAATGGCCAAAGCGCATCCACACTTGGTAACCGAGATTCTTCATGCATTGGCCGTTAAAAAAAATGACGAGCCACACGAATTGATGCTTTTCGGTATTGAAGAAGGAATGCGCAGTTTTCATTCGTCGAAGAGGGGATAGAAAATAAAAGTCGTTCGATAACGAGCTTATCAGGTTTGCAGACACTTTTATTGCATAATTACATTTTTTAATTCGTATAAGTAACAGAATTATTATAAAATTAAAAAAAAAAAAATTTTTTTGACCGTTAATATATTGGTCATTATAGTATACTGTTTCTTATAGTAATTCCATTGGAATATGAGAGTAGATGAGTCAAATGTACCATTTTGGTAGTTTAGAGAGTTTTATCAACACTTTTCCAATACTTTTGAACCGAAATAAAGTTTTCACACCCTCTTCAAAAAAAAAACAACCTTCCCGATGTTTTTTAGTCAACGAGTGTTCCTTGCGGCATTAATGATGACCGTGAAACTTGAAAATCAAACTTATTTTTTATTCCATGAATTTTAGCATTGGTCCATTTTACCCCCAAGTTCGAGTTGCGCGGCTGTTCCCGTTTGCCCCCCCCCCCCCCCCCCCCCCCCCCCCCCCCTTAGAAGATTCAATATATTTGTATTTTCTTTTGTGTTTCAGTCTTTTGGAAAACAACGCGCGTTTATAAGTATTTCTGCCGGATGTTCTGGAATAACAATTTTCGGGAATCTTTGTTTAGAATTGTCTTGAAACAATTTCTAAACTCGCGAAAAGACTATCGAATTAAGACTTCAAACCGATTAGACTGCAGGCTTCGGTCCAATATTTTTTTATTATCTACCAACATTCAGATAAACGTTGTGATTAGTTGTGTAATAACGCGCATTCAGGTTCCGTGGTGTCCTATTATTTTTTTAGTAATACTCTTGAAAAATAATTTTTGGAAATCTTTGTTCAGAATTCGTCGTGAAACTAATTCTAAACTCGCAAAAAGACTTCTGAAGCGAGGCGTTGACGATAAAATTGTCCTTTTATTCGTATCGTCCTTCAGCTTCGCGATGCGATAAAATACGAAAAAACAGAATCAGCAATTACTGCAATCTGAGATTTCAAATTGTTGACTTTTTTTCTTTCTTTTTTACTTATAGTCACGAGATATAGTTGAATCAATGAAAATCAGAGTCAAGTGATAAGAATACCAACAAAAGTACAAATGTTTCGACTACTGAAGACATAATGTCGAAAGCAGTTATTATAATTAATTGGTGATATCTGATAGAATAATAACGTATTATTAATGTTTATAAGATTATTTTTTTAACAATATTTCGTACATAATGTTACGCGGCGTAACCGGCTATCGAAGAATTTTCTATTTTATAAAAACTTTAAATTATTTCTAATGTCAATTAATGCTGAGATCGATTTTCGGCATTGTTATTTGGTGACAATAAATTTGCATGCATCGTTACGACAAAAATAAACAAATCGTTAATAACTATTCCAAACCCACGATATATATTGTACGATTGTTGCAATTGATATTTCTCACTGTTTTCGCGACAATTTTTTTTATATTTCAGTATAAACCGATTTTACTTTCGAATTTTACTTTCGCGCACCGAGTATCGTCGTCCATAATTCTTAGTCATCATATTCGCAGTGATAAAAATGTATAAATCGCTTAAACATCGAATTTTCCTTTCGATAGTCAGCCATATATATCCGAACTAATTGAAATATTACAAATAGCGTTCTATAACAACGATTTTCTAACGCGCGGGTAAAGCAAAGTCGGTACGTTATAAAAATCTTTAATTTAATTTATTTACATTAAAAATTAAATATTTCAAAACAGAAATCGTTTAGATAAAAAAATAATGTTATTTGTTATTCAGCAATCATATAAATTGTGATGATACGTAAATATGCGTTGAAGACACGATAGGAAGGTAGCGAAGACGTTGCTTACAATAATCACTTTGAATATCGCGGATACATAGAGTCATTTCCATCATCCGAACGTCGCTAACACGCGAGGGACAATCTTCGCGTTTGTATCCGAACACAGCAATTTTCTGTGTATCTATTGTTACAGTAGTTCCGCGAATAGAAGGTAAAATCGTCGCTCTTACTATTATTAACTTGCGGAATATGTTCTAATGACGCGGACGCGAATCGCCTCGTGGTGTTGAATTCTTTGTTAATCACGTCGTGTGTACATTTCAGCGTTATACTGTCTTCCCGAACGACTTTAGTTGTGTAGTTTCCTGACAACGGTACATGTATAATCCATAATTTCAGAACAACACGTTCTCTCGCGGCACAGTGACCTTCGGTTGTAGCGACTCACCGATTCGTACCGTAATAGGAAATTAGGAAATTCAAAGATTAGAATTTACAGATACACTTTAGAGACGCGCGGACACAGCACCGACGTACGATCAATCGCGATAGTGATTCAACATTAGTAGTTTTTTTAATTACAAACATCCGCCCTAACGATACGTTGTTGGAAAACAGTAGAGGAAAGATGGGGCAAAATGAAACGCTTTAGCAATTCAGGAAGTTTTGTCGATGTACTCTTTTTAACTTCTTGTGAACCAAAAAAATACATTTCACACCCCTTTAGAGTATTGAGCTGAAAAAAAAATGGGGGAAAATGGACCGTTCGATTGCATCACCGCGACTCAAAATACTCGAATATCTTGGATATTAAAAACGGCGATGAAGGCACTTTTTATAGGGGGGATTTTGATTTTACAACAATTCGATGGAATCTGAAGCTTTACACTGATCCGTTCTGATGGCAACAATTTTTTTTTTTTCGGCTTCCGAATCCCGTGCGGATATAACATTTTATGCTTAACGAAAATATAACAACGATATATATACACATAAAAAAAACGATAAAATTAATAAAAAAAAATATAACTAAAACAGATAAATAGAGCATTTAGCTTCACCCTGATTATTTAAATACGATTTATCGCGTTTTGTAATGTTCAATTTTATCACTTTTAATCCTTTTCTTGCGATATTCTGCGGAGAAGGTGATCTTTTCGATTGCCTGATTTTCACTTTTCGTAGCTAATCTGTAATTTTCGTATTCCTTTCTTTTATCGATTCGATTTTTTTGTTTATCAAATCGTGTAATCGATCGTTCGAAGTTCGAAGTTTGGATGGAAAATTAACTGATTATGTGGCAATGTCTCTCGCTAATACGGACAACGTGCCAATTCCATAGAAATGGAGCACCGTATATGTTGAGACGTTAAACAGCACTTCCGGTACTTATGGTACACATTACTACAAAATTTCATCAGCAACCTTCGTAATAAATTCGCTTTGCACGACAAATAAAAAAATAATCGATCGCACAATTGACTAGTCATCTTAAGCTTCATTGTTGGTCGGTGGTGAGTCCAAATATTTTCGTCTATATTTTCCATCCGGATCGTATTTATTTGCGAGCATTTCGAACTTTTGCGGCTCGAACTCCCTGAAATAATAATAATTCATATTTATAATGATATTATTATTATTTTGTAATAATAATAACAATTATTATTCGATTTTTATTTTTAAAAATGTTGAATAGGCCGATTTTTCTTCTTTCTGTTTTATCGCGAAATTTTGATAACACGTTAGTGACTTCAATTACCGAATGCTTTTACTCCGATATAACGATCATTCGATCTATAAGACAATATCGAGTGTATATATAAACACAACAAGACTATAAACACTTCTGGCGAGTCGAATCGCGATGTCGCGAATCGCAATTGAATTGCCGTTTTGGCATTAGAGAATTCTACGAATATAATAACAATGCATCGATTCTGCAAATGGCCCGCAAACGAAAAGCATACAAATTAAATTTGGATGCGTATAGGTTTACGCGATTTACGGCACGTGACGACAACACTCCAGCTGCGTGCGTACTTCCGGCAACGCAATTTATTTGGTATGCGCAACGATTTCTTTACGTTCACATTGTTCGGCAAGCGATACTAGGCAAACATATGAAATTGACATTCCTTGCAAAATATAACATTTTAAAAAATATCAGAAAATTAGTTTATGTGTTTTTGAAACGAATTCAATAATTTAAAAAAATGTCGGTTTCTTCACGAAAATAAATATTGCAGATTTTTTTTTGTTTTTTAGATTCTTGGATTGCTTTTTACATAATTTATAATGATAATTGCATAATTTTCATGAATATAAAAATTTAATGTGTCTCTCGAATGGAATATCATCTGATTTTATCGATAATCATGTGAAAAATCGTCTGATGATCGAATTGATGGAAATATTTTATAATTACCTCAAATAACGTATCACTTTAACTGCACCCTCGATCTGACTTTTTGTACACTTGGCGCATCCTGTGGCCAAAGCTTCGGGCAAAACTCCTAAATAAAAACAAAATTGTAGAGATCTTCATAGCGAAGCAAAGTTACGAAAGTCTTACGACTGACAAATGAAACTAATATTCATATAAATATTTACAAATTTACGAATACGCATTAAAATTTGCGTTTTTTTTATAATTGATATGTAATTAAATAAACATCTATAATTTTTGCCTTTTCCTCGAAAAAACTTCGTCAGAAGTCGTGCAAATATCCCAATATTCTCAATTGAAGTATTATGTCGATTCTTACTTTTGAGTTCGCGACCATCGGGTGGACACGGGCCTTTGACCATAAGACAATTGAAGTAATGTTGAAGGAGTCTTTTGCTGTCGAGAATATCGTCGAGATTAACTTTGTCCCACCGCGTCATATAAGTATCGGGTTTCGGATACAGATATCCCCGCGATTTTCCTGGCATACCGGCAAACAACAGTCCGGCAAGACACCAGCAGAACAGCGAAGCGAATGCACACCGTCGACCATCCATTTCGCGTACGAGTAAACCGAACGATACTCGAGTCTCGGGCTTTATAAGAGCTACGAGAGTGCGAAGTTAGCTTCCTCCACTTCTTCCGAACCCCCACGATAATCCAAGTTCCATATATACCGAGACGAATTCGATACTTCGACAATTACTGAATAGATAAATGTTTTTAACACGAACCGAGAGCTCAGAGATCGGGACGTTTAGAATTTTTCGAATTTTAGTCGAATTCGATACGTCGATAATAACTGCATAAATCACCGGGTGCGCGTCTACGACGCTAAATAAATTTTTTTAAGACGAACCGAGAGCCCGGAGATCGAAAGGTTTAGAATTTTTTAAATTTTAGTCGAATTCGAAACTTCGATAATTACTGAATAGATATCAACAGGTGCGAACTGACGACGGTAAATAAATGTTTGTAAGACGAACCGAAAGCACGGATATTGGAAAGTTTAAAATTTTTCGAATTTTAGACGAATTCGATATTTCGATAATTACTGAAAAGATCAACAGGTGCGAACTTACCTTACGACGATAAATAAATATTCGGATCGAAATGATTTAACCGCAAGAAACTGTTTCGCAGGGAGATCGTCGGAATGTTTAGAATTTTTCGGCGTATTCTGAACGCAATTCAACAATCTAATGTATTTTTTTTCTTATTTTCATGATTACAGCTATTTACTTCCGAAATTAACGTTCGAGTTGTTTGAACAGTTATTTTCTTTTTATACTGTGAACCAAACTTGTAGTAAATAGCATGAAAATATCTCGGAAAAGACGATATTGAAAATGATGAATTATAAGAATGATAAATCATCGTTACTGTCTTCGATCGATGTATTGCATTTTTTTCCGATAATTATTGTAGTTTATGATGAATACGTCATATGTTCCTAACGGACCATTAAAAATACATTTTACAAATAAATATAAATAAATATAAATAAATATAAAAATAAAAAAAAATACCTGAAACTAATATCAGTATTATTTTCGATTTTTTTTTTGTGTATAATTTTTGTCATAAAAAAAGTGCATCAATATTCATTAACTTGAAGGTGTTGATTAATCGGTGGATAAAAATCGAATCGAATTTATGACGAGCGAACGTTGTCTATCGACTATTATAGCTTAAAAATTGCGGAATGGATAAAACAAATCATCAATCGGTTTCGAATGCGATAAACCACACGATATGCGATACCCAGAATTATTATGATGCATAAGACAACACTACAACTTCAGTGCGGAAGCGCCATCGCGTCTGGTGATAATGACCATCGCAATTACGCTATTATGGAAGTACAATGCGTGACTGCTTGGCGCGACGGGACAGTAATTGCGGAAAATCTTCGTTATGCAAATTGGAAGTACTTTATAGTTCTGCAATCGAGTCAATTAAGTGAAATTAATTAAAAGTCACAGAAGATACGAGTGTATATCGTTTGATTTTTTGACGAAATCATTTCGAGAAAATTTCGAATTCTTAAACACCGCAATAAAGTATCGCGAAATCAGAAAATGCCGTTACAATCGTAGGTTTTTCGGAGTTATTCATAATCTTTAACGTCGACGAAGAAGCAACTATTGTATGGAAGATAAATAGTAAATAAATTTGTGCAAATAAAATCAAATAATGAATAATAAATAAACAAAAATAATAATACTTAATTATTATCTTTTATTCATTGACTGATTCATTATTTATTATTAATAATAATTATTATTATTAGTTTCTTTATCATTCGTTACCATCAATTGGCATAAATATGTTTGCGGCAACTTAAACGAAATGAAAGAAACTAAAGAAGAAACGAAAAAATCGCTTCCACGAGGGTAAACGCCGATTGGGTTGATCCAATTTAAAAAAAAATGTAACACACCGATTCGGTGTTTATTTTCAGCTCCCGATAAAATTTGCATATGGGTTACGATAAGTAGTGAAAACGGGTTGCGAGATATGTATAACTGCATGTGCATTTATAACAAATACCGTTAGCAAACGTTATATACAGTCGTTGAACTTTTAAAGCCACAGCTCGCGGCCTCGCAACGCCGTTCATGACCTTCTTCGTCCACCTCCCGTTGACGAGAAACATCGTTGTGCACTTTCACGGCGCGAAAGATACCGATCATTGACCGATGATTTATGGATGCGCTTTCAACGAGAGAATAAAATACCATATCGCTGAGAGATGATCTTTGACGAGTGAAAAATATTGCTAAACGGCATTGGAATTAATTTTATTGATCTAAAAAAATTAATATTTTATTCATCTTTATTTATTCGCGATATTTATCTTCGATTCCTATATACGATTTCATTTTTTAAGTTTTTTACGATAGACTTAGATACATTTGATTTTCTTCGGAAAAAAGTGTTATTTTAAAAATTGGCATTTGATTTTTAGTTTTTTGAAAAAAAAAAAAAAAAATCGTAATTTTGCGAAAAATTTCATTTTTTCGATATTTTATCATTGCAAAAATTTTCCCAACTTCGATTGATCATTTTTATATAGATCTCTCCGAGTGCACAGAATTCTCTTGGTGCGCAAAATTAAAAAATGCATTAAAATTATATTTCTTGGCAGTCAAAAATGTATTCCATGCCATGGTCCGTGTAAACCAATCTTCGGCTTCAAGTTAAATGCAGCAGCAGTTATGGTGAGTAAAAAAAAAGTGCTCTTAGAACTTAAATTTTGGCCGGTGTCACGGAAGTAGACTGCTTCTCGATGGCCTCTTGTACTCGTCGTCGATGTCGTGAAGATCGGGGGGATCGGCATAGCCACTGTCGTCGTAACGAGTGCAGCGGGATCCCGGCGATCTCGGAGGATGCATCGAGTGCACTGGATGGATACTGAAACGCGTATTTGTAAAATTTATTTTAATTATCAAAGATTTTTCGATTTAATAATAAAAAAAAATGTAAAAATAAAAAAAAATATTTTTTCCAATGAAACTCATCGATCGAAAAAAAAATATAAAATGTGTGAAAATAATTTTTTTTTTTCAATGAAATTTATCGATTTACCTCGTGCATCTGGACGGACTCGGCTCGAGTGGATCGTCGTATCTCCGCGAAAGCAAAGTGAAGTCTCGATGTGCCGATACCAACTTCTGAAGACGCGAAATAATTTCGTAGTCCGGCGTGCAGATCGGTTCCGACAATACCTTTGCCACGGAGACCCGGAAGCTTTGCAACTATTTTATAAAAAAAAATGAGTTAAATTAATTAAACATTTGAAAAATCATTCAACAAATATCTCCAATGATAAAGCGGATGTAAAAAATCTTCGTCTGCAACAAGAGCTAAAATCCTTTTTTTTAGGATCCCAACATTTACGGGTAATAAAAAAATTAAGTATCGCGTCTTCATATAAAAGTTGTGCAAACGTTGATAATCTTATTTTTAAGGCGGAGGTTTCGCACCCCCTTAATGCACTTAAAAAATGCACTACAGACCTGAGATTCCCTCCGCGTGCAGTCCGCCAAATTTTGTTTAACTTGCGCGAGTTCATCTCTCAGTAGTTGCAGGGAATGATCATTTATCGATCTTTCTTGATCGGCAGTTTCACTTGTTGTGCGCATTTGGTCTTTTACCATTGTTAATTTTCTGCTGTAACGAGTTCTTAGCATTTCGCTCTCGACGAGCCGTTTCTGGAGTTCTTCGATTTTGCGACTGCGTTCCAACGCCGCGATCTAAAAAGAAATAAATTTTAAAAAGGCGGTTATTAAAAAATTATTTTCGCACGAACATTCATTGTCGACTAATTATCTCATCGTTATTTTTATTGTGTGTGAAAAAAATGCTGCGACCTTGTAATCGGCCGCTTCGGTCAGTTGAGCGCTCAATTCACGATTACGAGACTTTTCTTCAGCCAGTTGAACGGTAAGTCGGTCGATCTGTTTCAACGCTTTCTTTGCTCTGCAATAAATCGATTTCATTGCTTTGGGAAAAAATACTAAAGTTATATTAAAAAAATGCTTAAATTCACTAATAAGTTGTATTAGTTAATTAAATAAAATAAAAATAAATTAAATCGTTTATTGATGAAAGTGATTCAAGATAATATACAACATAAAATAATAAATGAAGAATTGTAGAAATAAGTGTACCGAAGATTCGCTTCGTCGCGTTCGGCCTGTAGCATCGATTTTATTCGACAGCCGTCCTCTTGAAGCGACAATTTTCTGCGAAGAAGATCGAGATGAAGATCTCTCCGTTGAAGTTGCTCGCGCAACGTTCTGACGCGCCGTTGCAGTTGATAAACTACGGAAGTCTAGAAAAATTATGAACAGAATGAGAAAATTCAATCGGGAAACATTTTTTCATTCTGCGTTACCCAACATATGTATATTTTCGGTATTATCATTACCCCATTATCCCTGCGCGAGTCCATTCGAATTTTTGCACACAAGTTCTTTTGCAAATTGAATTGTAAAGAAATCCTAAATTTTTATATATTTTTTATGTCCATCGGAAATTCGATGTCGGGGAAAAAACCATATCTGTTGAACATGGGTCAAAAAAATTGGCTACGAATAGTAAAAAAAAAGATGATCTACAGGCCAATTCTAATTCTAGTTTTCTATGGGATAATTATTACATCGCGCATGCATTTTTTCATGACAGAGTTATCGTGTATTCGTGTAATGAGGCCTCGCGTACCCATCCCGTTGTCTAATTGAAGCGACGGTGTATTTTAACTCAACAAAACGCATTAATCCGAATTCTCGCATCCATCACACATCCAATAGCACAGGGACAGAGTTAACCGAGCGCAGTAATAGTCCCAAGCAAACAGTGAGACTCGAAAACCGGCAGCAAGGAACGTGACGCCATGGATAAATATCGATCGATGAGAGCGAATGACTCTGCGCATGCGCGTGGGAGGGGTTGGCGCACGGTCCCAAGCGCGAGCGGTGGGGTAGAATCGGTTGACAGTCGGAATCCAACTGTCGAAGTGTATGCGTGTTCGTGCGACGAGCTCACGTGTACCGATGCAGAAATTCGACGTTCGGAAGTATTGTTTTATCAGTTTAATTATCGGGAAAGAAGTTCGGTGGTCGCAAATTTTGACAATTACTATTGGATACACCCTTCACGGTTTTTGTTTGTGAATTTATTCAGTGAATAACGGGTAAATTTCTGTTTTGTACGATTATACCGCGAGGATGTCGATCGTCATAGAACAACGTCCGCAGTAAAAAACCTCGACGAAGAACGATTAAAGAGAAGGAAACTTCAGAAACAACGAAAGTGACAATCGTGAGTAATTTTTTTTTCTCCGCGTCACGATAACTTTTCGTAACTTTGGTTCCAAAATCCTTCGATCGATTTTTTTTTCGACATCTCGTACCAGAAATGTGCTAATAAACAAAGAACGTGAACTATAAAAATATCGTTCCGAAATTTATGTTTCCCTAATTATGAGCTCTGCTTTTCGTATGTAATGCGTGTGTTGAATGATTTGCAACAGTGAAATATTGAACGATTTTACTCTATGACGATGAAGCGCGATTTTTTTGTGTGATTGTCGAGAATTATGGCTGAAATAAAGCTGCCTATTAAAAAAAAAGTCTAATGCACTGGCCTCTTTGTCTACAGCTTACTTCTTTGAGACAAGGAAGCTCGGGGAACGATCTTTCACGTCTTATCCTCGGGAACGTCGTGTAGTAGTTACAGCACACCAGCTGCTCAAGAACACGTGCGCATAACACATAGAAAACACACAGATTCGATGTAAACACAGTGAACATTCAGATCGTGTAAAATATCCTATTTGCGCCGTGTATTCGCTTAGTATTATCGTAATAATGAAGTTTAGTATCCTGAATCTTGTTCTTCGGTGATATTCTCGATGGGCAATTGAATTCGCAACCAGTTGCGTTCGCTCGATGTCGCCATTATTACCACACATATTCTCCGTTGGTTATAAAGTTTTTAAAATGAAAAACAAAAAAAAAATAAAAGAAAAACGGGAAATTTTTTTTTTTTATAAATAATCTCGTAGAAATACGAAAATATGCATTCCATGTGAGAAATCGCGTCAACGACACACAAAATTCATAAAACAACAAATAATAATAATTTTTATTATCATTATATAACAAAACAAAGCAAAACGTTTCTTTAAATATGTTTACCTTATCGACGATCTTATCGGTCTCAAGACGGGCAAGTTGTTCCGCTCGCACCAGCAACGCCTCGGTCTGTAGATCCAAACCAATTTCCTGTGATATTTCGTCCATTTGCATCGCCTTACCGAGTCGTTCCAGAAATATCATGAACTGAAGAATAATGAAAAAAAGCGTTTTCCCGATAATTTCGAAGAGAATTTTAATTAAATATTTAATTGAGGGAACTATCGATCGCGAAGTTGACTCACAGTTTGTTTGTCCCTTCGTAGCGACTCGCACGTGAGTTCGCAATTCGTCAGCTCCGACTCCACTTTGTGAATCTTCACCTCCAGCGAGGCGCGCTCGTCCTCCAAATTTCGTATTTTCATCATATTCGACTCTAGCAATTCCGACTGTCGATGTGCCGATTCCGTCACTGCGTTTACTTTTTCCTTGAGACCTTGGATTTTCTACAAATGTTTCGATTTACATTATTCGGCGAAATGGCAACTTTTAAGCGTATTTCGTTAATCCGAATTTTAAAATTTCCAATTCTGACGATAATCGCAAAAAAATTTCGAGACCGTAAAAATCGCAATTGTTTCAATACTTTTATTGCGCACGTTGAATTTTTTTTTTATTAAGGTAACGAGGGAATACTTTTCTCCTCGTTAACTTACCAACGAACTATCTTTGTTGTCGGCAAGTATCTCTCGAATTCGATCTTTTATCGCGTTTTCCTGCGACTCGACGAATCTGTTCGGATTGCTTACAAGAATCGCGAGCGATTCTAAAAAGTGCCGCAATTCATTGTGCACTCTCTGCGCCTTTTCCTCGCGATTTTTCAAGTCATCTGTAATAAATAATGCCAGTGCTTATCATGAAACTATAATTTATATTTTTTACACAATAATAATAATAGTAAATTATTTATATGTATTCATTTATTATTATTATTTTTTTTTTCGTAATAATTTCGTTCTGCACCTCGAAGTTGGCATATGAGGGCTTCTTGACTCGAAATGTTTCCGTTCGCATGCGTTATGCTTCTGTTGGCGTTTACCAATTTGTCTCTCAGCTCGTTGACTTCCCGTTCAGCAACGCGGTACTGCATTTCTAAAGATTCTTTATCCTGCAATTGCATCAAACATATCGTAAAATTTCCCCGACGATGTTCGTCGATTTATTTTTCCAATGATAACGAAAAAAAAAAAATGGTTTAACGTTTTATTATTATTATCATTATTTTTTTACGACGAGTTACACTGATTGGAAAAAGAATTTAACAACTTTCGATATACCTGACGCAAACGATCCAAATCCGCGAGTTGACTACTGAGCTGTCGTTGCAATTGATCCCTTTCGCCGGTCACGCGATCGAGTGCATCCCGACAACTTCTCGAATCGACTTCTATACTCGCCAAATGAGTTTCTACGTTGGTGCTCTTCGTTCGTAATCTATTGACCTCCTGAACGAGTTCCTCGGCTTTGTGAATAACCACTTCCGGACTGTGATGCGCACTCTCGCAGTACTCGACGTTCAAGGCGTGCGCCAGTCGCCTCACAAAGTCCTTTCGTAATTTTCGGTCAAACAATTATTTTCAACGCATTCAGTTAAAAATCGTTTCGATTACGAAGTAAAAATCCAAATTTAAATCGCAACATTAATTAATTACATTACTTCAATTGTTTAAATAATTAATTAACTAAATGAATTAATCAATGATGCGATTTAAATTTGGACTTTTCAACAAACAAAAAAAAATGTTAATAAATTAAATTAAATTAATACGTTTTACTAAAAATATTTTTCTGTGATAATTTAATTGTTTAAATAATTTATGTAATGTAATTATTCAAACAATCAATTTATTTATTATTTATTCATTTTAAGACAAAGTTTGATGAACTTATCACTTCGATACGATTTGCAATATCGAAAAAAGATTGCGAAATTTTAAGTTTAAAAAAAAAAATTTCGCGTCAAAGCAAAAACATAAAAGTCATAGAAAAACATTCGGTAAACCTGCAAATTGAGACGCGCTCTTTCCTTCAGATCTATTTCTTCGGCAATCGCGTGTTCCGACTGACGAATTTTTTTCTCATATTCCCGATGCTTTTCCTCGTGATACTTCAAGTCGCGTTGCAAACTCTGCACGGTGATTTCGCTCCGACCCTGTGATGCATAGAGATTTCTTTCCCTCTCCTCGAGATCCTGTGAAAAAATGAAACATTGCAACAATGAATAATGCAACGACGCGTAATAATTGTTTTCGTTGGATTTTGATTTTCATCGATTTACAGAGTTGGTCGATAATTTAAAAAATTTCGGACTTGTATTCGTTTCTTGAGGCTCGATATTACGGCGTTTTGTCGCGCGGCTTGTTCCCGAAGTTGATCGGCTTCCACCTGCAGCTCCGTGAGTCTGTGATCACGAGATCTCATACTGGTCTTCATTTCTTCCAACTGTAATATTTTTTTTTATTGAATAAATTATTCTAAGGCGATTGCATTTTTTAGTATATAATTAATTACAACAAAAAAAATTTCTTAAAATTAAAAAATATTATTAATGAATTAAATTTATTTATATATATTATTAATGGACAAAACATTTCACCTCTGATGTGAGCCGATCGCGTTTGTACTCCAAAGCGGCTAATTCGCTTCGCAACGCAGTGGTCACGTCATGATTCATCGCATCCTCTTGATCGCGCTGCGTCGAAAAATATTAAAATGTTTTGAGATGATTAGCAATTGCAAGCGCCAGCGATGCGCTAAAAAAGCATTTGCAAATCTCTCGCGTTCACAGAAATTCAAAGTCTTTCTTATCGGTAAAGGATCAGCACAGTACGATAGAAATGATGAAAAACGTTGAAATGTATATTGCGAAAAAATAAAAAACCATATTTAAATAGATATTAATATTATTATACTCTGTTGTTATACAAATTTTTTTAATAAATATAAAGTCTGTTGCTATGAGTTAAAATCTGCGTGGTGAGTTAAGGAGCGTAATTCCCACGTATAATTGCTGCTAAAGTTATAAATGTACAAAAAAAATTAACTGAATATCGAAAAAAAAAAATTTAGAGAAAAAAAATCGATTTAAAAAAAATGATTCATCAATAAATAAAAAAAATTCACTTACACATGTTTTTTTATTACCTCATCACTTTACTAGTTTTTTGTTCGAACCCGAAGAACACCTTTCCCGTTTTTCACCCCAACTGAACTTCCTAGAGGGAGATCGCGCACTGCCGCGGCATGGAAGTGTATAATATACATACTAACCTACCGGCGTTATCTGTACACTCTATCCGTGGATGGTATAATCTATCGCGAGTCTACTCCCGATAACGGCATTACGTGACTCGCCTCGTGCTATGCACGAGTACGCCCCGGTCATATTTAGCAAACAACCCCAGCAAATTTATAAATACAGCCCGATGTAGTTTGTGGTCTATTATAACGACGAAACGATTTTTTCTTCTCAGTGGATCGTCATGTTTACTATATATGATCGCGTGAGACACTATTGGAAATCCATTGAACCACCGAACGTAAATATTGGTACCCGAAATCATTGATATCTCGTAAATATGAAAAAAAAAAGCAGAAAAAAAAGATCGAGTTGCTTGTGAAGAGAATTTTTGCGAAAATTGAATTGAATGAAAAACGCATCGTGTTGATCTTCCGAGCGGAGGCTGCGTGCTCGTGCAGCCATAAAAATGTTGACAGATAAAAGTCGCTTTATTTTCGTCTCTAATGATTTTTTTGTACATTTTCCGAAGGGTACGCGTACTTTGCAGTTCAAGAACAAAGTTCGATGTTTTTTGTTTTTTTTTTGTTTTGGTATAAACTTATAGTATGTAATAAAGTGAGTATTGTAAGGTTTTTCCAACGGTTATTCTGTCTAAGATAAATAAAAAAATAGATTTCCAAATGAGTTCCGATGTATTTCTTTATATCCAAAATACAATTTTTACTGTCTTCCGCCTTATTAATTAAACCATTTCGTTTCTTCGCTTCCCATTTCTTCATCTTTCCATTTTCCTATTCCATGCATTCAGCGCTCCTACCGTCGCCATTGAACAGTGTTAACCCGTACTTCATTGTATTTATTTTCGCTCTCGTAATTCGCAAAGATCAAACAAGATTCAAATTATTTAACATTTAATTCCAGAAAAATCAGAAAATAATTAATTTAACGACATTTTTTATTGGTTTCCGAAATGATGTTGAAATATAGAGAATAAAAAGATCGAAATTAATATCATTTCGCATATCGTAGAAGAGCGACAACGAGAGTGAAATCGATCCACCGAAAACGCTATGGCAACGCACCTATGTTCTACTTCAGGTCAATATATATTGTTTCGTTCATGTTCGCGCAGCCTACGGGACAAAACCGGTGCCAAATTCCGCCAAGTCGCATAAAATAAAAATTGTCTCTTTGGAGATTAGTCGTTTAATGTTCAAAATTCCTCTGGATAGCAGCGATTAAATAAAATCAGCGTAGTGCCGCGAAAAATATAGGTTATTCGACAAAAGCGGTGACACAACATGGCAGTAACAATGAACATAAACAAAATGGATTTATTCAGAGTAAATTAACAATATTGTACAATTATTACACATAAAAATATCATTTATCCACTTCAACCGAATCGAGGATCGTCGTCTTGTGTTTCCATAATTGTTTTGTACATTGATTGTTGAATTATTAAAAAAGCATTGTGTATACAAATATATGCGTGCGTTTTTGTAATATACGACATTTGTGTGGTGAATATATTTCGAAAAACTCGTTTTTCTCTATATGTGCGTTTCGATTTAATGACTTTTGTATTCGTAAACCTGTTGGGGCGACGATATACAAAGAGTTTCGAAAATCTTCAGATCTTCTTCCGTGTTGCCGTCCGCATCCCTCGTTCCTTCCTGATCTGTCATGTCGGCGTCCTCTTCTCTTTATTTCATCGAGAAACCTTTTTTTTTTCTTTTTTTTTTTTGTTCGTCTTTTCATTCACCCCGAATGCTTTCGGAATCACTCACAATTGTTTGCTCGAGGCGACTAACATCTTTCAAACGCGTTTCTCGCTCGACAAGACCGACAGAGTTACGATGAGACGCGAGGGGCAATGCACAAACGTGTTTGCGCTCGGCACCTATTGAATGTCAATACGCAAGGCCGGTTATGCACGCTGTCGTCGCCATTACAACGAAAACCTCGCGGCGACGAGGGAATCGAAATTCATCGACCTAAGAAAATAATGAAGCCTATCCGCGTTACTCCTTTTGGATGGGATGTGTGATCACTATTATTTCGTTGCTATGATAACGACTCGATAAGAATTTTGTTGACCTTTTGCTACGATTTAAAATTCATTCGATTCACGAGAAATCACAGATCGAGTCGGTGATTTTTGTTTTACGAATACGCGGTGCGCCGCTTCCGAAATAATTCAAAGAAAGAGTTTTGAAATATCTTATTAATTTGCATTATTTTTATAGTCTAATCCTAATAGCATTATTATTTATAATTTACCGTTGTTCACGAAAACTCTTAAAAAAAAAAAAGAATCCTTTACGTCCTCTTTAAACCCTTAAATTCGACGCTCCAATTATCGGATAAAAACGTTCGGGAGCCCCTATAGGCGGTTATCAGATATCTGTTAATTATCGAATATTTCTTCGCGTGACGATCGGAATTGGTAGGTAATTTATTTCTGCATAACAATGAGAAAAATTGAACTCAATTTTCAATCCGAATTCGAAATTATAAAGTTCTTCATGCAATATGAATGAAATTGCAAAAATATGTATCTAAAATTTCATTAAATTATCGTCCAGGAAGAAGCAGTACAACAATCATTACGAATTATATATAAATTTGCATATTGGAAAAAAATAATTTCGTATTGAATTAGGATAAACGGCTCTCTTGGCAACGAGTTTTTAGCATTGGTTTATTATAACATCTTACATGATCTACAATATCTCTAGATATCCCAAGCCTTCAAATATATTTTATTGAGCTTTAGGAGGAAATGCTCTTCTGTAGAGGAATTCCACTGCCATGCCAATGCCCACCGCCGTCAGGGCACAGGTAATTCCAAACAATATTTTGTCCGGCGTTCCCTTAATCAAATATACTGGAGCCTCCAAATCTTTCTGAAACATGAAAAAAAAAAAAAAAACCATAAAAAATTCCATTTTTCATTCATTTTCATCGTAACAAAAAAATTATTCATTTACCTGCATGAGTTCCATGGTTTTGAGCATTTTAGGCGGAAGAGCACTTCCGCTAGCCGCCCTGACGTTGGTTGCCACGACAGGCTTAGTTTTAATCGTGTCGTAGATCATCTTTGGTGGTTCTGAACTTTCCAATCGATGTGCTGACTGTAATGCAATTTACGAAATAAACATCAATATGTGATCAATGGTAATAATAATGATGCTTGTCAAAAACCAATTTAAATAAAGTTAGATAAAAAAAAACTATGGTAATCACAGGGCGATTTAATTACGATTATCACTGTAATTTTTCGATTTTACGAAATACTATGCTAAAAAGCCTTATTATCTATAAATACAAGACTTGAATATAGAATCGATGTTTTGATTTTTTTTGTCGCAAATTCGTTTCAAGTAATGTCAATTGGAAGAACATACGCGGGGACTAACGCGACCCGTATCCGTAGAAAATTATCCCGATTGTCGAAACAAAAAATGGAACAAGACCTTCAAATTGGAGGTTACGCTCGCGGTGCCCGAGCCCCAGAGTTACCGAAATACTTTTCAATTAATCGGCGCTTGAATGAAACACGAAGACGACTGCACTTCGTTTTAAAGTTATGAAACGTGATTTGAACAATTGACAAATTACGTATATGACAAAACTTTACTGTGTTACGATAAGGGTCGGTCGTTCGCCACTGTAGTGTTCGAAGCTTCGAGTTTGAAAGGAACGTTTCGATTTTGTTCAATAATAATGAAGACTCGTATCAAAAATATTAATGTGTACAATGTAAAAAGACTCACAAGTGGATAAAGCGGCTGCAAATGAGTCGATTCTTTGAGGCGGCCTGTAAAATTGTTGAACTGATAAAATGGCATCGCTGCTGCTTGCGCAATCGACGACGCACAGGCGCACTGAACAGCTGTGAAATGGAGAGAAAATGATTGAGTTTTCGCCGAGCGCCAGCTACAGTAGATTTTGCTCAGTATTCTCGAAAATCGTAGATAATTTTAGATAACAACGGTCATTGTGATGTCTCTGTTTCGATAAAAACAGAAGTAGATTCGAGAGACGAATTTTCGGATACTTTGAAATTTAGTTTTTTATTTTGTCCGACATGTCACGATGTTGTATCCGATGACACGTGACAGAAATATAGTTACAAACAGTTTTCGGTATTGGCGCTTCAGCAATTAATCGTTGACAATAATCAGTACTTAATCATGACGTTTTTATCGAACATAATAGACCGCGTAAAACGATCGTGATAAGAGTTTAAAGTGCGGACGCGAGTGAATGTTTATTCGGCAAAATGCTGCAGTGGGCGTGCGAATATTGGTTACACTGATTATTTGTTTTCGTTTTCGTTTCGACAATTTGGAATTCGACAATTGCGATGGGGCACCGGTAACCGCAATCATTTGTTCAACGTTTGTGATAATGGAATAATAATAAAAAACATCGCGGAACGCAAATCGTAAAATATTTACAAACGTCAATAAATAATCATGGAGGATCAACGAAGGCAAAATATTATATTTCATCCCATAATATCTTCTATACAGAAGATAGCTCTCTACGAAACGAAATCTGTAAGAAATATTCCAGTTTTCATATAAACGCATTACTTTTGTTTAAAAAAAACTGAGAAAAATGCATTATTTTTAGCGTTTCTACTTGATGGGATCAAATAATACTTTGACACGCTTTCGTGTATTGAAAATCGACCGAATGGAACCCCGAGAATTGACCGTAGTTGACGACAAAATGGAATACACACAGGAAGAAATTGCTGATTTGGTCAATATGATTGATATGGGGAATCGCAACAGAGCCGGTCAGCGAAGCAAAACCGGAGGAGTGGCGAAAGTTGTGTCCGCGTTTGGCATAGTTGGTAATGTATCCAATGAACTTGTATCATTTATAATGCTTCGGAATCATTTTTTTAGAATAATAATGAAAAATCAATGATTTTCGTCAGTGCTAAGTTAACTCGTAGTAAAGAATGCTTAAAAACCACAAATCCGCTTGCGCACTATTCTCACAAAAAATTATCATCCATTGTCTGACTAATAATATCATTTGCTACATCATTTTTTGCAAATAAATATGAATGCCAATGCTTGGGCTCCTCAATTCTGCATGTTTTCATTTTTTTTTATTGTTATATTGCATTTTTTTTTTTGAAAATACATTTTTTTTTGTCAGGTGTTACATCATAAGTTACATGGTAGGGATCATTTTTGCATTTTTGCTTTGAGAAAATGATTCGTATATATATACATATATATTGATGTCTGGAAATCAAAGATGCATTTTTTCATTTGCAGTCAGAAGAATTGTTAAAGGGGTCGAATCACCCAAATTATCGCGATGTTCGCCGGAGTATAGCGTTTTTTTCCTGACGACACGAAAATAAAAAATAAAAATTTATCATTGGAAAAAGTTTGTATAATTTTTTCTGTGTTCCTAGTAAACCGAGTGATATTTTTTCAATCGGCAGAGATATTCTTCAAACATTTTCTGAAATGATAGGATTTTTTTGAGATTTTTCGTGACTAAAAAACTATACTTTGGAGAACATTGCTATAATGTTACTGACTCGGCACCCGTAACGCACAGTCGTCTATATGCCTTTCTAGCATTGAATTATTGTCAATCGCGTTTCAAGTGTTTCGCTGGTACCGTTATATTCGCAATGTTTTACAAAACGGTAAAAGTTAAAAACATCGTACATGACTGTGCTTACTTACGTTTGCTTGCTAACAAAGGCAGCAGTAACAAAGCAGCAGAGTCGAGCGACGTTACTACCGGGGAGCCCAAGCCGCAGCAAGAACAGCAACAACCGCCTGTGCACAAGCCGACGCAAACCAGGTTTTCCTGGAAGACTATGTGGCAACGAGACACTTTTCCCAGATTAGTACCGGCTACCGGTCTTGTTGGTAAGGCTTATGGAGCTTACCGAGTGCTCATTATTTTTATTCTCTCGGCAATAGGCGAGCGACTGACCCCCGATGAATATGCTGAAATTAAAAAACTTCAGCGCGTCTTATTCTCCCATTTATCTTCAATTTTTTTTTAACTAATTAAAATTGTAATTTTTTTATTTTTTTATTTAAAAACTAAATGAAACGAGCATTAAAAAAAGAAAATTTAATTAGATGAATTTGGAATATAAAAAAATGATTATAATCTATAGGACATCTTATACAAGATTTTAAAAAATTGCTGAAACTTCTTGATTCGTATAGATAATTAGCCAGTAACAGAACATAAATGTTTAAAAATAGAATATTTTGTTATAAGGAAAAATATTTTATAGGCACGTGATTTTTTTATTATTATTGAGACGTCTCGTCGTAAATAAAGATTTTTAAAGCGAAGAATTCGTAGAATTCGATTTTAAAGGGATGATGTGCAAAATTAATTAAAAAAATTTTAATATACGTTTATAAAGCTATTTTTGCGGTTTCAAACCAAAACAAAAATTGACCCACTGGCTTAATTAAATAAGATTAAGATATTTGCAAATTTGAAAAAGCAAAGAATGTAATTATCTGGGTGGCGGCTAATAGGGGGGTGAGTTGCTCGCCCGCAAAATACTTCATTGTATACCGTCGATTCGACGAAAAATCATGGTATGTATGGAGGTATATTGAGGGGCATGTCGGTATATTATTGTTGTTTCAACGTTAAAAATGCATGAAAAGAGTCCAAGCTGCGAACAGTAAAATGCGCTATTTTTATTTAATTTTTTTTTCCTATTTTGTGCACATTAATGTGGTATGGTATTCACGTAATGAAACATTGGGGAAAAGCCATTTCTACGAATTGTTAGGTTATTGCAATTATCGACGACACAGAGCTTAATGAACAACAGATAAATTTTGAAAAAATTTCCAAGCAGAATCTGTGATTGTTGTATTTTTATTAAAATTTCGTTTATCCGAAAAATAACGATGCAATTCTCATAAATAATTCCACGAGGGACATAGATTTATGAAGAACTCATTTAAGAAAATTTTTTTTTAAGGTTTTGTCCGTTTTTTGGAAGGGTATTACATAATTCTCGTGACGAAACGTCGAAAAGTTGCTGTTATCGGACATCATACGATATACAAAATCGAAGATACATCGATGATTTACATTCCGAACGATACGGTTCGAATTTTTCATCCGGACGAGCAGAGATACGTGAAGATGTTTCAGAGCATCGATCTCAGTAGCAATTTCTACTTTAGTTACTCATACGACTTGACTCACACGCTACAAAGCAATATGGCACCGCCGAAGCACATAAAAACTGATATACCTTCGAATATTACGAGTAAACAGGGCGGCGAGGATGACGATACCGAGGATGCCGATGATTTCTTCAATATGTGGGCTTTTCGAAAGAGTTGGGAAAAAAATGGGTTCGTTTTTCGTCGATGAATTTGTCATCTTAATTATTTTACTATCAATGGGAAAAAAACGATAAGTCAATTCTATTTCTTCTATTTGGTTCGTAAATTTGGACCAAAAATTGCAAAAAAAATGCAATGCTTCGTTTCATTTAAAATAATTAAAATACAGTGAACAATAGACTTCTTTTCCCATTAAAAATCAAAGAATCCATCAATCTCAGGAATTAAAAATAAATAACTGTATTTAATGTCTATATATAGCTATGGAGAAAAATCGATCGATTACGGAATCCGTAGCAATCCACACCGGCGATTCGTATGGAATTCCCATTTATTAAGTTCGGTGGAAGAAGATTTGCATCGGGATTGGATTTTATACGTGACTCATGGATTTATTGGACAATCGAACGTTAGTATCTTCGGAAGATCGATGTACATAACGCTCATTGCAAGACGAAGCAACAAATACGCGGGAACGAGATTTTTAAAAAGGGGAGCGAACTTCGATGTAAGCGAATCATAATTGTATATCGTCTTTGATTTTTTCCATTTTTCGGTTACGAAGACACTGATTTCGGTTTTTTTTATTAGGGTGATGTCGCTAACGAAGTGGAAACCGAACAGATCGTTCACGACTCGGCGGTGAGCTCGTTGAACAACGGACGATTCACATCGTTCGTACAAATGCGCGGCTCCGTTCCCGGCCATTGGAGTCAAGATATTAGCAAAATGGTACCAAAACCAACGATTTCGTGCGATCTGACTGATCCATTCGCCGAAACAGCCGGTACGGTATATCAAAATTTTACGAGTTATATATTCAGCTAACTTGTGGCGATGTTCGCCAAAGTGTGGTATTTTATCGGTCACCAAAAAAAACTTCAAATAATTGTATCATCTCGGAAAATGTTTCAAGAGTTTTTCTGCCCTTTAAAAAAAAATGTTTTCCACCGGTTTTTTTGGAAAATAGGTATCGGTGTTTTCACTTCTATTCTCAATAGAATTTCGTCGGTTTGCAACTAAGAATATGAAATCTTGAAGCTCAGTGTTCTTTGAAGATAATTAATATTGGAAAATATCGACGTTATTATTTTTTCACAATAAAATACATTATCCACTTCGTGATTTATGAAAAACGTTTTCCCAAATTTATGTATCTATATTGACTGATATATCGGGTATAACTTTCAGGAGCGCATTTTAATCAACTTTTGAAGAGATACGGTTCACCGATAATAATTCTTAATCTCGTGAAGAAGCGTGAGAAGAAAAAACACGAGAGTACGTTGAGTGAGGAGCTGAGCGTCGCGGTTAAATATCTTAATCAATTTTTGCCTCCGGAGCATAACGTGCAATACATAAGTTTCGATATGGCGAGAATGAACAAAGGGTAAGAGAGATCGAGAACTTCACAGAGTGAAAATTAAATCGACTGAATTTAATTGTTTCTTTTCTCTTTTCTGTAGAAAAGAAGCGAAAGTTATGGGCCGTTTAGCGAATATAGCTAACAGCGCCGTCATAAAAACCGGTATTTTCCAATCACAAGATTCTTATTACAATCAAAGAAATTTATTCTCATCGTTGGGCAATACGAAGAAACCTCACAAATCGGATTCCAGCCATACGCTGTCTTGCGAGATGCATCAAGACGTGAAATTGTTCGGAGGTACAATCGCGAGAAACAAAACTCGCGATGAAACAAATTTGGAGCGGCGAACGCGAGAGAATTCGGCGGATAGCGCGAGCGCATCGATTGACACTGTTAACGCGGAGGAAAGAGTGAAGGAATTTTTCGCGAAGAAAGGAACTCTGCAGACCGGTATAATTCGAACGAATTGCGTTGATTGTCTCGATCGCACGAATACTGCACAATTTGCGATTGGAAAATGCGCTCTCGGTTATCAATTATGCGCTCTCGGCGTCTTGGAATCGCAAAAATTGGAATTCGATTCCGATTGCGTCAGAATGTTGGAAGAATTATACGAGGATCACGGAGATACATTGGCGCTACAGTACGGAGGCTCGCAGTTGGTTCATCGTATTAAAACTTATAGAAAAACTGCCCCTTGGACCAGTCAAGGAAACGACATTATGCAAACTTTGAGCAGATATTACAGCAATACTTTCAGCGATCAGGAGAAACAGCATACGATGAATCTTTTCCTTGGTATACCGAATTTAATTAAATTTAATATTTAATAATAACAGTAATCACAAAAATTCCGTCATTGGGAATTTCGATGTAATTGTGATTTTTCATAGAAGTGTAGCGTATCTTACTATTTTTTCCTATAATTTTTTTATTTGGAAAAAAAAAATTGCACTGAATTTTTTATTTTTTCAATTAAAATTCATGAAAATTTTTGTTACTCAGGATTATTCGTACCCGAAGAAGGCAGAGCGCCGATTTGGGAAATGGTCACCGATTATTATCTGCATCACAAACCCGCGTGTCGGTACACGAGAAAAACGCGATTATTGACGCAATGGTGGGATAAAAACGTTTTAAAGTGCCTTCCATACGCTTTCAACGAAGTCACGAAGACGTGTTCCGAAATGGTACAGGTGCAGGATACTCAGGAAGAAATGATCGATGTTTACTACGATTATCATAGGTATAAAAAAATTAATACTATTTTGCTTTTTTATAAATTCTTATGATAATTTTTTATGCCATTTACTGTCGTTTTTGATAAAATTTCAATAAAATTTCAGACCCTTCGAGTTATCACCGCTTTCGGATGTTTATGCCTATCATATCAGTCATTCAGTTAGAGATTTCATGCCGCAATTTACAAACAATGTTAGTCCTTTCGCTGTGCGCGTCCGACCGGGCAGAAGGAGAGAAGCGACCGGTAACAAAACTATGAATATGAAAAATCCTTCAATGACGGGACAGAGCAGTACCAGCAGTACAGCTTCGAGTGCGAGGTACGCTTTTATTAAGAATTGAAATATGAATTCTTAGCGAATAAATTATAGAAATTTTAAATTCTTATAAAAAAATGTATGATTTTTTTTTCCAGTTCAAACGCCGATACCAGTTCAGACGATGACGACAGTCATCAACAGATGAATGACTCGCAATTGATGACCTCGCGAGATGCGAGCGAACTTGTTTCGTTCGAATCGCTGTTTCCTTCTATGAAAGAAATTTATGGAACTCAATTGGAATTACCGAAACGCAGCGATATAACGCTCTACAAGCGGTCAGTAATCGCCGATCTAAATTTGATTATTATTAAGGATTATTAATTCTAAGATATTTATTCGGAATATTGACAAAAAAAAACGGGAAAATTATTTACTACCGATCGCGGGATCGTCTTAAGACTTCGTTACTAAATATACTAAAATTAAACTGCGTTTTTTCAGATTCGTTGTGATCGGACGTAATGCCACACATCCTACAGATCATTCGAACATTCGCTCGAAATTGGTTCAACATGCTTCGTTTCCCGACAGTGTGCCATCAAAAATCGAGTTGCCGGTTGTAAAAGACACGAGTATCAGTATTTACGAACAATACGTTCACAGAGCAGAGGTAACGCTTCTCGCATTTCCTACAGAAAAAATGCCAATATAAAAGAATAATAATTACAATAATAAATAATTGGTAAATTGGAAATATTTACCAATATATTTATCATCATTTTTATTATTAATGATAAAAATATTACGTAATTTTCCGAAATCGTTTGTTGATAAATGTTGATTTTCGTATTCAGGTTGGTGGTTCAGTGCCGTGTCCTGCCGATATGACTTTATACGAGAAATACGCTCATCAACAGCAACGTTTACTCGGAATAATTCAACCAGACTTTTCATAAGCGTTCTGTATTTTGTAAATTGATTTCAGTTGATAATAAAACATTTTATTATATTGTTAAATTAATCGAAAATTATTGTTTTCGTAAATTAGAATAGAATATCAATATACGGAAAATCTTCGATCGGGAAATTAATACAAGCGAAATATGGTCACTTAGATTTTATTTGATGCCAAAAAAAAGGCGATACACAGAGGCTTCCCGGGTGGTCGAGAAAAACATAGTAAATATTTTTCGAAGCCCGCGATCGTCGATAGGATGGAATAGTCTACTTCAGCTTCTTCTTGGGGCGAATGTTGTTCGTGTGTCCGCACTTCTTCTTGCGGCAATTGGTCGCACGCGGGTGGAGACGGGCGTAACATTTGCGGCAAATCATTTTGTCACAGTTGTACTTTTGCGCGAGAATACGCAACGTCGGCTCGATAACACCACCGCGAAGACGGAGAACGAGATGGAGGGTCGACTCTGTATAAATAAAATTAAAAAAAAATGCATTGTAATCGTTTTTATTCATTAATTCAGCGATACAAACAATATGGCGATTGTTTGGAATTTATCCCGAAAAGTTTTAATTAGAAAACATCGCATTCTTGTTTGGTTTTTACCACATAGTTTTTTGCTATTACAAAATCATTACGGCCAACAAAAGTCGTTTGTCCCGCAATTAAAATACTTTTATTATTCAATGTATATATTATGAATATTGTAATATTTTTCACAATATTTAAAAAACTTATTATTATTATTATTATTATTTCTACTCGAAATATTAATAATGAGAAATGAGGTAATAATGATTATTATTATTGTCATGTTTAAAATTGAAGAAAAAAGCTGTTATGTTCAATTATTTTAATGAAGTCAAATTAACAA
Organism: Cryptus viduatorius; assembly: GCA_964006125.1. NCBI lineage: Eukaryota > Metazoa > Arthropoda > Insecta > Hymenoptera > Ichneumonidae > Cryptus > Cryptus viduatorius. Next base: position 8,116,782 of record OZ023220.1, read on the forward strand.
TTTTTTTTATTTTAAACAGGTAATATTTTTTTTTTTGTCATTTTAACATAAAATTACTTTTCAATGTGGAAAAAATCACATTAAGTATAAAATAGTATTTAGCCGATGCTTACCCTTCTGAATATTGTAGTCGGAAAGGGTGCGTCCATCTTCAAGCTGTTTGCCGGCGAAGATGAGTCGCTGCTGATCCGGAGGAATTCCTTCCTTGTCCTGAATTTTGGCCTTTACATTTTCGATAGTGTCGGAGGCTTCGACCTCAAGGGTTATGGTTTTACCCGTTAGGGTCTTTACGAAGATCTGCATGATGGCTCAACTGTTGAGAGAAAAGAATATTATCACATTGATTAAACGATAAATGATGTCGTGATTCGCCATTTATTGATTGCTGTTGAATTTTTTTTAAATTGAACTTTGATGGAAAATTTTTTAATCGGGTTTAGTGGGGTTAGTGGGGGGGTCGGGTTTAATCGGGTTTAGTTTTTAATCGGGTACGAAAAATAACGACGAAATCGAGAAGTTATGTCGAAAGTACGGGAAAACACGCGGGCAAATTCCGAATACTGCAAGATCAATGATTTTTTGCAAAAAAAAAAACATCGCGAACCGGAAAGTCCATCAGACATATTCTTTTACGATATTTACTCGATGTATGCCGGAAACATTTGTCCAAAACGCGCAATGCTTGTAAAAGGATTTTGCAAACCTATCGTACCGGTGAATTGGACTTTGTGAAGGTTCGTTCGGGTTTTTATTCTTTTTTATTTCGCTAATCTACGAGTAAAAATTATTGCTGGATAATTTGGACATCGACATATTCCACCATGTGCGTGTGACTGGCAACGTTACTTTGTTTGCCGTTGTTTTCGATCGTTTTTTGTTCGCGAAGCGTTGCCGAAAATATAGCGTTGAGTGCCGGAGGAAAATTGGAACGTTACGATGATATTTGGAATTGTCGAAGTTAGCTATTGACGGTGAAAATAACGATAATTTGCTCGACTCACCGTTCCGACAACGTGTTTGCCACAAAACCTCTACACGAAAAGATTCTTTACTGGTGGCGCTTCAATATCCGTTCTACGGTTCGCCTAGCCGGAAGTTTATCCCGCCCGACCCCTCGTGCTCGGTAGCCGCAACTTTTTGAATTCTCATAATAGACCGGATTTTACAAGTACGAAAATAAATTATATTGTAAATAAAACAGATCGACGGAGTTTGTGCGTTTTGTATTACTTTATTATTATTTTTTTATCATCTGATAGGATGGGATTACCGGTCTTGTAAAAATACAATTAGTATAATTTTTAATGTGGTTTATTCATTACAGTAGAACACGGAAACACGGTATTAATTCGAGGTACATATTGAAATACTGAAAAATGCTATTAAGTCCTTGAAGTAAAATCAATTATTACAATAAAATTGATTTATTCGAAAATATACATTTTAATAATAACGAATCGCGACAAGTACTATTTGAATTTCATTTTTGACAATCTCACTCTTATCTCCAGTACAAGATTTCGGATGTTCTGTTTGTACCACGATATATTATAGTCTAAATGAGTTCTCCAATTCTTGTCAAGAAAACGTTTATAAAAAACGGACATTTCATCCGCCGTTACAGAATCATTGCCGCTTTTTTCTTTCAGAGCCTTCTGAAATTCTTTTCTCTCCTGAAAAAAAATTTCGCTAAAAAAAGATCATTACAAAACGCGTGAGTACCAAAGTAATAAAATTCCTCGGATATACCATTATAAAGTTGCGGTTGTGTTTGGTCCAGAATTTTTTATTCCACGCCTGCGTAGCCTCCTTGGCTTCTCTGTACTGTTTTTCGACGCGTGTTTCATTCTTACTGCTGCCGTAAATAACGGGCCGTAAATTCGAGATCGGATCCGGGGGTCCGATCATATCGAAATCATTATCTTTCGGAGGATCCTCTGTCCGCTCTGTAGCAGACAGCTTCTAAACATTTTTTTTTTTCAATAAAAAACTCTAAAAATAATAAAAGCCTTTCACGCAACTTACCGTGGAAAAGGAACGGTGAAAATTCCGAAAGTGTCTCAATCGTTGATAACTCCACAATTTTGTCATTTTTCCTGTATAAATCATGTGCGACAAGAATAATGCACCTTGATCACTGACATTCGCAGCTGATTATCCTCAGGTTAGGCTTGGACTTTCATCTGCTGTCGAATCACTGTTTCTACGTTCTGATTGGTTCTCACACAACTTTGTAAACCAATTAAAAGTTTGTATTAAAAATCGTGAGTACAATTATTGCAAACGATATATAAATGGAAGAAGTAAATGAGAAATCGATAATAAACAATTAAAAGAAAAGTTTTTATTATTCAACGGTTTTTCGGTATTTTTCGTCCGCGGCTATTGCAGCTCAGAATTTCACCTTTGCGTGTGTGACCACGCTGAATAACACGCCTACGATTTAAGTGACGGTTTTCAACAGAGAGACTTTGCTCGAAATCGATCGAGTGCCCCGTGCCGCTCCGCAGCCGCATTCACACGGTAGAAGCGTTAGATCACGTGTTAGATCGTCTAATCGGAACGACATCGTCCAACTCCGTATATTTTTTTTCATTCACTCATTAAAGCAAAAGGGTCAATAAATAATACCCGACACCGTTTTGTGCAACTCCCATGGAGTGTATTTCGTCGTAATTCCAATGTTTCGTGAGATGGAGCATTGAATAAAAATGTAAATATCCAAAATAAATCTACGTTCGCATTAAATGGTTAACGTGTAGGTATAATCAATTCAACTCAATTCATCGGAAAAAATACATTCGCGCGCGTTAGGTTAATATTTAACGCCCGTTAAATCACGATCATCGAATCCATATTTTCATCTCGAAAACTGCGCACATTGAGCGTTACGTCATGCAATTATTTATATACCCAACGAAATCACGATGAATTTTGACAGTATTTAGAATCGTACGCAATTTCTTTCAGTCGCATATCCGATGTGACATATACTCTCCTGGATACGCTGTATTAGAGATTCTGCTTCGCGGGACGCTCTCCGATGCCTCACAACAAGCAGGTCTCACGGCAGTAGTTGCAATTGTTCGACGCCTCTTAGCGTCTTCATACAAAAATTTGTCTTGTTGTTTTTCTTTTTGTTTTCGATCCGAAACTATGCATAGTCTATGTAGCGAAGTGAAGTTAATTCGTGTACAAAAAATATTTATTTGCTTTTGTGTAATTTTTATTTCATTGTACTCTCGACGTCTGTTAATCAGATTTTAGTTCAGCCTATTTGTGTCGAGAAATCCAAATATTGCGTTGTTAAAGGTCAAAGAGTGTTCTATACGTATATTCAATCTACGCGCTCATTGGCCTTTAATGATACTATATGACGAAAACGCAATGTATCTTATTCTGTGCATTGAAATAGTTTACCTCAGCTATTATTTAAATGTCTATCATTATTATTATGATTTATTATTACTTTAGTGTTATTATGTTTTAATCACTTTTATGTTGTACACACAAAATTATATTTTTGTTAATTGTCATTTTTCTGAGACATCAATGGGAAAAGGGAATTTGATACTTTTAAATAGAAAAACATTTTTTTTTTTTTAGTAAGAAAGAGTCTTATCAATAATCTAATGCAGTATATTGTATACAACAGTATTCTGATTGTGAGAAAAATTCATCATTGCGAATATTATTTTTTTTTCTACATAATTTTTAAAATTTTCTTTGTATTTAAAAAAAATTATACTTATATAATTTTGTATATTAATAACTGACAATTTTCTTTTTATGTTTTAAAAATTATCAAATAAAAAAAGGCCACGTTGGCAGAATAATAAGATTTTGTTTTCAAGTATAAAGAAAGAAAGTTTTTTTGGTCCGAATCGTTGAAATTTCTCTTCCAGTTAAACTTTGTAGATTCGGTACTATTTATTTGTGATTTATCGATTCATTTGAATCTTTTCATTGTTCATTTATCGTTTTTCTTTAAATTATAGAAGAAAGCTACGTATATCAATAGTTGTATCAACGTCGTGTACCCAAAGATTTTTTTTCAAACACTCGCTTCATTTTTTTGATTTCAGTTGGTTCTCCCGCATGCTGAGCGCACGGCCGTCATCGCACATTGTACAAAATTATCGTTACGCACCACAATATTTCCTGCTTTGTTCGTGCCAATCCCACCTTCGCTCGATATATAAATAAGGACCGATGGCTGCCTACATCAATCGCACAATGTCAATGATTGGAGCGGACAGCCAATTGCGAAAAAATGACGCTAGAACCGAAAATTCTCCCCTTCAGATATTCGTCAAAGCGAAGAAGAAGATAAACGATATATTTGGAGAAATCGAGGATTATGTTCAGGACACCGTCGGCTTTATGGAATGTAAGTTTCGCCTCTTAATCACGTATCCAAAAAATTCGGCAATTAACGGAACATAGTTACGAAAGAATCGAAAATATTATTTTTTTTTTACGATTTTTAACATACAACAATAAAATTAATTTTTTAATAAATTGAAATAAACAAATAATTTTTGATTTTCAAATGACCCTATAAACTGGTGATATTTATTGTAATTTTCAATATTAATTCTTTTTATTCAGCTCTGCGAGACGATCGCAATATCGTCAGCACGGAGGAAACAGCGAATATCAGAGGCTACGTGGATAAGGTGCGCGGTATACAGGATGTACTCAAAAGAGATCACATGAAAGTTGCATTTTTCGGACGAACCAGCAATGGAAAGAGTACAGTTATCAATGCAATGTTGCGGGATAAGATATTGCCCAGCGGTATCGGCCATACGACGAATTGCTTTCTCCAAGTCGAGGGTTCGGAGAACGGCGAATCGTATCTTATGACGGACGGTTCGAACGAAAAACAGTCCGTGCAGTCCGTCGGTCAGTTGGGACACGCGCTGTGCAAAGAGAAACTTTGCGAAAGTCATCTCGTGCGAATATTCTGGCCGAAGGAGAAGTGTCTTCTACTGCGCGACGATGTCGTCTTCGTCGACAGTCCGGGTGTCGACGTCACTCCAAATTTAGACGAATGGATCGACAAACATTGTCTCGATGCCGATGTGTTCGTTCTCGTAGCCAATGCCGAATCGACTTTAATGGTTACGGTAAGATATTTCTTAATTATGCAAAACTCAACCATTTTTTGAAAACAAAAAAAAATCCATAATTTTTTGTTTTTATTTTATAGGAGAAAAACTTCTTTCACAAAGTATCTACGAAACTCTCGAAACCGAATATATTTATTCTAAACAATCGCTGGGACGCGTCGGCTTCCGAACCCGAATTTTTCGAAGAGGTAAGTTATCCGAATTTATAAAAAGATTTTCAATCGCCGATTAATCACCAATTGCTTGAATAATTTTGAGAAATAAGTTACAAAGTATTGTGAAGAATAATCGCAATTAATTCCAAGCACAAGTATTGTAAAAAAAAAAACAAAAAAAATAGCTATGAATTAATTACTCTCACGAGATTGGATTCCCGTATTTCATTGTACGATTGCAATTAAAGTTTTTGTAATATTTATGTATATCACCCCGTAGCTGGCCAATGAGCAAAAAGAGGTACGTTTCGCGAATAGTTTCATCGATCGGAAGTGTTCGTTAACGCCCAATCATTGTTTTTACCGGAGCTGCACGCGTACTTTTCGTAAAGTCTCACGTTCACCGGTCATCTTTATCGTCAGAGTGCATGAAGAATGTAATCGTCGATGTGCCGCCCACCAATTGTGTTCACGCGTTTCTTTTACTCAATCATCGCTTTTAGAGTCCACTTCGATTTTTCACCCTCATCGCGAACGTCGCTATATTATTAATCTTTTATGCGATTCACAAATCCTAGCGTTCGTTGCGCCTTCGTTGTATTTTATTTTTCCCCTTTTTTCGTCTCATACGATACACTTTGCGTGTTCGTAGGTCAGAGCACAGCATCAAGAGCGCGCCGTTGATTTTCTCTCCAAGGAGCTGAAGGTTTACACGAATAAAGATGCCGAGGATCGCATATTCTTCATTTCCGCCAAAGAAACGCTTCAAGCGCGAATGCAGGAACAACGCGGACAACCCGCGCACAGTATGTAATTCGTTTCATTAAAATCGGGTGACTAAACGAACGAAAGAATTAATGCAAGTTATTTGAATCTTACAGACGGCGCATTGGCCGAAGGTTTCCAAAATCGTTACTTTGAGTTTCAAGATTTTGAGAGAAAATTCGAAGAATGTATATCGAAGTCGGCGGTAAAAACGAAGTTTGAACAACACTCGCAACGCGGACGGCACATAGCGAAGTACGCGATTTAAAAATATCGTCCAACTTACCTTTATCTTTATGAAGTTTCATATCTTATCGTCTGAATTTTACGAATTAAATGAAAAAAATGTCTTTTTTTGCAGCGAAATTCGGCAAACGTTGGACGAGATACTGGAACGCACCCAGAAAATGCGAGCCGATCAATTAAACGTGAAGAAAGAAGTTCACGATAAACTTAACTTCACCGAACAACAATTGATGCTTGTGACACAGGAGATGAAGGAAAAGATCCACCGAATGGTCGAAGACGTCGAGCAACGAGTCTCCAAAGCTCTGAGCGAAGAAATTCGTAGACTCGCTGTTCTCGTCGACGAGTTCAGTGTTCCGTTCCACCCCGAGTCACTGGTATTGAATGTTTACAAACGCGAACTCCACACCCACGTAGAGAATGGACTCGGTATGTAAATCTTATAACGTTTCGATTCTCGAGCCCTCATACGGCTCTACATTTTCATTACGTCTCTTTCCGAAAAATGGATACTGATATCACGAAAGTCTTGTTGTCTCACAACATTTTTGTCTCACGCCAACGGCGTGTTAGACGTATACTCTTCCGCAATTGCTGCGACTAATCTCCACTTTATATGCAACGATAATCTCCAATGATCGTTAACACAATATTATAGCAATCATCGCTCACATTCGTTTGCAATGCATTAATTTTCGACTGTTTCATTATCTCAAAGGCTCCAATTTGCGGGCGCGTCTCAGTACCGCGTTGGCGATGAATATGGAAAATTCGCAGCGCGAAATGACGAACCGAATGTCCAGTTTGTTGCCGGAGAACAAGAAACAGTTGACCGTTACTCTGGTACCGCGGCGAGAACCCTTCGAGATCCTTTACAGACTCAACTGCGATAATCTTTGCGCCGATTTTCACGAGGATCTCGAGTTTCGTTTCTCTTGGGGAATAACAGCGTTGATCAACAGATTCGCTGGAAAACAAAGTCCTAAACTCGCTATTGCGAATTATCCACAAGATGTGAGTCTTTAATATTTCTAACGAGAGAATATTTCGGTAATTCTTAAAGAGATGTTTTAGATATGACTTTGAAAGCTTTTTCTTCAGATACCACAATCGTTAGTATCACCGGCCGATAGCGTTGACTCCGTAAAGTTTGTAACCAGCGCTGCTGGTTTTCCATCGAGAAACGACGATTGGTCTTTGGCAACTAGAATCGCCGTGGCGTCTATCACTTCTCAGGGTACTATGGGTGGTCTTATTGTCGCGGGATTTGTGAGTATAACAGATATTCGGTATTAGCAGCAAATTAATAAAATTAATAAATTACTGTAACAATAATAATTATATTTTTTATTTATATTTTATTATTATAGTAATATAATTATTTAAAAAATGAATGAATTGCAATTTTTTTTTAGTTCAATGAAAAGCGAAAATTGTATATTTTATTTTTAATCATAACGATTGTATTTGGCAGATGCTGAAAACCGTGGGTTGGCGTCTCATCGCGGTAACCGGTGCTGTATACGGTGCTCTGTATCTCTACGAGCGTTTAACGTGGACAAACAAAGCCAAGGAACGTGAGTTCAAGCGTCAGTACGTCGATCATGCGACGAAGAAGCTAAGATTGATCGTCGATCTCACGTCCGCGAATTGCAGTCATCAGGTTCAGCAGTAAGTTACAAAATTTATGAATTGAAAATTAAAAATATAGCTGTACATTTTGCCAAATTAGGATATTAACGGTTTTTATTAATACTAAAAGGGAACTATCGAGTACGTTTGCTCGACTTTGCCACTTGGTCGACGAAGCAACGTCGGAAATGGACACCGAACTCAAAACGATAGCGACGACTCTTCGTACCCTGGAGGAGGCCGCGACGAGCGCCAAAGTATTGCGAAACAAAGCGAATTATCTCGCGAACGAACTCGAACTCTTCGACGCGGCGTACATAAGATCGTTGAATTAGAAAAAAATACGAATTGGTTAAAAAAAAAGGGAAAATTTGTTTTGTAGTGCGAGCGGTCGCGAGAGCCATTTCGGAATGATGAAAAAATGGCGATCGCGAAAGGTTTTATCGTTAACGATATCGCTCGTTTATCATTCTGAGTTCGAATTAAGGGAATGTTTGTATGTAAAACTCTAGTCTTTAATATCGGAGAAATGTCGACTCGACGTATACGTGCAGCGCGAAAGATAACAAAATTCTCATGTTAATTATTCTCCATTTTTTTTTTTTATTAAGTACAACCGAAAATGACAAACTAATGTGAGACAATATTTCGAAATAATGTTTTTGCATCGGGAAAAACTGCATCGATCAATTAGCGAATTCCCATGTAACGAATATTTGATTTATACACAATGATTTTTTTTCTTTATCAATATTTATGCAACACGCTGCAATTGAATTAATTTTTTTTTCTTGATTTTTGCTTTTTTTTTCAAACTTATACTCGCAAGATAGATCACGAAGCCGTAGAACCGGAAGAAATATAACGTTTAACGACATGAAAAACGAAGTAATAAATGACAAAATTGGATCTAACGAATCGAAGATTATATTGCGTTTATATTGAGATCTATTAAAAAAATATATATAATTTTATTCTAAGTAGTGCAAAACGCTGCGATAAATAGGGTTTTATTTGTCACGAAAAACAAAAAATGTATATTATTATTGAATAAATGATTGATCGTTGGATTTCGGTTGTTATTTCGCGAAAGGAAAAATCGCTCGAGATACGAGAAAAGTGTTTCGTCTCCTACACGATTCATAAATTACTTCTACGGTCCCCAACCCGAGTTTTCCACTAACTTTTTGATTGTTGGCGAATTCCTTCCGTTCGAATTTCGATTTTTATCGATATTTTTCGTAGTAAAAATAACATTTTTTTATGATTCTTCATTTTCAATACCGTTTTGGAGATTCGTCTCTCGATCATAGCGATCCCTCGATTACCATGACCTACAGAAACGCGTCTTTAGGTTATGCTAGGTTCCGATAACACGTGTCGTTCGTGCTGTTTAATAATATAACCCTTCAAATGTCAATGAAACAATCGCAAATAAAATAATTCGTTATTAATCGTAACAAAAACAATGTAATTAGTAAATCGCATCGGAAAAAATCCATGTTGTAGTTAAATAAAACATTTCCCCTTCCCAATCGAAATAAACGTTGACACGTGCAGTGCCTTAACGCCGTGCAACAATCGTCGCAATATTTTCTTTTCTACAAACAGTGATTCGGAAAAAAAACGTAATGCAAGTTTACTGGAATAAATTGTCTCTCGATCGGCCGCCAACAACGTCTTGGCGTTGCGCCACAAATGAATTTGGTAATTTTCGTAATGATTTTTTTTATTCGTCAATTACATCGTGACGAGACGAAATAATTTTTTTTTAGATTCCAAAGGTTTTCTAAAAATCGTCGATAACGCGGTGTTGGAACTGGAATCGCAGGAAACATTTCAAACAGAAGCCGCTGTTCTCAGCCGTTTGATATATCGAATGAAAAGTAAACTGAGAAGCGACAAGGGTCTCAAAAACATGGAAAAAGTTAACAGAGCGTTGCTGAATTATAAAGCTCTCGCTTTGGAAAAAGATTACATGTATCTCAGAGACAACGTTGAAGCTGACGGCGATATTCAAGCACTGCCATCGAGACAAATGTTGCAGTATTCTCTCGTAAGAACACAGGGATTCACGAAACTCATGTGCAGAATAGAAAACGTCTCTAGACTCGCCGCAGAGTGTTTTAAGACCAGAATATCCGTGGGTCAAGCGTGGAATCTTTCTGTAGTCGCTTATTCTGTCATCAGTAGAATTTGGTGCGAAATTAATTATCTGGAATTTTTGAGAAATTAATCGAAAGCTAAACAGTGATTCCTTTTTTCAGGCTGCTATCAAGGTATTTGGCCAAAAAATCGTGTGATTGGTACAACAGGCTGTACAAATATCTTAACAAATTGAAACTTGTTGGAGTCTCCTGGATTTCTGAGAACCACCTTTTTCCAAACGATCTAAAAGTTTGGCTTTCCGTTTCGTGGATCAATGAAGATCTCAAAAAGTTAGTAACGTCAAATTTGTGTGATTAACGGAAAAAAAAAATTCTGAAATTTTTTTTTTATTACGGAAAGTTTTTGCAACATTTTTCTCGGCATTTTTTGCGGCACTTAAAAAAGATTATTATTTATGTTTTCAGCTGTTCCGCTAAGAGCGGTTTGCCCGACAGTATATTCGACTTGATAAAGCAACAGGGAGATGCCGAAGACGATCTCGAAGTCGATGTAGAACAGCGGATCGACGCACCCACGTTGCCGGTCGCGGAATCCATCGAACTTAATATCGCAAAGAAAAAACCAAATGTTACCAAAATCGCGTCGCGATCTCATATCGACAAAGCCTCCGTTTCTAAGGACGATGTTGGAGGTACATACGAATGAATTTTCGTGATTGTGAATATGAATTAATAATCATATACCTGTTTTTAGAGCGCATAAGTCGAGACGCATTTACCACTGATCGATCAAAAGAAACTTCGAAAACTCCATCTAGAAAGCGGCAGTTGGCGGAAGAAAAGGACCAGAACTCCATCGCTTCGATACGCCCGGAAAAAGTGACGAAATTCGATAAAAAAATATCGAAGAAAAAGCCGGTGATAAACGTGAACGATATAGAGACAAAAGAAGACATCGTAAAATTCGTGAGTTCGAAATCCCATCCAAATTTAGATAAATTACAGTGGAAAATCATCAGGAAAAACGTAAGAAAATTATTATTAAAGTTAAACGAATTGGATAATAATACGAACACGAAGAAGCGCGATATATTTCTAGAAAAGGTTATTCAATCGATACGACAGTGGATAACTTGATGCTGGTTAACAATAAAGCTGGTATTTACAATAAAAGCCATTAAGTTATTAAAAAGAAGACATCATATTTTTTTCAGTAAAAATTAGCAGTTTGAATGAGTAACGAAATAATTAAACAGTAATAAGGATTTAACATTTAATAAATGTTTTATAGTTCGCGAGAGAAAATTTACTAAATTCACATTTTTGCTGCAATACCTGTATGCGAGAAAATTATTAAAAAAAAAATTCAGTTTACCAATTGCTGCCGTTCCTTTTTTTTGCCTTTCAATAAAACTATTCGATGCGACGACACATTAAATCTTATATTTAATCGTAATTGTTAACTGAAGAAACAATTGTATATTGTATAATTGAAGAAACAAATTATTTTATTTATTACAATTGCAAATTAATTTACTGTGACGGATTGAAGAAAATCGTTGATGCAATAAGTTTTTTTTTCGTGTACCGTGTACCAGATGCCCAGACAAGGGATAGCGAGATTGAAGCGACGTTTCGTTGAGTTTATAATTAACGCTGTCGCGATACTTGTCCGGGTTGCGTTGTGCACGAGGCGAGCTATGCGTCGTAGATGAGGTGCAAACGTTCCGCTTCTCTCGGCGGACCGACCCAAAGCTTGAAACCATTGTCCGGAACCCTTTTCTTCAGATTGTTGAAGCAACATGCGCGGAACTGACGAGTGCCGCAACTCGGCATGCATTCGCGTCCGCACTGGTCGCAGGACAGAGTCGCCCCGAAAGTCCACATAACGCACACTGTCGGAAGAACAAATTTGTCGTATTTTACGAACAATTTCGGAGAGCGAAATTAAATAACGTTTTCATGCGTTTTTTCCCTTTTATGAATAAACGGGACATATTTACCCGACAATTCGAAAAACGAGTTCATTTTTCAATCGATTTTTTTCAAAAACTGCGCGGTAAAATAATTTTTTTAAACGAAAATGCATATATCGAAATAAAAAAAATGTATATTGCACAGGAAAAGTAATTTGTTTTGTTTTTTCAAACGTTGGGCAGACGGCATTCTTATACAGCGAAAACGAGATGTCCGAAAATAAAGTTAAAAAAATCTACGATTTCTAAAATAATTTTTTCAAAAAACTTACACAATGTCATTTTTACGTAATAAATAAAAAAATGAAGATTGATGTAAAAAAAAGTAAAATTGTTGACGACTCGTAATTGTTAGCAACTCGAAGCACTTTGTTCCTCTTTATCGTATGCGTCTTTTCTAATTTCAATACATTTATCGTTTGGTAATGAAAGTTCACTGATATTCCTCCTATAATTCTGGAGAAAAAAATCTCAACATCAACACGACGTTCGAATGGTCAAGTAAATGGACCCTTTAATCTGAGTCGGTCATTCCGTTCCAAAAACAACGCAAAGGCACCGAAAGATAGAATTATGTTATCTCTGTTGACGGAGAAAATTATCGCGATCGCAATAATACGCGCGGAAGTAGTCACAGAATAAGAATGATATGAGAGGCTTTGTGACAACGATATCTCGGAGGGGAGCGGCGATATATTACATTTATGTATGAGATGCGAAGCAGTTCCTTGATGTTATTAATGAATGTCAATCGAGTAATTACAACTTATCCACTGATACGCGCCTCGATGCGGATGGGCAATGCATAACTTTGCGAAACTTTTCGTATACTTTAACGGGACATCGGCGGGGGTGTTCGCCGACGCCTTTGACGCGAATATTCTTCGCGACTGGCGTTAAATATTTAGGAACTAAATACGAAAATATATAAATTTCTTTCCTCACCGGAATTTGCATAAATCGATGATAATTATACTGCTTGTTGAGAATTTCCGAGTTTTTAAAAAACGATAAAGAATTTCGCGATGTTTTCGAATGGGAGGTATCGAGATTAGCTTTCTGGAAGCTCTGTGATTAACGCTATACATTCCGCGATCTATACTGCCTTAGTGGAGTAATCGTAGTTATAACGGAGAATGTTCTGTTGTTTGAGGTATAAATTCGCGTTTAATAATCCGTCGGTCCGTTCAACGAGATAAGTACGAAGATTTTGTCGGTCGATCACGTTTCCATTCGCGGAAGTGGGTAGAATTGGATTATCCCAATAAGACCGAACGGAATTAGATGAATTGTGGTTACCACAGCCCACGGTGTCTTTGATGGTATTAAACGAAGAGATTTCGGGAATTGTTAGTATCAGTTATGAAACGATATTCTCGCGAACCGGAAACCTAATACGCCAAATTAGTTTTGTCGGATTGTTATTTAGGCGATAAACGTTAATTTTACAAACGCGCGATTTTTCGTGCCGTAAAATCGGCACTTTTAACGGAAAGATATTATTTTTTTATATTTATTCCTTTCGAAATAACTATAAAAAAAAACGCACCTTGTGTTTTTGTCCCTTTTACCAAATAGCCACCAACACACATTATTTCACAGATTATGATAAAAGGATTACACATCATTCGGCGTTTACTAAATAAAAAAGTTCTTACCGGCGAGAAGGAAGAACACGCAAGTACGTCCCATCTTTATCGTTGTCGTGAACGTGAGTTCCTCAAAGTACCAAGAGACTAGTCGGTGATTACCCTTAAGTTTGATGAGATACAAAAATTTTCGTTATTCAAACTTCGAAATGATAATTATAATAATGCGCAAGTAAGTTGTTAAGTTCAAGCGGTTTAAATTATCGTATGGTTCCGAAAAAAAAAGAAAAAAAATTGTACATTTTTGAAAAATATTTCGGGTACTAAAAAATAATTGGAAGGATTCAAAAAGTTACCAAAAAGTGACTCGGGTCGTTCTGAATTTGGCGAATGATATTGCAACGGCTTATAAAGCTTACCTGTGCTGATGAGAGTCGACGTGCGAATGCCACTTCGGAGGACACGCGCTCAGCTTCTTGTGCTCTTCTTCGGGGTGTCTTCCCCCACTTTCTGTCCGACCTTTCATCCCCAACGAGCTCCCAGATCCCGTCATATCTGATACTATAATGTTTTTCGTAGCTTGACGCTGTAATAGTATTTGATGTTAGGCATGTGTGGCGGTTCTGCGTATAAACCCCCTTTGGATGCGGGGGTGGCGATGTGTGTTACAACCATAATTTTTTTTTCCGCAACCTCCCCAATTAAAAAACGCGATTATTCTTAGGTAATTATGCGATACGCGACGAGAGGAGAGTATGCGTTATCGTAGATGAGAACAATTAATACGTTTTTTAATTTTTTAATGAACGCGAGTAACTTGGAATTCGTAATACGAAGCCGATAATCTCTTAGCCGTAAATCTTTTTATATTGCTATATAAAATTCGGACAATTATGTGCATTGCCTGGAGTAGGAATAGGAATGCTGGATCGCGTATATTACGTGTCTGATGGGCACGTTGGGAGTTGATTACAACGTTGGTTACAACACGATTTATATTTTTTTTAGTTATTATCGCCGTAACCCGCATTCGATCGTGTTATATTATATTTGATTGAAAGTTACCACCAACACTAATCACGGTAAAGTATACGATTTTTATAACAAAAATGCAGTTTTGTTAATTTCCCGTAACACATATTTACTCGATTGTACTTATTTTTCACAATCAATTTGAAACAGTTTACTCAATGGCAAAATAATGAATTACGTTAAATAATACGAATAAATGAACTTTAAAAATTATTCGTTAATCTGTTGTCGAAGTAGATTAGAGTTTACCAGGATGTGATTTGACTGGTGATGTTCAATTTAATTTTAATGCGATATAGGTAACGTCGAATGCAGCTAATGATTATCATAATATATAACCGGATTAACGGATTACCAGGTAAAAAAATATATTTATATCGTGTTTGATTTATTTTTAAAAATCTGTATACATTTGCGAATGAATAACACAGCGCTCAATTATTGCACAACGTATCTGTGAAATTCGTAAATTTCATGTTTTTTATGATTCACAGCTCATTTTTTACGGTGAAAGATACATGGGTCATAAATTCATCGAGATAATTATTTTATTGACTTTTCAAACAGTAGAAAATTCTAACGTACTTCGTTATATTTAATTTTTTTGCGAGCTAACTGCTCAAATATATACATAATAGATATTTGAAAGAAAATGTATCATTCATTTCGTCGAGTATCTTCCAGGAAGCAAAATGAGTTCGACACATTAGAATGATTAGCAATAATCATAGTAGCAATAAGAACGTTTCAACACAATTTATAAAACATTTATCAATAGAGTAACATTCTTTCGTGAAATAATTATAAATTACATATCTCTTACTAGCAGTCTTACCGTCCGTAGATGTGACAGATATCTGCCTTACGAGCCCCCAGGTCCAATGTGCTGCAGCGATTTGTCGTTTGGTGTCAGTAAAATACCAAACACGTGTCTAACAGTACGAAAGCACGAATTTACCGCGATCGTATAACGTGTAAACGACTTGTAAATATTGTTAAAAATCGCGATATAGTTACACAAAACCCTGTTATCTGTGCTTCAAATGACTGAGTCGGGTTAAATCTCAATTCTACGATCCCCGATCGCGAATCGCCTTGTAAATAAATCGCGACATAGAGTACTGGACATAACCCCTTCGCCGAACTAGTGTGTATAACATCTCGAGGAAATGACAAATAATTCTTCTTCAACAACGTTCATATATTGAAAAAAACGAAGAAAAATCGAAATGAGTGATTCCGAAGTAGAAGACGGACCGAAGACGACGGGGCCGGTCGATAATGCGTGGTCCTTGAAATTACCCGAATTCAAACCCGAACACAACCCCCATCGTTTGCTCGAGGAGAGTTCGTTCGCCACGTTGTTTCCAAAATATCGCGAACAATATCTCAAGCAATGTTGGCCACTTGTGCAAAAGGCTTTGGAACAACACGCGTTAAAGGCAGATCTCGATCTCATAGAAGGCAGCATGACAGTGAAAACAACGCGAAAAACGTGGGATCCATTCATAATAATAAAAGCGCGCGACATGCTAAAATTGATGTCCCGTTCCGTGCCTTTCGAACAGGCGGTGCGAGTTTTGCAGGACGACATAGCGGCCGATATAATAAAAATCTCTTCGTTGGTTAGAAATAAAGAAAAATTCGTAAAAAGACGACAGAGGCTCATAGGACCCAATGGCTGCACGTTAAAATCTATCGAATTGTTGACCAACTGTTATGTTCTGGTTCAGGGGCAAACCGTCGCGGCACTAGGACCGTACAGCGGACTGCAGCAAGTTAGAAAAATCGCTGAGGAAACAATGAAAAATATTCATCCGATTTACAACATAAAGGCGCTGATGATAAAACGCGAATTGGCGAAAGATCCTAAATTGAAGAATGAAGATTGGGAGAGATTTTTGCCGAAATTCAACAGTAAAAACGTTGCCAAGAGGAAGCAGCCTAAGAAAAAGAAGATTAAGAAACCCTACACGCCGTTCCCTCCGCCACAGCAGGAGAGCAAACTGGACAAGCAACTCGCATCGGGAGAATACTTCTTGAACGAAGAACAGAAAAGAGCCAAAAAGAAGAAGCAACAGGACGAGAGACACGAAGAAGCGACGAAGAAGAGGGAGGAGCGCAGAGCTCAGGCGTTCGTTCCGCCGACGGAAGAAAAGAATTTGGACGCCAAAGGGAAGCGGAAAAGCGAAGTTGACGTTGACGAGTTGAAGGAAAAAGTTAAAAAAGGACTCAAAAAACGTAGCAAAAAAACATAAAATTTATTTCTTTCTCCACTGAATCTATAACAACGTATTTAATTATTAGGAAAAATTTTGGATTTGCAATAAAAACATCGACCAGTTCTGGAAATATTCCTTTCATTTTTATTAGAAAAACTTGTCTTTTTTTTTCTATACTTATTATTATTATAGTATAACGCTGACGTACATACATATTTTTTGTTTTTTTTTTTTCGTTTGTTTTTATTATACAATCCGCAAAATATGGGAATAGAGGAAATTTCAGCATTTATCAAATACAATTCCTATGGTACAACAACACGATCACAATGTCAAGTCCTATCGCGAAAGAAAGACAAAAAAACAAATATATTATAATTTTCGTGACTCGGAAAAAGCGATTCGACGATGGATTTCGGGAAGAAAATATTTTTTTAAATAAAATCGATAACGTTTCATCGAGTATGGATAATGTATACGAAGTCTTGTGTATTTTAAATAGCGATACACGGGGATTTTCTGTTTTTTTTTTTTTCGGGCAACAAAAACACATGGCGCATCGATGTTATTCGCGCGCGAAGTCGGTCGTAATTTTCGTGCGAACGAATTACCTTCGCGCGAATAATAGACTGTTCGGTGGTTTCGTTTTTTTTTACCCGAACAAACACTCTGTGATATCCTAATAATTAATATTCACTCGGCTCGATGCACTACGCGTACAAACCGCGCAAGTTTTTCATTCGAATCGCGAACTCTGTCGGATGTGAACGATAAACATTAACGTCTCACATCTGTCTTTCCTTTTTTTCTTCTCAGCCTCTTTGTAATCGATTATCGAAAAAATCTCTGCCTCTCTTCCCTTTTCGTATCACTAATTATAATTATATATTACAGCTTACATTCTTGGAAGTACGAATTTGCCATAACTTACGTTTAACTAACGTGTAAATTGTATACTACTATTTACAATAATAATAATATTATATATTATGCGATTAAAATCTGTGTCAAGTCCGCGGTGCTTCGATGCATAGAACAAGCGCGTTTTTTTTTTCATGATATACAAAAAGAAAAAGGAAATAATCGAAAAAAAAAGGGTCGGTCGTTGTCTGTAGAGAACGAAACTAATAAAACAGATACGGCTCGCGACTGGAAGAAAATAATCACAGAAGATAATTGGGTTGCGTCATTTGCACTGACCTCGGTTTTTGTATATATATAATATATATATATATGTGTGTTTTTTCATATATTCGGCGTCTATATAGGGACTTAAACGTTAATTATTACATTCGAGAGATGAATTGTTTATTTTATTTTCTTCTTCCTTTGTTTACGTATCCTTTCGCACGAATTCCCTCCCGGACTGCGTTTCATCTATCGCCTGACCCGATGCCTGATATTTTCTCTTCTGTATCTTTTTCACTTTTTTTTTTTCAACTACACCGCTTATAGTTTTATCATACAAAAGCTTAACTTCGTTTAATTATTTCATTGATCGTATTAGTTTTAGTCGCCGTGAGATCTCGTTGAAACAACGCCCATTAAAAATGTATCAATACAAAAGAATCTCCCGCGCTGCGAATTGCCAATTAGCTCGACGATCGCTCACTGCCGTTTTTTTTTCTTTCGTCGAGCCTTTCACACGCTCCGACCCGCTATCTACTCGCACAACCGAAGTTAAGTTATACAACATTGATTACAAAAATAAATCTCTGGCGCGCGACCCCGTGACAATTATTTCGTTCGACGCCCTCGAAGAGCCGATAAAAAAAAATAGTCAAACACACGAATAGTTTTCGCCGACGGCGCATTTGCACCGTGAAATATTCAATGATCCGATATTAATTGCGGGAGACAGCGATGATTTTTTTTTTTTTTTCGTTTTTACACATTAACACATCTGTTCTCGAAGCGCAAAGTGGAAGAAATCGTCTGTAAAAAAAAAAATAGTACGCATAATTTCGGGATATCGAAGTAATGAAAATGGTAACGTCATTCGTTTTGTCGTTCGCGCGACGACGAATCACTGAGTTACCGCGTGTTCTTAAATTAATATTAATCAATAACAGACACCAGCTGCATGATATTTACACGTAAAAGAATCGATTGCAGCTGCGGAGACTGTTGAACACGTGGTTTGCGAATCGCGAAGTCGAAAGCATCAATGTATATATATATTTTTTTCGTCGTAAAAACGAGTTTCCGTATAATATCTACCGGTATAATGGGAAATAGTAACAGGGCGAAAGAGAAATATTGTTATTAAATTCAATAATTGCGTGCGCAACGATAAAATCTCATTTTCTTCTCCTTCGACGCTCGTGGTTTTCAACCATATAAAAAAAAAGAAGATTCGACCTTCACAATCGCTTTTGATATTTGTGTTCTCTTTTTTAGCAATTTCTCGATCCCGGGGATTCAATTTTTTTTTCATCGTCGCAGAGAATTCATTCGTTAATTATAGAATAACGATAAACTTTCTGCCGGAAATTCCATATTTAAACTTTAATAATTTACAAAAATCACCGCGATTACCGTAAATCAAATTATCGCAAACTGTTCAAACGCAATTGTCTCGCGAAGAAGCTGAGCAAACGATTTCTCGCGACGAATTCAATCCGTTAAAAGGAGGATAAAAACGGTAAAAAAAATTGAAACTCCGCGACGATAAGCAACAGACAAATTGTATTAATTCCAGTGACGTAAAGACGTCCGGCGTGCATGCGGCATTTCGCCAGGATGTCGATTGAGTTTCACGAATTAATTTTTTTCTTATTTTGATCTCTCTTTGATTTCTCGTTCGCGCGTTAAGCGGGGATAGGCATTCCAGGCACTGACAATGCCTAAAATCCATTTTTTCGGATGTCTCGTCTGCGATTGGCGACTGACGATCGTCGAAATCGGTTTAATAATACAATCTAAGCTAATGACTGTGATTGTAGAGATGCCACCGCTGTGAATCGGCACTCGAATCGCATTTCTCCGCTGTTATTCCACGCTGCGCGTGTAATCTTGAATCGACGCATACGGGAATTCTTGAATGTCTTATCAATCCTCCTTCGAGGTGTCTCCACTTTTGATTTTCGCTTCCGTCGCATATCTGCATCAATAGTGTCGTTCCCTTCGCGTACACTGGCAGTGTCAGACATAAGTCGTGATGCTTGATGAGGCCGTCTTTCGTGAGTCCCCATTCCTGTAAAGTTAAAAAAAAAAGAAAGAAACGATTAATTTTTAATAACCATTGATTTGAGGCGTAAATTTTGATTGAATGCTTTATTTTATTTTTTTCATCGTACAATGATATTACCTGATTGCCACCGGTGTCGTGACACGGATAGAGACCGACGTTTCCATCGAGAAGATGACCCATGCTGTCGAGACAAGCTGATCCCTGCTTTAGAGAACCTCCGGGTCCACCCTCGCTGGTCGGTATCACCAATTCCGGATAAACGTTCTTCAGGTACCAGCTGAAGGGCTTGCAGTGCAGATTTCTCTTCAATTCCATTCTGTCCTGTATACTGAAGCGATAACGAGGGATAACGTTAATTAAACTGTACACATTTTTTTTACAGATCGATTAATAATTTTTAACAAAAATGTTCAATCAATAATTTTCAATTTTCAATTTTTTTTTATAACGAAGCGATAAAACTGATTGTAACAAAATAAATAATTTTAAATGAATTTATTTTTTTTTCATTTTGATAATTGATTATATCTTCGGTTTACATTTCTATTAAAGTTGTAAATTAATTGTATTAATAGTTTTACTGAATGTTTTGGTTCACTAAAAAAATTTTGCAGGTAGTATCGAAAACGATATAAATATATGTGTATTTTTCTCGATTCTTACTCTCCATAAGGTACATTGCGAGCCAAAGGAACGGCGTTGTAGTAAAAATGTTTGTAATCGTCCATCCAAACTTCGGCGGCGCGACGAGTGTTGCGTGCAAAAACGTTTCCGCTGCCCCCGGGAAATGAGTAGGGATGACGCTTTCGAAAAACGTGACCCACCCGCGAACAAGGAATTATCTCGAGACTCCCACCGCATTGCCAGACGCGGAAGGAAATTTCTTTTGAAAACGAGAGGTCAATTAAAGAATATTATAATTATTATTATAGTTAAAAAACAAGATCAACGACAATTTTTTTTTTTCGTACTAATAATTATTAAGACTATTTGCTTACCGAGATTTTCACCGCCCCAGACGTCCATCTGCGTGTCGTATTTTCCGAGTCTCTCGAAATAAGGTTTGTTGATTACGAATAATCCACCGGCGATCATCGGAGTTCTTATTGCCTGCGTAGGATCTTTTTGTCGCGAGAGTCTCTCCGTTTGGCTGAGATATTCCCACTTGAATACGAGACTCCAGTCGAAACCGCCCCTCAGATCGGCCGATGCACCTATTAAAAAAAAAAATCACATAAGAATTATAAATATTATATTATTATAATAATAATACATGATAATAATTGAAATAAATCAAATTTTGAAAAAAAAAAATCGTAATATTATTGAGACTCTTACCGATATATTGGAAGGTATCCATGCTGATGACGTCAATGACGGGACACACGACCCTTGATGGATCCTCGGCAACGCGCTCGAGAAGCGGCTCCAGCCAGTCGGCGTTGCACTCGCAGTGAGAGTCGAGGAACGTGAGGACACTCGCGGTCGCGGCATCGGCACCGCGAACCCTCGATCTCATCAATCCTTCTCGCTTCTCGTTTCTTATAACTCGAACTTTGTGGATCCTCGACAATTCTTCGCCATCCTCCGCTGTATTAATGTTAAAATAATAGAATTAAAAAAAAAAAAAAAAAAAACAATATCGATGTTTAAATCGTCCCGTAGGTATCTATAATTTTTTTTAACTTACGATGATCACTGAAGTCATCGACAAGAATGATTTCCTTGATTAGGTGCTCGGGACTTCGGTTTAGAACGCTAAAATCAAAACAATAGCACCTTAGTTTCGAAAAAAAAAAACGAATTAATTTTCTACAACGTCTATGAAAGAAATTTTGCATCTTTGATCTTCAACCCTCCAGCCAATAAATTATGATGCTGGGAGAAATTTTAATCGATGAAATAAATTAGCGGTTATAGTTTCGCGGGTGGTGGGTTTGCCGTGGAGAGGTTGAAAGGCGAAGAAAAATGTCTTAATTAATTCCTCGGGTTATGAAAAAAATCTCTGATTTATACCGTGAAATTTTCGCGCCAGGAGCCCGGCGCGCCTCATATCCGCGCGAGAGGATAAGAAGAACGAGAGAAAAAAAAAGGAATGTTAACAGAAAGAAAGGATGAAAAAGGTGGAGATGCTGTTGAAGAGGGGAAATAGGAGAAAAGAGAGGACACAGTGGTTGAAGGATGTCGAGTTGGTGAAAGCGGGTGGTTAAAGCTGCGGCATCACCGACAAAGCTGCATCAAGCAGAGGGCGGAGGGACGGGGGAGGATGGGATGCTCCGTACCGGTCGAGTAATGGCTGCCAGCGGGGAAGCACGATGGAATGACGATTAGAAAATTCCATTGGTCTCGGTACCGGACTTCCGCCGGTAGAATGGAACCACGCGATAGGAGAGGGGAGGCATCTTCGTGGAACGAGAGGGTCGCTTCAACGTTCAGTACAGTGAACTTCCTTTCACGTTCCCTCCCCCCGGTACTACTACTCCCGCGTGTTGAGTTCAACGGATAATCCTCTCCCGGAGCTCGAGAGTTTATTTGAACGGGATTTCGAAGGGATTAAACTCCTCTTTCAAAAGATACTTAAGAAAATCTACATACCGCGTTAAACTCGTCGGCTTACTACAAGCATTTTTTTTGTTTTTTTTCTCCTGACGTCCGGATGTGTCTTAATTTTTTAATTTTTTTTTTCATATTACCACATAGGGCTCAACATTTTTAGGATGATTATAGGTGATATCGCGTATAAATTGCGTCATTAATTGTTATTTCAATATTCTAAGCAATTTATCTAAATTTCATAAATTACCTCTCGAACGATGTTAAATAATAACGAAAAAAAAAGTTAACCAATTTATTGAGAAAAACGTTATCGCACGATCGCTATTTCAACTTTCAACCTAAACCCAGTACCACTCTATAAACATTGAAATGAAAATGCTCACCTCACGACCGTGCGAAGTAGAGTCGATCTCGCCTCATTGTGAAAGGTGATAATGACGGAAGTCGGTGGAAGATCGCGTCTCCACTGCTTCATCCGGCACCTGGAAAGAAACGAATAAAAAAAATCCATTTAATGCGCGATCTATAGAATACGCGTAGCTGTGAGAATTCCATCAGGAAATCGGTTGGCGAGCGGAAGGGAATAAACGCGGTCGTGTGATCGGGAGTCCGGAACGAGAGGTCGTAATAGCAGAGGCAGCATCGCCACCCATCGCACCGGTGGTAGTTGGGTTGGCAGGGGAACAGTATACTATATAGGAGATGGTTGGATAACGCTATTCGTACAAATGCTACCTGTCACGATATCCCAGGTAACTCGTAACGTGCTTATCGACTCATTCCCGTGGGGACTCCTCTCACCTCTATTCTCATCCTCGTTCAATTCTCTCCAACCCTTCGTATACACATCCACATAGGGAAAAGTGAGGCAAAATGGGTCGAGGGGCAAACTGTCGCGAAACTGTAATTTTGGGGCAAAATGGACCAACTCTAAAATTCATGAAATTTCAAAGAAGTACTTTTTTTTATTTTATGGCCATTATTTATGCTGAAGATCACTGATTACCCAAAAAAAAAAGATCGGGAACGACGTTTAATGAAAATCTACGAAACATTTATTGTCTGTTAAAAAATTAACCGACAATGACAATGATCGCTTAGCGATAGTGAATCATGTAAAATTCGAATTATTAATATTTTTTATTCAATTGCCGGTCCATTTTGCCCGATTTTTTTTTCGTCTGAATACTTTAAAGGAATGTGACCATTCTATTTTTGGGTTCAAAAGTAGCGGAAAAGTGTCGTGTATATCGGCAAAACTTCTTGAATTGTTAAAGTGGTTCATTTTTCCCCACTTATCCCCTACACAGACGCATACAGTGTCGTAGCAGACTGTGGCTACACCAGAAAGCCTCAGGCGCATTGCGACTGCATTCGCTATATCGTCTCACTAGCGTTAGCGATTAAACACCGATTGTTCGAATGTATGTCTATCTATGTACGCCGCACCGAGACGACGACGACGACGAAATGCATTCGACGAGAGAACGACCGATTACATGTGCAAACCTGTAATCGATTTA
Source organism: Cryptus viduatorius (assembly GCA_964006125.1). Taxonomy (NCBI): domain Eukaryota; kingdom Metazoa; phylum Arthropoda; class Insecta; order Hymenoptera; family Ichneumonidae; genus Cryptus; species Cryptus viduatorius. Next base: position 8,140,914 of record OZ023220.1, read on the forward strand.
TTCCGCTAGAGACGAAAGGCCCCGCACGGTTCTAATTCATCCGACGAAGATAATTGAGCACAAAATTTGTTCCAGATGTTCAATCTCCTTGTTGGGTGTAGAATTGGAGTTTAACGAATTGCGTTCGTTTGAGTGCACAGTTTCGATGAAGCTTTCGAATTTTGCTTTACAGAGCATCGTATAAGATAGAGTTATCATAGCTGTTTTTTTAATCGTTAAACGGTTATAGCGAAATAAAATAATTGTTTATTACTGAAACCTTTATGTATTGAACGTTTTAAAAAAAAATAACGGAAAATATTTTTAAAAAGTAGATATAGCCGCCGGAAGGATTTTTTTTTACCGCGGTATATATTTTTTTTATGCGATCACATTGGATGCGCAGTACTTATCAAAAGACGTATTCTTCGGGGACAAGAATATAAAAAAAAAATTATTTTGCGATATCGCGCCACTTGTACTCCATTATATCGAAAGCGGGAAGAGTTCTTACCTGAGAGTGCCTCTAAATTCTCTCAGACGTCCCGGGCAACCGAAGAGTTTTACGGGCATATTTTCGAAGCGGATCAATCCTCGATCTTCTCGGATCTCGTTGCATCCCTCGTGTATCCACGGTTGAATTCGATATTCCGTGATATTTATGCGAAGGGTTTCGTCAAGGGATATGCCAACGAAGAAGTGGAACGGGGAAGGTTGGGGGTGGGGGTGGGGAGGGGGGTGAAGGGGTTGCTACGGCGTTGCTTCTTTCTTTCTCGTCCTTTATCTCCTCTTTCCGTGCAATCGAGAGTCAGCAGCATCAGAAGCGGCGAGGAGAGTCAACGCAAGGGGTTTGCGGCTCGTGAGAGGAAAGCCAGAGCGCCGGCTATACGAGAGTAGACGACGAGAGAAAGATGGGAAAATATAAGAGGGGCCATGGCAGGCGTAAGCTCGGGACGTAGGGTACATAAATGCGGCTAGACGGCGGAACGATCCCAATATGTCAGGCACCGCGAGGGGGTTGGATGGGGGTGGCTTTGCGCTGCCTAACTCGGCTTCTCCTCCTTTTCTCTCGTACGCTCTCTCGTTCTTCTCATCCCCCTCGAGATAAACTCGCGGTACGTGTGCAGAATTTACCCTCACGCGTGTTCGAATCTCTGGTATGTACATACAAGCCCGCTACTTATGTGCGGCGAGCGGAGGGAGGAGGCATGGAAGCTGTTACGTTTTATATCATAACGAGCTGACTGATGGAAGAACCGATAGTTCTTCGTATGAAAACTGCAACGATCGGACTTAATCCTTTAACGGATGATAGATGCTAAGAAACTGCGATAGGGTGAAAAATGTTTAAGTTTTTTCGCCCTTTAAGGGAAGGAGATTGCGGGGCAAAATGGACCAGTCGCGAAATTTGAACTTTGGGTTAAAATGAACCATTACTGAAATTCACGAAATAAAAAAAAAGTCGATTTTCAAAATCGGCAAAAGGGCAAATGAGTTTTGTTGTCATTATTAACGAACGTCAAGGTTTTCCGATCTCCGACTTTAATTAACGATAATATTTTGCAACGTTCGTCTGTAATTCTGCTTTGTTTCCGAATATCAAAGTAACTTCCGTTCTAACTATGTATAAACGCTATTGGGTTCCTTCGAGACTCAAAGCTTTCTTCTCCGGGCGCCAACCATCATCGTTATTCAACGTTCCGTCTCGTGAAATCGGCGAGTTCCGAGTTTCCGCAAAGCTCTATACACCAAACGCCGATCGGTTCGTGCAATCGGAACGAATTAGACGGATATCAGCCGACAAGTTTAATTCGAAACTTCAATTTGGTTTCGGTTCGACGCTCAAGTGGATAACGGCTAGAGGAGTATGGGATTCGACAAGCCGGTGGTATACATACGCGTCGAGTACACGCGACTCTACCTGTACCTATATGCGCAGCGGCACCGGCCGTTCATGTGTACATTGTGCCCGACGCATCGGATTCTCGACGATTTCTCTCTCCGTTCTCTCGTTGCACACAGGTGCATCCAACCGAACGAAACTGCATTCACGCGTGTGCATACAATGCATAAAGTGTGGCGCCGTACTATATATATCGCGGCATATTCGGATATATACGCAACGGAACGAAACAGTTGTAGGCTTATTCCGCATAGATTTCGACCCGAACTCACACGGAAATGCACTCGGCCATCGGTCAATGGTACCATCTCGCCTCTGTGCGCAATCCCCCGAGTTTCTATTATTTCCGCGGGGGTTGAACCGAATATAAAAGGAAAAAAAAAAAAAAAAACCTCCCGACGAGAAAAATCGATTGTATATTAAAGAAATTTTTTTTTTCGCCGGAGCGCAGCGATATATTGAATTTACGTTTAGTAAATTGGATATGAAAAAATTGAATATAGAAACATAAATAACAATAATTTGGGGAAGGTGGGGTAAAATGGAACGGTTAAGCAATTCCGGGAGTACGATAATAATAATAAGTTAAGGGATTGGATATTGGGACAATATCATACAATTTTGAACGAATTTTATCGTAATTTATGTATACAAAAGTAAGCAGACGCTATAAAGTGTGCGAACTGCTTCGGCGCTTATCCTTTCAGTTGCCAGAGAGTAAAGACGAAAGCTTGCGGTTCAATGTGTTGAAACAGGCTTTGCGAAACTAACTGGCGACGCGAACTTAAGTGCAAAAGTGCGACTGCACTTTCGACGGGTTTGCGTTAGTACGGGGAGTCTACTCACGTTCACCATTTCCCGGCTCATCCTCTTCTCTCCCTCGGCGCTATACGAGTAGCGAGAATCGTAAATATCACCGATTTTATCGGTGAAAATTTAGAGGGTACGAGTAAATTGCCGCAGAACCCAACGCGATACACGAGGGCGAACGAGAGAGGCACAGCATTTTGACTCACCGTTGGCAAATATGCATCGTCCCTTTGGTATATATATATCGTTAAAAAAGCCGTTTCGCGTTGTTCATTTTGGTTGGTTTGGGAAGAAAAAAAAAACTTTATCTCAAAGAGCTCTGTTAGCAATTTCGCTAATTTTTTTTTTTATTTCGTCGACGCTTCCGACGAGATATCGATTTAAGATAAATCGCAAGCGGATTCTTTGTTTTTTTTACTCTCTGATTCGAGAATTTCACGTAAAAGCGCATATCGCGACTTTCAAATTTATTTATATTTTTTTATTACGTCTTCCATATACTATACTCGGATTATTATTATTTTTTTTATTATTTTACTATTATGCAATTAAAATTTTCAAGAAACATTTTTTTTTCTTAATTACGTTTCATGCACGTAGGATATTTTCTCTCCTGTACTCCTCGCGATTGCGCCGATGCAGAGGGTTGAACGGTGAGAGTGTAAGAGAGCTTTTCAAAGTGCGACCTGACGCGGATAAAACGCAAGCGTCGAGTGCAGGCGATGGAAGGCGGATGGCTGGGTGGATTGGGGGTGGGGGAGAGTTCGACCCGCGGGTATAGGCCACTAGAGGAATTACTAATTAATTAACATGAGGGTAAAACGCGAGTGTACGGCGCCGGCAGCAGCAAGCGTTAGCGGAGCTTGCGGCATCGGTTGTCGAAGCTTGCGGCGGGGTTTGTACCTCCCCTCACTGCTCGCCGCGTTTGGCAAATGAAGTACAGGACGGTACTAGAACCCGACGAGTTCGTGTATAGTACAACGTTTCAACGAGGGCGTGCGGTCTTCGTCGTGCTATCCTCCGCATTATTCAATCTTCCCGTTAAACCTTCATTCCCACAGTAGGCACAAAGCACCGGGAGCAAAGGGGGCGCGCGATTGCCGCGGGATTGAAACCACCCCTTCGATCTCTTACGTGAACATAAAATTCATCAAAGCAGGTCGCGATATACTCTTCGATATCCACATAGTTTCACATGTATGCAAATGCAACGAATAAAAAACGTTAAAAAATCAAATAAAAAATGTTTGACATCTAAAATTTTCATAGTGCCTACGTAATTAATTTTCTTTGCTTGCAAAGCTCAACTGTGGAAAAAGCGTCGTCTGCAATTTGTTTGCTTTTTCATAAAGGGAACTTTGTGGGTAAAGAAAATTAGTGAAGAGGTAAGGAAGCGGAAAAATGCTTCATTTTTCAGGATCTTTTTTGTGCGCGTAAATTGTAGAGATTTGTAAAAAAAAATTGACATTTAATATTCAGTTATTATTCGTGGTTCGATTTTTCAATTTTCCAAAAGTTTTGGTTGTATGAAACATAATAAATAAAAAATCGATAAATATTAATGTTCGTAATAAAAATAAAAAAATTAATGTCATTAAAATGTCTTGTTATTGAAATTTCACAATTTTTTGTTGTTTATTTTTTTATTTAGTTGAACAGTGACGTTACCTTTCGATTCTCAATTTAACCTTCTATTATATCGTCAACTATGAAAGAATGGCGTAATCACAATGGTCACGGAGCTCGCAGCTACGTTGGCATTTCTATGGATTCAATCGCCTACACGAACGCCAGAATAAAAATTCGGAGAGGAACGCAGTGAAAACGTTGCTAGTGAAGGGTACAACGCTGTTAAATCGACGCATCGTTGAATTAATGGATTAAGGCCGCGGGGAATCTCGTGAAGGATCTCGCTCCGTCATCGAACACGCGGCGCGATGCACTCTAAAAACAAAATGCTTAGTCTAAGAATATATTCTTAGCTCTATGGATAAATATGCTTGAGACAAGAATATATTTCTTAGAGCTAAGAATATATTTCTTAGAGCTAAGAATATATTCTTAGATAAAGCATTTTGTTTTTAGAGTGTGCGCACGCGAAGATCTCGTCTTCGTAGAAATCGGTTGTACGAACGTTTTTCCCAAACGTCGCTGGCCTCGAGGTTCTAAGTGCGGTGCATTAGAATCTTAACGACTTCGAGGCACATCCGAGTTCCTTTCTAATTGCGAACGTCTGCCGATTCAACGTTGCCGATTTGAGTGCACGATGCGACCAGCGGAGAGCACACGCATTAACCTCGGTACACCGGTAAACGGCGTCGGAATTTATGCGAGTGAAGAGCTTCCCCCTCAGGTATAGGAGAAGGTGTGGCAAAATGGTCCGTTTTAGTCACGCAGGGGTCATAAATAACGGTCATAAAACCTGAGAATCGAACTTTTTTAAAATTTTATACATTTTCGGGTTCGTCTATTTTCCCCAAACTTCGAGTTGCGCGTCTGTCGTATTTTTTCCCAACGGTCGATTTTGCCACACCTTCCGTTATCACGCTTATGTCGCCCCCAAGCTTGACGTGGTTATACGACGATCGTTACTCCGTTTGCCGGGTTCGCGTCGATAATTCTACTCCCTGACTTTGGACAATCGACAACCGAAACAGAATCGTAAAAGTCGCGAGAGGGTACCCACCGCGCTATTGTCCCACCCTCGATAGACCATGCATTCACCCTTTCCCTTTATCGGCGAGTACTATAGCAACTGGAAAGAGGTATAAAAAAAAGCGAGAAAACCATCAGCAGCCAGCATCGGCAGCAGTATATGGACAATCAATACGAAAGACCCTCGAGCCATGGAAATGGAAATAGAGGATGAATAAAAGAAAAGAAGGGAAAAAAAGTAAGTAGATTGCCGCTGAAAGTGAGAAATAAAAGACGATAGGGTAAAATAAAAGTGAAAAAAAGAATAAATGACGAGCCCGTGAGGAAAAGAAGACCCGTAGAGCGCTTGCCGATCATCGGGCACTCAACATTTCCAACCGCCGGAGAGGCGCACCCCCACCACCCTCCCCCCTTTATCGCGAACCGCTACCACCGCCGATGGATTATGAATCGCCACCCGGTGAGAAATTATGGCTCTCGAAGCCACACGACCACTGCCACGATTTATGACATTTTTCTCTCGCCATCTCGACACCCCCCTCCCCTCCACCCGCCCTTATTCTCCGATCCCACCCCCCTTCCTTGTTCATCCGACAACGAGAGAAATGAAGACGGAGGGCCACGAAGAGAGAAATAAACGAGTGCTATGGACAGTGAAGAGATTACGGAATTAAACTTGTTCACTACCAGAAATCTCTTGATAAGTGATTATCATTTTTTTCATACAGAGAAATCTTTGATTTCGTGAAAAAAAAAAATCAAAATTTCCCGGGTAACTTGTTAGAATGTTCCTTGAAATATTCAGAGTGTCGAAAAATCACACTTGGAAAATTTTTTTTATCAATGTCTATAACTTCTAAACGAAGACGTCTTGTAAACGACGTTAATATTAGGACGAGGAAGCAAAGAAAAAAACTAATTTATATCATTTTTTTGTATCTCTTTTTTTTAAATCTTGTATTTTGTTCCGATAAGGGCGTATGCTTTTTCACGAAAAACAATAATAATAATAATAACAAGATAAAGCATATTTGCAAAAAGAAAAGTTTACACATCCCTTAACGCTTGACTGGCGCGGCGGCTAGTCGGTGGAAATGCACTTCGACTGTCGCGAGCAAACTTTCGAAAACTTCCTCGGAATTCCGTATGCAGAAATATCCTCTGTATGCATATATCGACGAATATATACTGCTCTTGGGTTAAAGCAGCGAGAGATGCGGCGATGCACAAGGAGATGACAATACATAGCTCGAGGATATGTGTCTCGGGTTCTATTCTGCGTATATGGTCTCTCATCGAGTCACTCGAGTGGGAAGTATGTGTCTTGGAAGGGTTTTCCCGACGAAAGGGGAGGCCTTTATAACTGTATCTTTCCTCTTCTCGATCTCCCATCGCGGTACAGATAGACTGTATAGAATTTCGTAGATACCGACACTCGCATACTTTACGCTTCGCCAACTTGAGGTGGAGAAACTCGTGTTTCATGACGGGTATACAAAATTTCCCATAAAATAAAAATAAAAAAAAATTCGAATGAAAAAAAAAAAAAAAATGAGCCATGGAAGGGAAATAAAATTTTGAAAAATTTATAATTAATCGGTTTTCGATTGAAAATTCGATAAAACTAAAAAAACGTGAAATCGATTTTTTTTTTCGGAAATACGAGTCGGTGGAAAGTACGAAGGAATTTTTTGATACTTTGCCTTCCTGGTGCGCCGAAGCATTTTTCATGCATGTACCATGAGATAATGTACCAATAACTCATGGTTCGGTTTGCGTCTTTCGTATTCACGACGTGGACGCGACCTCTCTTCCGCTCGTAGGAAAATCGTTTTTCTGATGGCGCTCGGGATGCTAACAGGTAGAAATCTCCAATGGTCCGCTGCGCGCCGGCGTTCCTCATTCTCCTTTCACGGCATGGCGTGAAAGCACGACGAGGATGTGCCTCGATTGCCCTCGCTACTTCGACCTTATCTTGCCGTACACGCCGCATATCTCCCGACGAGAAAAAAAAAAAAAAGTTTCACCGAAGTTTTCCCGTCTCTCAGAGTTCCCGGTTTCCACAACAGTTATCAAACTTCAGAGTATAAATACGCTTCCCTATATTTTCATTAGAACACCGTTACCGAAAACTTGACTTCGTAAAGAAGAAAGACCTTTTTGGAGTGCCGGTATAATGAAAATTTCAAGATTATTGTTACATCCACTTGGCAAAGGAACTCGCGAAAGACGGAAAAACTTCGAAGAAACTTCTATCCCGCGATGACTTTTTTTTCCCCTTTCATTTTCTTGATGAGGAGATTCCACTTTATCTTCGTCTGTTTGATTTATGAATTGCGTGCTTTCATTTAGTCCGAACGCCGGACTGAGTAATATTGAAATCTTTTTATTATGCATACGATATTGACTTTCGCATATATAGGGTAGAATGGGGCAAAACGAGCACCCGGGGTAAAATGGACTCTTGGAATCGGAGGTACGTACAGCGTAGGTATTGGCGCAACGAATTATACTTTCGCTCTTTGTCGGCAACACGGCAGAGCTGCCAGCTTAGTTATACAAGAGCAGCTCTCCCGCTGAACAATCGAGAACAATCGTCGCATTGTATTAATCTGTATATACAGATATTTCGTATGAGAACAATTCATACGTACATACGATTGAAATCCATATCAATTATCGAGTCCAATAGGAGTTTAATGACGATATGACGATCGACCGATGGACTGCAGAGGGGTAGCGAATGGGGAGTGAGGATCAATCTACCGTTTCTCGTTACGGCAAACGTTGGGATTGGGGAATCGCCATCGCACATAGCCGACACGCACGTGATTTGAAATGGAATTCATCGGTACAGGAGTGAGATGTGATATTCGGGAGGCTATGTCAGCGTTCCGATATATGTATATATATACAATCGAATTCGATCCTTCCGCAAGGGGTGGTACACTTTGCGGAAATGGGGGATGATCGGTTTCGCTCATGCAATACGGCATACGTTGCGACTCCAACTCTTCTCTTTCCTTCGTCATCTCTTTCTCTCTCTATATCCGTAAATATTTGATTTGGCAGAAGGCCGTCTGAGGGCGCAAACCCCCTACGGGAGCTACGCTTCTCATTCAACCCTCAAAGTCGCGCGGTAGGTCAGGGGCTCTTGTTTATTCGGGACGATATGCCCGCCCGGTTAGATTGGATCCCACTAAAAAATAACCACCTGCCGATTTTCATCCCGGAGAAATAACCGATATCTCGTCCCGTTTTGGCGCTACGGTTTCAAATTTTTTCCATCACTTTGCGTCATAGAGAAAGGATTGCTTTTGTAAAAAGAAAAAAAACATCACAAATTTCATGTCAATGTGTTCAGAATGTTCTGAATTGTCCGAAAATCCTATTTGGAAAAAATTTATTTTTGCAATTTCATCGATAATACCTATTTTCGCGATGTTTTTATCCGGTAACCTAACATTTTTTCAGTAGACATTGACGCGTTCATTTTTTGTAAATAATTCGACAGAAATGTGAAACTCGGGATCATCAGAGTGGTTTCTCAGGTTTCCATGAACACTCGTTAGGATCATTCGGTGTAATCAGTGAAACTCGAGCGATATTCTGCACCTTCCTTGGCCTTAATCCCCGTAGCGATTAAGAACGCCTGTTTCACGTTTGCCCTGGTATACTGTGGGCGCACGTAGGCTACGCACACATGTGTACATCGGTACAGTGTGTGATATTGCGTTGTCTCTCGGGTTTCGCGGCGGGGCAAAATGCGATAAAAAACAGGCCGAGGGTTGCGCCGCGCGATGTATGCATGTAACAAGGGATGCTGAACGGCTCGCTCCGTTTCTGCACGAAGAACGAGCTCTGCTATCCCGTGTACAGTCCTGCTTCGTATATATAGCCTTTGCTGGGACGATACCACACGAGAGCTACTTTTTTACCCCACTGGCACTCGAGAGATGGTTGGATACGGTGGTTGCGAAACAACCCGAGGACCCTCTCGAATATGTATACGAGCGATAACTCACCGAGGGGTGTGAAAAAAAAAAAACAACCCAACAAAACCCAACGACGCAAGTACCGAGAAATTCTGAGGTTTTGGCTATCTCGCCGAGCGAGCGAAGAACCGCTCCGTGCACCGCAGAATTGCGGCACTCCCGGAAAATTTGTGTGAATCAAACCCAAATGATGTGAAACGGGATTGTATGAATATCGAATGATTAATCAAGCGTTCGACAATTATAATGTTCGAGATAAATATATGTATGTATATAAATACTATATTTATAGTGCGTTCCTATTTCGCGTCGCATCCGACGATGTGTATTTCATTGGAAACGAGAACGATGTAGGAGAAGGTGGGGCAAGATGAACCGCTTTAACAATTCTGGAAGTTTTGTCAATATTAAAAACACTTTTTCGCTATTTTGCAACCAAAAATATATTTCACGCCCCCTTAAAGTATTAAGACGGAAAAAATGGGACGATGGTTGGAAGATTTTTTTGAAAGATAATTATCGAATTATAACTTTATTTTTTCAGCCAAAGAATAAATTTCTCGTAGACTTTCATTAAAAGTCTTTCCCGATCTTTTTTTTTTAGGTAAGCAGTGATCTACAGTGGCCATGAAACTCGAAAATCGGTCTTTTTTAAACATTTCATGCATTGTACAGTTGGTCCATTTCGCCTCAATGAGTTACGAGACTGTTCCATTTTGCCCCACCATCCCCTACATTTGTAAACGGACTGAGAGCGAATACGAGTGTTTGCCGGTGACAAAATTCCTCTTTGGTGACTACGACCGGCAATCCGAAAATACCAATTCTGGAATGAGAAAATTCGGGTTACGAGGAATTATCGAAAATCCTCTCGTGTGTCGCGGTTATATATCGGAAATTGGTAACCGTCGCGCTTTCGAAATGCATTCACCATATGAGACCGAAATACTGTGACCAACGTATTTGCAACAACGATTTCCACCGAACGTTACCGGTTTATATTATATTTAACGAAAGCTCGGTGATGATCCGGGAGGAACGCCGAGACCACATAATCCGAGCAAATGTGAAATGCAACGATGCACAATTGTATATATAATGCGGGGAGAGGCGTTTCCCCACGAGATTTTCGACCAGACGAAACCAATTTCATTGAGCTCTTCCCCTCTCTGTTTTCTAATAAATGTATTTATCGGATGATTTATTCGGCCGAACGCCGATTAATCAGAAAAAATCGGTGTTAGAGGAACTGCGGTATCGGGTATATGCGGGTCAATAGGGTCATCGGGTTAATCAAATCCGTTTAAGAATAAATTATCGATGTATCGGTAATAAAATACTGACCAGCGATATTTTTTTTACCAATATGACAAAAGCGTTACGCTATTCGATACATCGTTCAACGTACATTTCAATCGAAAACAATCTGTAATACTTAAAAAAAAAAAAAAAAAAAAAACGAGATATCATATAATGAAAATAACAATGGGGCTTCATGAATATTTTGTAAAATCGCAAACAATTCACTGCGAATTCGTGAAAACGATGTTGAATCAGGCGGTACATACAGGGCGCGAGTGTGATAGAAACGATTTACTTTCGTTGGCCTCGTCGCATTGTCGATGTTGTTATTATATTATTCGTCAGATTCGCTACACGGTATTTTTGCATCCGAGCATTTGATGGAAATGCAAAAAGCCGACGAGTTTGGACGATTTGATTTTTCAGGCGCGTTGCAAAATCGTTTTTCAAAAAAAAAAAATATATATATATATATATATGTATTATGTATACATATATACAGCTGTATATTATTTATTTCAACGAAATAGTAGTCGTTGTCATTGCCAGAGAAAGAGTTTTCTCTCTATGGTTCCGCCGTTTCGTATTTTTCTCTCGATCATTCGAATTTTTGATTTTTTTTTGTTTGTTTTTTTATCCAATCGTGAAAAATACATGTCCACGTGGTATACACACTGTCGCGAACGATGTGTCTTCCTCAGTGCTCGAAGTTTCGACGCGCCCCGAGAGTGTCTGATCAAATCTGTCTGACTCCACTGTCAGCACGTTTCGCCGGTTCCCATTTGATGCTTTTTCCACTTGCTTTCCAATCATCCTTCGCTGGGTGTGACGCCCCAGTCGAGAAAACTCAGTTCCCGATTCACCTCGTGCATACGGCTTGCCTCGTGTATACGTGTCTTCGACGACGTAAGAAGGAATAGTTCCTTATTTGCGCCAAGAATCTCCGCCTTCTCGGAATGATATATTTGAATCGGTGATATTCACCGGGATACGATCTCCTTTAATACATAATTTACAAGACGCGCGCGTAATATTTCTCGCTGCGGCAGAAATTGTCCGACTGACATACTCTGTCTCGGGAAACGTTTCGAGTAATAACAACGCCCGGAGCAATGCAGAAGCGTATCTAAATGTTCATTCGCTGCTGCGAGAGTCAGTAGAAACGGAAACGAGATTTGCTCCACTGTAGCTATACCCATAAGTTTCTGCTTTTCGTAGATATTGCATTTCGAGTTATGATTCCGCTATGGTGATTCGACGATCGAATGAACACATATCAAAGAATGACTAAATAGTATTCGACGAAAAATTTCGCTCCCATGCCAATTCGATGGTGAGGCAAAATGGACCAAAGCAAAAATTTATGAAATAAACAAAAAAATTAATTGTCAAGTTTCAAGTCAATTATCTAGAAAATTTATTTCCGGGGCTAAAAATAGGCCGATGCGAAAAATAGGAACGCAGATAATGAAACTATGGTAATTATTTAGAATTGATAATTACGCGAATTTACCAAATAATTATTGGGAGTTATTATTTGATTTTTTGAATTATGGTCCATTTTGCCTCTTTTTTTTTCGTCTTAATACTCCGAGGGATGTGAGAAATCTATTTTTTGGATTAAAAGTATTGGGAAAGTGTTGTGTATAACGCCAAAATTCGATGAATTACGGAGGCGGACCATTTTGCCTCACCTTGTCCTACTCATCGACGGGGCTATTTAAGTAAATTTCCGCGATCGAAGCGATACAGCCAGTGGTACACGTAAGATAGGAATTATATGTCTCGGCCGTTTCGACTCGAGCGGAGGTCGATTAAAGAAAGTATAACGGTCGAACGCGCGCGGTGAGAGAACGGCGATACTTGAAGATGTAATTTTCCTGCGAGCAAAAGATTCCTCGAGGCCGCGAGCGGTTGGCGTCTGGGTAGCAGCTCTCTTAATGCGCGCGGAAGAGAGGCGGTCACTAGAGGAGACACGGCGGAGAGATCGAAATGTACTACTAGGAGATCCCGTGTGCGCAAATTCGCATTTTGCCCGCGTGAGAAGAGACGGGACTGAGATTGTAGTATTACTTTCCCCGGCGATTTATCTACGCGAGATGTTCACTGGAAGCCCGTTGAGGAATAAAGAGACTCGCGAAGATGCGAACTCTAATTACTCGCGCGATCTTACGAAAGAACCGGTGCCCCGCATTGCAAAATTTTCAATCGAAAAATAATTTTTTTTTTTTTTTCGTGCAATTGACTATTTTTTATTAAAGTCATTTCTCGTACGGTAAATAACAAGGGACTTTTTTTATTGAAGAAAAAACGTATGAAAAGTACAAGCGAGAAAAGTAATAGAAAAAAATGTACGAGAAAAAAGAATAGAACGAGGACCGTGGGGTTGGAATGAGAAGAGGAAAAACCAAACTGTCCGGGCGTAACGTAAAGGGTCAGTGCCGTTAAAATGCAAAAGGCAGCCTCTGCGCCGCTTAAAATATTCACGTGCCAGAGCTTCGGCGCCGAAAGAGTGAGCGAGCGGACTCGCACACTAGAAAAAAAAAAAGAATCCCCTTAAAAAAGTGTGTCGTAAGTTTTTGATTTTTAACGGAAGCGCACGCGGGCGGGTGCATACACTGGCGAGGAGTATACGTAGCTTATGTATTATTCAGGAAAACCTAAGCGAGGGTGGCCACGGCACGGTAGCCTTGGTATGCGCGGATGTGGTCAGGTCTCGCATGCCCGGGGCCCCGCATGCAAGAACGCTAACTAAAATAAAAGAAAAAAAAAAAAAAATCTGTAAAAAAAGGCAAAAATAAATTAATGAAATAAGAGAAAAGTAACGGACCGGGAAATTTATTCGGATGCCGCCTCGATTTTTCGGAGCTTTTCTATCGACTCTACGATTTTATTATTATTATTACTTCAGCCACACGTTCTCGCGATTGTACTACTAAAAAAATAGCTTTCGTTACGAATTGGCGATGAAGTACCACTTTGATAGTTGACGCTTCGAATCGCGAGCGGAAATAGTGTTAAGCTCCATCCTGCCGTCTACTAAACTACACAACGCGAAATGCTGGTTGTAATCGGTCGAACGGCAAATCTCGCGATGACCCGAGGCCGTTGAACAACGGACACCGCGAGATACATAGATCTATTCCGCGGCTCTCGCGGGCCCCATTGGACACGGATGGTCGATTACCGAAAACCCTCGATCCTCTTGTTCTCGTTGTATAACTGCTCCCTTCTCCCCACAACCCCTCCGAACCCACAACTCGCCTCTCGTTTCGTCCTCACTTTCCATTCACCGCTCTCTATTCTATGTGTTCTCTGATGCTTCAACGCCGATTACACGTTTTCAACGCTACTGTAACTCGCCAAAATCGCGAGTATCCAATGCCTCCCCCCGTATAACCCTGTCGCTGTGGATAAATCCTTGGACGTGTTTCAAATCCCAGATAGCGAAAAAACCCGATGAAATAACGCATCGACGACGTAATTCTACGCGATAGGAAAAATCATTCTTAATAGTCGACGAAAAGTGAGAATTTTTTTTTTCTCACGACGATTATTCGGCTCGCATATAAATACGGGGATAGTGAGCGTGAAAGGCGCGCTGCTATTGGTATAATCGGGAGAAAGAGCGCAGCCAATTAGAAGCGTTTATTTCGATAATAGGGATTTTTCATGGCTCTACACTTCGATACAGCGAAAACTCGTTGAGTGTCTGAAATTAACATCGTATGTTTTTATTTTTTCGATTTTTGGAGTGAATGCTAACCCTCGATTTTGGTTTCTAAGATTTAAATAAAACGTGAATAAACGGTAAAAAAGTCCTTTTTTTTTTGTCATAAAATGACCAAAATAGATTAATTTTTTTATAAAAAGTGTTTATAAACGCCGAAAATTTTTTTTTGCATATATACATTATATAATTTTTTTTTCGGGCATAAGAGAAAAAAATCTACAAGCTGCGATTCGTAATCTTCTAATTTGAAATCATTAATTTATTGGACGTGAACGGTAAGTCGGAGCTCCGTATATCCTATAAGTCAGCATCGTGATCCACGTCGTCAGGGACTAAGACGAGCGGAACTGAACTTTGTTATCTCCGGACGGATAGCGAAGAGTTAAAGAGTGTGAGAAGGATAGAAAGTCCGTTGCGATACCTCGTAAGATGGCTTTGGGGTCCGGGCAGCCAATTTCACGAAGCATCCGTACGAAATTCGCTCGGCAACTCGCCGGAACAATGCTCGCGAGGAGAATGCGGGGGAAACGTATGCTCTCTCGCTCCGGCTTCTGGCTCGATGGGAAATTCAATTAAGTTACTTAACGGAGGCCCGGGGATCTCCGCGACGTCCGGGGCAGTGGGGGCATGAGAAAGAGGAGGAGGAGGGGGTAAAATAAAAGGGACAAGGGCGGCGGAAGGAAGGAGACGGTGAAACATCAAGAGAAAGAGAACGTAACGGAAAGCGAGGAATGAAGAGAATGGTGGAATGAAGTCCCGAAGGCAGTTCTCGGAGAGAACCTTTGCTCCGTTCCCAAAGTAAAGCTTCGCGAAACGACCTCCCTCTCGATCCCGGAAATTTCGTCTCGGAGACGATGTAAATAGGACTGCAAACAACTTAAATGGAAAACAAACGGAATTATCTCCGCGGCACTGGTGCGGATAAAGGATTAGCCTCTCGGTAAAGTTGAGTGCGCGTTCGGATAGTGCAAACTATACGCGAATTATTTTCCCCTCCGTGCCGTTGCATTTTTGCTACGTCATTGGACCCCATTATCTTTTTATTTTCACGACGCAACTTTGGCCAATTTTTTTGCATCGTTAGATTTTTTTGAAATACGAATATACCGCCAATTTTTTTTTAACTCTTAAAGTTCAACAAATAAATAGAAATGTATAATATATTAGTTTTTTCAATAATGGGTAGCATTAGTTGACAAAAATATATTTCCGAAAACCAAAATTTGTTCGAAAGATTTTTTCTTCCTCAACCTTAATTCTGGCGATACGAAGAAATTTATTTGCGGTCGCGATAAAGTACGACGAAAAATCGACGATAAAGGAATAGATATTTTTTCTGCAATCCGGCATAGTGAGCAATCGCATCGTGAATTATTGTCTCCCATTTTAGGGCAATGCTCCGTTTCTTTTCTGTAGTGGATTGCCGGGCTCCTTAAGGAGAAGAGTCGCCCATTCCTACACCCACGAGGTTTACAGTTGCTCAGCTGGAACGGGGGTAGTACCTTACCATTGGGGCTTAAGGAGAGTAAAAAGAATGAGATAAAGAGTCGAAGGAGAACACGAAGAGAGGGAGAGACCAAAACGACTTGGCTCTACGGAGCGTCGAGCGACGAGTGCAGTACGCGGTTAGGAGAAAACGTAACTCCTCGAAGGTCTTTCGACGTCAGCGGGTGGAACGATAAAAAAAAGCCGCGGATGGGAAAACCTGCCCACGAGTCCTCTATATATACTCGAAACGTTTCTACCTTAGTCACTGTCCCCGCAGCTCTGCGAAGTCTCCCTTTTCTACTCGCCTGTATTATCCGTATTCGCCTGACACAGAGAGTTACAGGTGATAAAGTTTACGAGACTTCACGCAGCAGCTTCCGTCATTCGTACTTTACAAGAACCCGCGACGTCGAACCTTCCTGATTATTTCTTCACTCCTACGCTCTCGCGAACCGAATTTTCTTCTACATCCTCACCTTCGCCGCGGACTCGAAGGTTTCAATCATCGCACATAAGACGAAGAATTTTCATCATTCCCCTGCGAAATTTCGGTATATAAGACTTGAACCCTATGTAAGCTGAATTTTCATAAGTTGGACGAGTCTCTCACGAACTTTCTACGCCTCGTACGTTTATTCGCCGTGAAAATGAAAAATTGAGATGCGAAGTGGAAATATAACTTATGCCGCGAGTTTCTTTCGAACTTTGAACTATTAATTGTACTGTTTTTATAGGGAGATTCCGAGCAATATGACGACTTTTTTTTTTTAAGTCCGAATGGAAGAAACTAAACGAAAAAATTCAGACATTTTTATCTGAATTTTTAATCGGTTTTTATCGCGCGTTCGAATTTATACGAATTTCGCTTCAAATTTGATTCCAACTTTTATTACATTCAGGCAAATGCGACCTAATTTTTGCCTTAATTATCACCGTAAATTTTATCCCATTTATTCTAATATGTTCCGCTAATCCACTAATATGTTGAACAATGGCGTCTATATTATTCCGAATCACCGTATTTTATACATAATAAAAGAATACATTCGAAAGTATAAAACTGTGAAATAGCAGCCGCGAGTCTAACGTAATCTCATGAATAGCGAGATGAAAATTTGACGAAAAAAAAAAAAAAAATTGTGATTCCGCGATAGTTGAACGTTGAGACTTTTTGATGCGACGCTTTCGTCGGTGACGGTGCCATATGGTTGTAAGGTTCGCGTCGGGGGGTTATCCTTCACTGCGATACGAGATGCTCTCGAGAAAGAGAAGGGAGGAGGAGCAGCAACGACGTATAAGTATTCCGGTGTGCGACTCCTACTTGCATCGTTCTTTACTCGACGCCGTCGCACGGAAATGGTAGAACGTTCCGTATCTGTATGTTTAATGCAACGGGGACACACGCGAGCATCAGAACTCACAGGTATACATAGTTATGTTGGGTGCAAAGACGCGGCGAATTGCATTCGAGACATCAACACCGACTGGTGAGACCCCGACGCAGTTTCAGACCTCGAAGACGCCCCCCCGAGAGGATCAAGAGGAGTCTTGGGGCGTAAAGTATTTTAATAACCTGTTCTCCGGTAAGTAAAGAGGAGCGCGAAATAACGGCGAGATTCTCGAGCGAAATTTTCGATTTCATTGAAGTTTCCGCGATATGAAGATTCATGGAAACTTCGACACTCGATAATGAAAGTCTACCAAAGTTTCGCGCAATATTAGCTTGTAACACTCCGAACTGATGTTACGGAGGTTTAATGCCACCGTTTTGCTCGCGTTCGCGCAATTTCGCCGCGAGACGGAAACTTCGCCGACCGGAGGACGAGGCATATCGGCGCGGAAATGAATCGCCGATACGAATGTGTTCGCGTTTCTCGCGAATTAAAATTGCTACATTTATCATTGGTCCTTGAAATATTGGAACACATGGTGTTAACTCGTGTTGCAAACAATACCATTTTTTTTTTTTTTACTTTTCCTCGCGACGAATGAGAGTTTATTATTGACTTTCTTCGATGTTCTTTCTACAGCCAAATCGTATTTGTTTTTTCGCACAATCGGCAATGAATATACCATATTCCCCGCCCCCCACAGTTACATGTATATATAACACGGGATATTTCTATGGAAACGAGCGCGTCAACTTCGAGATATTCCCGAGGGTGGAAGGCGTGAGGATATAGATACGTATATGGCTTTCGGTAAGCGTAGGGATAAAGCCGAAGTGGTTGGGTGGGATAACTTCGTTTCCACCGAACGCGCGAGAGGGTCGTTCAATAATTTCTGCTGGTCTCCCCCCCCTGCCGACGGTGCTTCTATCCACGACGAGGCTCTCGAGAATACAAAACGTGCGGAGATGAATCGATGGAAAATGGAAAAAAAAAGTGACGAAAACCGGAAATGCTTCGGGGACTTCATTGACAAATTGAATTTGTCGCTCGATTTGTTTTATGCAGTACAGAAAATTCATTTTTGCGGTCATTTATTTTCCGATCTGATCGATCATTTGCGAGATATTGAAACAGAGCGAAGACCGGGACGAGTCGAAACATACGCACGAAAAAATCGAAAATTTCGCAACTATTATTATTATCAATTTACATCGTGTTTCAAGTCACACCGGTCTGCTATACTTTGAAAAAAAAAAAAAAAGAAAACACGGCTGCCGCGAAAATTCGGTAATTATTTAATGATCAATAATGATAAGAGGTGCAAGTAATGAAAATGTCGTGTTTTAGATGGAAACGGCGCTCTTGAACCTGAAATTTAGTGTACGATAGGGTGTTATATACGTGTAACTGGTATAGCCGGAGAGGCGTTTTTATCGGCTACCGTGTACGACCACGTAGGGTCCAAAGTAGGCAATACCATTAAGCACGACTGGTTCTACCCTAAACTTTACAAACTCAATCCCATCGCTTCCCAACGTTCGCCCGCGTCGTTTCTCCTCAGTTTTACCCGCTCCTCCGCGTCGTTGGAATCCTATTTCTCCCGGGTGTTTGGGAGACGCGAAGGTACACCATCTTCGAACTCTCTCGCACGAGGGATGGGTGAAGGATAACGAAACGAGAGAGCTTTTACCCTCTCCCACCGAAAGAAAAAAAAGGATCCCTTACTCTCGCGTCACGACTCGCCCTTTAACCGAAACCTTAACTCTCGACGGCGTCAGGACTCAGCTGCTTTCCTTCCACTTCGAAGTTACCGAGGTTCTCGAAAAGCTGAATCTCTCGCGGGTGGGAAAGCCTGGAGTACGGTGTGAGGCGACCGGCAACTCCTTAGTTTGACTTGCGGATACCGGATACGAATTCCGTAGCTCGGTACTCCCAGTCTCGTTCTTCGGCCAATTCGATTTCTCGAACTCCGACTTTCGAGGTGTCGAGCAACCGACGCGTCGAATGAAGTCGAGTAAGGAAAGTATAGGAAAAGCGCGGACGTGGAAGGTACGAGAGCGAACGACGGCAAAGAAACGAAACGAGAAAGAATTGTAGGTACAGTAAAAAACGAAAAAAAAAAAAGAAATAGAGGAAGAAGGAGAATATACGAGAGAAGAGGAAAGAGGTAAAAGGTCTGCCAGTCTCAATTGAAGTCCCCCTCGAGTTTCGTTTTCGGCCGATTCCCCCACCGAGAGTATTCGGCAAGGATAAAAATTTACGCGAGGAACCGGTGTCGATGCCGATAAATACGAAGGTTATCGGTTGCGCGATCGAAATTTCCATGGATCCGATTGCGCGGTACGAGCTTCGCGCGATCGGGAAACGAACACGTACCCAAAGGTTCAATTGCAGTTTCGAATAAAGCGAGTCAGACGTAAAGGCAGCGCGAAGTTTTTCCTATCATCCGCAGAGGGAATTTCGTCTATCGTGAATATTTGCCAAGTTCCGTCGATTTGTTTCACTTTATTTTTTTTCCGAGAGCTAAACTATCCTTTGCGATATTGCGCTTACTATTCAACGTGTTACTCGTTCTCTTCAACTTTTTTTTTCTCGAAAATCATCATTTTACGAAGAGAATTCGGTAAATTCGCGTCAAAAGGCGTTTTTTTTTACATCGTTAAAAAAATCACACTAAATTACTTATTTAATTTTTTATTATAAATTTGTCTTTATTTACAAAAAAAAAGTGTAAATAAAAGATAAAAAAATAAAAATACTATAAAAAAAGCGGACAATTGACATGAATTTATTTTGATATGCAAGTTGTATAATTAATCAAATATTAATTTTCTAAACATTTTTTTTAATGTTGTGTACAAAGTGTTAATGGACCGACATAAATAATGCGGAGAATTTCCCGTTATTATACTTAGAGAGACGTTTGCCGAGAATTTCCGTCGACGAGGACAAAAGGGTGCGTCGAAAGGGTACGTCGGACGAGCCGCGAGAAATGAGACCCGGTGAATGTCAAATGCCACGCGAAAGAGCGGCGTTCTTTCGCCACTGAGCCTTGTGACGAAGCCACCGTCTCTTTGCCGCTTTGATGTACGGCAATTTGGCGGCGTGATTCATGGCCTCCCATCGATAGGCAGCGATCTTCGCTATCATTCTCGTCGTCAAATCGTGATCCAGGGTATCGCGAAGCTTCCAGTAATAGTGAATGAAAGGGTTAAGCGAGCGACAAATGGTTTTGCGCTTTTTTGGCTTTCCGGCGCGATCGGGACGCTCTTTGCTCGATGCGCCAATGGGCGACGATTTATCGGTAAGTTGCATTTCCGAGATGTTTCGATGGAATAAAAATATATTCCTTTTTTTTTTCTCGAGATCGAGAAACTTTATGGTTTTTTTTTCTTCTCGGAGAAGGAAATTCTGACGGGTCTATCGCGCGTTTTATGTTTGAGGGTTAACGGAAAACAAGTGACGATCGAAAAATAAAAAAATAGAAAGTTCATTTTTTAAGTTAAACTTACATTGCGCTTCTCGTGTCCGGAATGTCTCGATTGCTCGGCAATCCGTCGGACGCCTCTTGATTGAATTTGTTCCTCGCGTACGGATCTTCACCGGCTCTCAAACCGCCTCTCGAAACGTAACTGTACATTCAAAAAAAAAAAAATTATTTATTATTTAATAAAAAAAAATGATTAAATAAAAAAAAAATTAATTTATACATTTTTTAAAGATATGCAAAAAGTAATTAAATATTTATTTTGCCGATTTCACTTATGTATCTGTTAGCTGAATAAAAAAAAATTCTCAATGTAATACTTCGGATTTTTATCGGAGTTAAATTTTCGAATTATTAAATGTGAATACAGTAAGATGGATGATAGACTAAAAAATACTGCGTAAAATTAAAAACTGAGTCCAATAGTAAAAAACGATAAATGGAAAATCACGTTAATATCATGAGAACCACCGACAAACACACCGAATACATCGAACGTTTACCCGTAGATAGGAAAAAAAAGAATGCATTACCCTTGTTCGTCGAAGTAATTCCACGTGACCCTCGGATCCGTGGTCTGCGCCGGTAAGAGTTCCGACGACATGACCATCGCCGTTACATCGGAATCCGCATAGCCGCCGGAACTTCCGGCGGACAGAGCGAGCGAAGCCGGTTCTTTCAAGCGCAACGCTCTGTTCTCGTTCTGCAATTTAAATCAAATGCGAATTCTATTTAATTAAAATCCTTCGTGTGAAATGCACATTACATTAGTCGACATCGTCTGAAAAATGCGGCAATTCCAGTGCCGTCGCTTCTTATCGATGTATTTTACAGAGTCGCGACTATCGAACAATGATATACGCAAATGGTATGCGGAACGCGTCGATCGGCACCGATGTATTCCTTCTATGCGTGAAACGTATAAACGTTGTCGCGTGCGGTCGCTTCGGTTTAATCTCCGAACGTACGCCATCGCATCCAAACGACACATATGCACTCGCGGAATTTTAAACGGCATTCCAAAGTGTCAAAGACAATAAAGAACATTTCTCGAGGCTAACTATTCAGAAGTAAATTGAAGGCAATCTAACGTCTGATAGACCGAAATCGAAAAAATAATTTAAAAAACCACAAAATTTGGCACTTCCATATCTATGCATTGCATTTCGTAAAAGATTGTTTGCTAATTAAAATTTCTCGTAATCCCTGAGCTGTTCAGATTCGCCAATCTGTTTTTATTTCATTTTGTTTTCCGAGATTGAAATTCGAAAGAAGACGAGAATATTTCCGGGGATTAACGCAGCCGTGAAATATTAAATCGGGCGAATTCACGGTATTGCTGTGGAAATGAGAGAACGGTGAAGAGAAGGGGATGAAAATGTAACGGGTTGAACCGGAAGTTCGAATTGAGAACGAAGCATTGCTGTTGGAAAAGCGACCTCGACGCACATCGGGCGCGAAGCTTGCAAGCTGTTGCATCCGATCCCCTGAAACGGGGGAATGGTAGGGAAGGGGGGAGGGGAAGGTGGGGTATCATGTACCTGTGAGTTTTCCCGGCTACAGGCGAGTAGGACGAAACGATGTGCATCCTCGCGAATAAAACTTTTCAAACGACAAACTTTGTCACTTCACTCACCCGCGACCCGTTCCGCAGGCTCGTCGTGCGCTATCTCACTGGGCCGGTGTGCTTCCGGCCATTCGGAAATAATTATAAACTAACAGTGGAGAACGAAGGGTGAGTGAGGGGGGGAGGGGGCCAAAGGGAAAGAACCAGAGGAAAGAGGGGTCGGAGAACAGGTCGAGTATACAGTGGCTCTCCGCAATGAGCCCTGGAAAATCGTAGTTATACATACAGATTGAAGCCGTTCGCATAAAGTTCCGGGAGTCACGAGACCGGAAAGAAAAATATACTTTGAAGAGCGCCCCGGCGAAGTGCAACGAAAAGGAAAGAAAAAAATAATAACAAAAATTATTCATGTAATATATTAATTAAAAACGACAGAGAGAATTTTTTTTTAAATTACGAATTTTGTGAAATGCCGAAATGAAATATTTATGGAAATATAAATAGCGAGTAGTTGCATTTTTTGTATCAGTAATTGGTCGACCGAGCACTTGACCTGAATCCTCCGTCTACTGTTAACAATCATCACTTCTATCAACATTTTGAAGTTTTTTTTATTTTTTGTTCTTTTTGGTTTAACGGCAAAGTTTAGCGAACATCGATAAAACTCCTTAAATTGCAAAAAAAGGTGTTCCATTTTACCCCACCTTTTCCTAATTTTCTGCAGATTTTTCAATGTTCGGCCCACTTATCCCTCGCGTGTTTCACGAATGAGCGAACTCTTCATCAGCCCCTTCGTCCCGTTTTCGTCGCTTTGCTCGAAGTCGATGCGGTGAAAACTATAAATTTGCGAGTTTTCGGACGATAGCGTGTGTGTGTGTGTGGAAGCCACGAGGTGAGGAGAATCGAAATGGAGGAAATCAATCGTTGGCTTCCAATTTCCTGGGTGCTGACCGATGCGCGGACATTGCGATGAAAAAGCAGACCGCAAACACCGAAGGCAATTAAAACCCGAAGGGGGGTTATATATGCCGATAGTTGGTCGGGGGATTTGACTCGCACGCACATGGGCGGAGTGACGGATTGGCGTCGAATTAATAGGAGAGGATTAATCGACACGCGCACGTGTCACGTCCCGTTATTATCTTCTCTACAAGGTTTTGCGCGTTTGCAAAGGTTCATCGAATGTGCTGTGTACACATACAGAGATATTCGTGAATGTAAAAAAAAATAATATCTAAGTATATTAAAGATATCTCGGAAAATGGACGTGATAAAAGTCACTTCACAAAAAAAACAAATTTTTTTCACAAAAAAAAAAAAAAAATATTGCTAATATTGCTATAAATTGCTTCTATATATATTTTTGAAAAAAAAAAAAAAAAATTATTCCCAGTTAAAAAAACTACGCTACGCAAACATATGCAAAGTTTTATAAGTTTTCGAAGGTTTGTAGTTTCGTAATGTTAATATAATTTATCGTCTAAAAGAGACTTCATGACTCACAGAACTGAGGTTTACAAATTTGTCAAGTCATGTTAAGCCGTTTCGGCAAATTTGAATGAAAATGCTGAAAATGACGCGACTTTAGTGAACCGCATAACTCCCGTCTTTTGGCCGGGCGGTCAGTCGGGAGTTAATAAGAAGCAAAGCATTATTCGCACAAAGCATTCAAGGCTTCAAAAGACAGCATCGCGGTATTGCAACCTTGGATTGATTAGCTGTTGATTGCCCTGCGTACGTTCGCCGGTAGTGTGTAATACGCCAAACCGCAATCTTAATTAGCGCAATCGGAAGTGCGAAATAGCGGTGCGCATTAATCGAAATAGGCGTGATAGTATGCGGCGTACGTTATATAGGGAGTGAGCTCGTCGCCTCTGCTTGGCTCGTTGTCACGCGCGGCAATGCATGATCTTAAGCTACCGCAGGAATTCGAAGCACTCGCGTTCGCTACAGTGAGCTTCATGCCAGAATTCAACCGATGCTATATCATAGTATGCTATATTAATGTATATATCGAGAAAACTGGGGCAACATGAACTACCGAGACAAGAAAAGACAGTTGTGCAATTCGATCTTTGGGGCAAAATGGACCAACTGTAAAATTTATGAAATTTCAAAAAAAGATCGATTTTCAAATTTCACGATCATTATTTATGCTGTAGATCGCTGCTTATCTATAAAAATATTGAAAACGACGTTTCGTGAAATAAGGTGGTGGAAAAGTGTTATATACATTGATAAAACTCCCTGAATTGTTAAAGTGGACCATTTTGCCCCACTTTCCGTTATGATGTATAGTGGCTACAGCTGTACCAGATATTGCAAGTTTGACTGCTATACACGAAACGAGATAATCGATCGAAGCGGCTTCTGCGTCTGAAATTGGTACCGGAAAAGCCTCGGAAATCGTGTCGCGTAGAGCCGCCATTTACAATAATACGAAAAACCGTTTACCGGAATAACATTATTATAACCGTAGCAATATCCGATCGGCAGATAACGACGATGAGCCGTTGTGATCGCGAGCGATCGTGGTGATCCTCCGGCGATAGAGAATCGCGCGCAGATAGTGGAGTCGTATACGCTTTGTGCTCGTTGCGGCAGTATCGGCCGTTAACGATCCACGTTAATTAACGGGAACGCGGGCCGCTGATTGAACGGTGTTAAACGCTCGCTTAAACGCGATTGTACGTCGAGAGAATAGCTATTCTGTGTACGCTATATGCGCGGGAAGATCGAGCGTGGAAACTATCGGCGGGGAGAAATGAAAGAGAAACATGGATTGTGTTGATTTGCCGATTGTATACCGATCGCGACGACGACAACGACTATTGCCGAGTTCCAATAATAATATAAACTGTTTAGAATCGTAGCTATGATATTGTGATACCTACAGGCGAGCCGTAGAAACGGGAGTTTGTCGACTATCAATTAAACACGCGAAAGGCCCAATGACGCGATTTTGATTCGGTTCAGCCGCTGAATGACGTCGATGGAAATGTATTAGGAACGAGATACTGGTACGCCAATATCAATCGTTACTGGCGCTTATACAACGATCAAAACTACGCGGAATCGTATGCACAGTCGAATAATAATGAAACATGACTGTTATGGTAACGCGGATAATCTCGATATAACGAATTATCGCTGGCAGTTCGCGAGTGAGTTATTGTTCTTCGTGTGATCATTTCCAAAGGTATACAACGTGCGTTTACATGAATCGTATCGAGTTAAAGGGATCGAATCAGCGAAGTTATTGAGTTGTTTGTCACAGTATGTTTTGCCATTAGCCGACGAGCAAATCGAAAAAAATTCTATGATGTCAGAAAAGGTTTGAGGAGTTTTTTTGCCGGTTGAAAATACTATGCTGTCGACTGGTTTAGTTGGAAACGAGATTTAGGTGTTTTCACCTATTGATTGATTGATTGATTGGTTGATTGATTGATTGATTGATTGATTGATTGATTTGTTTGGTTTTTCCTTTATTTACCAATTTTTTTACAATTTGGCGTTACAATGAGTTGCGACCGTAAAATCCCCGAAGCCGACATTTACGAAGGAATTCCCAAACGGATTGTGGACCGCCGGTAACATTGTCACAAGAGTTGTCAGAAAGAGCGAGCGGACGGTGATAAAAAAGTGACATCAATAAGAGTCTTCCAAGTTCTCGCCTTCCTCTCTAACGCTCTGCCTGCGCAATCTCTCCACACTTTCTGTTCTCTCGTCAAATTTTTACTTCGGCTTTTTACCATTCATAAATCCCCTCGTGACTCTGCTGACCGCAACCCAAGACGTTGGCCGCGTCGACGCTGACACGCCTTAGAAAACTTCTTCATCTACTCTTTTTCTCGGGCGAAAGGCGTCGCGGAAGTTCGCAAAGAAGAGACAAAAGTGTTAATGGTGAATTGGAGAAGTTGCGTTGATAAGTGAATTTTAGCGAATTCGAATGGGGAAAGGGCGAAAGGGATGATAAGAGGACAAGAATGGGGGAAGGGAAAGATGGATAAGATGTGGAAGAGAGTGAGAAAAGCGAAGAGAAGACAAATTCACCAGCAGACGCGCTCCGCCACCGGGTGTCGGGGAGTTCCGGCGTCTTCTATCCCTCCAAGATATATATATATATACATGTATATATATATATATATACGATGTATGAGAAGCCTCCGACAGCCACCGGTGCCGTAACTCACAGACGGCTTCTCACTTGGCACTCTACGGTGGCCGTTTTTCTCCTCGTAATTTCGCCGGTTTACCTCTCGAGAGTGGCGTGTATGAGAGCCACACGTGAGGTACAGCGAGGTACGGTACGGTGGTGGCGCGCAGTCGACGCCCGAAAGGAACGAGGAGAAGAGTTCTCTTACCGATTCCCATTCGGAGATAAGAGTACAGAAGCCTCTCCGGGGGAAAAGGGTCGCGAAGGGACCAACCAACGCTCCTGTCGCTGATGCTACATACCTTTTCCCAACGCTCTCCACTCACCGGATGAAGGAAAATGTTCTCCCTGCTCTACTGCGATCGTCGTCGTGTGTGCGAACTCTTGCACTCGCGCGAACGTTCACGATGCCGTTCTCCGTGAGTTATGGACAGATTTGCATAGTAACCGTGAGTAGTTACGCGGCAGCAGGGATTTCGGCATCAACGGAGATGAGAAGAAGGGTATGCGGAGCCGAAAATGACTATGCTGTTTGATAGAGGATTCTGGGATTCTTCATCTATTTCTTCACGGAATGAGCGAAGGATTTAACTTAAGGGAATTTCGTCTCGGATATCGTTTTCCTGACTCTTTGAAATTAGAGTAAAATGTTGAGTTCTTGTTATTTAAAAAACTATCGGAGATAATGCAATTATTTTTCTTTACTAAAAAGTACAGATAATAAAATATAAAAAAAAATGGTCATAAACCACTGAAAAAGAAAACTATCTTAAGAAAGTACGACCGCCAACGATTCATTTTTTTGCATTGAATTTTTTTTAGATCGCTCTTTATTTTTTATTAAATTATTTTTATTAATTTATTTTTTCTGATTTTTTTAACGATAAGATTTTAAAAAATTAATTAATCGAAACATTTGACGCTGTGGAATGAAATACTTCGAAGAAATATTCATTACCTTCGAGCATCAATATTTAATTTACATACCAATATTTTGCACTTGCGGGTCCTGAAACTGAATATCGAGAGATTTATTGCCGAGAATTATGTACAACGACCCAGTTCACGCGTGTATAATATCGCACCCTCGAGAAATCATTGGTGTAACGTTTGCTCTCTCACTCGTGATAGTACGATATGATAAATTATATTTTCCGGGAGACTCCGTGGAAAGGGTTTTTTTTTACCGTCACGAATTCTGCACGAGAGTGTCTCGTACACTCCCAGCGGACTGACCGACCCAGTTTCAGGGTGAAGGGGTTTAGATCGTAGAAAAAGAAGGAGCGATCGTCGTTCCACTAATTGGCAAAATCTTATTTTTTTTTCTCAAATCGTCAACGACGTTCTTTTCTACATGCAGTTGTAACGGCTTCATTAATCCACTCAGACACTATCGGAAGCAGAAGTACCGCAGAGTTTCCGACAGGTTTCCGCCAACGGAACCACAAATCTTCGTCACTTCGACGAGCGCCACACCCGAACCAGACGAGAACACTTAATTTCCGTATCGAGCTTCCATTCCAAACTCTAATTATGAATCTATATACACGATAAATGCATTACTATGCACGTACAGTGTGCAATTTTCGATGATAATTCGTACGCTTCGATAGATTGGTTCAAATATCCGACGTTCGGGTAAATCTGGTGAACATAACCTCACTTTTGCGGGGATACTTTACAGCAACATCAACTACATTCATCCACCTTTACTCTACGAAATTCTATATTATATAATGCAAAATCGGCAAATGATTGTCAGGTTTTAAATGCGACGTAAA
Source organism: Cryptus viduatorius (assembly GCA_964006125.1). Classification (NCBI taxonomy): domain Eukaryota; kingdom Metazoa; phylum Arthropoda; class Insecta; order Hymenoptera; family Ichneumonidae; genus Cryptus; species Cryptus viduatorius. The sequence continues at coordinate 8,169,161 of OZ023220.1, forward strand.
GTGTGCTGAGCGAACGCGGGATATTTAGTCGTTCATTGTAAACTAAACGATCATCGCTCAAATATGGAGGGATATCGGATTTAACAAGATCCGTAAGCTTCGTTGCACATGAAAAAATATACGAATAATCGACACAAAAAAAATAATAACCCAAAAAGTATTGAAAATAAGATAAAAATGAACAATCATCGGTCGTAAAATATTTCGTATATCGAGATATTTTAACAAATGATGCTGATTCGTCGGATACGACGATAATTAATGCATTTTGGTGATTGAAACGTCGAGCGACTTCGTCAATAGGGATTTAATTAATTACTGTCTTCGTGAAGGTGAATAATGACATTTTTCTTCTGCCGAAACGAAGTCCCGAGTCGTCTGTCTCCCACAGTCTACCACTACTTTTCAATTCGACATGTTTTCGTACCTATAAGCGGAGAGACTCGACGGAGCCGATATCTCGAGCACAATAAGTCGCCGATCGACCTACGAAGGAGGCTTCCAAAGGAGAAAGACACGGCGGCTATATATGTATAACACAACTGTAGAGTGCCGGCATCGTAGGAAAGAGCACAAGCCGATGAATGAAAGGACGAGAGTTCAGCGGCAATAGGTATGACAGGTTCTTTAATCTTCCATCAATTCCCTTAATTAACTAGCAACAATAGACGTTCCCTTTCGTGCTCGAGGAAGCCGAGAGAAAGATGCCGACTGCAGGACGGAACTATAGTCGCAAGCCAATGATATATATATATATATTTCCGCTCGATATTGCTTCGTGTCTCCACGATTTTCTGTTCAATTGAAATATAATGCTTTGCGATATTTTTTTTACTCCCTAACTTTCTATACTATTCTATCGTTTTTGAAAAAAAAAAAAAAAATGAAACATTTGCCTCCGATTTTGCATCGGTAGATGTACCCTCACTTATTTTTATCATTTATTTGTCTATAATAACATGTATCCTGTTTTTCAATTTTTTTCTTTAAAAAAGATAAAATAAACATTATTTAAAAAAAATTCAAAACGTTCAACTGAAAAGTAAGTGTAATAAAGAAATTGTATTAACGAAAAAGGGTGAAATAACAAATAATTATT